>JASVEL010012950.1:0-609854 GCA_032618575.1 Nicotiana noctiflora
ATTCCCGGATATGGCTACAAGTAGTTCAATCATATCCCTAGGTAAAATCTATAAAATGAGGGTTAACGCCTCAAGTTCTTGTTAATTAATCTTTTCGAACCCCAAATTATCTTTTCCAAAATTAATTCAGAGATAATGGGCGAGTCCTATGGTTAGATAATCCCTTTGGAAACATTAAAGAACAAGAATAATTAAAGTAACAATAATTCACTTCATAAGCACAAGAAGGTACTTAATCCACACTTTAAACATGAATATTTCTATAAACAAGATTCAAGTGTTGAATAAATACGACACACTTAAATATTCAATACAAAGCAAAGAAATGAAGAAATAAACATAAATGAGTAAGAAATCCTTAACCACAAGCTTCGAATCTTCAAGACCCAAGTGTGTTTGAAAACCCTAGCTTCCAAAACATGTTCTTCTCTAGTCTAAGAACTCAAAATATGCCAAAATATTTTGCCAAAGATTTTTTATAAATGAGCTGATTTGGGTATTAGAGGGTTTGGGGTCAAAAATATGAAATTCTAGTACTGCCCAGTTTTGACAACCAGTTTCTTCATCGTGTTTGGCTCAAGCCTTCACGTTCGCGAAGGCTTACTTTCCTCAGTCACCGCCTTCGCGTTTACATCTTTGCATTCGTGAAGGTTCATGTTCTGCTTCATGTCGTTCGCAAAGGTTTATGTCCTGCTGCATCGCGTTCGCGTAGTGTACTTCGCGTTCGCGAATGTCTAGCTGCCTGCTTCTTTGCATTCGCGTAATACCTTCCCGTTCGCGAAAAGTAAACTATGGGGCAGTTTCTCATTGCCCATTTTAGCTCCTTTTTGACTTGTTTTTATTTGGTTTGTTCACCATTACCTCTAAATCACATACAACCTGTAAAATAAAAGTAAATGACATTACATACACGATTTTATCTCTCAAACAAAGGAAATGTATAGGTTTAAAGACAAGATAAGTTGCTAAAATACCAACTTATCAGTTCTTCCTGCTCGTTTGTTCTGCTTGCATCTCTCTCCATGAAGTGATTCACAATCGAGCTACCTCCTTCCTTAGCTACCTTTAGTCTTTGGTTATATTGCCATGCATACCATGATACTTGCACATCATGTTCGGATTCCTTTGAGAATGATCGGTTTGTATAGGCCTGGGCCACCTGGTGTTTTTGATTCTTCCAATAGCTGACACAATTCCCGATGCTTCTACGCTGAAGTTATACTCCGACAGTCGAGGTGCTTTTATAGGGTTGGTATGCTTATCGAACCCACTCTTACTTATGAGTCCCTAAGAGCTTTGACATCGATCGTTTATCCAATTATTTGGAGGAACGTTATGACCGAACCATTTTTTTCTCTGATCGTCTTATGGTCGATATTGTTCCTTGTTCGATCTTGATTCCCTGTGTGTATCCCTCGGGGGCTTCGCCACCAATCTATTAGTATGAACTTAACCCGAGGAGGCTCCCAATTGGGCATCCTCGACCCTGATCGTTGATTAGTAACGGTTATGTGTGCCCGACCATGTCATAGCTGGATACTCGATTCGATTCTACTTTAATTGTCGAGACGCAATTGAACTCCTTTATTTCAAACCCTACATAAAAGCGTGTACTACCCATTCATCGGAGATCTGTGGTAGTTCCATTCACTCCTTCTGAAACATGGACATGAACCCCCTTAACATTTTGTCGTTCCTCTGTTTTATCTTGTAAAACATCCAATTTCCTCGTTGCCAATGGCCCCAGCGTGCGCTTTCACAAAGACATCTTCTAATATAGCAAATCAATCGATAGAGTTGAGGAGAAAGTTGTGTTATCAAATCATGGCCCCTTTCGACAATGTTTCCCCAATCCTTTTCAACAATACTTATTCGGTCTTGTCATCATTCAAGTCATTTCATTTGATCCTGCATGTATATGAAATAATATGCTCGGTAGGGTCGGTTTTCCCGTTATATTTGGGGATATTGGGCAAGCTAAATTTTTTACGAATGGGCATCAGAGTGGCGCTTTGACATAATGGTTTTTTGTATGAACTTTTTGGAATCTAAACCTTTCAAGACAGGGGGTGCCCCCGGTATTTGATCAACACGAGAGTTATAAGTCTCCACCAGGTTGTCATTGTCTTCAATCTTTTTTTCCCCCGACTTGATCCTCTTGGTGAGCTATTCTAGCTTCCTCATAATGGTATAGTCAGTCCCCTGTAATTTCTGTTTGGCCTCCCTTGTGCTGGTTCAGCATGCCAAGTGTTTTCTAGTTCAGCTATACTCGAAGTCTTATTCTGAATTTGATGTTGAGCGATGACGATTTGTTGAGCTTGCAGAATCTCGAATATAACTTGGAGGCTAATTCCCCATCTCCTTCTTCTTGTGTTCATTGGCTCCCAGATCGCGCTTCCCTACATATACTCCCCCTGGGGTCTGCGTCTAGATCTTCATTTAAAGTGATGTGCGAACTAATATCAATTGGTTTCACATTTGGTACTTCCCCAGGATTTATTGGTGGTACACCAACCCCTATATTGTTATTTTCTCCATAAAATCTAAGACCTTCGTTGTCACGAACAAGTGCGTTTTACGAGTTTGACATGCTTAATCCTAAGAATCGGAAAATCTTGACAAGAAAAAGTGTAAAAATAACATGCGTAATGAGAATCAGCAATGAGATAATCACTATTATCTTTAGCCCCATGATGGATGCCAAACTGTTTACCTCGAAAATACAAGTAACAATTAAACTGCATTTTGTCTTTGAGCTCAAGTGTTGTCCATCGAGCTCAAACTCGTCCTTACCTGAACTCGGGCTTAAAGCGATCCCTCGAACCCAAAAAATCGGACATACTTGATTTCGACCGTATACATCCCAAAACCAATAGTCGGTTCCGAGAGTAGTTAATATCCAAACATATGTTTATTCTAAATTCTAGAACATGGACAAACTTGTTTTGAAATGTGGGTCACTGACGTATCGCTAAAGATTTTAATATCTCGTTTTGCCTGCTTCATGCCTTCCGACTTTCTACCCCGAAAAAAGAAGAATAGAAAATGATAAACACAGAGAAACTGATAAAATGAAAGGAAAAAAAAATACAAAGAAACACATACTTTCACCAAATCGCATTTTGGCATCAACATCTCCTTTTCTTCCGAACAATTTCTTTCATGGGATTTATTTGTCATCTACGTACCTAAACCTCAAATGCCGCCTAAAGTCAAATTTGTTGATACTTGACATTTTCCAAATTCAGTGTCTATTATAACGTTGGTAGTTGATTATCACCTTAGTCCTTGTTTTGGTTTCAGTACGAACTTTAAATATATTATGACATAGACTTTGAAATTTTATAGCAATCTGAATTTGAGAATAGATTAGCTATCCCATTCTTTGTCAATATTTCACATACAAACGTTGAATATTAGATTTTAGATTTTGAAATTTCCAAAATCACCCGATAGTTACAAAAATGATTATGTCGTTGGAAGAAATTATCTCCCATAATAAGAGTTGAATAGAATAAAATAATTGTACCGACATATATTCCCGATAAAAAGAAAAGGAAATAAGGATATTAGTGATTCTAGCACGAAAGAAAATTACAAGATTCTAGAAATAATTATGAGAAGACATGTTGGGTGTGTTTGGTATGAATTTTCAATTTTTGATGTTTCGTTGACTTAAATATTTTTGAAATATTTTCCTCATGAACTCATTTATCCTCAAATTGGAAAAAATATGTTCTAGAAGAGAATTTTTTTTCCAAATCTTCTTCTTAATCTTCCCAACCTATTCTCCATCCCCACCAACCCCCCCCCCCCCCCCCCCCCCCACAACCCCGCACCCACCTACGTAACCCCAACCCCACCACCGCCTAGCCAGCCAAGCACATCACCGGCCTCGCTCCTTAACCTAAATAAAAATATTATTAATGGTACTTTCTTTTCATATTATAAATAGTTTTTTATTTTATTTCAACAAATGAGTATTATTTACATGATATAAAACCATAGTTTTTTTCATTTAAACAAAAAAAAAAAAAAATCTTTTCATGGTGTAAAAAAGTATGTTTTTTTTTTCATTTCAACAAAATGAGTATTTTTATCATGATGTAGAATTTTTTTTTAATTTCAATAAAATGTGTACTTTATTTCCATGTTATAGAAAGAGTACTTTCCTTTTCAGCCAATAAAATTAAAGAGTATTTTCTTTTTAGGTGTGGAGTAAAAATTTTAACGTTACTTTTGACCAAAAAAGTAAAGAAGCACCATTAATTCCTCTGTGTTTGCGTGAATATTTAAAAGAATAATTAAATTCTTTGAAGAAAATAATGTCATGAAAACGTTGTGTATCTAGGGGAGGTGGCAAATTTTATTTTTCGCTCACTAACCAAACAAGAAAAAATAATTAATAATATCAGTAATCTCACATTAAAACATTTTCTAGGAAATAATTTGCACATGCCAAACACGCCCATATTAAAGAAGCAAACCTAACACGGTTGAACGACAACTCCTACACCAATGGATTCTTAGTTTATTTGTTCTTTTACTTTCAAATAATTAAAAGCAGAATAATGACTAATTGTTAGCTAGTCTTCACTCCCTATAAATAGAAGCAAAAATAAAAGCATGCAAAATCATCCACAAAGACACATATCCTCAAGAAGCTAGCCTTAGGTTTCTTAGATCCATAGACATTCCATTGATCATGGCTTTTCGTGTGAGTCATTTGAGCCTTGCCCTGAGCCTTGTGGCACTTGCATTTGCAGGTGTTGCTATTTATAGGAACACTTATGAGGCCATGAATATGGGACTCCAAAAGCTTTCTTCGGATTTTGATTTGTCGGAGTCAGCAGTCAGTATTTTAACTCGAAATAATAATGTTGATCACCAAAATTCACACAAGTTGAGTCAGCAATCTCCAGAAGCATGCGTCTTCTCAGCTGTTCGAGGAGTTGTGGACAGTGCTATTGACACAGAAAGACGCATGGGAGCTTCTCTCATTCGTCTCCATTTCCACGACTGCTTTGTTGATGTAAATAATTCAATCACCTCTTTAATTTCTACTGCTCTCTAATTTATAAAAAAAATGACACTAAATACTTGATTTATCATTAGCTCGTTTTCATTGTTCTTATCCTGACTTTCTGTGCAGCTATATATGCTGACCAAAGCTTACACTTACTTCGATCATTTTATTACTTCATGTCACATTCGTTAACCAGCTTAAATCGACATTATATAGTTGACTAATAATTACTCCTATCTTTTATTAATTAACTAGGGTTGCGATGGAGGTGTTCTTCTAGATGATATTGCTGGATCATTCCAAGGAGAGCAAACATCACCACCCAACAACAACTCAGCCAGAGGTTTTGAAGTCATAGCACAAGCTAAACAAAGTGTAAAAGATACTTGTCCCAACATATCTGTTTCTTGTGCAGACATCTTAGCCATTGCTGCTCGTGATTCTGTTGTTAAGGTAAGTCCAGTCTTCTCTATCCCTTAGACCCTTACAACCTAAATGTTACTTTAACACTTATTACCAACACTCAAATATCAAGCACATGGTGTTTCTTAGAGCTTATGTTGACATACAACAATAGGCAATTAGTATTGGTAATTTGAAAAATAAAGTAAATAACCTTTATAGCCGGAAAAAATTATATTGATAGCGTGAAAAACCATTCATGTACCGAGTAACCTCTTAATGTTTATCAGATAAATTATCTATAATTATGCATAACTAATTTATATACTATCGGTGTAGTATTTATGCTTGTAACTTAAACTCTGTCTTTTCATTGCCAGCTAGGAGGACAAACATATAACATTGGACTGGGGAGAAGAGATGCAAGAACGGCCAACTTCACTGGTGCTTTAACTCAACTTCCAGCTCCATTCGACAACCTAACAGTTCAAATCACGAAATTCAGTGACAAAAACTTTACTGTCCGGGAAATGGTGGCGCTCGCCGGTGCACACACTGTGGGATTCGCCAGATGTGTCACTGTGTGCAACAGCAACAACGTTAACCCCGCTGCACGTCTTTCCTGCAACTGCTCCGTAACTCAAAACAACACGAACTTGCAACAATTGGACACCACTCCTACTGTATTCGACAAAGTATACTACGAAGACTTAAACAGGAACCAGGGCATACTTTTCTCTGATCAAGTATTGACGGGGAATACCACAACTGCTGCTATTGTAACAACCTTTAGCAATGATAGTAACGTTTTCTTTGGAGATTTTGCAGCTGCCATGATCAAGATGGGAAACTTGCCTCCCTCACAGGGCGTTCAATTGGAAATTCGTGATGTTTGCAGCAGAGTCAATCCCAGTTCGGTGGCTTCTATGTGAAAGGAACACTTGAATTTGGAAAAAAAAGGAACTGAACTCGTTATTATAAGTTACTTTCTTGGTGTTCTCTTCAAAATAAAACTATCACTGGTGCCCTGCATTATCTTTTTTAAGATATATTAATATTGTTTTTCAAATATGTTACTGTTGGTAAAAAGTTTTGACTCGAGCTAAGAAGCTGAGAGTAGTATAATTTTATACGACATTCCTAAGGTTCAAACGATAACAATTATCAATGAACTCTGTTTATAGACTGACGTTCCTTGGATCACTTGAGGCAATTAGATTGAGAAATATTCATAAATCACCAATACAACTAAGGCAAAATACACAAATATAGGAAAATAAAATATTCTTGTTGAGAGTCGAACTCAAGAGTTAAGATCTCCGCTAACTAAGCAGACGCTCTAACTAACTGAGCCACGAAAGTTTATTGCTCTCTTATTTTAGTTCTGTTTACCCTTAAAAATGAATCACAATTAAATTTATACGCGATTTTAAGGATTTTTGGATCAATCCAATACAAATAATCAATAACGTTAGATAAGCGAAATAAGGAAGAAACAAATAACCAAACCAGTTCAAATATTAAGTCCAAAATCGGGTATGAGCTAAGTGATTGTTCTGCCCTCGGTTTGCAGCCGAATATCTATGAAGAACTATGAACAAGAACAAGAACTTTAAACAACGAGATAAAAATAAATGTATATTACCTTGGTATGCGTGTTAGAATGTTGCCAATGAATAGTCACCTTCCCCTTTCTATATTAGGGCAGTTTTAGCATATACATTCTAAAAAATGTAAAAAAAACATTTCTTTTCACTAATCACCGATTTACCGCTAATACGAGCGGATGTTTAAGCTGTGATATCTTATTTTGACTATTTATTAGTGCCTTTTAGTTTTTATTTTAGTCTAAAAGCGTTCAATTGTGTTTCCGAAAATACATGAAATATGCTTAATTGCAGGAATATTAGAAAGTATACTCCCGAGATAAAATCCAACTCACGAAAGTGTAATCCGAACTCAAGGACACAAAAGCTGAGAAGCGCGAACTACTCAAAATCATCTGCGGCAGTAGAGCATGAAGGAAAGGCCAGCAAAAAAAGTTCCAAAGTGCGGTCCGCACATGAATTGTGTGGCCACAAAAGCTAGGTGAGGAGAAAAGTTTAGAAGCCTGTATTTGAAGACCATCAAAAGTGCGGACCGCACAATTATTGTGAGGCCTCAGAAGAAAAGCTATGCAGCTGCCGTTGTTATTGTGCACACCGCATAAGAGCAAGGTGCAGTCGTAGTTAAAAATTTGCGGGCCGCAGAATAAGTGCAGTGCGGCCGCAGTCTAGAATTATGCTGCCACAGAGTTCCAATCCTGGCAAGCTGAAGAAAAGTACGGACCACACGTGAAATTGTGCGACCGCAGAACCTCTAAAAGGATATTTTTGTCCAAAGTTTTCAACCTTTTATAAATAGAGAGTTTCATATTTTAAGGTTTACTTTGGAAATCTGTAGCTACAATATCCATTTCTCCTTACTTCTTTTAGTAGTTTTTCATCTTTTGAATTATTTTAACATAGATTTTGTCATTTGAATTTGCAATATGAGTTTAATTATCATTTCTTCTTCTTTTATATCAATTTCAAGCATGAGTAGCTAGACATTTAGTAGAGTTGTGATCCAACCCTAGTGTGTAAACTTATATTTATTTTATTTAGTGCTTATTTATGGTTAGGTGTTCATTATTTAGCCTTGTTCATGCTTTAATTTGTAGAATTAATGATTGAAAGCATTAGTTCATTCCTATTTGACTTAGTCTCTACATGAAAAATAGAGACTTAGTCCAGGAAAACTTGCTATAAGAAATTGGGTCAATTGAGAAATTGATAATCCCAATTAAAGGGTTCAACGTAGAGATATTAATCACCCGACTTAAGTTTCTATCAACCGTATAGTGCAATACCCACTTGTACTTTAGAAAGCCAAATTAGCAAAATCACTCTCTGACAGAGAGGTATTGAGTGAGTAATTGAGTGTGATAGCTCTAATATACCTCGAACACCAAAACATGCATTAAGTTTTATATCTCATTAGGCAAACACCTAGGTGATGGTCATAGCCCCAAGCATTTTACAAAACTTGAAAAAGAACAGTAATTTCTTATTTTCATTTCTTAATAGATTGAAATAGACATAGAACAAACACCAATTTGTGGAAGTGTAAATTGCGATGGTTCATACTCATACACTGCAATTTATACTCCTAAATCCCACATATAGTTCTACGTGGAATTCAACCCCGACTCCATGTTGGGTATTACTATTACATCGACTGTTTCGTAACCTTGAATAGATGTGTAACTTGGACAAGATCCATTTTTGGTGCCATTGTCGGGGAGCTAAAAACATATTTAACTATATATTTTATTTTGTCTCTGAATTATCTTCTTTGTGTTCATTGTCACTAATTTTTGGGAATCAATTGTAGGCACTGATAATAGGCAAAATCTAGGTGATTTAGCTATTATTTATGTCCTAGCTTGATTATATCCTAAGATCATATTATGAATAATTGTTGAAATATGAGTTCTAATTATGAATTTTATGTGTTTCAGGTTAAGGAACTCGTATGGAGCAAAGGAATGTGATTGGGAACGATTTAGGAGCAACAAAGACTAAATGGAACCAAGTGGCTCGAAGACAAGGAAGAAAAATAGGTTGCAGCACACTTGGAGATGCGCTGCAGCGCAAAAAATGCGCTGCTTATTACAGAGAAGTTCTAGACTAGCGCTGCCAAATGCGCTGCAGCGCTAGTCCAGAAAACTGGCGGTGATCATTAAGGGCAAATTTGAAAATCTGGAGATTTTAGCTTAACCTATATAAACCCAAGCTCGACCAATGAAGTGTTTATCAAGGTTTTTGGGAGGCAAAAGCAAGAGATAGTGAGGCAAGGAGGGATTTGTATCATAAAAGTCTTTTCTTCTACTTGTTTTGCTATTGGTGATGATATTAGATACAATTGTGTTAAACCATAGTATGATTGGCTAAAACCCATTGTTCTGGGGTCATGGGTAAAACATGAATGTTTATGTTTGGAGATTGATTTGATAAAGTTGATTTATCATATTGGGTTATTTATTTAATTCTGCTGTTAATTATTTCATTGAGTAGCTAACAGTGAAGCACTATTCACAAATCTAGAATTGAACTCGAAAGTGAGAATTCTAGGTTGCATATAGAATTAAATAGAGTAGGTTCTTGAACCCGAGCCTCGGGTAACGGATTTGTGATTAGGATAGACATATACCTAATTGCCCTGCTTGGTTCATTACAAGAATTGTAACTGCATTTTGGTTAACCGCAATTTCATAAAAATATAGGAATTGGGTTGATTTGAATAGGTGAGTAAGAATTCGATAGATTCTTATGAATAATATAAACCTTGTGAATCAATAACCCGGATAAATTGGTTAATCATCTTAATCTACGAACATAACATGATTGTTCGTGAGCCTGTGACCCTGGAATATTTTCTTATACTGTTTGTCATCCAAAACTGCTATGTGTTCGGTTAATTATTTAATTAGGTTACTTCTTGACATTTTAGATAGATAAATAAATATATTGGGATTTCGTGACACGCCTCTTGAGTAAGTTAAATTATTGAGTTTGCATTAGTTAATAGTTAATCACAAGTCTTCGAGGGAACGATACTCTATTTACTACTTTATTACTTGACGATCACGTGCACTTGCGTGGGTTAGCAATGAATTAAGTGTGGGGTGTTGATAATAGGCAAAATCTAGGTGATTTAGCTATTATTTATGTCCTAGCTTGATTATATCCTAAGATCATATTATGAATAATTGTTGAAATATGAGTTCTAATTATGAATTTTATGTGTTTCAGGTTAAGGAACTCGTATGGAGCAAAGGAATGTGATTGGGAACGATTTAGGAGCAAAAAAGACTAATTGGAACCAAGTGGCTAGAAGACAAGGAAGAAAAATAGGCTGCAGCACACTTGGAGATGCGCTGCCAAATGTGCTGCAGCGCTAAAACTGCGCTACTTATTATAGAGAAGTTCTAGACTAGCAGTGCCAAATGCGCTGTAGCGCTAGTCCAGAAAACTGGCGGTGATCATTAACGGCAAATTTGGAAATCTGGAGATTTTTGCTTAACCTATATAAACCCAAACTCGTCCAAGGAAGTGTTTATCAAGGTTTTTGGGAGGCAAAAGCAAGAGATAGTGAGGCAAGGAGGGATTTATATCATAAAAGTCTTTTCTTCTACTTGTTTTGCTATTGGTGATGATATTAGATAAAATTGTGTTAAACCATAGTATGATTGGCTAAAACCCATTGTTCTGGGGTCATGGGTAAAACATGAATGTTATGTTTGGAGATTGATTTGATAAAGTTGATTTATCATATTGGGTTATTTATTTAATTCTGTTGTTAATTGTTTCATTGAGTAGCTAACAGTGAAGCACTATTCACGAATCTAAAATTAAACTCGAAAGTGGAAATTCTAGGTTGCATATAGAATTAAATAGAGTAGGTTCTTGAACGCGGGCCTCGGGTACGGATTTGTGATTAGGATAAACATATACCTAATTGCCCTGCTTGGTTCATTACAAGAATTGTAACTGCATTTTTGTTAACCGCAATTTCATAGAAATATAGGAATTTGGTTGATTTGAATAGGTGAGTAAGAATTCGATAGATTCTTATGAATAATATAAACCTTGTGAATCAATAACCCGGATAAATTGGTTAATCATCTTAATCTACGAACATAACATGATTGTTCGTGAGCCTATGACCCTGGAATATTTTCTTATACTGTTTGTCATCCAAAACCGCTATCTGTTCGGTTAATTATTTAATTAGGTTACTTCTTGACATTTTAGATAGATAAATAAATATATTGGGATTTCGTGACACACCTCTTGAGTAAGTTGGCAAACAACAATGATCAACTTAGAAACATGCCTTTGGGGGGGGGTAAAGATGTTCAAGATGACCAAATTGAAGAGGTTCCTCTTGAATCTCAAGTAAATAGAAGAGGCCAGGCACCTCAAGACAACGTCCTAGTTCCACCCCACCTCCACCAAGAGCGGCTCCACATCGGGTGTTGCTGAATGAATAATATGAAAGTTTCATAGTCCCGCCCCGCATTAGGGAGGGGAACTTTCAAATCACAAATGTAATGCTCACATTGCTAGAGCAACTGAGATTCTTCACCGAGGCTCCAAGTAAAAATGCATATAAACACTTGAAGGGATTTGTGGACACTTTTTGGGGGAGTAAATAGAAGATAGTAGATTTGACCAAGATGAATCTTACAATGAACAAGAGGAGGAAGTGCGATATGTGAAAAACTTTCAAGGGCAAAGAAATAACTCTCATGGACCGAATCAAGAACAATGGTGACCTCAATGTAATCAATGTAATTGTAATTTTAATAATCAAGGTGATTAGAGTGGAGGTAACAATCAAAGAAAATTAGAATAACACAATCAAGGAAATTGGAGTGGTGGTAATAACCAAGGTAATTTGTGACGACCCGGCCCGTAGTCATGGGAATTACCACCTTGTTACCTTGCATTTAGGTGTTGTATGCTTTTATATCAGTGTTAGAGTCTATCGGGTGAGTTAGGAGTGAATTGGATTGAAAATGAGGCATATAGCCTTTTTGAAGGAAACTTGAATATGGAAAGTCAACCTGGAGTTGACTATTTAGTTAGAGGGCTCGGAATCGGATTCCGATGATTCGGGTAGTTCCGAGAGGTGATTTGTGACTTAGGGGAGCGATCGGAATTGAATTTGGAGGTCCGGTGTAGAAATAGGCTTGAATTGGCTAAGGTTGAATTTTGGCGAAATCCGAATGGTAGGTGAGATTTTGATCCGGAGGTCGGAATGGAATTCCGACAATTTCTGTAGCTTCGTCATGCGATTTTGGACATGTCCGCTAATTTTCAGGTCATTCGGATGTCGTTTGGTCGGGTTTTTGATTGAATGTTAGTTTCGGAAGTTTTGAAGAAACTTAGGCTTGAATCCGTGTGTAATTGGTGATTTTGATGTTTAGGATGGTGTTTTTATGACTAGAACAAGTTCGTATCGTATTTTGGAGTATATTGGTGGTTTTCCCTGGGGTCCCGGCGGCCTCGGGGTGAATCCGGACCATCATCCAGCATTTTGAAACATGAAAAATTCTGCAGAAAATTTAAGATCACTGTGCAGAAATTAAGCCATCGCGTTCGCGAGGGCAAGGCCCGCGTTCGCGTAGGCCAGGTTCAGTAGTGCATCGCGTTCGCCATGATGGGTTCGCGTTCGCATAAGGTGAAGGTTGTGAAGCATTGCGTCCGCGTGGGTAGGTTCGTGTTTGCGTATAAGGGAGTTATGAGGCATCGCGTTCGCGTGGTATGGGGACGCGTTCGCGTTGAAGGGATCTCGGACGGCTGCGGAGTTGTACATCGCGAACGCGTGAGGCATGTCGCATTCGCGAAGGGTATTTTGGTCAGAGCATCACGAACGCGTGACAGGCAACGTGAACGCAATGAAGGAATTGGCCTGGCAGTGAAATTAAAACCAGAACAGAACCAGTCGCGGGTTTCACACCCCAAAACACAATTTTGAGTTCTAGAGCGAGAGACTCACGGGAGATTGCTGGGTAATCATCGGGTGTTCGTCGAAGGTAAGTTTTGTGGCTTAATTACATTATTTTATCATGAAATCCTTGGTTAATTCTCTGTAAATGGAAGATTTAAGGTATATTTGAGCCCTAGGCCTACAATTGAAGAAAAACACTGATTTGAGTGGGCAAATGGAGTCCGATTTTGGTAAATTTTATATGCCTAGACTCGTATTGAGATGAGGGTTCCGAATATGTGACTTTTGTAATTTTTCGAGAAGCATACCGAAAGTCGGGTTTTGGCAACTATGGGAATTTTGATGTAAATTGAGTTGTTTTGACTGGGTATCGTTCCATTGGTCTAATTTGTCATGTTTCTACTATATTTGATCAGATTCTACGCGTGCGCAGCTTGATTCTCGTGGCATGGGCATCGCAGACTAGTCGTCGTGCTGTATTGAGGTAAGTAATAGATGTGGGTGATGACCAGCGGGTTCGAAACCCCGGTATACCACTTTGTGATGCTGTATAGCGGCGAGACACGTACTCTCTTATGAGTGTGGGGTTGATTATGATTGGGGACTATGGCTTATTCCGACCTGTTGGTACTGTATTATGATATTGGCTACTCTTGAGCCGTTGAACCTCCTTCTCGGATGGTTGCGTATTATATTGTGATATTGGCTACTCTTGAGCCGTTGAACCTCCTTCTCGGATGATTGAGTACATTTATGGGCTGTGAGCCAGTTATTGGGATCCTGCGAGGATCGTTAGCATTGTGCTGTGATATTGACATGCTAGTTTTACTACCAGTCCGGAGCTATTACTGTTATTATGATTTTCCAATCTTTGGAACTTTGACATACTGTTTTCAACTAAAAATGATAAAAGAGTTTTCAAAACTACTTTTGAGCCTGTGAGGTTGAATTTGCGTATTAGCTCACTGGAAGTGGATCGGGCTGCGCGCCGCAACGTATATTCTTGATATTGTGCTTGGGCTGTAGGAGCCCCTCCGGAGTCTGAACCCCCATAGTGAGCACGGGTACCCAAATTGGATCGGGCTACACGTCGTAGCGATCATTTCATGCATTGCATTGAATTTAGCTACATCTGCTAGCTGTTATACTTTGTTGTTGATATTGTGTTGGTCCTCTACTGTTGATATTGAACTGTTACAGTGTATTGGTTACAGCTTTACATAGTGCTTTATTGTGAATTTCTTATCTACGCTGTCTTACCCCTGTTTATTACCACTGAGTCTGATAGTACTCATTTTACTCCCTGCACCTTGTGTGCAGATCCAGGTACTTCTCAGCAGTCCTCATTCGGTAGCTGTTCGAGGCGGCTTCTGTAGGATATTCGAGGTAGTTGCAGAGTCCGCAGGACCCGATATTCCTTCCTACTGTCTTTTGATTCTGTATTTGCTATTTCTTCCGCACTTGGTATCATATAAACCAGTATTACACCCATGTTATCTGTAGAGGCTCATGACTCTTGACCCCTCGGTCTTTAGGGAGTTGTTCTATTTTGGGACTCGGTTCCCCGTTTGATATTTCTATCACTATTGAATTATTTTTTTAGGCTTAAATTGGGATAAGGCGAGCTCATAGCTCCGAAATTGATGTTGATTGGTCGGGCAGGCCTAGCAGTATGCTGGGCGCCATTACGACCGGGTTTGGGGTCGTGGCATAATTGGAATGGCAACATCCAAGGATATTCGGGAGGTAACAATCAAGGGGGATAGAACAATAACCAAGGCAATAGGGGGTCGAGTTTTCAAAGACCCCTGATGTATCAACAACCAAGCAATCGAACTCTTTATCCTTCCCATGGTTTAATATCTTCCAACAATGAAATGTGATATATTGAGAATATGTTCAAGCAAATGATGGAGAAAAATGCTGATTCCGATGCCCAACTTTCCTCTGCAATATTTCAATCTGTAACTTGGAAGTTCAAATGGGGAAATCTCTCAAGCTCTAAACACATCCTATGGAGGCACTACCAAGTGACACGGTGGTGAACTGAAAGAATGGGAACGACACAGGACATGCCATGATCGTTACTACAAGGAATGGAAATGGTGGGAATGCAACCACCTCAAGTCAAAGGAAAATTATGAATGATGAGAAAATGATACAAGAAGATGAGACCCCGAACAATATAGTGAAAGCAAATGATGAAGTGTGGACTGATATTGATGACAATGTGGAGGAGACTCAAGAGGATGTTAACACATCTTGGGGATTATACTGTTGACATACTGGAACCGGTAGTACAAAATACTTAGGCACTATTGCCTAAGCCTCCTCCTCTATGTCATCAAAGGCTTGCCAAGAAAAATGGCGAGAATCAATTCAAAATGTTCATTGACATGATGAAGAGTATATCGATCAATGTGTCATTGGTTGAAGCTTTGGAGCGAATGTCTGGCTATGCAAAATTTATAAAAGATTTAGTAATAAAGAAGAGGTCGGTGAATTGTGAAACTATAAAAATGACTCATCAAGTACAATTCTGCATTCAATGGCTCTCAAGTTGGAGGATTCCGGTTGATAAGTTGGAATACCAACTTATCCTGTCTTTAAGCCTATATTTTTGCTACGTTTGAGTGATAAAACCATGTTTTGAATGCCATTTACTTCTATTTACAGGTTCTATGTGATTTAAAAGTGATATTGAAGAAACCAAGTGAAACTAGTCAAAAAGAAGAAAATCTAGGAAGGGGCCTCAATTGTCGCAATTGCGACATATTTATGGAAATGCGAACAAAGCAGTCAAGGGAATTGCTAGAGTGGACCTTCGAAAATGTGAAGGAAGACAAATCAGGCAGTCTTCGCAGATGCGAAGTCAACCAAGACACTCAACCTTTGCACATGCGAAAGTAAGTAGTGTAGCCATAGTTTGCAATTGCGAACTTTTGTTCGCAAATGCGAGAATCGTGCTTCTGTTCTGGCCATTTTTAAAATTTCACATTTTTTGGCCCCAAACCATTTAGTACCCAAAACCAGCTCATTTGAAAATATCTTTTTTGGCATATTTTGAGTCTTAGGGCTCGAGAGAACAAGGTTGGAAGCTAGGGCTTTGCACACACACTTTGGTCTTGAAGTTTTGAAGCTTTTGGTTGAGAATCTCTTACCCATTTATGTCCATTTTTTTATTTTCTTGCTTTTTATTGTATATCTAAGTATGTAGTATTTTGTTCAACACTTTTATCTTATTTATGGAAATTTATGGAAATATTCATGTTTAAAGTGCGGATTAAATATCTTATTGTTCTTATGTATTGAATGATTTTTATCCTTTTATAAAGTGAGTTATTGTTACTTTAATTATTCTTTTTCATTATTGTTTTCAAATGGATTAGCTAACCCTAGGACTCGTCCATTAACTCTGAATCAATTTTGGGAAAGATTAATTGGGGTTGGAAAAGATTAATTTACAAGAACTTGAGGCGTTAACCCTATTGTTATAGATTTTACTTAGGAATAAGATTGAACTACTTGTGGACATATCCCGATGTTCTTAATATCTTAATTGTTTTAGGGATAATTCAATAAGAAGTCTTGTTAGTATTTTGAAAAAAGGGTAATATAGAATTATTACTCGTGGGTAATTAAACTCACTCATATTTGTAAAATCATGAATAAATAGGATCGATACTTGAGTGTAATTTCCGAAGCATTCGTCCTTGTAGCCATTGATCATTGCTTTGTAGGTTAGTATACATTTTTGAATTTAGGCATAGATATTTTCTCAAAACAATTCTTAGTGTTTGGTATTGCATAACAAGTGATAATTCTCTTACATTTCTAATCGCCTACATATTGTTCTCTATGGGATTCGACCCCGACTCATAGTTGGGTAAATTATATTGCATGTGATCATGTCCATTTATATTTTAGTAGTGGATTTGGATGTTGTGAGCACGCGATTTTTTCCCTAAGAAAATTATTCCTAAAAAAATAATAATTTGCTCTTACAATTTTGTGTTAATTGTTTACCTGTTATTTGTGCATGTTAAGTCATATAAAAATACAAAAATATGCATTTGAATTTAGGCTTTTAATATTTTTTTTTGTATTAATTAATTTTAGAACAATTTAAAGAAAAATTACAAAATAATATTCCTAGGCCATTTTAATTGATAATTGTTACATTTGTTGACTTTTAAATAATATTAGAAGTTAATTAGTTTTTGTTTTAGTTTTACAAAGTCGGAAAAATACAAAAAAAATTACAAAATACAAAATAAAAATAAATGCAAAAGTAAAAGAAATAAAAAGAAAATAAAAAATCAAAGAAAACAAGCAAGTAAATATTGGGCCAACTACTCCGCCCAAAGCAAAATACCAACGCCTCAGTTCAGGCCCAAATCAAATACACCCCAATCCAGTCCATTTTTTTTGTCCAAATCTGGTCTGCCCCCATGTAACCAAATGACGTCCTTTAGAGTTTTTTAATCTCTTCCCTTTATTACCCTGATCAAACGGTCATGGTTTCATCTCTTAATAAAGGAAACGGCATCATTTAAATGCCCAAAGAATCTGAGCCTTCAAAATGATTTAATCTAACGGTTGTAATCAGTTGACATTCTTTTAATATATCAAATACGAAATCAAAACCTAAAAAATATTTGGACCCCTTTCGTGTTCCCCTTGCCCCGCCGCCCTTGTTCCCCCGCCGACCCCGCCAGAACCCTACAGGCGGAAAATGTCACCACCACCAACATCCCTCAAATTTTCACCAGAGAATCGTCGTAAACTCCTCTTCCCATCCGTGTATTTGTCTTCCTTCAAATATTGTCCTTCCTGCTCGAATAACCTATTTTCTTTCGCTGGAAGCCTAACTTAGGCAAACAACACCTCACCCAATCCAACCCAAAATAACATTATATCATCGCCTTGCCTCCCTACACGATTCTTAAAATCTTGAACCTCAAATACAACTGGAACGACTCGAATATCATTCTGAAGATTCTCCGGTGAGGCAAAAATTTACAAAAAATGCCACAAGACTCCCCTCCTTTGTTCTTGAGGATTTTGATGCCTAAAAAGACTGTCCAGTAGCTAAAAAAGCTAAGTCTTTTCTTTTTCTATTTATGTTTCCTTTATCTTTTGCATGTGACTATTTTTATGGTTCTAATTGTTTATTGATTGTTATTAGTCTAACTAGGGTTATCTTTCATTTTTTGTTTTAAATATATAGTATTTTATATTTAAAATTTGACATTATTAGGTGTTTAACAATTAGTAATATATTTTGATTAATTTCGATTAAGAAAATAAATCTGCTATGAAATAATAAGTTAATTAGATTTTGTTGGCAGTAATTTCTTTTATTGTTTTTGTTTGATTGATAAATAAAGATTGGTTAAATCTTTAATTAATAGTTAATTAGTTTTGATAATTAGGATTATAATTGATTGATAATCCGGCAGTAAATAATTCAGGGGGTTAAAAGGGTTGAATGGTAATAGGTTTAGTTAGTAAATTCAACTTAGTTTCAGGGGTATTTGGGTATATAAAAAGGGCTAATAGTAATATATAAAGGAAAGGAGGGTATTTTTGGATATAGAAAAAGGGTAATTGGGTAGATTTTGATGTGAAGTGACATTAGATAGGGAATTATACTAGATTAGAAGGTTCTAGATTGGGGTAGTAGTATAATTCTTAATAAATTAGTATAGCTAATTGAATTACAAGTTAAAAGATAAGGGTATCACTAAAATAAAAAAGGAGGCTAATATGTAAATAATAAAATTCAAACTTCCCTCCAATTTTACATCTATAAATAGGCATGGGTATGCTTTATTTTAGAAGTTTTGAAAATCTGAAACATCACCTCCAAGTAATCTGCCATTTTCAAATTCTAATTTTGTAACGACCCGGCCAGTCGTTTTAGAAAATTACGCCCCAATCCCCAATTTAACTGTTCCCCTAAGTTTATTTCTACTATTGTGGTTTGCCGGGAGAGTCGGTTCTGAAATTTGGAGCATTTTGGGACACTTAGTCCCTAAATGAGAGCTTTAAAGTTAGAAAATGGTCTGTAGCCGGAACAATATTAAGACGACCTCGGAACGGAAATCCGATGGTTCCATTAGCTCCGTTAGGTGATTTCGGGGTTGGGAGCGCGTTCGGAATGTATTGTGGAGGTCCGTAGCTCAATTAGGCTTGAAATGCCGAAGTTGGAAATTTTGGCGAATCCGAACGATAGGCGAGATTTTGATCTGAGGGTCGGAATAGAATTTCGACAATTTCTGTAGCTTTATTATGTGATTTTGGATATGTCCGCAAATTTTTAGGTCATTCGGACGTCATTTGGTCGGGTTTTTGATTGAATGTTAGTTTCGGAAGTTTTGAAGAAATTTAGGCTTGAATTCGATGTGAATTATGGGTTTTGATGTTGTTAGACATGTATTTATGATTGGAACAAGTTCGTATCGTGTTTTGGGGTATGTTGGTGGTTTTTATTGGGGTCCCGGGGGCCTCGGGATGAATCCGGACCACCATCCGGGCAATTTTGAAGCATAAAAACTGCAGAAACAAATGCAGCAGCAGAGCAGTAGACCCTTGGTCATCGCGTTCGCGTGGCAGGGCACGCGTTCGCGAAGGGTCAGCTGCTGGGGGCATCGCGGTCGCGATGGTTGAGCCGTGTTCGCATAAGGTCAGTTGATAGACCATCACGTTCGCAATGGCCAGGTCGCATTCGCGTAGGTATATTTCGAGAGGCATCACGTTCGCGATGGCCAGGTCGCGTTTGCGTAGTTCAATTTTGGAGGGCTGGGATTTTTCTTCAGCGCGAACGCGTGAATGTAGTCGCATTCGCGAAGGTTCGTTTGGCAAGGCATCGCGAACGCGAGATGGGGGACGCGAACGCGAAGGGTAATTTCCCAGTCAGAAATATTAAAACCATAACAGTCCACCTGCGACCCTCATTCGCTAAAACGCCATTTTTGAGCTCCAAGAGAGGATTTTGAAGGGGAAACGCCGGGATATCATCGGAAAATTATTGGGGGTAAGTTTCTTGAACTTAATTCGTTAGTTTATCACGAAATCCTTGATTATTTCACTGAAAATGGGAGATTAAATGTGGGTTTGAACCCTAGACCTAAATTTTTGAAAACCTTCGATTTGAATAGGCAAACGGAGTCCGATTTTGATAAATTTTATATGCACGGACTCGTGTTGAGATAAGGAACCCGAATATATAACTTTCCTAATATTTTGAGAAGCGTACCGAAAGTCGGGTTTTGGCAACTTGTGGGTTTTGGTGTATTTTGAGTTATTTTGATTGGGTAATGCCCAATTAGCCTATTTTGATGTGATTCTATTGATTTTTATCAGATACTATACCTATGGAGGCCGACGTTCGCGGCAAGAGAGTTGTTTCTTAGCGGTTTTGTACCGGATTTGAGGTAAGTGGCTTGTCTAACCTCGTGTGGGGGAACTTCCACCCCTAGGATTTTTATGTAATAGTTTAAATGCCTTGTACGCGAGGTGACGAGCGTGTACATGCGCTGGTTGTTGAACACATACTTTATTTAAAGTGCCTAATTAGTGATATCCCTGTTTTTAGCTGATAAATTCGATATTCTTACCCGGTAGTAGTTAGAAAAGCATGATTAGGTAGTATTTTACTGACTAGTTGCCTAATTGCCTTACTTGAACTTCTTGATAATTATTGGCACTATTTTCGGTGAAGTTGTAGTTAAGCATATTATATTCTTTCTGTGTATTCCTTTATTTGTTGTGTTTGTGGACTGCGTGTTCAATTCCCGGAGACCCAGGGCTGTGGGTTCGATTCCCAGAGACCCGGAGTGATATTGGTAGGGACTGCGGGTTCGATTCCCGGAGATCCTGAGTTATTGGTAGGGACTGCGGGTTCGATTCTCGGAGATCCTGAGTTATTGGTAGGGACTGCGGGTTCGATTCCCGGATATTTTGAGTTATCGGTAGGGGCTGCGGGTTCGATTCCCGAGATCCTGAGTTATTGGTAGGGACTGCGGGTTCGATTCCCGGAGATCCCGAGTTATTGATATATTATTGAGACATGGGCTGCGGGTTCGATTCCCGGAAACCCAAGGGTACTGTTAATGGGACTGTGGGTTCAATTCCCACAGGTCCTGCACTTGTTAATTGAGTTGTTACTTGTTGTTAGTTTACTTGTAGACGGTTGCAGTAATCACCTTATTGTTGTTATTTAAAGATTATTGTCATTTAAACTGCTCATTATTGTTATTGTCCTTTTATTATTGATTTCTCTCAGTAGGGCCCTGACCTTCCTCGTCACTACTCCATCGAGGTTAGGCTTGGCACTTACTGAGTACCGCCATGGTGTACTCATGCTACTCTTCTGCACATTTTTATTGTGCAGATCCAGGTACATCAGGACAGGCTCACACCAGGTGATTCAGCATCGTTTTGGGAGACCTCGAGGTATGATCTGCTACGTCCGCGGATCCGGAGGCCTTCCTTCTATTCTAGTGCTAGTAGATGTTTTTCCTTCATTCCGTTGTTAGATACTCCTTATACATAGAGCTACGGTTGTATGTTCTCTTTTAGTCTGTGTTACCCGTGGGATTCCGGGTCTTGATGGTGTTTTATACAGTGTGTTTGACGGGTGTATGTGCCAAGCGGCATGGATTACATCTCCTTTTTATATTATTTTCCGCTATTTCTTATTAAATGTGCATAAGCTTGTATATTCCGCAACGTGTTAGGCTTACCTAGTCGTGGGGACCGGGTGCCATCACGACATGTTCATGATTGGTGAACTAGGGTCGTGACAAGTTGGTATCAAAGCTCTAGGTTCATAGGAGTCACGGAACACAGACTGGTTACTTAGAGTCTTGTTGATCGATACGGAGACGTCTGTATTTATCTACGAGGGGCTATATAACTGTTTAGGAAACTCTTCATTTCTTTTGGATTCCTTATCGTGCGACATTTTGGCATCAAATCTAAACTATTTCTTTCTATTCTCTCACAGATGGTGAGGACACGAGCTACTCGCGACGATCAGGTACCCGCGCCCCCTGTTGCCGCCGTCAGAGGCCGGGGCCGAGGTAGAGGACGAGGACGCGCCCGAGGTGCAGCCACAGCACCCGCACGCGCTGCCGCTGAGGTGCCACCGGTAGATCAGGTTGGAGCACAGGCACCTGGTACACCGACTATAGCCGCTACTACTCCAGCACTCCAGGAGACCCTGGCCCAGTTCATGAGTATGTACACCACTTTAGCTCAGGCAGGGTTGCTTCCTCTCGTCGCAGCTACATCTCAGGCCGGGGGAGGGGCCCAGACTCCCGCAGCCGTTACACCGGAGCAACGTGTGCCGGTGGGACAGGTTCCAGATGTTTTGGTTATGCCTCCTGCCGCCCCAGCACAGCCCGGAGGTGGGCCAGCTGCCTTTGAGGACGAGCAGCGTAGATTGGAGAGGTTCAAGAAATATGACCCTCCAGTGTTCAGTAGGTTGGCTTCAGATGATGCATTGGGTTTTCCGGAGGAGTGTCATCGTATTCTTCGTACTATGGGGATTGTGGAGACCAGCGGGGTTTCCTTCACTGCCTTTCAGTTTCGTGGGGCCGCTTATGATTGGTGGCGCACGTATGAGTTGGATAGTCCGGAGGAGTCTGCTTCATTGACTTGGACGCAGTTTTCAGATCTATTTTTGAGGGAGTTTGTTCCACAGAGCCTTAGGGATTCTTGGCACTCGGAGTTTGAGCGGTTGCGACAGGGCTCCATGTCGGTATCGGAGTATGCTATCAGTTTCACCCGTCTAGCCAGGCATGTACCGGCCTTGGTAGCCACGGTCCGGGAGAGGGTGCGGAGATTTATCGAGGGCCTTATTCCGCCGATCCGGTCCAGCATCGCCAGAGAGTTGTAGATGGATATACCTTATCAGTAGGCAGTGAGCATTGCCAGGAGGATTGAGAGTATGCTCCCTAGAGAGCGGGGAGAGAGAGAGGCCAAGAGGTCTCGTGAGTCGGGCCATTTCTCGGGTGCCCGCACTTCAGCAGCCGGTCATTTTGGCAGGGGTTATTCCGGTCGGCCAGTTCACTCAGCATTGCCAGCAGCCGGTAGTACTCCAGCTCCTCCAGCACATCAGGCGCCTTATTATGCTCCCCTAGTTTCCAATGCACCTCCTACGCGGGGTCCTTCCAGGGGTCAGACTAGTGGGGGTGAGGCCGGGCAGTCACAGTCACCGTATCCTCTCAGAGCTTGCTTTGGGTGCGGGGATACTCGCCATATGGTTAGGGAGTGCCCCAGGCATAGGAGGGGAGCACCTCCTCAGTCTTCGCAGTATCAGCATGGTTCTCAGGGTCAGCAGGCCATCATTTCAGCTCCAGCTGCCACTCCACCTGCCGAGCCAGCCAGGGGCGGGGATCAGGGTTCCAGAGGCCACCCTCAAGAGGGGGGACAGGCCAGATTCTATGCTATTCCTGATCGCGTTGTGGCTGTTGCATATGATTCTGTTATCACAGGTATTATTCTGGTCAGTCGCAGGGAGGCATCGGTTCTATTCGACCCTGATTCCACTTTTTCATATGTGTCTTCTTACTTTGCTTCTCATCTGGGTGTGCCACGGGATTCTCTGAGTGCCCCCATTTATGTTTCCACTCCGGTGGGTAATTCTTTGGTTGTGGACGTGTATATCGGTCGTGTTTGGTTACTATTTGTGATTTTGAGACCAGAGCAGATCTATTGTTGCTCGGGATTGTCGATTATGATATTATTCTAGGCATGGACTGGTTGTCACCCCATTATGTTATTCATGATTGTCACGCCAAGACCGTGACGCTGGCTATGCCAGGCATTCCACGTATTGAGTGGAGTGGTACTCTAGATCACACCCCTAGCCGTGTTATTTCCTTTCTTAGAGCTCAGCGTATGGTTGAGAAGGGGTGTGTTGCTTATCTAGCCTATGTGCGGGACGTCAGTATTGACACTCCACTCCCTCTATTGATTCTGTTCATGTGGTACGTGACTTTGCTGATGTATTTCCAGCTGATCTACCGGGCATGACGCCCGACAGAGACATTTATTTTGCTATTGATTTATTGCCGGGCACTCAGCCCATTTCTATTCCACCGTACCGTACGGCTCCTCCTGAGTTGAAGGAGTTGAAGGATCAGTTACAGGAGTTATTGGGTAAGGGTTTCATTCGACCCAGTTTTTCACCTTGGGGTGCTCCTGTGTTGTTTGTGAAGAAAAAGGACGGTTCTATGCGTATGTGTATTGACTATCGTCAGCCGAACAAGGTTACAGTGAAGAACCGGTATCCTTTGCCCCGTATTGATGATTTATTTGACCAGCTACAGGGCGCACAGGTGTTTTCTAAGATTGATTTGCGCTCTGGGTATCACCAGCTGAAGATTCGGGAGCCGGATATCCCGAAGACTGCCTTCAGGACTCGGTATGGCCACTATGAGTTCCTCGTAATGTCTTTTGGGCTGACTAATGCTCCAGCAGCCTTTATGCATTTGATGCACAGTGTGTTCAGGCCTTATCCTGGACTCGTTCGTGATTGTCTTCATTGATGATATTCTAGTATATTCCCGGAGTCGGGAAGAGCACGAGCAACATTTGAGGATAGTGCTTCAGATTCTGAGGGAGAAGCACCTTTATGCCAAGTTCTCTAAATGTGAATTCTGGTTGAGTTCGGTGGCATTTTTGGGCCACGTGGTGTCGAGTGATGGTATTCGAGTAGATCCGGGAAGGTGGAGGCCGTGCGGAGTTGGCCCGGACCCTCCTCCGCTACCGAGATTCGCAGCTTCCTTGGTTTGGCGGGCTATTACCGTCGTTTCGCAGAGGGTTCTCTTCGATTGCGGCGCCTATGACTAGGGTTGACCCAAAAGGTGCCCCTTTTCGGTGGACGGATGAGTGTGAGGCGAGCTTTCGAAGCTCAAGACAGCTTTGACTTCGGCCCCTATATTGATGTTGCCTACGGGTTTGGGGTCCTATAATATATATTGTGATGCCTCACGAGTTGGGCTCGGCGCGGTATTGATGCAGGACGGTAGGGTGATTGCCTACGCGTCCGGACAGCTGAAGGTGCATGAAAAGAACTACCCTGTCCACGATTTGGAGCTAGCCGCCATTGTTCACGCCTTGAAGATTTGGCGTCATTACTTGTATGGGGTTCCTTGTGAGATCTACACCGATCACCGGAGTTTGCAGCACTTGCTTAAGCAAAAGGACCCGAATATGCGTCAGAGGAGATGGTTGGAGCTACCGAAGGACTATGATATTACTATTCTCTATCATCCGGCAAGACTAATGTGGTTGCCGATGCCTTGAGTTGTCGGGCGAGAGAGTTTGGGGAGTTTGGAATATCTACCGAGCCTCGGAGAGGCCTATGGCAATGGATGTTCGGGCTTTAGCCGAGCGAGTTTGTTAGACCGGATCTTTCGGAGCCCAGCCGGGTTCGGCTTGTGTGGTTTCTCGGTCTTCTCTATTTGACCGCATCGGGGAGCGTCAGTTCGACGACCCTCATTTGCTTTTCCTTCAGGATAAAGTTTGGCGTGGTGATGCTCGAGATGTTACCATCGGGGATGATGGAGTTATGAGGATGCAGGGGCGTATCTGTGTGCCCAATGTAGATGATCTTCGAGAGCTGATTCTAGCAGAGGCCCATAGCTCGCGGTATTTTATCCATCCGGGTGCCGCGAAGATGTATCAGGACTTGAGACAGCATTACTGGTGGAGGCGGATGAAGAGGGATATAGTTGATTATGTTTCCTGATGCCTCGACTGCCAGCAGGTGAAGTATGAACATCAGCGTCCGGGTGGATTGATGCAGCAGATTGAGATTCCAGAGTGGAAATGGGAGCGCATCACCATGGACTTTGTATCTGGGCTTCCACGGACTGTTAGGAAGTTTGATTCCATTTAGGTTATTGTGGATCGGCTGACCAAGTCCGCCCATTTAATACCGGTGAACACTATTTATTCATCGGAGCGACTGGCGGAGATCTATATCAAGGAGATAGTTTGGCTGCATGGTATTCCAGTTTCCATCATTTCAGATAGAGGCACTCAGTTCACTTCACGGTACTGGAGGGCTGTACAGCAGGAGTTAGGTACTCGAGTGGAGCTGAGCACAGCGTTTCACCCCCAGACTGATAGTTAGTCCGAGCACACTATTCAGATTTTGAAGGATATGCTTTGTGCGTGCGTGATTGAGTTTGGAGGTTCATGGGATCATTTCTTGCCACTGGCGGAGTTTGCTTATAACAACAGCTACCAGTCCAGTATTCAGATGGCACCGTACGAGGCCCTATATGGTAGGAGGTGCAGGTCTTCTGTGGGTTGGTTCGAGACGGGCGAGGCCAGGCTGCTAGGTACTGATATGGTTCAGGATGCTATGGACAAGGTCAAGGTGATTCATGATAGACTTCGCGCAGCCCAGTCTAGACAAAAGAGTTATGCGGATAAGAAGGTTCGCGATGTGGCTTTTATGGTCGGCGAGCGAGTTCTACTTCGAGTCTCGCCCATGAAAGGCGTTATGAGGTTTGGGAAGAAAGGGAAGCTGAGTCCTAGATTTATTGGCCCTTTTGAGATTTTGAGGCGTGTTGGGGAGGTTGCTTATGAGTTGGCCTTACCTCCCAGCCTAGCCGGAGTTCACCCCGTATTTCATGTCTCCATGCTCCGGAGATACCATGGTGACCCGTCGCATGTGTTGGATTTCACTTCGGTTCAGCTAGACAAGGATCTGTCTTATGTTGAGGAGCCAGTAGCCATTCTAGACAGGCACGTCAGAAAGCTAAGGTCAAAGAACATCGCTTCGGTGAAGGTTCAGTGGCGGGGCCAGCCGGTCGAGGAGGCGACTTGGGAGACTGAGCAGGATATGTGCAGCCAGTACCCTCATCTTTTCATCACTCCAGGTATGTTTTCTATGCTTGTTCGAGGACGAACGAATCTTTTAAGTGTGGGAAGATGTAACAACCCGGCCGGTCGTTTTAGAAAATTACGCCCCAATCCCCAATCTAACTGTTCCCCTAAGTTCATTTCTGCTATTGTGGTTTGCCGGGAGAGTCGGTTATGAAATTTGGAGCATTTTGGGACACTTAGTCCCTAAATGAGAGCTTTAAAGTTAGAAAATGGACCGTAGCCGGAACAATGTTAAGACGACCTCGGAACGGAAATTTGATGGTTCCATTAGCTCCGTTAGGTGATTTCGGGGTTGGGAGCGCGTACGGAATGTATTTTGGAGGTCGATAGCTCAATTAGGCTTGAAATGCCGAAGTTGGAAATTTTGGCGAATCCGAACGATAGGCGAGATTTTGATCCGGGGGTCGGAATGGAATTTCGACAATTTCTGTAGCTTCGTTATGTGATTTTGGATATGTCCGCAAATTTTCATGTCATTCGGACGTCATTTGGTCGGGTTTTTGATTGAATGTTAGTTTCGAAAGTTTTGAAGAAATTTAGGCTTGAATTCGATGTGAATTATGGGATTTGATGTTGTTAGACGTGTTTTTATGATTGGAACAAGTTCGTATCATGTTTTGGGGTATGTTGGTAGTTTTCGTTGGGGTCCCGGGGGCCTCGGGATGAATCCGGACCACCATCCGGGCAATTTTGAAGCATAAAAACTGCAGAAACAAATGCAGCAGCAGTGCAGTAGACCCTTGGTCATCGCGTTTGCGTTGCAGGGCACATGTTCGCGAAGGGTCAGCTGCTGGGGGCATCGCGGTCGCGATGGTTGAGCCGCGTTCACGTAAGTCAGTTGATAGACCATCGCGTTCGTGATGGCCAGGTCGCGTTCGCGTAGGTATATTTCGAGAGGCATCGCGTTCGCGATGGCCAGGTCGCGTTTGCGTAGTTCAATTTTGGAGGGCTGGGATTTTTCTTCAGCGCGAACGCGTGAATGTAGTCGCGTTTGCGAAGGTTCGTTTGGCAAGGCATCGCGAACGCGAGATGGGGGACGCGAACGCGAAGGGTAATTTCCCAGTCAAAAATATTAAAACCAGAACAGTCCGCCCGCGACCCTCATTCACTAAAACGCCATTTTTGAGCTCCAAGAGAGGATTTTGAAGGGGAAACGCTGGGATATCATCGGGAAATCATTGGGGGTAAGTTTCTTGACCTTAATTCGTTGGTTTATCACGAAATCCTTGATTATTTCACTGAAAATGGGAGATTAAATGTGGGTTTGAACCCTAAACCTAAATTTTTGAAAACCTTCGATTTGAATGGGCAAACGGAGTCCGATTTCGATAAATTTTATATGCACGGACTCGTGTTGAGATAAGGAACCCGAATATATAACTTTCCTAATATTTTGAGAAGCGTACCAAAAGTCGGGTTTTGGCAACTTGTGGGTTTTGGTGTATTTTGAGTTATTTTGATTGGGTAATGCCCAATTGGCCTATTTTGATGTGATTCTATTGATTTTTATCAGATACTATACCTGTGGAGGCCGACTTTCGTGGCAAGAGAGTTGTTTCTTAGCGGTTTTGTACCGGATTTGAGGTAAGTGGCTTGTCTAACCTCGTGTGGGGGAACTTCCACCCCTAGGATTTTTATGTGATAGTTTAAATGCCTTGTACGCGAGGTGACGAGCGTGTACATGCGATGGTTGTTGAAAACATACTTTATTTAAAGTGCCTAATTAGTGACATCCCTGTTTTTAGCTGATAAATTCGATATTCTTACCCGATAGTAGTTAGAAAAGCATGATTAGGTAGTATTTTACTGACTAGTTGCCTAATTGCCTTACTTGAACTTCTTGATAATTGTTGGCACTATTTTCGGTGAAGTTGTAGTTAAGCATATTATATTCTTTCTGTGTATTCCGTTATTTGTTGTATTTGTGGACTGCGGGTTCAATTCCCGGAGACCCAGGGCTGTGGGTTCGATTCCCAGAGACCCGGGGTGATATTGGTAGGGACTGCGGGTTCGATTTCCGGAGATCCTGAGTTATTGGTAGGGACTGCGGGTTCGATTCCCGGAGATCTTGAGTTATTGGTAGGGACCTGCGGGTTCGATTCCCGGAGATCCTGAGTTATTGGTAGGGACTGCGGGTTCGATTCCCGGAGATCCTGAGTTATTGGTAGGGACTGCGGGTTTGATTCTCGGAGATCCCGAGTTATTGGTAGGGACTGCGGGTTCGATTCCCGGAGATCCCGAGTTATTGGTAGGGACTGCGGGTTCGATTCCCGGAGATCCCGAGTTATTTGTAAGGACTGCGGGTTCGATTCCCAGAGATCCTGAGTTATTGATATATTATTGAGACATGAGTTATGGGTTCGATTCCCGGAGATCCAGGGGTACTGTTAATGGGACTGTGGGTTCAATTCCCACAGGTCCTGGACTTATTAATTGAGTTGTTACTTGTTGTTAGTTTACTTGTAGACGGTTGCAGTAATCACCTTATTGTTGTTATTTAAAGATTATTGTCATTTAAACTGCTCATTATTGTTATTGTCCTTTTATTATTGATTTCTCTCAGTAGGGCCCTGACCTTCCTAGTCACTACTTCATCGAGGTTAGGCTTGGCACTTACTGAGTACCGCCGTGGTGTACTCATGCTACTCTTCTGCACATTTTTATTGTGCAGATCCAAGTACATCAGGACAGGCTCACGCTAGGTGATTCAGCAGCGCTTTGGGAGACCTCGAGGTATGATCTGCTACGTCCGCGGATCCGGAGGCCTTCCTTCTATTCTAGTGCTAGTAGATGTTTTTCCTTTATTCCGTTGTTAGATACTCCTTATACATAGAGCTACAGTTGTATGTTCTCTTTTAGTCTCTGTTACCCGTGGGATTCCGGGTCTTGGTAGTGTTCTATATAGTGTATTTGACGAGTGTATGTGCCAAGCGGCACGAATTACATTCCTTTTATCTTATTTCTCGCTAATTCTTATTAAATGTGCATAAGCTTGTATATTCCGCAATGTGTTAGGCTTACCTGGTCATGGAGACTGGGTGCCATCACGACATGTTCATAATTGGTGAACTAGGGTCGTGACAAATTCGGAAATTTATAGCTTGAAAACTAAAAAAAAAAAACTCTATTGTTACATAAAATTTTGAGTTCAATTTGATTTGTTGATTCTCGCATATGCTATGTTTTACTTGGCTATATTTGCGTTCTTGGGTTATTTTGGGTCATCTGGTTGTGTGTTTAAGTTCTACAAATCATCTCTAGGCATTGTGGAATTATTTTGGATCGAAATCTGTTCCAAATCGTTGCTGGTTTTTAATCCTGTTGCATTCCTGCTATTACTGCAAGTTTTCTTTCCTATTGACTCACCCTTTTCATTGTATTTTTAATCTAGGTACACATTTGAATTTTCCTTGGTATAACCTTCAGCTGAGATGAATTGAAGCCATATTTTTTCAATTTTGTTCGTGTTATGATATGCCTGTACTTTTATACTTGTTTGAACTAAATGCTTATGTCATAATATTTGATTGTAAATTTGATTTGTAATTCAATTCTGATTTAGATGTATAATTGGACTGTATAAATATTACTTTTACTCAATTTATTTATTTTAATAGTTATAAAAATGACTTTATGTTGTAGTGATTGTCCTTGAAAGCTAAAATTCTAAATAACAAATTGAATGTTAATAAGGCTGGCTTGAATCGGTAGATAATTGATTAGCATGTGATTGAGCCTAAGGTATTATTCAATTCGTGTTTAATATTGTTGAAGGAGCTGCAATAATAAGTATTCTTAGTAAATTAGTCAGTAAGTTTCTGTCACTGTTCATAATTTGTAATACATTAGTAGATAAATGGATAAAAAATAGTTTAAGCATGAAATTCACTTCCAGGTAAAAAATAAATAAATACACAATAATCATCTTTATAATCATTGTTAAATGTATATAAATTAATATGTTTTCATTTTATTTTAAATACAAGGACTTAATGAATTAATCTTCCATTTTAGTAAAGATCTAGATATATTAGGATCAGTGTGTTATTAACAGGCCCGCTAAGGTTCAGGGATTAGATCTCTTTATTTTCTGGTACAGCCTAGATTGTCCAGCCATTTTGGGCTAGACTTAGGCCCAATACTCTTTGTCTTGGACATTCTGCATTATATACATTTGCAGAAGTTTGGGACTTTAAGAAAGTGCTTATGATTAGCTTTCCTTCTTACACGTTTGAGGTGTATTATTAATATGTGATTTGTTCAAATAAGAAAAAACAGTTAAAATCTGAGAATCATATACTGCAATAGACATAAGTATAATAAATAAGTAATATTAAAGTAATTAGGAATACGAAAATTAAATCATATTTATGGGTTAATAAACCGTTAGAGATAAAGCAAAATATAGAAAATTTAGATATATTAGTTTGGATTTAATATAAATGAGACAAACCTCGCCAAATCAAATATATAATTGCAGGCCCATCATTAATTACATACTAAAATACTTAAAAATTTGGAGGACCGTTTAGCGAATTTCACGGTCTTCCCCAAAGATAATAAACATATAGACTCTTTAGGCGCGTATGTTAATAATATTACCTTCCTAAATACGGGTGCACATTTATGTGACCCAAATTAAAATCACAATAAAGTCGAAATGTGTTAAAAGCCACTGGCGCACTAGTGCGGCGTGGTTCGAGATACATTTTTACGACGTTGTAATTCTTGTAAAAAATAAAATAAATAATAAATAGCAGGTTATTAACAAAAGGCACATAAAAAGAGAACATATATTGAAATCAGATAAAAATTAAATATAACAGTTGAGCGACTGTGCTAAAACCACGGAATCCGGGAATGCCTAACACCTTCTCTCGGGTTAATAGAATTTTTTATCCGTATTTCTGGTTTGTGGACTGTTAAAAGAGTCATAATTTTCTCTGTTCGGGATTCAACCAGTGACTTGGGACACTATTAATTTTCCAAGTGGCAATTCTAAATAAATAATAATAAATCCCGTTCCGAATATCCTTTAAATGGAAAAACTCTTTTACGCCCTTCACGGGGTATTGTAATGACCCGACCGGTCGTTTTTGAAATTTACGCCCCCATCCCCATTTTAATTGTTCCCTTAAGTTCATTTCTGCTGTTGTAGTTTGCTGGGAGGTTCGGTTTTATAATTTGGAGTGTTTTGGGACACTTAGTCCCTAAATGAGAGCTTTATAGTTGAAAAACGGCCCGTATTCAAAATAGTGTTAAGACGACCTCGGAACGGAAATCTGATAGTTTCAATAGCTCCGTTAGAAGATTTCAGGGTTGGGAGCGCGCTCGGAATGTATTTTGGAGGTCTGTAGCTCAATTAGGCTTGAAATGCCGAAGTTTGAAATTTTTGAAAATCCGATCGATAGGTGAGATTTTGATACGGGAGTCGGAATAGACTTTCGACAGTTGCAGTAGCTTTGTTAGGTAATTTTTGATATGTCTGCAAATTATCAGGTCATTCGGACATCGTTTGGTCGGGTTTTTGATAGCATGTAGGTTTCGGAAGTTTTGGTTGAAACTTAGGCTTGAATCCACCTTGATTTGATGATTTCCGTGTTTAAGGGCGTGTTTTTATGATTGGAACAAGTTTGTATCGTGTTTTGGGGTAGATTAATGGTTTTTGTTGGGGTCCTGGGGGCCTCGGGTGAGTTTCGAGTGGGCTACGGGTTCTTTTTCCTCCATTTTGGACAACTGCAACTGCTGTCTCTGCTACTCTTCTACGCGATCGTGATGGTACTCCAGCGATCGCGATGCTTTGTCAATTGCTTCTTCCCGATTGCATGATGTCCTACGCGATCGCGATGGTATAAATCTCCTCACTACGCGATCGCATTCTTGACCACGCGTTCGCGTAAGGCAATCTCAGGACCCTGGATAATTCTTAATCACGATCGCACCCATTGTTACACGATCGCGATGCACTGGTCCTTTTCTCTCCGCGTTCGCATCCTTAACATCGCGTTCGCAATGAACATTTCTGGGTCTTCTCAAATTTCTCTACGCGATCGCGATACTTCTTACACGATCGCGATGAAGAAATTGCCTGGGCAGACAGATTAAATCCCAATTTCGAGGGTTTCTTCATTTTTTTACATTTTGACTTCTAGAGCTCGGTTCTTGGCGATTTTTGTAGGGATTTTTACTTGGGCAATTTGGGTAAGTGTTTCTCACCGATTTTGATCAAATTCCACGAATTTCCTCTTAAATTTACCTTTAAATTTCAGTTTTTAATGTGAAATTGGATGAAAGTTCATAGACCAAACTATTGAGTTTTGAGGGAGCAATTGACCTCCGATTTGGGAGATTTTTATATGGTTAGACTCGTAAGAGTGCGAGGGTTCTGAAAACATAAAAATATTTCGATTCCGAGCCGATGGCTGCAGGAGTATTTTTGTCATTTCACCCACTTTCATGCCGTAGCTGTAATTTTATCATTGTAATTAGTTACTTACGATGTTATTTACACTGTGTAATTGGTTTGACTAGATTCAGGCCACTCGAAGTCGGATACTCGTGGCAAGAGAGTCGTTTCTTAGCGGTTTTGTACCGGGATTGAGGTAAGTGACTTGTCTAACCTTGCGTGGGGGAACCTTCTCCCCTAGTGTCACACCTCTTTTTCCCCAACACAACCCTATTACGAGGTTGAATAAGAAGAGTTTTTCCAATTAAAGTGACATTTTGAAAAGAGATTATTTCTTATTAGAGTCGCCACTTGGAATTGAGTTTTGGTGTTCCAAGTCACCTTTTATTTTAATCCCTTTTCGAAAGGAATGTTTGACTCTTAATTTATGGTCTACGAAAAAATAAGGCCGAGTAAGGAATTCTGTTGACCGTGGGAAAGGTATAAGGCACCCCTCGAGTCCCGCGGTTCTAGCACGGTCGCTTTATTGACTCATGTAAGGCTTAAATCAATTCTTGACTATTCTTGTATTTTATTGATTATATATTGTCTTTTACCGTTTCACTTAATTATTATATTTTATTAATTATTTGGACCCAGATGTGATACGCACACGAGGTACTTCTTTGAAATTAACTGTTAAACCAAGGTACGGAATGTACACTTGGTTAAAATATAATTATTTAAATTTAAAGGTATCAAGACGCGGGAATACGCACATGACACCTCTATTACTTAAGCACATCAATCCAAGGTTCGGGTATGAACACATGGGCTAATAGCGTATTTAAAATATTTTAATTATTTTATCTCTTTTAGATTCGAGATATATATTTGTACAATTTATTATTATTACTATTATTTTATTACTTATTACAACGAGTCTTCAATTACTTTATGGTTCATTTCGCATATTCAAAATTATTTATATCACTCTTAGGCCGAAAATAATTTTCTTTAGTCCAAATTCTTTTATGGCTTAAATATATGGAAATTTTACACCCTATAGAAAACCTTACTATCCTATTTATCAATAATAAATACCATTTAAAAATATTACATCATATAGATACCTTTTATCCTAAATAGCAAATTAATTATTTATGGTTATATCCTAAATTTAAGGCAATATATATGCCAAAAAAGATATTTCTCTCTCCTTTTTTTCAATTTCTCTCACATACTTACCGTAAAACTTCCCCCAAATACTTTCTCTCTCTTTTTCACATACACTTTCCTCCACCATTACCACGTCTGGGAGAAAACGATTGTCTGACAAAATTTTCAACAGAAATCAAGTCCAATCCCATCGCCTGGGAGAAGAGTGATGTTGTAGCTTTTGGGGGTGAGGCCACGAAACAGTGAATAGTACCCCATTTAGGTGCGTGTTTGGGCAACGTTTTTGAGTGAAATTGAATTGGTTGAGAGGTGTTGCAATGAATTGTAACAAAGCCGCCATTGTTGAGACTCTGAAGCAGAAAGCTTTCGAAGTGAGGATTTTGGCTGGAAGTTGAATCGGTCTAATTATTTAGAGAAGTATTTTATTTATATTCAGTTGTATTCATACAACATTCATATTCAGAAGTATTTCAGTTGTATTTACATTTGTTAGTAAATTGTATTAAGTTGTATTCATCTGTATTCAGACATTTTTTTTTCTTCATTCTCTTGTATTCAACTCTATTCATAAGTTTTTAAAGAGTTCTATTTAAAATATTAGATGAATTCAGTAGAATTTAAATGCATCCAGCAGCTTATATTCAGCTGTATTCATCTGTATTCAGACGTATTTTTTCTTCATTCTCTTGTATTCAACTCTATTCATAAGTTTTTAAAGAGTTCTCTTGCATTAGTTGTATTCTACTGAATGTTTTTCATATTACTTGTATTTAACTAGTTTAAAATATTAGATGAATTCAGTAGAATTTAAATGCATCCAGCAACTTGTATTTACATTTGTAAGAAATTGAACAGAAGAAGAAGAGAACGAATAATATGGAAAACAGAGCACTGTTTCTGGCTTCTTCACGTTTCTCGTTTTCTTCATTTTACAAGAATACAGATTAATTACGTATCTTTCAAGTTTGTTGAGTAAAATTAGGAAAATCAATTAGGTTAGATTTTGTTCCGTTTTTAGAATTCTTAACGTTCCAAAAATTACGCTTAGGCGTTACGGTATTTACCTTTAATAGTATTTGAATACAGTAAAATACATATCCAAATTAGCCGGGATTCCTGTTTTACTGCCTACTTTTTTGGTTGTATTATTAAATACATATACTTAAATACAGAAAATACAGTCTACATTTTGGTAAAAGATATCTATAACACGTAATATAACAAAGGGTATCTATAAATTGCTAATTAACACTAAAAGATGGTTCTTTCTGAAAAATTCTCTATATATATAGACGACCTACATCTCTTACATGACTCATGCTTCTACGTCATAAGAGGCCTGAAATTCAATGGGTCTTGACTAATAACATATTTTTAAGAGCAAACTTCATTTGTAGCCCATCAGCCCAAACATATTTCACCCGGTAGCCCAAAAACTGCAACATATATTTTATAGCCCAAATATAATCCTAATGGCTAGCCAAAAGTACTGAGGCTCAGATCTGTAAAAACAGATCGTGGAAAAGAGAGGCGATCACGCTATGGCTACAAAATCACCAATTGCATCCAAAGAAAAACCTTTGAATTACTGTAAAGACTTCTGTCTCAGTCACCTCAGAAACCCAATCCAAGAAAGGGATGCCACTAATAGAAAAAACTCACCAACATAGCATCTTCCCAGTTAGTCATTTTGTCAGAAGACCATAGCGCAAAAGAATTTTTTTTTTTTTACCAATTACTGCTATACTCCAACAGCTCACGTCTTCCCCCACCACCTTCATATGCCAATCATAACAATAATTACGTCTCAATTTCATATGTAAATTTTCATATGAGTTCCATTTTTAAGAGCTTACCTTTGCTTTCAGTTCTCCATGTGTAAATCCAAGAAGCAATTAAGCAAAGAAGTGATGGAACCAAAGAGGAAACCAATAAGATCTTCCTCTTCATCAACCAAAAAGTTATCATCTTTCACTGATCAATCATCATCATCATCTACAAGCCAGAATTTGATATCCCCAAATGGGTCTACTACAAGATATATATAAAATAGATGTATCTATACAAAATATATATAAAATAGATGTAACTATATAAAAAATATACAAAATAGATTGTCACTATACAAAAATATACAAAATAGATGTTACTATACAAAATATATACAAAACGACTGTCACTATACAAAAATACATGATACACTCCAAAATATTAGAAAATACACATTATACACAATTTTTATACATTTTTAGACAGATTATACATTTACGGTACAAGTTATATTTGGGATACACAAATATATACACTTTAGATACACAAGCGCAGTTGAGATATGCTCAATGTACACCAATGATACACTATCGAACTTAGGATACAATATTTATACATTGCAAAAAATAATTTCTCCATTGCACTAGGTAGGGGTCGAACCTGCAACCGTCTGCTTAGGAAATAGGCGCTCTACTCACTGAGCTACAAGCATTTGTGTTGTCATACTCATTCTGTTAGTCTAGTATATGCAATATGTTTGGGCCGGATGGCCATTTTTTGAAGGGGATTTTAGAGCTTTACCCATAAAAATCAAATTAATTACCCTTGCCTACCGATTTACTTTTGTACCCATTAAACTAATTACCCTTCCTACCCATTATAGCTTTTATGGGAAATTGACTATTTTTCACATTTTCTTTTTTTCGTTGTTTTTGGTCTTTCTCCCTTTCTGTTATGTTTTTTCTATCATATCATTTTTTATTTTCTTTTTTACCATAATATGATTCAGAACTCAATTTTGGCTCCTTTATTTTTATTTTATTTCTTTCCTTTTATTCATTTTTCTTTTATTTTTTTATTTCTTTTTTAATTTCACTTAACTCTTTTTTTCACTAGATAATCTAATCACATTCATTTTATTATTTTTTTGGCTCTCTTTTTTTATTCTTCTTTATTTTATACAACAATAAAAAATAAGTAATATACTAAACATTAATTCATTGTTTTTGTCATATAACTGATATAATATACCTTCTGTCTTTTATCTCATTTTTTATCTAAATCAATTATTAGAACTACTTATACATTATACATGTTTTCTCTTCTATTTTTTCATTGTATTTTTTCTTTTTGCTCCTTCGCTAATTTTATTTTTATTATTTTTAAATTATTTGTTCTATATTTCCTATTTTTCCTCATAATCTAATTTCTACATATCTTTTTGGCTCTTTTACTTTTGTTCTTTTTTCTCTCCTTTTTTTTATTATATCAAATAAAAATAATTGATATATATATTTTTATTTTATTTAATTTTTCATTTACTAGTTATCAGAAAATAACTCACTCTATCATATGTATATAAAAAATAATATTAGTAGCAGTTGAAGTATATTATTGCAGTGTACTATGATACTTACATGGTTTATTATTATATACTAACATGGTATCATAAAGGTCTAGTTCATTCCTTCGAGAAATACACTTAGTTCTCTATGATACCTATATATTATATACCACATATTGACATGATATAATATGGCATTCAATAACACTCAACCTTCTTGATACCAATATGGTATATAGTATATGATAACGGGACTGACATGATATAAGTATGGTTCAGTCCTTTAAAAAAGAACTTATTCCTCAATGATACCAAACCGGTATACATGTATACTATTTTGGTATATAGTATAAATTTATCTCTATCACAAGTTGAACTCAATTTATCGAGGTTGTTCTCTCGATATTTTGTACTATTATTAAAAAAATTAAATATTGTACCAATTAAATGCAGCTAATACAATCAAAAAATAATTCAACTAGCATATGATACCAGTATAGTATATAACTATACTAAAAGGGTATAGAGTTGGAATGAATTATATACTAAAATGGTATATTCGTATACTATTTGGGTATACAATACAAATTTGTCTTCTTTTCCGGTTCAACTATATTTCAACCCAAATTTCTAAAATTTACTACAAAATCTTCACCAAATTGACTAAAACTTTAGCTACAACCTCCAATCAACTTTCCAAACTAACACATACAAAACCGGATCAAAATAATTAAAAACTCAAACAAATATTTATTTGCGTTAAATATTTGTATTAAAATAATATAAATTTGCCCTTAGTTCAAATATATTGAGCTCAAGAAAGTTCGAACATCGAGTAACTAAAAATTCTAATTTTCAAAACATTCACTTCAAACCAAAACAGAGAGAAGAAGAAGAAAAAAGTAATAGAAGAGAGGATTCATGTATGAGTATGAAAAGCTAAAGCGTGAGCTAGTTATATGACATACCATATGTGCTTTTACTATCAGATTAAACAAAAGAGGAAAATTTCTGGTAAAATGAAAATTGTACGCTAGAAGGAGGGCGGGTAAATAATATTGATAGCATAGGTAAGGAAAGTAAATAGTTTAGGTATGGGTATTTAAGGGTAAATAGTTTGAATTTAATGGGTATAAAGTGAGATTTTTCCTTTTTTGAAAGTGGGTCAAAACATGGGCTATTAAAATTTTGAGGGGTTATAGAGGGTAATTTTCTCTATTTTTAACTATTTATGTTTAACAACTTTAAATAAATGCTAACTTAAAAATAAATAAAGAATGGATAATCGAAACAGAGACATGATTAGTGCGAGAGCACCTTTTTCATCACAACAAAATAATCATTTTATACCATCCATAGATTGTTAGCAACTTTCAAAGAATATTGGATTTTAAAAAATAAAATTCTTTTGTCAGATTCTTTTTTCTTAAAACATCCAAAGTGAGACAATTTCATATTCTTTGCAGTTCTCATTACTTAAACAATAAAATAACAAAGACTATAAATACTTAAAATCTGACACCATGAATCGCATAGCATAAAGTCACATATATATGAGTTTTAGTATTATATTAAAGGTTGAGTAAAAGCAACCAACCTCAAAGATGATTACTCAAAGGATGTTGAGTTACAAATTTCGTAAGCTACAAACACAATTGCAATTTTGAACTCGAACTAAAGCTCGACTGGAACGTCAGAAACCCGCCGGAATTCTCGAACTTCCTCGCACGGAAGAGATGGATTTTCAAGATGAGGATGACGGTGACTTTGATATTTTTCAAGTTGGTTTTTGTCTTGTTTTTCTATGCATTTTTTATTTTTATTGCTGAAAAATCGGTTTTCCTCTAAACTAATGTAAAGAAAAGAGTTCAAAAGTTCTCCCCCTTTTCTGATTTTTTCTTCATGAGTTATATATAAAGTGTATGTGTTAATGAAAAAGGAGAAAGGGGAGGTTGGGGATCGTGAGACGTGAGGGAGTGAACGTGAGGGGTTAAGGTAAAAAAAAACGTGAGTGTGCGGGTAGGGAAGTATACCTGTTAAACGGGCCGGGTTGGACCGGTTCCGGACCGGCCCAGACCGGTAGAAACCGGAACCGGCCCGGACCGGTGGCAAAGGGGCCGGGTGGGCTGGGTTTTTAAGGGGTAGGGGTTAGTTCCGGGAAAAAATTTTAAACGGGTAACCGGAACCGGGTAGGCCCGGTCCGGCAAACAATAACCTTAATGGTTAAACCGGCTCGGCCCGGTTCAACGGTCAAAAATTTTTTTTTATTTTTTTTATTTTTTTTTAAATTCAGAAATATGGGGCCCACCCCAAACGGCTATATCAGAAAAAATCCGTTGGCCAACGGATTTATTGAAGTTTTGGCCTTTTTTTTAAAAATTTTTAACACATTTTTAATTTACAAATGTAGCCTTATGTAAATCTATAAATACCCCTCCCCCCTTCTTCATTTCTCACTCAAAATTCTCATCTCAATCTCAAATTCTCTCATTCACCTATTCTCTAATTATCTAGTTCAAGACTTCAAGTCTTCAACTTCAAGTCTTAATAATTTCTCATTTCATCTTCGAATTTATTTGGCTCATTTTTGTTGAATAATTGAAATTCAATTATAGTATTTTATCATTCGGGTTTTGAACTTCAAGTTGGAATATTGGCTTGACGTTTGTTCGTGGTAACATCGAAAACTCGGAATTGCATAACCAAGTGCTCTAATTCGGTGCACTCCCTCCAACTCTTTCTCTTATTAATATTTTAATTGCATATTTATTTTGAGCTTATTTATTCCTTAAATTTTACAATATGTTTAGTGCTGCTATAAAAGCGTGTAGAAAAGTTACTGGTAGGGGGAGTAAAAGTAGAGGTAATTCTTCAGCATCTGGTAGTAATAGCCCAATATCTATTGTTCCCGAAATATCGCCTAATGAAAATATAGATTATGATCAATTACAAGAAGATTATGGAATAGAAGATAATGAAATAGGAATTGAAGAAGAGATATCCGCTACACCTACTAGTGCACCTAGTGCTGGGGTAGGTAGTGTTGGAGTTGGTACAAGGGGTGGTGGTCGTGGGCCTCGTGGCACTGGGGGTAGACCACCTACGGCTCCGACGAGTAATCGTAGAAAAAGAAGTAAGGTTTGGAATTTTTTTGAATTAATTGAAGGTTCTGATAGAGTGAGATGCAAAATTTGTAAAGATTCATTTAAACATTTGACTGGAGGAAATTTAGGGGGAACTGGAACGCTTAAGGCATATGAGAATTTCACACCCGATAGAATGGGGCCTAGATGGTGATGATAGTCAAACAACTATTAACCCTACTATTGGAGGGTTAGTAAAATATGATAAAATGAAGGATCGTGAGGAATTAGCGAAAATGATTGCTTTAGGTTGTCTACCTTTTTCGTTTGCTTCTTCGTCATATTATGTTACATATATTCAAAGAATATACAATCCATTATTTAAAGGTATACCTAGGAGTACTTGTAGAGCTGATATTTTCAGACTTCACGGACAATATCAAACATATTTACGTTATTTGTTTGAAAAACTTCCTTGTAGAGTATCTCTAACTTCTGATATTGGTCAAGCTGTTAATGGACGTGAATATGTTACTGTTACATGCCATTGGATAGATGATAATATTGTTATGCAAAAACGTATTATTGCTTTTAGATATGATGAAGATCAAAGTCATACCGCTGCATTTATAAGCAGCTCTATTTGTGAAGTTGTAGAATTTTATAATCTCAAACAAAAAATATTATGTATGTCTTTTGATAATGCTTCTAACAACACTGCCACAATTTCAATATTAAAATTGCATTTGCAACCACCTGTTAATGAAACTTTTCATGTTAGGTGTGCATGTCATGTGTATAATTTAATTGTTAAAAGTGGCCTAGATTTATTTTCAACAGAGATTAGTCTTGTTAGAAGAGCAGTTGGTGTAATTCAAGGAAATAATAGACATTCTAGAATAAGGGAATTTAAAGATAAGTGTGTCCAACATAACCTTCAACCCCGATTCATGCCAGAAGAACTAGTTACTAGATAGAACTATACATATTTATTTTTAAAAGTTTGCTATAAATATAGATATCCAATAACTGAAGTTGCTAATGCACATTGTACGAATCCAAGTCGTATGTTAACAACTGATACTTGGGCGGTCATTAATGATGTTGTTAAATTTTTACATAAATTTTATACTCCTACTGTTGAGTTTTCTGGATCTTATTACCCTACTATTGCTATGGGTTTAGTACATATAGCGGAAATTTCTTTTCTACTCTTTGAATTTAAGAAAAAAGAAAAATATACGACTGCTGTGACAAATATGCAAGACAAATTCAAAAAATATTTCTTTCCAATTCCTCCGATTTACTTAATTGGTGCAGTTTTAAATCCTTCAATTAAAACGTCTGATTGTCATCAATTAATGAATGCTTTATATACTTATATGGAGATTGGGGAAACCGAAACCCCAAATTTATATACTTCTATGAACAGTTTAAATGATTATTTACAGCAATTATATAATTATTATGCAAATGTAATTGATATAGCTGCAGGTAATGTTAATAATTCTATTATGCAATGTAGCACTTCTGCTACATTGACTGAAGATGAAGGATTAGATGAAAGTTTTAATATTTTTTCTACTTTTTCTAACACTCAAACAAGTTGCAGGAACATTGATGAACTTCAATTCTACTTGCAGAAACAAAATGAGCCTCGCACAAAGGATTTTTCACCGTTGGGGTGGTGGCATGAAAATGAAAAGCAATTTCCTGTTCTCTACGCAATGGCTAGGGACGTGATGAATGTGCCAATTTCAATTGTTGCATCCGAGAGTGCATTTAGCCAAGCACGACAACAACTTGGAGATACGCGTCACTCATCGGGAAGCAATGCTTTGGAAGTTTTAGTATGTATGAGAGATTGGATTAGATCGGAAAGAAGAAATCAAGGACATGAAAATGTTGATCGCCCAGAAGACGAGGAACTTGGAGATATATTAACAAGTGGTCACCCATCCGAATTAAATACTCTAGAAGAAGGCCAATCAGTTCATATTGATTATGATGAACTTTGCAAGGCAATGCAAAATATTTGAATTTACTTATTGTTATTTGTTCAAGTCTTAAAGGATGTAAACATTCAATTTGTAAGTTTCAAATTTGAGTTATGAAATATGAAATAAAAGACGCACTTGCAATTTGCAGCAAGTGCAATTTTTCTCATATTCCTTATATTCTTTAATTTATATTTTAAAGTAATACAAATTCTTAATATAACTTAAATTGAAACTTTAAATTTGAAATTCAAACTTGAATGTTTCAAACTTAATTTCTTAAATTGAAACTTTAATTTTGAAAATCAAACTTAAAGTGTTAAATTGAAACTTTTATTTAGAAATTCAAACTTAAAGGCTTAAATTGAAACTTCAATTTTTAAATTCAAAGTTTCAAACTTAAAGTCTTAAATTGAAACTTTAATTTTTAAATTATAACTTAAACTCTTAAATTGAAACTTTATAAGTCTAACTTAATTTTGAAATACAAACTTAAAGTCTTACATTGAAACTTTATAAGTGCAAGTTTTTCTCATTTACTTTGTGTTCTTTAAATTAATACAAAGTTACAAACTATTAAAATAAATTATAATAGTTATACAAATTTACAAAAAAAAAAATAAGACGTTAAACCCGGCCCGGCCCGGCCCCTTTAACCCGTAACCCGTACGGGTCAATTTTTACCCGAAAATACCCCAACCCGTTAAACCCGCTAAGAAGGAGCCCGGAACCGGCCCGGTAAGGAACCCGTCCGGGTTCAAAAAAATTGGGCCCGGACCGGCCCGGCCCACCCGTTAGACACCTTTATAGGGAAGTTAGATAAGATAGGAGTTAACTTTTTTGGCATTAAATATATATAAACTTTTTAATAACACTTTTTATTAAATAAAAATGAATTTAATATACATATATACACACTAACCCACTTACTTTTAGACTTAAAAAAAAATTATATAAATTAAGAAAACTCACTATTTACACTAAAATTTAAATTATATTAAGAAAAATACTACTATAACTTACATCTAAATTATATATATATATATATATATATATATATATATATATATATATATATATATATATATATATATATATATATATATATATATATATGCATATTTTATAGTTTTTAATTTTCTTAAATAAAACCTATTAAGAGTAAGATAAACATTTAAAATATTAAGATTAGGCCTAAAAGAAATATTTACACTAAAATAGTATAGAATTTGGGGTGTGGTAAAAAATTAGGTGTTCACACCTAGGACATTATGTGTTGATTTAAATGCCTAGTACGCGAGGTGATGGGCGTGTACTTGCGCAGATTGTTAAAAAACCACCTTACTTGAACTGTTCAAACCGCGATATCCTTGTTATTTAATTGATTAAATTGTGAGATTTATCTGGTGTGACTTAGATAAGCATGATTAGATAATATTATCTGTCTAAGTGCCTTACTTGTCTTAATTGAATTCCCTGGAACTTGTTGATACTGGTTTTGGTGTAATTTGTAGCTATGTATTTCATATTTTTCTGTGTTTTTCCTCTTAGGGACTGTGTTTGTGTTTGTGGACTGCGGGTTCAATTCCCGGACATCCGGGCTGCGGGTTCGATTCCCGGAGACCCGGAGTTATTGAGATACAGACTGCGGGTTCAATTCCCAGAGATCTTGAGCTATTGAGATACGGAATGCATGTTCAATTCCCGGAGATCTTGAGATATTGAGATACGGACTGCGGGTTCAATTCCCGAAGATCCGAGGGCTGCGAGTTCGATTCCCGGAGACCCAGAGATACTGATGTATGGACTGCAGGTTCAATTCCCGGAGATACTGAGGTGATGAATATAGAGATGGACTGCGGGTTTAATTCCCGGAGATCCTGGGCTTGTTGATTTTTATTTTTATTGTGTTGGTTACTCTTTGTTAGCTTAATTGTAGACGGTTGCAGTATTTACTTTATTGCTGTTATTTCAGTCTTATTCATATTTTAACTGCTTGATATTATTATTATTATCATTATGTTATTATTTCTCGGTAGGGCCCTGACCTTCCTCGTCACTACTCCATCGAGGTTAGGCATGGCACTTACTGAGTACCACCGTGGTGTACTCATACTACTCTTCTGCACACTTTTGTTGTGCAGATCCACGTACATCAGATCAAGCACATTACGGGTGATTTAGGAGCACTTTCAGGAGACTTGAGGTATGATCTGCTACGTCCGCGGATCCGGAGAGTCCTCTTTTATTTTCATTAGTGATATCGGTTATTTCACTTATTTCCGTTGTATAGACATTCTTGATATATAGAGCACAATTGTACTCTTTCTTAGTCTGTGTTGCCCGTGGGTTTCCGGGTCTTGGTAGTATGATTTTTTTCTGGTATTTGGCGAAGTATATGTGCAGAGCGACACTTATTACATTTCAATTGCATTATTCCGTTGTTATAATAATTTTTGTTCATAAGAGTTGTACAGTCCGCATCGTGTTAGTCTTACCTAGACGCGAAGACTGGGTGCCGTCATGACATGTTCACGATTGGTGAACTAGGGTCGTGACAAGTTGGTATCAGAGCTCTAGGTTCATAGGAGTCACGGGACATAGACCGGTTATTTAGAGTCACGCTGATCGATACAGAGACGTCTGTATTTATCTACGAGAGGCTATGTAACTATTTAGGAAACTCTTCATTTATTTTGGATTCCTTGTCGTGCGATATTTTGGCACCAAATATAAACTTCTATTTTCTATTCTCTCACAGATGGTGAGGACACGTGCTACTCGTGAAAATTAGACACATACGCTCCCTGCTTCCGCCGCCAGAGGCCGGGGCCGTGGTAGAGGTCGAGGATGTGCCCGAGGTGCAGCCACAACACCCACGCGCGCTGCCGATGAGGCACCACCGGTGGATCAGGTTGGAGCGTAGGCACCAGGTACACTGACTACAGCTGCTACTACTCCAGCACTCTAGGAGACCCTGGCCTAGTTCATGAGCATGTATACTACTTTATCTCAGACGGGGTTGCTTCCTCTCACTATAGCTACATCTCAGGCCGGGGGAGGGACCCAGACTACCGCAGCCATTGCACCTGCGCAGCGAGTGCCCGTGGGGCAGGTTCCAGAGATTATTACTATGCCTCCTGCCGCCCCAGTACAGCCCAGAGGTGGGCCAGCTGCCTCTGAGGCGAGCAGCGTGAATTAGAGAGGTTCAAGAAATATGATCCTCCAGTGTTCGGTAGTTTGGCTACATATGATGCATTGGGCTTTCTGGAGGAGTGTCATCGTATCCTCCGTACTATGGGGATAGTGATGACCAGTGAGGTTTCCTTTACTGCTTTTTAGCCTCGTGGGGCCACTTATGTTTGGTGACGCATGTATGAGTTGGATAGTCCAGATGAGTCTGCCTCGTTGACCTGGACGCAGTTTTCTGATATATTTTTAAGGGAGTTTGTTCCCTAGAGCCTTAGGGATTCTTGGCGATCAGAGTTTGAGCGGTTGCATCAGGGCTCCATGACAGTATCAGAGTATGCTATTAGTTTCACCCGTTTAGCCAGGCATGCACCGACCTTGGTAGCCACGGTCCCGAAGAGAGTGCAGGGGTTTATTGAGGGTCTTATTCCGCCGATCTGGTCCAGCATGGCTAGAGAGGTGGATACACATGTACCGTATCAGCAAGCGGTGAGTATTGCCAGGTGGATAGAGACTATGCTCCCTAGAGAGCGGGGAGAGAGGGAGGCCAAGAGGTCTCATGAGTTGGGTCATTTCTCTGGTGCCCGTACTTCAGCAACCGGTCGTATTGGTAGGGGTTATTCCGATCGTCCAGTTCATTCCGCATTGCCAGCAGCTGGTAGTACTCCAGCTCTTCCAGGCACCTCAGGAGCCTTATTATGCTCCCCTAGTTTCCAGTGCGCCTCCTGCGCGGGGTACCTCCGGGGGTCAGTCCAGCGGGAGCGGGGCCGATCAGTCACAGCCACTGCGTCCTCCTAGGGTTTTTTGAGTGCGGGGATACTCACCATCTGGTTAGGGAGTGCCCTAGGCGTAGGAGGGGAGCACATCCACAGACTTCTCATCCTCAGCGTGGTCCACAGGGTCAGCAGGCCATCGTTCCAGCCCCAACTGCCACCGTACCGGCCCAGCCATCCAGAAGTGGGGATCAGTGTGCTAGAGGCCGCCCTCGAGAGAGGGGTCAGGCAAGATTTTATGCTATTACTGATCGTGCTGCAGCTGTTGCCTCCAATTCTGTTATCACAGGTATTATCTTGGTTAGTCACAAAGAGGCATCGGTTCTATTCGATCCCGGTTCTACTTTTTCATATGTGTCCTTTTATTTTTGCTTAACATCTGGGTATGCCTCGGGATTCTTTGAGTGCCCCCACTTATGTTTCAACTCCAGTGGGAGATTCTTTGTTTGTGAACCGTGTGTATCGGTCGTGTTGGTCACTATTTGTGGTTTTGTGACCAGAGCTGATCTATTGTTGCTCGGTATGGTTGATTTTGATATTATTCTGGGCATGGACTGGTTGTCGCCCCTTTATGCTATTCTTGATTGTCACTCCAAGACTGTGACGCTGGCTATGCCTGGCATTCCACATATTGAGTGGAGTGGTACTCTAGATCACACCCCCAGCCGTGTTATTTCTTTTCTCAAAGCTCAGCGTATGGTTGAGAAGGGGTGTGTAGCTTATCTAGCTTATGTGAGGGATGTCAGTGTTGACCCTCCTTCTATTGATTCCGTCCCAGTGGTACATGATTTCTCTGATGTATTTCCAGCTGATCTCCTGGGCATGCCGCCCGACAGAGATATTGATTTTGGTATTGACTTATTGCTGGGAACTCAACCCATTTCTATTCCTTCGTACCGTATGTCTACTCCTGAATTGAAGGAGTTGAAGGATCAGTTACAGGAGTTGTTGGGTAAGGGTTTCATTCGACCCACTATTTCGCCTTGGGGTTCTCCTATGTTGTTTGTGAAGAAAAAGAACGGTTCTATGCGTATGTGTATTGACTATCGTCAGTTGAACAAAGTTACAGTGAAGAACCGGTATCCTTTGCCACGTATTGATGACTAATTTGACTAGCTACAGGGCGCACAGGTGTTCTCCACGATTGATTTGTGCTATGGTTATCATCAGCTGAAGATTTGGGAGCCAGATATCCCGAAGACTGCCTTCAAGACTTGGTATGGTCACTACGAGTTTCTCGTTATGTCTTACGGGCTGACAAATGCCCCAGCAGCTTTTATGCATTTGATGCATAGTGTATTCAGGCCATATCTGGACTCGTTCATGATTGTTTGCATTGATGATATTTTTGTATATTCTCGGAGTCGGGAAGAGCACGAGCAGCACCTGAGGATAGTGCTTCCGACCCTGAGGTAGAAGTAATTATATGCAAAGTTCTCTAAATGTGAATTTTGCTGAGTTCAGTGGCATTTCTAGGCCACGTGGTGTCGAGCGAGGGTATTCGAGTGGATCCGAGGAAGGTGGAGGCCGTGCAGAGTTGGCCCAGACCCTCCTCAGCTACTGAGATTTGTAGCTTCCTTGGCCTGGAGGGTTATTACCGTTGTTTTGTAGAGGGGTTCTCTTCGATCGCACCACCTATGACTAGATTGACCCAAATGGTGCCCCTTTTCAGTGGATAGAGGAGTGTGAGGCAAGCTTCCAAAGGCTCAAGACCGCTTTGACTTCGGTCCCTATCTTGATGTTACCTACCGGTTCGGGGTCCTATACGGTATATTGTGATTCCTCACGAGTTGTACTCAGCGCATTATTGATGTAGGACGATAGGGTGATTGCCTACGCGTCCCCACAGCTGAAGGTACATGAAAAGAACTACCCTGTCCACGATCTTGAGCTAGCTGCCATTGTGCACGCCTAGAAGATTTGGCGTCATTATTTGTATGGGGTTCCTTGTGAGATCTACACTGATCATCGGAGCTTGCATCACTTACTTAAGCAGAAGGATGACATGCGTCAGAGAAGATGGTTGGAGCTGCTGAAGGACTATGATATTACTATTCTCTATCACCCGGGCAAGGCCAATGTAGTTGCCGATGCCTTGAGTCGCCGGGCAGAGAGTTTGGGGAGTTTGGCATATCTACCAGCTTCGTAGAGGCCGATGGCGATGGATGTTCAGGCTTTAGCTAGGTAGTTTGTTAGACTGGATCCTTCGGAGCCCAGCCGAGTTCTAGCCTGTGTGGCTTCTCAGTCTTCTCTATTTGATCGCATCAGGGAGCGACCGTTTGACGACCCTCATTTGCTTGTCCTCCAGGATAAAATTCTGCGTGGTGATGCTCGAGATGTTACCATTGGGGATAATGGAGTGATGAGGATGCAAGGGCGTATTTGTGTGCCCAATGTAGATGATCTTCGAGAACTGATTCTAGCAGAGGCCCATAGCTCGCTGTATTCCATCCATCCGGGTGCCACGAATATGTATCAGGACTTGAGGCAGCATTACTGGTGGATGCGGATGAAGAAGGATATAGTTGACTATGTTTCTAGGTGCCTCAACTGCCAGCAGGTGAAGTATGAGCATCAGCGTCCGGGTGGGTTAATGCAGCAGATTGAGATTCTAGAGTGGAAATGGGAGCGCATCACCATGGACTTTTTATCTGGACTTCCACGGACTGCGAGGAAGTTTGATTCCATTTGTGTCATTGTGGATTGGCTTACCAAGTCCGCCCATTTCATATCTGTGTGCACCACTTACTAATCGGAGCGACTGGTGGAGATCTACATCAGGGAGATAGTTCAGCTGCGTGGTATTCCAGTTTCCATCATTTCAGACAGAGGCACTCAGTTCACTTCACGGTTGTGGAGAGCCGTGCAGCAGGAGTTAGGCACTCGGGTAGAGCTAAGCACAGTGTTTCACCCCCAGACGGATGGCCAGTCCGAGCGCACTATTCAAATTTAGGAGGATGTGCTCTGTGCGTGCGTGATTGAGTTTGGAGGTTCATGGGATCATTTCTTGCCACTGGCAGAGTTTGCTTATAACAACAACTATCAGTCCAATATTCAGATGGCACCGTATGAGGCCCTATATGGTAGGAGGTGCAGGTCTCCCGTGGGTTGGTTCAAGCCGGGCGAGGCCAGGCTGCTAGGTACTGCGATGGTCTAGGATGAAATGGACAAGGTACAGGTGATTTAGGATAGACTCCGTGCATCCCAGTCTAGGCAGAAGAGTTATGCGGACAAGAAGGTCCGCGATGTGGCTTTTATGGTTGGCGAGCGGGTTCTACTTCGGGTCTCGCCCATGAAGGGCGTCACGAGGTTTGGGAAGAAGGGAAAGCTGAGTCCTAGATTTATTGGCCCTTTTGAGATTTTGATGCATGTTGGGGAGTTTGCTTATGAGCTGGCCTTACCTCCCAGCCTAGCCGGAGTCCATCCCATATTTCATGTCTCTGTGCTATGGAGATACCATGGTGACCCGTCGCACATGTTGGATTTCACTTCTGTTTAGCTAGACGAGGATCTGTCTTATGTTGAGGAGACAATGGCCATTTTGGATAGGCAAAGCAGGAAGATAAGATCAAAGAACATCGCTTCAGTGAAGGTCCAGTGACGGGGTCAGCCGGCCGAGGAGGTGACTTAGTAGACCGAGCAAGATATGCGCCGCCAGTACCCTCATGTATTCACCACTCCAGGTATGTTTTCTATGCTCGTTCGAGGACGAATGAATCTTTTAAGTGTGGGAAGATGTAACGACCCGGCGGTATTTTTTGAAATTTACTCCCCCATCCCCAATTTAACTGTTCCCCTAAGTTTATTTCTGCTTTTGTAGTTTGCCGGGAGGTTCAGTTCTAGAATTTGGAGTGTTTTGGGACACTTAGTCCCTAAATGAGAGCTTTATAGTTGAAAAATGGCCCGTATTCGGAACAGTGTTAAGACAACCTCAGAACGGATATCCGATGGTTCCATTAGCTCCGTTAGGTGATTTCGGGGTTGGGAGCACGCTCGAAATGTATTTTGGAGGTCTGTAGCTCAATTAGGCTTGAAATGCCGAAGTTTGAAATTTTTGGAAATCCGATCGATAGGTGAGATTTTGATCTGGGAGTCGGAATGGAATTTCGGTAGTTTCAATAGCTTCGTTAGGTGATTTGGATATGTCTGCAAATTTTCATGTCATTCAGACATCGTTTGGTCGGGTTTTTGATAGCATGTAGGTTTCGGAAGTTTTGATTGAAACTTAGGCTTTAATCCGCCTTGATTTGATGATTTCCGTGTTTAAGGGCGTGTTTTTATGATTGGAACAAGTTCGTATCATGTTATGGGGTAGGTTGGTGGTTTTCGTTGGGGTCCCGGGTGTTTAACCAAAATATTGAACTTCGATTAAAACTCGAAAATAATAGAAAAAGACGGGTTACTGATAATCAAGAGACCAAAAAAATGTAATAGGCTTTCAATAATCAGAATAAGCAGTAAGAAAGATTGTATTTCAGTGATTGATGTCTCTACAATGGGTTTAACTTCCTCCTTTTATAGCTAACTCTAGATGGAAGAATAAAACATAAGGCTTTATGAACAATAAATGACATTAAATAGGTTGTTACACAATCATTTTCAATAAATGCTGATCTTCTAACGTATAGGGTATTTAATGATTGAATTTAGACTCCTTTATTCGTTCAGATCCATGCTCCAAGCGTGTTTTGACCCGTTGCTTCTGGATGTTTTGAATAGATACGGTGCCCGTATCTATTTCCTTTGTCTTCTGAAATCACGTTTTAACCCGCTTCAAATAGGCACAGGTTTTGCAATCGTATTGCGTCCCGTATCTATTTCATCCTACTGTGCATACTCCATGTGTCCTGCCAGTTGGAGTGAATTAGGATGGATTCAACGTCCCGCCTCCAGGATGGAAATTACAATGTCTTGCCACATCTTAAAAATTTTCCCCAATACAGTTAGTCCCCCCACTTTCCATTTGTTTATAATTTAAATATGGGAAGTGGATGCTTAAAAAAGGAAATTTTTGTCACAATAAATGCTATGTCAGTGTTGACGCTTCAGTTGTCTCTTCCATTTAATGCACCATATACGTGTCACTTCTTTACTAGTTTTGCGAGTTTGCAACCTTTTCTTTGCATTACTCTCAAAGTGATGGTTACCTTTATTATAGGCATTTCATCATTACTTTTCCTGGTTTACCGATCACTTTTCGTATATTCTTGTGATTTCTTCCTCTTTATCCCTTTTTACTGAGTAATTCTTTACTTCTTCCTTCTACTCTTCTTTTGAAAGAACGTGCTGAGCCATGGCGTCTTTTAATCCTAGAAAAGTTCCAATCTTTGACCAATTCCCTAATGTCCCTGCGAGACAAAAAAGGAGCGGAACTGGTGCCTCCCATGGTGTGAAATCAATACGAGGCAGCACATCTGATTCTGCTAGCGCTTCTAATATTTCTTCCAAGGGACCTTCATCTATAAAACCCTTTTCCAAGGGGAAAGAGTCTGCGAAACCTCTTCCTGAACCGACAGTGGACGAAATTGTACCATCGGATTTGTCTTTTGAGCATGATAAGGTGGTTCTTTGTGAGCAAATGCTTAAGTTGGATAAGGTTGATAATTACCCCTCCATAATTACTGAATCAATAATTCCTTTAATTCGGGAGGATTGTCATTGGAAAGCTAGTATCCCCATAGTTATTCCCAATCCTAACCAGAGTATTTCTTCTTAGAATCTTGGTTTTTCTTGTGTTTATACTTATCCTTTTACTCTGGGATTTTCTCCTGCTATTGACCCAGTGATTCTTGAATTTTGTCATTTCTTCAAAGTCTGTCTAGCCCAAGTTGGTCCTCTAGTTTGGAGAGCAGTAGCGTGCTTGAGGTTTATTTCAACCAAGGCAGATGTAAATTTTACCTTTTTTCACCTTTATCACCCCAAACTTTTCCGCAATGGAGTCTTTACATTGTCTGCTTGAGGAAAGAGGGTTTTGATAAACCCTAAAGACGTTAATGACCGTGGCTAGTATGTACGGTTCGTACGTGTTCCAACAGTTGATCTAGTTGGTGAATCCAACATGCCTTTTCCGGAGAGGTGGAACATGACTCGTAAGTGTTTTTTAATTTTTCCCGTGTGTAATTTTTGACATTTCATCCTTATGTTATTAAAGCATTTTTGGTTTCGCTTTTGGAATAGCTATCATGGGAGATTGTGAGCTCGTTCCTGATTTCCGTGCTTGGGTTGATGCTCTTTTGAAAGTTATGCCTATGGAGGCACGTACTTGGAAATCAATCTCTACTAGGCGCGACTGGAGGGTCAAAACTCATGGTATTCACTTGCTATTTCCTTTGTTTAGAATAAAAGTCTTCCGCATACTCAATCTTATATCCTTCTTTTTGTCAGGATTTCCCAATCGTGGTATGAAAGCTCAAACAGATCTTGCTCTTAGAACTTCTTCCAAGACAACATCAACTTCAGGGAGATCAGGAGATATTTTACTAAAGAGGAAAGAATTGGAGGACAATTCTGATGTGAAGGAAGATGAGGATACATCCTTGGTAGCTCGTCCCAGACCTAGGAGACGAGTGGTAATTTCAGAAGATGAAGCTGAAGCTCCTCCAGCTACTAATGTTCCACCTGCTTGTTCCTCTGAGCCCGTCACTATTACATCCGACGAAGAAACTGTTCCAAATGAAACTCTCGAGTCTACTCAACGCCTTTTCCTTGAAGGTTTCGAGGGTGTTGATTTTGGCCTAGTTTTGGAGGAAATCCCCCTTTCAACTTTCGTTTCTATTCCATCTGTTTCTTTTGTCACTTCGAATAACCTCACGGCTACTATTCCCACTCCTCTTTCTTTTCCAATTTCTGCTCCCTTGTCTGTTCCTAATTTTGCAAACACCGCCGTGTTTACCTCTTCTACCGTACCTCCTTCTGTCAGCTGCGTAGAAGAGGGTTCTAGCAATAGGAGTATGTCTATGAGGAGTGTTACGCTTGAAGTTCCGGCAGACAAGAGCCTTTTAAGGAAATCAGGCGGGGCAGATGCTTGGATTAAGCCCCTGATTGGGGATATTGAGAAAAGAAAAATGGACAGTCATAGCTGCTTGACTCTAGTGAATGACATAGTCCATAATACTTTGAGGGTACGTTTTTATCTCTCCCTTTTTTTTAAGAAAAAAGCTTTTCTCTTGATTTTCACTCACACACATTTGTTATATAGGCCAACCTTATATGCACAGAGCTTATTGGGAGAATTTCCCTTTTGGAGAAGAAAGCTCGTGAAGCTAATCAAGCTATTGCTGAAGCTGAAAAGAAGGCTAAGGAAGCGGATGCCCAAGCAGCTAATTGTCGAGAACAGTTGAGAGATGCTCAGAAAAAGGCTACGGATTTACAGGAGCACATCCGCAACTTAGAGCAACAAAATCGAACTTTGGCTGCTAAATTGGATGGGATTAAGGCTTCCCTTGGCGAGGTGGAGAAAGAAAAGGAACGTCAAGAATGTTCTTTTTCTGAGCAGTTGTCTAGATCTAGCAAGGAGATTAGGGAGCTTAAGGTTCTCTTGAAGAAGAAAGAGGAATATGCGGGAGAGCTAGTGCAAACCTTATCTCAGGCTCAAGCTGATTTGCAAACTTCCTCTAATAAGGCACGTGCCTTGGAAGAATCCCGTGCCTCTCTGGAAATCTCCCTTATCTCCGCTTTGAATGAAAATCAATTGTTAAAAGATAAACTTTCTTCAAAGAAGAAGGATTATGCCCTCCTTGAAGAGAGTTTTGATGCAGAGGTGAGCTGGGCTTTCCTGAATTCTCGTCGAGATGCCTTAGTCGAAGCTAGCCAAGAGGGTTTCGACCTGGAATCTGAGTTAGCCAAAGTTTTGAGAACTATTGAGATGAACCAACAATCTCCCTCTCCTCCTGAAGACTTGACCGTGGCTAATGATCCCCCCCATTGAGGGAGTTGCTCCTGCTGTAATTCCGGCTACAACAATCGAGGCTGCAGTGCCTTCTTTCCCCCTGATGATTCGACTGTTTCTGCTTCTTTAGTGTCCGTGAGTCCTGCAAATGAGGAGGTTAATTTAACAGCGTCAAATGGATCTACTTCCCCAGGAGCGAACTAAGATTTTCGATTTTTGAATTAGTCCCCAGTTTATGGGATATTTGTATATTCTGTGAGGATGTTTGAACCCTTTAGAGATTTAATTAATACCTTTTTATATTTTATTCCTTCCTATTTTTGTACTTAGGTCTTATAGAAAAACTTTGCATTTTTCCTTTTGAAAATGCTTTGTTGATTCACTAGCGGACTTATCAACACGAGGATTTACATTTTTATCTTTTTAGAAAATGCTTGATGATTCTACTCGTGGATTTGTCAACACGAGGATTATAAAAGAGGGCCCTTTTATATATTGGCACTAAATGAAGAAGACGTCTCAACTTCATAAATGGTGCTATACGATGAAAGAAATAGGAAGCACATGTTTGTATAAAGTAATTTGGACAAGTTTTTATTCATTAACTTGAACAAATTTCGAATGATACATGTGTTGTAGTCCGTCTATAACTTTCTCGTAACTGTTTTTCGTGCAACAGATTTTTTAATAAAAAATACACAAGGTTTTCTTTTACAACAGGTTTTAGCATATAACCATAGTCCTATCTTTAGAAAGGACTTGAAAAGTGTCTACGGCATTGAAATTTTTTTTGCAGAATAAAACGTAGCAATTCGTAGCTATTGCAGCTTTTAGTTTTCCTTTGAACTCCCGTATCTCCTGTGTGGTCCCACGTCTACTTTTTTTGTACGAAGCTTTCTTTTGCACGGGTTTTTTCTGAATTCCCGTATGTTTTTATGGTCCCGTGTCTACTTTCTTGCTCGAAGCTATCTGTACTGTGCAGTCCCCAAGTGTGCAGACGCTATTAGGATTTGGATAGTTTGGTGGTTACTCGTAAGTTGACCCTTTCCCTGAAACAAGACATACACGGGATTTCGAAAATATAGCTTTTAGATGTAGACTGCCTACCCGTATTCATTTCCATCAGATCTGCGTAACCTTAGGCTTAGAATTTATAAGTATTCTTTTTTGCCATGCAGGTTGTATCTCATCATTTGGTACGGGTTAGGATTTGTGCCTAGCATCTAAAACCGTTAGTAAAAACGATAGACATAATAATTTCCAGCAAAGGCTAACAACTTTCTACAGAAACTCTAGTATAAGACATGAGAGGCTTTTCACGTGTCAGTTGAAGAGTTCTGCACAAATTGGCTATATGTTGCTTGAGATATACTATAATCGAATATTTCTACCTTAGAATATACTTTCTAGTGATGGCTGGGGCAAAAATCATATACGACATTTTTTCTTTGTTAGGTGTTGCATGAGCCTGTGCTTTCATTCCATAAGTCGATTTATCATGATTATAAATATCATGCTTAAGAAAAATGTCACGTATGTAAAAAATTAACAGGTTGGTCTCAGAAGGTGCTTACCGTAGCTTTTACCTAAAGGATATCACGTACCTTCCAAGTTGACTTACCTCCTCTCTTTTAAGTTCTCTATTTGGCGCTACGAGGTGCATGTTGTTCCCCATAAACTTGACGAATTCCCCATGGTGTTGGGAACTTCATGATTTGATGCAAGGTTGATGGAACAACACCCATCTCGTGGATCCACGGCCTTCCCATGATTATATTGTATGCCATCTCCAGATCTACTACCTAAAATTTGGTATCTTTTTCTATACCTTCTATAAAAGTTACTAAATTTACCTCTCCTTTAGTTACTATGCTGGAGTTATTGAATCCTGATAAACTATGTGCCTTTGGGATCATCTTGCCTTCCATTTGCATCTCCCGTAACACCCTTAGTAGGATGATGTTTGCTGAACTTCCTGGTTAATCAAAACTCTTTTTATTTTATTATCATGTATGAGTAAAGATATTACCAGTGCGTCGTTGTGAGGGGAGATGACTCCTTCCATGTCTGCATCATCGTAAGCAATAATTTCTCCTTCCCTCGGCTGACGTTCGCGTTTCTCAGGCATAGTTGAGAGTTTGAAGACTTTATTGGAAGACGGATACGTTACCTCATATATACCTTCTCCTCCATTTATGACATTCACTATTCTTTTAGGCAACGGGGGTTTCGGCGGTTCTTGACTATTTTTCATGTAAGACCGCTTTCCTTTCTCACTAAATAATTTGGTGAGATAACCCTGCTTCAATAGATGGTCTACTTCACTTTGTAGAAGTCGACATTCCGACGTCTTATGACCATGATCATTATGAAATTCACACTAATGGTCTGGATTACGTTTGTTTGGATTTGAACGCATCTCTCTTGGCCATCGTACTTTATCTCCCATGCCTCGTAAAGCAGTTACGAGCTCTGAGATGGTAATATTGAAATTATACTCACCAAACTTTGCTTTTGAACTCCCATCATCATCATACGGGTTCTGCCTGTTTCTATCATTTCTAAATCTAGAGGAGGAACCTGAGTCTCCGCCTCTTGATTTTTGGTCATATCCCTGGCTTTCTTGCTTTGTTCTCGAATCTCTTCCTCCAGGGCCAATAATACCCAGCCCGTATCAATGTTTTTACCAATGATCGCCCCCCACGTGATTTCCACAGTGTCCTTCATGTATTTCTTTCATTTCATACTCCGTTTGCGAGGGACCGAGACACCTTGCTAGAGGACCTCCGAACATCTTTCGATAAAGATTTCCTTGGTGTAAACAGTAACGGGCAGCTTTCGTTCATAGTGCATGAGCCTTTGTTTTATCATTAGGTACGGTTCCATACTGCAAAAAAGCAATGATTTCATTTCTCAAGTCCCATGTTAGATGATTAAAATTTACCTCGTTCTTATCAGGCTCGAGAATAGAATGAGATAAATGTATAATTGATGCATTTGAGTTGTTTGCTATGTCTGCCGTAGATGCCAGATTGGATAAAGCGTCAGCTTCTGCATTCTCATCCCTTGGAATTTGTGTTATCTTCCAAGTCTCGAATTGTCTCACTAATTCCCGCACCTTCTCATGATATTCCTGCATTCTGGTTTCTCTGGCTACAAAAGTCCCCAGCACTTGATTTACTACTAGCTGCGAATCACTTTTGATTATGATTTTCTTGATGCCGAGTTCGAGTGCCAACTCCAAACCTGTAATCACATCTTCGTACTCTGCTTCATTGTTAGTGATAGAAGGACATTGTATAGCTTGTCTAATTATTTCTCCTGTTGGTGGGATTAAAACAATTCCTAAACCTGCCCCTTTCACATTAGATGGGCCATCAGCAAATAAAGTCCAAATCCCTGGGTTTGCACCATTAAAAACCTGTAATTCTTTTTCTGTCTCTAGGTGCACCCCCTAACTAAAATCAGCTACGAAATTTGCGAGTACTTGGGATTTGATAGTGGTTCTAGGTTGATAAATTATTTCATATTCACTTAATTCTATAGCCCATTGTGCTAATCTACCTGACAATTCATGTTTATGTAAAATGTTTCTTAGGGGAAAAGCCGTAACTACAACAATATGATGACACTGGAAATAAGGTCTTAGCTTCCTAGATGCGACAATTAGTGCTAATGCTAGTTTTTTCTAACTGTGGATACCTGGTTTCCGCATCTAATAAAGTTTTACTTACGTAATAAATAGGAGATTCCTTACCTTGGTCTTCACGAACTAGAACAGCACTTACCGCTACTTCTGAGACTGCAAGATAGATAAGCAGCTTCTCACCTTCTCTTGGTTTTGCCAATAGGGGCGGATTTGACAGGTAGGTTTTCAAGTCTTTAAGAGCTTGTTGACAATCTTCGTTCCACTGAAAATGATCTTGTTTCTTTAGTTCAGAGAAGAATTTAAATCATTTTTCAGAGGATTTAGAAATAAATCTCCCTAAAGCTGCGATTCTTCCAGTCAACCTTTGAACCTCCTTTTTACTTGTAAGTATATCGGGTATTTCTTCGATTGCTTTAATCTGTGAAGGGTTATGCTCAATGCAACAGTTAGAAACAAGAAAACCCAAAAACTTACCTGAGGCAACTCCAAATGCACATTTCTCTAGGTTAAGTTTCATATTGTACTTACGTAAAATTTCAAATGCAACAGATAAATGAGAGATTTGATCATTGGAGTGTTGAGTTTTAACAAGCATGTCGTCTATATATACTTCCATGGTTTTTCCTAAATGTTCTTGAATCATTTTGGTAACTAACCTTTGATAGGTTGCACCAGCATTTTTAAGACCAAAGGGCATTACTTCATAGCAGTAAGTCCCCGGTCAGTAACGAAGGAAGTCTTTTCCTCATCGTTGGGGTGCATTTTAATTTGATTGTACCCCGAATATGCATCTAAAAAACTTAGAAGCTCGTGACCTGCCGTGGCGTCTATCATTTGATCTATATGAGGCAAGGGAAACGAATCTTTTGGACAAGCCTTATTGAGATCAGTATAATCTACACAAACTCGCCACTTACCATTTTTCTTAGGTACGACCACCGTGTTGGCTAACCAATCAGGATACTTTACCTCTCGAATTGATCCAATTTGTAATAATTTTTGGACTTCATCTTGAATTACTTGATTCTTGAAGGTTCCTTGCTTTCTTTTCTTCTGTTTGATTGGGATGTAGGTTGGATCCACGTTAAGTTTATGAGTCATTACTTCCGGTGGTATACCTGTCATATCAGCACGGGACCAAGTAAATCAGTCCCCGTTAATTTTTAAAAATTCAATTAACGTACCTCGCATATCAGACTTTAGGTTGACCCCTACATAAACTTTTCTCTCGGGCCATTGCTCAGATAAGACTACTGCTTTGAGTTCTTCAATTATTATTTTGATATTTTCATTTTCCTCGGGTTCCTGAATAACATCGGGTCGCGAGTCTAAATCTATTTTTTAAGTGGATTTTGACTTTTATCGCCCTCAACTGCATTGTCGGAGTTTATATCTGCTACGACGTTGATACTCCTAGCTATTTGTTGATCCCCTAGGATTTGTCGTACTCTTCAGGGCGATGGAAATTTGATGACTTGATGGAAAGTTGAAGGAACAACATCTATATCATGAATCCATGGCCTCCCCAAGATTAGGTTATAAGCCATATCTATATTTACTACCTGAAATTTGGTTTCTTTAACAACCCCCACTGCGTAAGTTGTTAAGACCACTTCTCCCATCGTTACCACATTCGTATTATCAAAGCCTAATAATATATATGCCTTAGGCACCCTCATATTTTCAGCTTGTATTTCTTGTAGTACTTTTAGCAAGATGATGTTGACAGAGCTTCCCGTATCGATTAATACTCGCCTCACATCAGTATCGTGCACGAGTAAAGATATAACCAATGCGTCGTTGTGAGGAGTAATCATTCCTTCGATGTCTGCATCATCAAAAATCATACTTTCATCCTCCAAGGTTCGGCGTACTCGCTTCCCATGCGTAATAACCACTTTTGAAATTTTCTGTGAAGTTGTATACGTTATTCTAAGATATTCTCTCCGCCATTGATGACATTCAATGTATCGTGTGACATGATATTTATGATAAATGAAACATATAAGTTCTAAAAGAATCGATTATCAGATTCCCGGTAACGGAAACAATTTGTTTAACCAAAATATTGAACTTCGATTAACTAGAAAATAATAGAAAAAATTGGGTTACTGATAATCAAGAGACCAAGAAAATGTAATAGGCTTTCAATAATCAGAATAAGCAGTAAGAAAGATTGTATTTCAGTGATTGATGTCTCTACAATGGGTTTAACTTCCTCCTTTTATAGCTAACTCTAGATGGAAGAATAAAACGTAAGGCTTTATGAGCAATAAATGACATTAAATAGGTTGTTACACAATCATTTTCAATAAATGCTGATCTTCTAACATATAGGGTATTAAATGATTGAATTTAGACTCCTTTCTTCGTTCAGATCCATGCTCCAAGCATGTTTTTACCCATTGCTTCTGGATGTTTTGAATATATACGGTGCTCGTATCTATTTCCTTTGTCTTCTGAAATCACGTTTTAACCCGCTTCAAATAGGCACGGGTTTTGCAATCGTATTGCGTCCCGTATCTATTTTATCCTACCATGCATACTCCACGTGTCCTGCCAGTGGTAGTGAATTAGGATGGATTCGACGTCCCGCCTCCAGGATGGAAATTACAATGTCTTGCCACATCATAAAAATTTTCCCCAATACACCGGGGGCCTCGGGTGAGTTTCGAGTGGGTTACAAGTTCTTTTTCCTCCATTTTGGACTGCTGCAACTGCTGTCTCTGCTACTCTTCTACGCGATCGCGATGGTACTCCCGCGATCACGATGCTTTCTCAATTGCTTCTTCGTGATCACATGAAGTCCTACGCGATCGCGATGGTATAAATCTCCTCACTACGCAATCACATTCTTGATCACGCATTCGCTTAAGGCAATCTCAGGATCCAGGATAATTCTTAATCGCGATCGCACCCATTGTTACGCGACCGCGATGCACCGGTCCTTTCCTCTCCGCATTCGCATCCTTAACATCGCATTCGCGATGAACATTTTTCTGAGTCTTCTCAAATTACTCTACACGATCGCGATACTTCTTACGCGATCACGACGAAGAAAGTGCCTGGGCAGACAGATTAAATCCCAATTTTGAGGGTTTTTTCATTTTTTCACATTTTGATTTCTAGAGCTCGGTTCTTGGTGATTTTTGAAGGGATTTTCACCCGAGCAATTTGGGTAAGTGTTTCTCACTCGATTTTGATCAATTTCCATGAATCGCCTCTTAAATTTACCTTTAAATTTCTGTTTTTAATGTGAAATTGGATGAAAGTTCATAAACCAAACTATTGAGTTTTTTTTTGGGGGGGGGGGGCGAATTGACCTCCGATTTGGGAGATTTTTGAATGGTTAGACTCGTAAGAGTACGAGGGTTCTAAAAACATAAAAATATTTAAATTCTGAGCGGATGGCTACATGGGTATTTTAGTCATTTCACCCACTTTCACACCGTAGCTGTAATTGTATCATTGTAATTAGTTACTTGCGATGTTATTTAAACTGTGTAATTGGTTTGACTAGATTCGGGCCACTCGAAGTCGGATACTCGTGGCAAGAGAGTCGTTTCTTAGCAGTTTTGTACCGAAATTGAGGTAAGTGACTTGTCTAACCTTGCGTGGGGGAACCTTCTCCCCTAGGATATTATGTGTAGATTTAAATGCCTAGTACGCGAGGTGACGGGCGTGTACTTGCGCAGATTGTTGAAAAACCATTTTACTTGAACTGTTTAAATCGTGATATCCTTGTTGTTTAATTGATTAAATTGTGAGATTTATCTGGTGTGAGTTAGATAAGCATGATTAGATAGGATTATCTGTCTAAGTGCCTTACTTGTCTTAATTGAAAATCCTGGAACTTGTTAATACTAGTTTTGGTGTAAGTTGTAGCTACGTATTTCATATTTATCTGTGTTTTTCCTCTTATTGATTGTGTTTGTGTTTGTGGACTGCGGGTTCAATTCCCGAAGATCCAAGGGCTGCGGGTTCGATTCCCGGTGACCCAGAGTTATTGAGATACGGACTACAGGTTCAATTCACGGAGATCCTAAGCTATTGAGATACGGACTGCGGGTTCAATTCCCGGAGTTCCTGAGATATTGAGATACGGACTACGGGTTCAATTACCGGAGATCCGAGGGCTGCGGGTTCGATTCCCGGAGACCTAGAGCTATTGATGTATGGACTGCAAGTTCAATTCTTGGAGATCCTGTGTTGATGAATATAGAGAGGGAATGCGGGTTCAATTCCCGGAGATCCTGGGCTTGTTGATTTCTATTTTTGTTGTTTTGGTTACTCTTTGTTAGCTTTATTGTAGACAGTTGCAGTATTTACTTTATTGTTGTTATTTCAGTCATTTTCTTATTTGAACTGCTCGATATTATTATTATCATTATGTTATTATTTCTCGGTAGGGCCCTAACCTTCCTCATCACTACTCCATCGAGGTTAGGCTTGGCACTTACTGAGTACCGTCGTGGTGTACTCATACTACTCTTCTGCACACTTTTGTTGTACAGATCCAGGTACATCAGATCAGGCATATTACAGGTGATTTAGGAGCACTTTCAGGAGACTTGACGTATGATCTGCTACATCCGCAGATCCGGAGAGTCCCCTTCTATTCTCAATAGTGATATCAGTTATTTCCCTTATTTCCGTTGTATAGACATTCTTGATATATAGAGCCACAGTTGTACTCTTTCTTAGTCTGTGGTGCCCGTGGATTTCCGGGTCTTGGTAGTATGTTTTCTTCTGGTATTTGGTGAAGTGTATGTGCCGAGAGGCACTTATTACATTTCAATTGTATTATTTCGCTGTTATAATAACTTTTGTTCATAAGAGTTGTATATTCCGCATCGAGTTAGGCTTACCTAGTCGCGAAGACTGGGTGCCGTCATGACAGGTTCACGATTGGTGAACTATGGTTGTGACAGGTGTAGTAAACGTAAAAAGGAGGTGTGACAGCTCTGACAACTCTGTTGGGGAAAAGAAAACATGAGCTTCGGTTCTGGGTTTTAGAATTCGAGCTCGGAATAATTGTTGTATTTGTTTATATTTGATTTCCCTACATGTTCATGATTAATGTGTTAAATGTTTACCGCTTTGATATTATTTGAATTTTATATAAACTGTGCCGAAAATCCTTCTCTTTTCACCTCTCAGGATGTGCTTACTGGTTGAGACTCCCTATTTTGTTAGTGTCAAGACCCTAAAATAAGATAGAGGCCGAACATGTTACTAAGTCGGATGGCCTTTTGGTTCCTGGTACTGTCACGACCCTAGTTCACCAATCGTGAACATGTCGTGATGGCACCCAGTCTCCATGACTAGGTAAGCCTAACACGTTGCGGAATATACAAGTTATGAACATTTAAATAAGATTTAGCGGAAGATAGCATAAAAAGAAATGTAATCCGTGCCGCTTGGCACATACATCCGTCAAAACACACTGTATAAAACACCACCAAGATCCGGAATCCCACGGGTAACACAGACTAAAAGGGAATATACAACTGTGGCTCTATGTAAAAAGAGAATCTAACAACGAAGTGAAGGAAAAATATCTACTAGTACTAATAGAATAGAAGGAAGGCCTCCGGATCCGCGGACGTAGCAGATCATACCTCGAGGTCTCCCAAAAATGCCTGCTGAATCACCTGGTGTGAGCCTGCCCTGATGTACCTGGATCTGCACAACAAAAGTGTGCATAAGAGTAGCATGAGTACACCACGGCGGTACTCAGTAAGTGCCAAGCCTAACCTCGATGGAGTAGTGACGAGGAAGGTCGTGGCCCTACTGAGAGAACAATAACAAAAAGACAATAACAATAATAAGCAGCTCAAATAATAATAAATCCGAAATAGCAATAATAAAGTGATTACTGCAACCGGCAAAAATTAAGCTAATAACAAGTAACAAAACTAAATCAACAAGTCCAGGACCTGTGGGAATTTAACCCACAGTCCTACTCTATAACCAACAATCCAGGAGCTACGGGAATTTAACCCGCAGTCCCAATAATAGTATCTCTGGGTCTCCGGGAATCGAACCCGCAGCCCATGCCTCAATACCTCAAGATGTGGGGAATCAAACCCGCAGTCCCTACCAATAACTCAGGATCTCGGGAATCGAACCCGCAGTCCCTACAAATAACTCAGGATCTCGGGAATCGAACCCGCAGTCCCTACCAATAACTCAGGATCTCGGGAATCGAACCCACAGTCCCTACAAATAACTGAAGATCTCGGGAATCGAACCCACAGTCCCTACCAATAACTCAGGATCTCGGGAATCGAACCCGCAGTCCCTACAAATAACTTGGGATCTCGGGATTGAACCCGCAGTCCCTACTAATAACTTAGGATCTCGGGAATCGAACCCGCAGTCCCTACAAATAACTCAGGATCTCGGGAATCGAACCCGCAGTCCCTACTAATAACTCAGGATCTCGGGAATCGAACCCGCAGTCCCTACCAATAACTTAGGATCTCGGGAATCAAACCCGCAGTCCCTACCAATATCACTCCGGGTCTCTGGGAATCGAACCCACAGCCCTGGGTCTCCGGGAATTGAACCCGCAGTCCACAAACACAACAAATAAAGGAATACGCAGAAAGAATATAATATGCTTAACTACAACTTCACCGAAAATAGTGCCAACAACTATCAAGAAGCTCAAGTAAGGCAATTAGGCAACTAGTCAGTAAAATACTACCTAATCATACTTTTCTAACTACTACCGGGTAAGAATATCGAATTAATCAGCTAAAAACAGGGATATCACTAATTAGGCATTTTAAATAAAGTACGTGTTCAACAACTAGTGCATGTACACGCTCGTCACCTCGCGTACAAGGCATTTAAACTATCACATAAAAATCCTAAGGGTGGAAGTTCCCCCACACGAGGTTAGACAAGCCACTTACCTCGACTCCGGTACAAAACCGCTAAGAGACAACTCTCTTACCATGAATGTCGACCTCCACAGGCATAATATCTGATAAAAATTAATAGAATCACATCAAAATAGGCCAATTGGGCATTACCCAACCAAAACAATTCAAAATACACCAAAACCCACAAGTTGCCAAAACCCGACTTTCGGTACGCTTCTCGAAAAATTACGAAAATTATATATTGAGTTTCCTTATCTCAACACAAGTCCGTGCATATAAAATTTATCTAAATCGGACTCCGTTTGCCCATTCAAATCAAAGATTTCCTAAAATTTAGGCCTAGGGCTCAAACCCTCCATTAATCCTCCATTAACAGTGAAATAATCACGGAGAAACATCAAAATAAAGTTCTTATATTTACCTCCTTGATGAGACGAGAACAACACCGCGAAAATAACCTCAATCGGAGCTCTAGAACTCAAGATATGCCCAAAATACTAAACTTCTCGGTTTTAAACACTAACCAGGCCTATTTTTCGCTTTTGCGGATAATTTTCGCGTAGGCAGGACCGCTTTTGCGGTTTTCTTTCCGCTTTTGCGGTTCTGCATCCGCGGTCAAATTCCGCTTCTGCGGTTCTAACAGACACCAGCACTTTTCTCGGCACGGAAATGAGCATAACTTCCTCATACGATGTCCAAATTCGACGATTCTTTTTGCTATGGCTCCGAAATTACGATACGGATCTAATGGTTCAAACAAAACTGAATTTGGAGATCATTTACCTAATATGGTACCCCTTTATATTAAAAGAAGCAAAGGTTGAAACATCAAATAAGAGCATGATCACAACCCGAAACACACCCGAGGCCCCCGGGACCCCAATCAATCACACCAACCAACCCCAAAACACATTACGTACTAGCTCGAGGCCTCAAACCACATCAAACAACTCTAAAACCATGAATTACATCCCTGATTCAAACTTTATGAACTTTGAAGTTTCCAACTTCTATTTCCGATGCCGAAACCTATCAAATCGCATCCGATTGACTTCAAATTTTGCAAACACGTCCAAAATGATATATCGAAGCTACAGAAACTTTCAGAATTCCATTTTGACCCTCGGATCAAAATCTCACCTATCAACCGAAATTCGTCAAAATATTAACTTTGCCAATTCAAGCTTAATTCTACACCGGTCATCACAAAAATATTCCGGACACACTCCTAAGTCCCAAATCACCTAACGAAGCTATCCGAACCATAAAATTTGCATTTTGAGTCCGATATCAAAATTTCCACTTCCGGTCAAATTTTCTCAAAAACCTTCAATTTTCTATCTTTAGCCAAACGACTCCAAAATGACCCATGGAACTCCGAATTCACTTCCCATCGCGCTCCCAAATCCTGAATAACCATACGGAGCTACTCCCAGTCTCGAAATCCCAAACGGACATCAATAACACTAAAATGCATTTTAAGCCAAATTGATGCAATTTCTTCTAAAATGCTATCTTCCATAATATGCGCCAAAACGCTCCCGGGTTATCCAAAACCCGATCCAGGCATACGCCCAAGTCCGAAATCATCATATGAACTCTGTTGGAACCTTCAAATCTCAATTCCGAGGTCGTATACTCAAAATTTCAATCCTAGTTAATTTCTTCAATTTTAAGCTTTGGAAATGAGAATTTTCATATAAATTTGACTCCAAACTTCTTGAATTTTAATTCTGACCATACACACAAGTCAATATACTTGAGATGAAGTTGCTCATGGCCTCAAACTGCTGAATGACGCGCCGTATCTCAAAACGACCGGTTGGGTCGTTACAATCTCCCCGACTTAAACATACGTTCGTCCTCGAACGTGCTGAGAACTACACTGAAGTAGTCTGAAATCACTGGTTTAACATCTCATGCAACTTCCTGTGCTTCCACAACTCATTTGAGCACATTAGCTCGATAACTCTATAGACATACTCCTTTATTCGAGTAAATAAGCCATTAGACCCAATTCCAACATCCGGAATTTCCTGCCTAGCATGTTTCCATCATACGACCACAATATCATTCTTCACACGCTGTACCCATACATGACTGCATAACTTTGTTGAATTCACACTTTGCATCACTTTACTCATGGGACCACAATAATATTCTTTAAATATAATAGTCGAAATTCCACAAATCTGATGCTCTCATTGCATCTCATGACCTACATGGGTCTTGCTCTAGCTTTTACAACACCGATACGACGGAAGAGATGTGCGGGAATTCATATTTAGTTGCCAAGTCAACAAATCATTCAGTCTATACTTCTAACAAGATCCATTACCTTGTCCTAAACCAGAGAATGTTATTTTCCTCTATAATATACTTCATATAATCGGTTTGCACTGACCCCAAATCCCATAACCTCATCTCACCCAGTACGAACTGCTCAGGCGATAAGCCACCTCAGACATAATTAAAAAACCTGCAAGATGACACAATGTGCCAGTAGGCTACTAATTCGTACGTGATACAAAAGGAAGGCGAACACTAGAGAGAACTATTCAACTCTCACACTAACATGGACTTCCTTAGAAAAATAGGAAACTAAACACATAAAAGCAATTATGGGCACTGAAATAAACATCACACTGTTGCGGCGTGCAACCCGATCCCAACAATATACCCATGGCGGCGTGCCACCCGATCCAAACAATATAACCATGGCGGCGTGCCACACGATCCAAACAATATAACCATGGCGGCGTGCCACCGGATCCCTGTATAAAACTCACACAAGGAGCCATACGTCGAGCTGAATAGCTCATCACATCAAAATGCTGAATGTCGATCATAAACACACTAAGGTGCATTTTATCAGACACAAGGAAACATATAGCGCTATAGGCTACAAACTCAAGCACAACTGAGGTGCGATATAAGATCTGAGTCTCAAGAGCCATCATGCTCATATAACATCACCGCTGAGCGGAACCTCAACACATAAGGGACTTACCAAGCCGTCTCACAACTCATACGGCGCAATATATCTTTACATGAATTAACTAACCGCGAAATAAGACCGCGACTATCCCTCCACAAAGGGCGCATTGCTGGAAGAAACACAACCGGCCTGATGCAAGGCTCACTTCCACATTTAAATCTATCCACCGACCTTAAGTCTATCCTGGTCGTGCCAAGCTAAGTAAATAATATTTCACAGGTCTATAACCCAATAAGCAGAGTGCCCTCCAACATAAATTCTCAATTGAATGATATCACCAAAATCCTCATACTTGGTTTAAATTTCTAACCAATCAAGTGACTACAAGTCACACCTATACAATCTTTTTGTGGGTCAAGCTCCCACTATCTTCCGAATAATTAAACGGGCTTGCACATTCAACCCACCGGCTGCACTAACACCGAAAAGCGATCAGGAGTCCCTAACCGGGATGCAAAGCCTTTCTCACAGGACACCGACCTCAAATGATACTGATGTTAATACCCATCTTACTCAAAACACTGAAAGTCCTTTCCTGCTCATCCGAGCTCTTTATATCACATTTATTGACCAAACCGTGACCTTGGTCCTTACTTCAAATTTCATACTACTCACTGCACCCCACGTGCCGATATACGATACACACAATTTCCATCATAGCTCTAGAACTGACGATAGGCTAATACTTCATCATATAAGACCTTCCATTTAACTCACTACAGGAGAGCTATAACAACAAACGGCGAATTCTCATAGCCATCGAATATGCCAATATCTAAGTAGTGGTCCAAGCCACCATAACTCTTCCCGAGATCTGCCTACTCATAACAGACCCCAACAGACGAATACTTTAGAATAACATCAATCACCACGACCGACAAGTCTCAAATGTACCACCACAAATCACATGCATAATTCGATCACGTTGCATGAACCGATCATTGACACCAATACGCCAACTCAACTATGGCCGATCAATCTACTTCCTTCCAGGTTATCCTTGATTACCTTAGAAATGTTAATATCTTCCTTCAATACCTAACTTATTCCAACCGCACTTACCCCGAGTGACCTTAAATCACGAGGCCATGCTATCTCAAGAACGACGACCATTTCATGTCTCTCAAATACTGCACCACAAGTCAAAACATCATAGATCGTTTTGTGCCTTTCTTCATAAGTTGCTTCAAAAGCTTGAGCCTTAACTGTACTTATAGACTCAGAATTATCAGGCACCACACTTTACCTCTTGAATTCACTAGGACCACTATTGAGAACCATCCGGTTCTAACTTGCCCCAGTACGCAACCAACTCTACCGAATTTCTTTATAACATATGAATACCCTCTCGATAAAGCACCCAGCGGAATCACTTCCCGCGAAGCCCGCACCTATACGAGGCATAAATCATGAATTTTCCCTCAAGTTTGAACATGAGCCAGTAAGGCTAAACATAACATGCATTCAACAATACATATACTCAAATTACCACACATGGTCCTTTTCCCGTGGCTGCAATAACCCATTAATACGCTAGTATCAAGAATTCACGCAGGTAATTAGCCATGCGACCCAAATCATAAGCGGTGAGACTCTCCCACTAGCTCAAAGCCACTATTACACGACTCTCGAGCACATTAGAAACATTCACTCAAGTCATCTACTCTTATTCAACTGCAATTCACTTGAACCTACGAACATAATTACTTGCGCCCTATTAGCACTCTGACCCCATAGGGTATGACCTCATTCCAATACAACCAAACATCACCCCGCTCCATGCACCGAGCATTCTCTACCAACGACACCTTAAAACATACTATGATTCTCACACACCTACGAAGCACCATGTAGCCCTTGTCGAATATTTCCCTGCTGATAAAAAAAATGTAGAGTTTATTAGGGACATAGGAACATCCAAAGTCCCAACATCATACCATACGAGCCTCAACTCTTGCCCATCCGCAAGTTTTCAAGAACTTTTTTTTTTGAATAGCACCTAAATACATCGCAGGCCAAATCTGATATGACACATGACCCATAATTAGTAGTGAAATCCTTTCACTTAGCACGAAGCCTTAAAGATACATTTTGCTAATCCACGACAATAGCCTTTATCATATGTACGTCTTCATCATAAGACAGACCAAGACATTGGTTTGGTACATGTCCTTCTTAAGACAGTTAAACTCATTTCCCCCAGTATCTCTGCTGGCTGAATTCTTCGCTAAATAGATATCTCATATGAACCATATAGTCTTTATTACCACTAACTATCTTTAGATCTACATCCACCCCGTGATTCTACCTTTACTGTGACGATTAGGCAGTTAAGTAAACCTTCTCAAGACCGTACTTATCAACCGAATGTCAGAACCTAGTGCACCCCCATGTGCACAATTGAAGATTTCTCAATTCTCTTGCATTATCGATATGGATGACACGCTCTAATAATGGTTGAGTAAATTCTTGACTCCCTTGAAGTCCCTCTGCAGCATCATGAACCGTTGGCGCATACTCGATACCGAGCGCACAAATTTCAATACACGAGTGGATGCAAAAGAACGTATGACATATGCTCCAACTGAATAAATGGCGCACGATAAGGAATTCAAAGAATTGAAGAGTTTCCTCAACAGTTACATAGCCCCTCGTAAATAAATACAGACGTCTCCGTATCGATCAACAAGAATCTAAGTAACCGGTCTGTGTCCCGTGACTCCTATGAACCTAGAGCTCTGATACCAACTTGTCACGTCCCTAGTTCACCAATCGTGAATATGTCGTGATGGCACCCAGTCTCCATGACTAGGTAAGCCTAACACGTTGCGGAATATACAAGTTATGAACATTTAAATAAGATTTAGCGGAAGATAGCATAAAAAGAAATGTAATCCGTGCCGCTTGGCACATACATCCGTCAAAACACATTGTATAAAACACCACCAAGATCCGGAATCCCACGGGTAACACATACTAAAAGGGAATATACAATTGTGGCTCTATGTATAAAGAGAATCTAACAACGAAGTGAAGGAAAAATATCTACTAGTACTAATAGAATAGAAGGAAGGCCTCCGGATCCGCGGACGTAGCAGATCATACCTCGAGGTCTCCCAAAAACGCTGCTGAATCACCTGGTGTGAGCCTGCCCTGATGTACCTGGATCTGCACAACAAAAGTGTGCAGAAGAGTAGCATGAGTACACCACATCGGTACTCAGTAAGTGCCAAGTATAACCTCGATGGAGTAGTGACGAGGAAGGTCAGGGCCCTACTGAGAGAAATCAATAATAAAATGACAATAACAATAATGAGCAGTTTAAATGACAATAATCTTTAAATAACAACAATAAAGTGATTACCTGCAACCGTCTACAAGTAAACTAACAACAAGTAACAACTCAATTAACAAGTCCAGGACCTGTGGGAATTGAACCCATAGTCCCATTAACAGTACCCCTGGGTCTCCGGGAATCGAACCCGCAGCCCATGTCTCAATAATATATCAATAACTCAGGATCTCCGGGAATCGAACCCGCAGTCCCTACAAATAACTCAAGATCTCGGGAATCGAACCCGCAGTCCCTACCAATAACTCAGGATCTCCGGGAATCGAACCCGCAGTCCCTACAAATAACTCAGGATCTCGGGAATCAAACTCGCAGTCCCTACCAATAACTCAAGATCTCGGGAATCAAACCCGCAGTCCCTACCAATAACTCGAGATCTCGGGAATCGAACCCGCAGTCCCTACCAATAACTTAGGATCTCAGAAATTGAACCCGTAGTCCCTACCAATAACTCAGGATCTCGGGAATCAAACCCGCAGTCCCTACCAATAACTCAGGATCTCAGGAATCGAACCCGCAGTCCCTACCAATAACTCCGGGTCTCTGGGAATCGAACCCACAGCCCTGGGATCTCCGGGAATTGAACCCGCAATCCACCAACACAACAATTAAAGAAAACGCACAAAGAAAGCATAATATGCTCAACTACAACTTCACCGAGGAATCGAACCCGCAGTCCCTATCAATAAATCAGGATCTCGGGAATCGAACCCGCAGTCCCTACCAATAACTCAGGATCTCGGGAATCGAACCCGCAGTCCCTACGAATAACTCGGGATCTCATCAATCGAACCCGCAGCCCTGGGTCTCCGGGAATTGATCCCGCAATCCACAAGCACAGCAAATAAAGGAATACACAGAGAGAATCAAATCCGCAGTCCCTACCAATATCACTCCGGGTCTCTGGGAATCGAACCCAGAGCCCTGGGTCTCCCAGAATTGAACCCACAGTCCACAAACACAACAAATAAAGGAATACGCAGAAAGAATATAATATGCTTAACTACAACTTCACCGAAAATAGTGCCAACAACTATCAAGAAGCTCAAGTAAGGCAATTAGGCAACTAGTCAGTAAAATACTACCTAATCATGCTTTTCTAACTACTACCGGGTAAGAATATCGAATTAATCAGCTAAAAACAGGATATCACTAATTAGGCATTTTAAATAAAGTACGTGTTCAACAACCAGCGCATGTACACGCTCGTCACCTCGCGTACAAGGCATTTAAACTATCACATAAAAATCCTAGGGGTGGAAGTTCCCCCACACGAGGTTAGATAAGCCACTTACCTCGACTCCGGTACAAAACCGCTAAGAGACAACTCTCTTGCCATGAATGTCGACCTCCACAGGCATAGTATCTGATAAAAATTAATAGAATCACATCAAAATAGGCCAATTGGGCATTACCCAACCAAAACAATTCAAAATACACCAAAACCCACAAGTTGCCAAAACCCGACTTTCGGTACGCTTCTCGAAAAATTACGAAAATTATATATTCGGTTTCCTTATCTCAACACGAGTCCGTGCATATAAAATTTATCAAAATTGGACTCCGTATGCCCATTCAAATCAAAGATTTCCTAAAGTTTAGGCCTAGGGCTCAAACCCTCCATTAATCCTCCATTAACAGTGAAATAATCATGGAGAAACATCAAAATAAAGTTCTTATATTTACCTCCTTGATGAGACGAGAACAACACCGTGAAAATCACCTCAATCGGAGCTCTAGAACTCAAGATATGCCCAAAATACTAAACTTCTCGGTTTTAAACACTAACCAGGCCTATTTTTCGCTTTTGCGGATAATCTTCGCATAGGCGGGACCGCTTTTGCGGTTTTATTTCCGCTTTTGCGGTTCAGCATCCGCGGTCAAATTCCGCTTCTGCGGTTCTGACAGACACCAGCACTTTTCCTCGGCACGGAAATGAGCATAACTTCCTCATACGATGTCCAAATTCGACGATTCTTTTTGCTATGGCTCCGAAATTACGATACGGATCTAATGATTCAAACAAAACTGAATTTGGAGATTATTTACCTAATATGGTACCCCTTTATATTCAAAGAAGCAAAGGTTGAAACATCAAATAAGAGCGTGATCACAACCCGAAACACACCCGAGGCCCCCGGGACCCCAATCAATCATACCAACCAACCCCAAAACATATTACGGACTAGCTCGAGGCCTCAAACCACATCAAACAACTCTAAAACCATGAATTACACCCCGATTCAAACTTTATGAACTTTGAAGTTTCCAACTTCTATTTCCGATGCCGAAACCTATCAAATCGCATCCGATTGACTTCAAATTTTGCACACACGTCCAAAATGATATATCGAAGCTACAAAAACATTCGGAATTCCATTCTGACCCTCGGATCAAAATCTCACCTATCAACCGAAATTCGTCAAAATATTAACTTTGCCAATTCAAGCTTAATTCTACACCGGTCATCACAAAAATATTCCGGACACACTCCTAAGTCCCAAATCACCTAACGAAGCTATCCGAACTATAAAATTTGCATTTTGAGTCCGATATCAAAATTTCCACTTCCGGTCAAATTTTCTCAAAAACCTTCAATTTTCTATCTTTAGCCAAACGACTCCAAAATGACCCACGGACCTCCGAATTCACTTCCGATCGCGCTCCCAAATCCGGAATAACCATACGGAGCTACTCCCAGTCTCGGAAATCCCAAACGGACATCAATAACACTAAAATGCATTTTAAGCCAAATTGATGCAATTTCTTCTAAAATGCTATCTTCCATAATATGCGCCAAAACGCTCCCGGTTTATCCAAAACCCGATCCAGGCATACGCCCAAGTCCGAAATCATCATATGAACCTGTTGGAACCTTCAAATCTCAATTCCGAGGTCGTATACTCAAAATTTCAATCCTAGTTCATTTCTTCAATTTTAAGCTTTGGAAATGAGAATTTTCATTTAAATTTGACTCCAAACTTCTTGAATTTTAATTCTGACCATACACACAAGTCAATATACTTGAGATGAAGTTGCTCATGGCCTCAAACTGCTGAATGACGCGCCGTATCTCAAAACGACCGGTTGGGTCGTTACAGGTACGTAGCCCCCCTCCTCGACTCGAGTTGTCCGCTCTGGTAAACAATCTATAACATATAACCAGGTTTTGAAATTAGAATAGGGACGTTTATTTGCATCACTTATGACTTAGGGGACTCAACACATGGGTTGGGTCCGTCTAGGATAGGTAACCAAGTATGAAAAAACCACCATGATACATTCTACGTGTTGCCTTTATTTGTCTCGAGCCTGCATGCTGACCAGTTTTAAAAAAAAACATTTGTGAAATTGAGAAGAAAAACAGAAAAAAGAGTAGTAATTGTTTAGTTTTTGAAAACTGGTACCCAAATACTGTCGAAACTCTGCCAAAATTTCGTAAAAAATGTATAAAATTGTTTTTGGGTTGTTGAAAATAAAAATAATCGTTATTTTGTATTGATTTCAAAAAATAAAAAAAATATAGCTCGTTTTCCTATAAAAGTGAAAATGAAATTTTTTGTTTGAAATAGTTTTGTTTTTTGATTTTTGCCAAAAATAAAAATGAAAAAATGATTTGTTTTAAAATAGTTTTTTAATTTACCCGAACTACGCTGGTTTGATTCTCACTATGTGTGAGATACGTAGGCAACCCTGACAGGTCCAACCACCCCTTTTTTGCAAAAAAAATGCCAAAAAATGTCCATTTTATTTTGTCATAAATAAATCAATGATGTCGTTTTGTCAAAATAGCCAAATTTCCCGAAAGGGGGCCAGAAGGCTGTTTATGAAAAAACAACCACTTTGAGTCATTTCCCAACGGTTAGCGGGCACAACCTTAAAATCTTCTTTTGAAAGTGCTGAAAGGCCGTATCGGCAAAACCAAGCTTCACTTCTGGAAATTAGAACTGTGAAAAAATAATGTCTTTTTCTTTTAGGTCATAATTAAGTGATTAAATCACCTTAATAAATGTGCAGATGAGCACGACTTGAAATGAACATTTCTTAAACATGCATAAAATCCCTTTGGAGTTGCGTCTATGGTAGGATGATTTTGGCGAAGAAGGGCAACATGAAGTTAAGAAATATTTGAAAGGACTTACCGGTTTGTTAGATATTGCAACTCGAGGAGACATTATCAGAGCATTAATCACATGTTGGAACCCAGTGCATAACGTATTCTATTTTTTGGACTTTGAGCTTACCCCGACATTAGAGGAAATAACTTACTACATTGGGAAAGATGAGGTTCTTTTGAGGCACAAATACTTGGTTGCCCCGATAGTTGTAGCTGTACACATATTTTTAGACTTTTTGAAGATAGTCATAATTGTCCACAACACAGATTTGGTAAACGGCTTCTGTACTCTAAACTTCATATACCACCGATATGGCCACATCGAGGGATTTAACAGCCCAGAAAGCAAGATATCTAGCAAAGGAAATCGTTAGAAATGGGAAGAGCATCGAGGTTTTGCTTTTATGGTTGCTTTTTTAGGGCTCTTGGTATTTCTAAGAAAGGATGGGAACATTGACATAAAGGTAGCTGGGGTTGTCAGAACGTTAATTACCAATCCAAAATTACCCTTTCACCTATGATATTGGCGGACATTTTTCGTGCTCTTACGGCTTGAAAGGCTGGGGAAACTTCCTTCAAGGGGTGCATTTATTGTTACAATGTGGATGATTGAGCATATGTGTCTTCGTCCTCAATTCTTGAGCTACGGGTCTCCAGAAAAAAACGTGCATAGAAGAGTTTCTCATAAGGATTAAAGGAGTCAAATTGCCAGAAGGATTCACGGGTTGGACAACATATTTTAGGTCCCTCACTGCTAGCCAAATTGAGTGGACGCTTGGATGGCTACCCGTTGATGAAATCATATATATGCCGGCAGCCCGGCTACATTTCCTTCTGATGGGACTTAAAAGCATTCAATCTTATGCTCCTTATAGTGTGTTGAGACAACTTGAGAGATACCAGATAGTACCCAAGGATGATGATCTTAATTTGCAAATGGTTGAGATTAGCCATGATGGCCAGTTTCCTGATGCACTGGTCCGCCATATCTGGAGCGAATGTCAATATTTGGCGGCAAATACTTGTGTGTATATTTCGGGTCTATCGTCCCTCAAATAAGATATGGAAGTTAATCTTAAGGACATTTAATTTATTTCGACCCGAGTGGTCCCGCTTGCACCAGCATTGCTAGAACATACCTTTCATAATTCATTGCAAAATGCATTTACCTTTATAAACTAAATTTTTATATGGCATTGCCGACCATGAAATATGTCACCATAAAATTATTTTTATATGTTGCACAATAAATTTGCTTTTCTTATGAATTAACGCCTAAATAATATTTTCATAAGATAATTTTTTATGGCATATTGCATCTTATTTTCTAACGAATTTTCTTAGCATTGTCAAGCTCTGCGGGAAAAATAGTGCAACGTGGAACTATATCTTAGCAGTGAACTGGAGCAGTTTGTTGGAGAGGAATACCAAACTCTCCAACAACGGTCAAGGATCTACTTCGAACTCCACTCGACTCGACTCGACTCACAATATTCCCAATCAAATTCTCATTTCAAACATCTTTCTTTCAATCATGGTACCCAGTGTCTCGATAATTGAACATTCGGGCAGCATTTTAAGATTTGCAATAATAGTTAAATTCTATTCCATAATACAAGTCTTGAACTACATATGCCCTGATTTTCGTGAAACCCGAGATATGTAGGCAACCCGAGACCGGAGCTCGGCCACAATAATTTTTTATGTCTCATTTGTCCCATTCCAACCTTGATGGTCAGGAAAAAAATGGCTACTAAGTGAATATTCTTTGCCCGAAAACTCTTTCATCGTCTCCGGTCAAAGAGGGGCAAGCTGTTGACATCCAATTTTGACCCTCCTTTCTTCCAAACTATTTCTTTAGGCTTCTAATATCACTAATAACGTAAGAATAGTTATTTTACCATTTTTAGCTCAAACTAGACCTAATTATTATTATTATTTAGCTCATATCACTATTACTAGTATTATTAATATTACTACTACTATCATTGAAATTAGTACTAGTATTAATACATTATGACTACTGCTAAGTACTATTATAATTATTAGTATTAATATTAATTTGATAGTAGTGTTAGTATTACTATTGTTACTACGACTACTATCATTATTTTATTAGTAGTATTAATATTTTTTTCATAAAATTATTGTTATTTTTGTCGTTATTGCTATTAGTGTTACAATTTAATTATACTAATACTATTGTTGCTACTACTAGTACTACTACCATTATTATTATTATTATTATTATTATTATTATTATTATTATTATTGTTGTTGTTGTTGTTGTTGTTGTTGTTGTTGTTGTTGTTGTTGTTATTGTCATTATTAATATTAATCATCATTGCAAAATCTTTAAAGTTATCAAGTAAGTAATATTTTTTTCAGTCATAAAGTATTGACTTTTAATGCATTCTATTTTATAGATATATATTAATATTTTAAACTTTAGCAACATCTCTATTTTTATAAATTTATGTATCCTTTATTTAATAGCTAGCAAACCATTCTTATTGTCATACATATAATTTAATTTAAATTGGAAGCACAAAAAAATAAAAAGAAGTAAGGGTTTAAAGTTCAAAAACCAACCCAAAACCATGTAAAAATCGCCCAATTAAAAAAGAGCTAATCAGATTCCTATGAGTCCATTTTCTCATAACCCAAATAGTATGTTATATCAATTAAGTAGCACACTGTGACGACCCGGTCCGTCGTCACGGGAATTACCACCCGTTATGCTGTAACTATATGTTTTATGCTTTTATATCAGTGTTAGAGTCTATCGGGTGAGTTAGGAGTGAATTGGATTAAAAATGAGGCATATAGCCTTTTTGAAGGAAACTTGAATATGGAAAGTCAACCTGGAGTTGGCTATGTAGTTAGAGGGCTTGGAATCGGGTTTTGATGATTCGGGTAGTTGTGGGAGGTCATTTTTGACTTAGGGGAGCGATCGGAATTGAATTTGGAGGGCCGGTGTAGAAATAGGCTTGAATTGGCTAAGGTTGAATTTTGGCGAAATCCGAACGGTAGGTGAGATTTTGATCCGGGGGTCGGAATAGAATTTCGACAATTCCTGTAGCTTCGTCATGTGATTTTGGATATGTCCGCGAATTTTCAGGTCATTCGGACATCATTTGGTCGGGTTTTTGATTGAATGTTAGTTTCGGAAGTTTTGAAGTATCTTAGGCTTGAATCCGTGTGTAATTGGTGATTTTGATGTTTGGGCTGGTGTTTTTATGATTGGAACGAGTTCGTATCGTGTTTTGGAGTATGTTGGTGGTTTTCGTTGGGGTCCCGGGGGCCTCGGGGTGAATCCGGACCATCATCCGGCATTTTTGAAGCTTGAAAATCTGCAGAAAAACTGCAGAAACTGTGCAGAAATTAAGCCATCGCGTTCGCAAGGGCAAGGCCCGCGTTCGCGTAGGCTGGGGCATCTTGGTCATCGCATTCGCGAGGGACTGTACCGTGTTCGCGTAAGAGAAAGTTGGAACGCATCGCATTCGCGTGGGAGAAGGCCGCGTTTGCGAAGGAGGAATAGGCGAAGCCACGCGTTCGCGTGAGAGCCTACGCGTTCGCGTAGAGGAAAATCCGGAGGCTGGGGAGAATGGCCTTCGCGGATGCGTGACTGTGTGTCGCGTTCGCGATGAAGGAAAGGAACAAGGCATCGCGTTCGTGTGAGGAGCATCGCGAACGCGTAGGGTAAAATTTCCAGGCAGTGAATTTAAAAACCAGAACATTTCATATACGGGTTTCACTCCTAGAAACCCTCATTGTTGAGCTCTAGAGTGAGAAAGTGATGGGAATTGCTGGGAGATCATCGAGATATTGTCGGAGGTAAGTTTTGTGGTTTAATTACGCATTTTTATCATGAAATCATGGGTTATTTCTCTGAAAATAGAAGATTAAAGGTGGGTTTTAGCCCTAGGCCTAAAATTGTACAAAAACACCGATTTGAGTGGGCAAATGGAGTCCGAATTTGGTAAATTTTGTATGCCTAGACTCGTATTGAGACGAGGGTGTCGAATATGTAACTTTTGTAATTTTTCGAGAAGTGCACCAAAAGTCGGGTTTTGACAACTTTGTGGGTTATGATGCAATTTGGGTTATATCGAATGGGTTACGTGAATTTGGCATATATTGATGTGTTATCATTGATTTTGAGCAGATTTGGCATCCGAGGAGATTGATTTGCGAGGCAAGTGCAAGGCGGACTAAGGCTTCTACCAGTTCGAGGTGAGTGGTGATAGTAAATAATGTACTGAGGGTTTGAAACCCCATACTAGCACTTCATAGTGCTATGTAGAGATGAGACACGCGTCGTGTGATGGACGTGGTGACATTGTGATTGGTGATTTGGACTTGGTCCTTCCCGTCTTATAGAATACTGTGTATTATGACCGTTAATGAGATTATATATATGTAATTGGGCTAATAGCCATGTTTGGGGCCTTGTGTTGATATGTAGATCATTAGGGGACATGTAGAGCTAGGTGACCCTTATACCGTGTTGGAAACTTACACTCAGCCGTAAAGCTAGCTCAATAGCCTATTAAGAGCCAGTACTAAATGCGTACTGTGAGAGATCGATTACTTAGGGTGGAAACTCCCTGAATTAGCTGAGTGGGCCTGGAAGGCCAATCCTATACTACTTGGGACAGGATCGAGGACCCGTTTTGAGGTATTATATATATATATGCCTTTATTGGATCGCGCTGCACGCCGCAGCAGTATATATATTGGATCGGGCTGCACGCCGCAGCAGTATATATATTGGATCGGGCTGCACGCCGCAGTAGTATATATATTGGATCGGGCTGCACGCCGCAGTAGTATATATATTGGATCGGGCTGCACGCTGCAGCAGTATATATATTGGATCGGGCTGCACGCCGCAGCAATATATAATATTCGATCGGGCTGCACGCCGCAGCATTATATATATGTTGGATCGGACTGCACGCCGCAGTATTAGTGAGCTTGTGCTGTAGGAGCCCCTCCGGAGTCTGTATACACCCCCAGTGAGCGCCGTCGACGTTAAATGGAACGGGCTGCGCGCTGCAGCGGTATATGTATTGCAGCGGGCTGCACGCCGTATCATTACACTTATTCAAATCCTTATACATACTTAAATACTTATACATTATAGACACAATTATATACCTTCATATATTGAGATGGTTTTACACCGTAGCGGTGCGATTGAGGATGTGGTCAGTGAGGGGCTTAGTTGTGATAGATTTGGACTGGAGATCAGAGAACTCATAGTAGTGACGACTTACCTGGGGGGTTTTCCTTAGAACTGTTTAGTGACAGTACAGGAGTTCTTACTTTTAGTTATTGTTTATTATTATTACGACTCTGCACTTTTTGTGCAGATCTACAGGTGCCCGAGAGCAGTTGAGTCGTTGTAGCTGTTGATCCTTATCTACTATTGCGGAGACTACGAGGTATCTGCCGGCGTCCGCATAACCTGTTTTCTCCTTATTTACCCTTTTGTTGTTCTCATCTTTCTTAGACTGATTTGTACTAGGATGTTTATTCTTTAGAGGCTCAGACTCGTGACACCACGATTCGATTGGGACCGGATTTGTATATTGTTACTATTGCGTTTATCATATTGTCATGAACACTTGCTGTTCAAGTTTAACTGGATTAATTGGGATTAATAATTTGCTGGTTAAGATATATCATGGTCGGTCTTGCCTAGCATTGTGTTGGGCGCCATCACGACCGGGGTTTGGGTCGTGACACACACCAATTAAGCCTCCAAGGCAGCCCAAGTAACCCCTTAAATCAGCCGGACACATTAGCATGTCTGATTCCATATTCTTTTAAAAAGCTATGAAATATCCCTCCTTTTGGATTCCAAAAGTCCTACATTTAATTGCATTGAATTTATTACATTAACTCCATCAATCTGACCGTTTTGACCTACATGCCCCACGCCTTTTCTTTTGTTCTCTGGCCAATTTCACAAGGCTCAATTTTTGTTTCCTCTTTCTTGCTCCAAAATACCAAAAACCTCATAACAACAAGTTAATGTCTCACCATTTACAGAAATTCTTTCAAGAAGGTGGGAATACTTTTGATCTTTGACCAAATCAAGAGCAGATCCCCTCTGTCTATTTTTTCTATGGCTTCAACGTTCGAATTTGAACGGTCATTTTGACATAGGATTCAAACTCTACTAAAAAAATCATGCCCAAAATCTTAAGAACTCTAGGTTCCGCTTATATATAGCGATATTGGAGAGTATTTAGTCCAGGGTTCAGCCGCTGCCTTCACCTTTGAAGACCTAGCTGAGAGCTGTCCCTTTCACCCCAACAATTGAGGGTTTTTCAGCCGCCCCCATTTGACCCCCTAAACACCTCGTTTGTAATAGCGAGTTTGAGGTCAGAGTTCGATAGTGCACCTAAGATCCCCGCCTCAGTTCGCTGCCCTGCAAAAGGTCTGTATATTCTTCTCTTTGCTCTCATTTCCCTTTCTTTTTATTAGAGCATGTTCATACTTGATATGTGCTTATTTGAAGTGACGTTAGTTTCTGTTAAGCTTTCATGTTTTTGAGACCACAAACGTAGGTGTTCAACCTTATGTCTGTTTACTATGATCGAATGATTCTATGACTAAATGGTTATTAAAAATAATATATTTTGGTAGGAGATTATATTCTTGCGCATATTCTTTGAGACATATTTTAACTGATATTTGATAAAATGCTCACATGAAAGTACTCTATTTTTCGTTACTTCTCTGTTTTAACTGATTCAGGACCATTTCACTTAGATATTATGCTTAAGATTTCTAAAACTTCGTTTAAAATAGATTTAGTTAAGTAAATACCATAGACAACATGTCCATTGAAACTTATTTTGATTCACTGTCCAAAAAAAGATAAAAAAAGAAGATGAAATTCTTTCCTTCATCACTACCGCAAGTGTTGGTGAATCAATATAGGTAATTTGTTCATTACTTTAAGAAGATAACACTTGGACAATAATTTATTGCTTATGCATTGAAGAAATCACACCTCTATTAGAGTGAAATACATTTACCATTCTTATTTTCAAGAGATACATGGATCATGAGTTTGGATTCTCTATTATTGAAAGTTTAGATATCATGCCTATAGGGATTAAGTGGCTTTTCCCTAAAAAACTGATTTAGCATAATACATTTAGGACTTCTATGGTTATATTTTATATTAGCCATGTTCGATCTTGCTAAGATGAACCTTTTAAATGCTTTTCTATAACCCCGACCGAGTTCAAAATGAAGTAGTAACTTTCCTCGATTTGTTTAGCTTTGTCATAAATGGATTTAGATGATTGTTGTGACAATATGATACACAATAATTTAGGATCCCCCTTGTAAGTGTTAAAATTTAGCTAAAGGTTGCATATAAAGATTAAACTATTTCTAGCAGCAAGTATTGACAGTTTGGTCTCATATTTCATTATCATGAAAGGATATTTGGAAAATCTATGTTAGATCATGTGAAGTTGGAATGAAAAATAGAAACTTGATTACTATTTGAGTGATATGGCATTTTAGCTAAAATTCTCTTTCCTTTTCTTACATGTTATGAAGTCACCTCAAAGTAAATAAATTATTGAATATTTGTAAGCGCACCTCACTTAGAGATAAATAGTAGAAGTCGTGGACTTATTACTATTAGTTATATAAAAAACATTCCCTTAGGAATCATGGCTATACAAACCCGATGCTCTATTTCTTTGGTGCTGGTTAGTATACAGATTTGAAAGAGTGGATAACTTTGTTGGTTTAAAATGTATGACTTGATGAAATATGCCCGTGGTGTTGTGTGATTATCATTAATAGTTTATATTTCGGTCATGCCCATAAGAGTGCTACTAATCTAAATAGCCGAAAATAGTTATTTCCAGCATTTCAACAAGAAGTATAGTTGGAATTACAGAAAGTAATTTGCAATTATGACTTTTTGCATATTTTAATCTTGATATACGGTCAAGAATCAAGTTCCACTCTCTAATACTTCTTATCCGTGCGCATATTGATTAACTCTTAAGTTATTTTGCTAATTCTTTTTCCCCTTTCTTTGCATGTACACTTTGGAGCAAATCGAGTCTTAATTTAAGACTCTTTAGTGGTAGAAGTCTTATAGAGACTCAAGTTACCACCAACACATGGAGTCATTGCATACCATCTCCCATAAATGCACCAGATAGCAAGAAAAATAAGAGAAACGCTTGGGGGCGCGGCGCCTATGGCGTTCTTTTTTTTTTACTGTTATTATTTGTTTTATCTAACTTCTTTTCTGGTTTATTTGTTTGTGTGTTTGGGTTTTGTCTTACACTTAGCATAAGATTAACGATAAAGTCTATCTAATCATTCAAGATCTTGTTCTAATTATTAATAAGCCTTTTTCCATCACATAGAATGCATCTAAATATAAAGACTTAAAAAACCAATTACTGATTGGAGTTTTATTCTCAAATGTTCAAAAGCTAGTTAGATGATTTGACAAACATCCGTAAGGAAGAAATCAGCCTTCGGAATTTCCATTACAACCAAAATTGTATTTTCTTGAATTTAGTCCTTTAAAACGAGGGTTTGCAACTTGTTGTGATTTCCAATTAATTCAAATCGAAATTGATTTCAAATTTGACTACAAACCAGATTTTTCTTAACTGAGTTATCCCACTTGGCAATGGATTTTTACTTGATTCTATTCCTATATTCTAATCTTAAGTTGGTTTGAGTTAATCACTTTAAATTATTTCGCATCTAGCTTATGGTGGCTGCTGCCTTTTAGTTTATCACTTAGTAATATATCTAACAAATAGGCTTAATTAATCTAACCTAAGTTTGACCGGTTAACCGTATTAACGGATCATATGAGGTACCTTAATAACCTTCCCTATATGATTAACTAGAACTCTTATCCATAATCTCTAAAGTTAAGTAGACCATAAAGCAGAGTTAATTTTAACCATTATTTAGCAAATAGGTGTCCTAATTCACCATCAAAATAATTAGGTGGCGACTCTCTTTAATTAATTAAACCTTCAGGATTACCCAATATGTTATACTCTAGTTTGACCCGTGTTAAAATGGGGTATAACAGTTATACTTAGATTTTATCCCCAATTCCTCCCCGGTGGGTTGAGTACCAAGCACTAATACCACTACCTCGGGATTCCATAGAAGATAAAATCTAGAAATCACTGGTATCTCTGATGGATTTTCCTGTTCCTTTCCTTTACCTGATTTATGCTCAATGTGCCTGCACTTTTAGTCAATAGATGTATCTTCCAACTTAAGTTCCTGTATAGAACTTTAACTGTCAACATGCTATGTAAGACTGCATTGTATGGTATCTTAGGGAATCCTTGCATGCACTTAGTTTTCTTGTTTGATAGTGCCTGCATGCTTGGATGTTTCTCTGAATTTGCTTCCCTCCTCATGAGCTTCATCCAGTTGAGATGACTTTCAGCTCTTCTTACATATTCCATCATGAAGGGTGTCATGAGGTTCGGGAAGAAGGGGAAGCTGAGTCACAGGTATATTGGTCCTTTTGAGATACTCGGGAGGGTTGGAGAGGTGGCATATGAGTTGGCCTTGCCACCCAGTTTGTCCATTGTTCATCCAGTATTCCATGTGTCTATGCTCCGGAAGTATATCGAGGATCTGTCTCATGTACTAGACTTCAGTACCATTCAGCTTGATAGTGATCTATCTTATGATGCAGAGCCAGTGGCTATTCTGGGTAGACAGGTTTGAAAGTTGAGGTCCAAGGAGATTGCCTAAGTCAAGGTGCAGTGGAGAGGTATGTTTCATGTTTCCATATCAGTGTTAGAGTCTATCGGGCGAGTTAGGAGTGATTCTGGTTGAAAATGAGGCAAATAGCCTTTTGGAAGGAAACTTGAATATGGAAAGTCAACATGGTGTTTACTATTTAGTTAGAGGGCTCAAAATCGGATTCTGATGATTTGGTTAGTTTCGGGAGGTGATTTGTGACTTGGGGGAGCGATCGGAATTGATTTTGGAGGTCCGGTGTAGAAATATGCTTGAATTGGCTAAGGTTGAATTTTGGCGAAATCCGATAGGTAGGTGAGATTTTGATCCGGGGTCAGAATGGAATTCCGACAACTTCTGTAGCTTCGTTATGTGATTTTGGATATTTCTGCAAAATTTCAGGTCATTCAGAGGTCGTTTGGTCGGGTTTTCGATCGAATATTGGTTGTAGAAGTTTAAATGAAAACTTAGGCTTGAATTGCCTTAATTCGATGTTTTTCCATGTTAATGGGCATGTTTTTATCATTAGAACAAGTTCGTATAGTGCTATGGAGTAAGTTAGTGGTTTTCGTCGGGGTCTCGGGGGCCCCGGGGTGGTTTCAAGAGGTTAAATGGAAGAATTACAGGAATTTTGGAGGTCTGGGATTTTAAGCTTCTGGTATTTTCGCTTCTTTGGGTAGGGACCATAGAAGCGGATGCGTAGGTGCGGAAATTTCTCGCAGAAGCGAGATTTGGCTAAGCTGGGTAGTTCCGCAGAAGCGGCCAAGGATGCGCAGGATCGGGCTCGCAGAAACAAGCCCATGATCGCAGGTGCGGGGGAGGCCAGGCCGGTGGAAATTCGCAGAAGCGGAGCCCAGTCCGCTTATGCGGTCTCGCAGGTGTGAGAACTGACCGCAGAAGCGGAACTGCGCGGCTAGGTATAAAGTTGCAGAAGCGACTGGCTGACCGCAGAAGCGGACTCGCAGGTGCAAGTCCAAGGCCGCAGAAGCGGAAATCGCGCCTGTGATAAGAAATTAGAAGGGGTAAAATTTCATAAGTCATAAAACATTTAGGGCTCGGACTTAAGAGACGACTTGGGCAATATTGAAGGGAAATTCAAGGAGATTCTTCAGGTAATCAACTATGGACTCAAATCATGGTTTTGTATTGATAAATTAAGCAATTAACACTTGAAAATGGAGGTAAGAGGGTGTATTAATGGGGGAATATGGCCCTAAGCCAAGGTTTTGACAAATAATCATTTTGAATGGGCAAATGGAGTCCGATTTTGGTATATTTTATATGCATAGTCTCTTGTTGAGACGAAGATTCCAAATATGTGACTTTCGTAATTTTTCGAGAAGCGTACCAAAAGTCGAGTTTTGACAACTTTGTGGGTTTTAGTACAAATTGAGTTATTTCGAATGGGTTGTGTATAATTAGCATATATTAATCTATTCTCAACGATTTTGAACAGATTTGGCATCCGAGGCTGTTGAATTGCGAGGCAAGCGCAAGGCGGACTAAGGCTTCTACCGGATCGAGGTGAGTGGTGATAGTAAATAATGTACTGAGGGTTTGAAACCCCGTACTAGCACTTTACAGTGCTATGTTGAGATGAGGCACGCGTCATGTGACGGGCATGGTGACATTGTAATTGGGGAATTGGACTTGGTCCTTTCCGACTAATACTGTATAACGTATTATGACTGTGAATGAGATTGTAACTGTGTAATTGGGCTAGTAGCCATGTTTGGGGCCTTGTGCCGATCTGTAGAGCATTAGGGAACTTGTAGAGCTAGGTGACCCCTATATTACGTTGGGAACTTACACTCAGCCGTAAAAAAATTAGTTGTTTAGCATATCGTGGGCCAGTACTAGATGTGTACTGGGAGAGAGACCACTTAGGGTGGAAAACTCCCCGAGTTAGCTGAGTGGGCCTGAAAGGCCAAGTGTATATCGATTGGGGCAGGGTCGAGGACCCATTATGAGGTACTATATGTATGTAGCCCCATTGGATCGGACTGCGCGCCGCAGTAATGTATATGTGGACCGGACTGCACGCCACAGTAGTATATACAAGTGGGACGAACTGCACGCTGCAGTATTACTGCACTTGGACTGTAGGAGCCCCTTCGGAGTTTGAGTCTGCACGCATTCTCTCAGGGCGCTGGAGTATATTATGGGATCGGGCTGCACGCTGCAGCAGTATAATTATATATGTATATATATAGTGGATCGGACTGCACGCCGCAGTAATATATGTGTGGATCAGGCTGCACGCCGCAGCATTATAGCTCTTGGGCCCAAGGAGCCCCTCCGAAGTCTGTATACACCCCAGTGAGTGCCGTCGATGTTATATGGAGACGGCTGTGTGCCACAACATTATATGTATTGGAGCGGGATGCACGCCGCAACATTTTACTTATACGTATCCATATATGTACTTATATGCTTATACATTGTAGACATATGTATACATTCATATACATTGGGATGGCTGTACACCGTAGCGGTACGGGTGAGGATTAGATCAGTATGGAACCTTGGTGAGATAGAGGTGGACTGGAGATGAGGGTATTCGCCGTAGTGATGACTTACCTATGAGGTTGCCTTAGAACTGTTTAGTGATAGTACTGGTGTTCTTATTTTCAGTTATTGTTTATTATTATTACTCACTAAGTTGAAATATACTCACCCCACTCCCCTGCATTTTTGTGCAGATTCACAGGTGCTAGAGAGCAGTTGAGCTGTCGCAACTGCTTATTCATTTCTATCCTACGGACACTACGAGGTAGCTGCCGACGTCCGCAGAACCTATTTTCTCCTTCTTTATCATTTTGTTGTCTTCATTTTGCCTAGACTTGTTTGTATAGGATGTTTTATCTGTAGAGGCTCAGACTTGTGACACCACGATTTGGTTGGGGCCGTATTTTTGTTTGCTTCTACCTTCACGTTTATCTTTTGATATGAGAACTTGCTATTTAAGTTTAAATTGATCATTTGTAATTAATAATTGGCTGGTTTAATGGATAACATAGTCGGGCTTGCCTAGCATTATGATGGGCACCATCACGACCGGGGTTTGGGTCGTGACAAGTTGGTATCAGAGTCAAGGTTAACAAGTCTCGCGAGTCATGAGCCGGTTTAGTAGAATCTCATGGATCGGTACGGGGACGCCTGTACTTATCCTCGGGAGGCTGCAAACCTTTAGGAAAGTAACAATTCTTGAAATTTCTGTCGTGCGATTTTGTTGATTCAAACTGAACTTTCACATTCTATTCTCTCGTAGATGGCGAGAACTCGAGCTTCCGGACGAGGTGGACGACCACCACTACCACCTGCTAGAGGTCGTGGATGCCGTCCTGGCCGTGGTGGAGGTAGGGCAGCTGAGGCAGTGCCAGCTGACCCACAGCCTCCAGTTGCTGAGTGTCACAACCCGGATTTTCCCCAGTCATCAGGATCGTGATGGCGCCTACTCGTGGTAGCTAGGCAAGCCAATTCATTCAATATTATCCTATTCATATCATTAGTTTTATACGCATACTTAATAGCAAGAGAAATAATTATTCAATTTAATAAATGCGGAAGTCTTAATAAAGATGAATAATACTAAGGTAAAACACTGATGAAATCCTCTACCCAAGATGTGGAGTCACCAACTTACGAACTACTAATGAATACTACACATAATGGTCTAAAAGAAAATGATAAATATATTTCCGTCTCGTAACAATGAGACCACAGCAAATAGTATAAGCAAATAGAAGAGACGCCGGGCCTGCGGACGCCTGCAAGCTACCTCAGTCTCGAAGTGCTCAACTCCCACGAATACTCTACTATTGCTGCTGCTCCTGCTCGAAACCTGAACCTGTGCAAAAATGCATAGAAATGCAGTATCAGCACAATCCGAACTCATGTGCTGGTAAGTGTCTGGCCTATCCAAGCGAAGTAGTGACAAGCCTAGGACGAGACACCCACATAAACCTGTGCAGTTCTATATATGTACACCACAAGATAACAAGGAATATCAAGTAACAAATTCAACGAAAAGTATCATAATAGGGGAAAACACAACAGTCAGCAACATCTATTAAATCAGTAATGAAAAACAGAGTATAATGGAAACAGTTAATATCAAACAAGAAATATCAAATAGTTGCACGGCATCACCCTTCGTGCTTTTACTCTTATCCTCACATCCATGGCACATCATGATCCTTCGTGCATGGTTCAAATAACAACGGCACGGAATGTTCCTTCGTGCATAATCAATATCACAAGGCACGACATGATCCTTCGTGCATAATCAATATCACAAGGCACGGCATGATCCTTCGTGCATAATCAATAACAAGGCACGGCATTACCCTTCGTGCATGATCAATAATATAAGGCACGGCATTACCCTTTATGCATAATCAATAACATAAGGCACGATATCACCCTTCGTGCATTATCACTCTTCCTCACCCAAATAACAATCACAGTTAAGGAAAAAAGAATGAATACAATAATCATGAACTGTCCCGGCAAGGGACACAATAATCCTTATAACAAGGTCCCTGCAAGGGAAACAATAATCAACTTCACAACAAAGTCCCGGCAAGGGAAAGTAGTGATCAATTTCACAACCCGGCAAGGGTTCAAGATTTCATCTTAAAAACATCCCACAATAGATATCAACAAAAGACTCATGGTCATGCTAGACGCCAGTATATGGATGTTCGTCACCACAGCTCATACACCGCACTCGATCACATAGAAATTAGCACATAAATCCTATTCCCTCAAGCTAGGATAGATCAAACACTTACCTCTAACCTTGAAGTCCAATTTATCCTTCAACTATAGCTTTACCTTGAATTTCAGCTATCAACTTGCTTGAATCTAATCAGAATTGATTCAATTACATTAATAAATACTATATACTTGGTTTGGATGCTTAAAATGGTTTTCTCAAAGTTTACCCCAAAGTTTCCCAAAACGTCCCAAGCCCCACGTGGTCGGAACTCGGGGTTCGGACCAAAATCCGGTTACCCAATCCCTCACGAATTCAAATATATGATTTGTTTCAAAATCGGACCTCATATTCGAGGTCCAATTCCCCAATTTATGAAAAACCTAGGTTCTACCCAAAAACAAGAATTTCTACCATGAAAACCTTTGATTTCTATTTAAAAAGATGTTTAATGATGTTAAGAATTGAAAGAATTAAGTAAAAATTGACTTACAAGTGTTTTGGAGTGATTTTACTCTTGAAGAAAAGTGGTCAAAAATTCGTTTAAGTATCAGATTGCACAGCTTCGGTTATCGCAAATGCGAACGTTTGTTCCGAATTGCGAGCATAGCAGGTTTGCGGACTGTCAGCATCGCATTTGCGATAATAAGTTTGCATTTGCGAACTAGGCTGAAATACTGGGACCTTCGCATTTGCGACATTGTAGTCGCATTTGCGAACATGGGTTGTTCACTGAAGGCCTCACATTTGCGAGGTATAGTTCGCATTTGCAAACCCATGCACTCCCTTGCCATCTTCGCATTTGTGAAGATTGGTTCGCATTTGCGAACCAAGGCTAATCTGATTCTTCTCGCAATTGCGAGAAATTCTTCGCAATTGCGAAGATACCAGCTGGGTGAAAAAAACCAGCTGTGTTATTTTTCAGCATTTGCTCCAACGGCCTATCAAATCTTTATCAGAGCCCCCGGGATCCAAACCAAACATGCACACAACTTCAAAAACATATTACAAACTTGCTCGTGCGATCAAATCGCCAATATAACATCGTTTTCATCAAATCAAGCCTCAAGTTCATGATTATCTTTCTTTTAACTTCATAACATTCAAATTTGGAACTAAAGGTTCAAAACACATCAAACGACATCCAAATGTCACCAAACTTTGCAGAAAGCACTTATATAATATTTAAGACTTGTACCGGGCGTCGGAACCAAAATACGAGCCCGATACCATGATCATTTAATCCATTTCCGCTTAATAAATTCAGCAAAAATAAATTAACACAAAAATTCATATCTTGGGCTCTAGGCCTCAGAATTCGACTCCGAACACATGCCCGAATCCCATATTTTCCTACGGACCTTCCGGGACCGTCTGATCTCGGGTCCGGGTCCGTTTACCAAAAATGTTGACCGAAGTCAACTATATCAATATGAATATCACTTTTCTTCAACTTTTTCATAGAATTCACATATTCTATCACAAAATCTTTCCGGCTACATGCCCGGATTATGCGCGTAGATCGAGGCAACATAAAATGAGATTTTCAAGGCCTCAAAAGCGCGGAACAAGTAAGGAAAACAGGTGGTGACCTTTTGGGTCGTCACATCCTCCACCTCTAAAACAACCGTTTGTCCTCGAACGGACAAGAGAATGAAGTACCTGAGTCGGGGAACAAATGTGGGTAGCGGCTCCGCATATCCGACTCGGACTCCCAGGTCGATGCCTCAGGAGGCTGACCTCTCCACTGAACACGCACAGAAGGAAAACTCTTCGACCTCAACTGTTGAACCTGCCGGTCTAGAATGGCCACCGGCTCCTCCTCATAAGATAAATCATTGTCCAATTGGACAGTACTGAAGTCTAACACATGTGTGGGATCGCCGTGTTACCTACGAAGCATAGATACATGGAAAACTGGATGCACGGCGGATAAGCTAGGTGGCAGAGCTAGTCTGTAAGCCACCTCTCCCACTCGGTCAAGAATCTCAAATGGACCAATATACCTAGGGCTGAGTTTGCCCTTCTTTCTGAACCTCATTACGCCCTTCATAGGCGATATTCGGAGCAATACCCGCTCGCCAACCATGAAATCTACATCTCGAACCTTACGATCCACATAAGTCTTCTATCTGGACTGAGCTGAACGCAATCTCTCTTGGATACTCTTGACCTTGTCTAAGGCCTCCTGAACTAAGTCTGTACCCAACAACCGAGCCTCTCCCGGCTCAAACCATCCGACTGGAGACCGACATCGCCTACTATACAACGCCTCAAATGGGGCCATCTGAATGCTAGATTGGTAGCTGTTGTTGTAGGCGAACTCCGATAACGACAGAAACTAGTCCCACGAGCCTCCAAAATCAATGACACAGGCTCGGAGCATGTCCTCTAGGATCTAAATAGTCCTCTCGGATTGGGCGTCCGTCTGAAGATGAAAAGTTGTACTCAACTGGACCTGGGTGCCTAACTCCTGCTGGACCGCTCTCCAGAAACGCGAGGTAAACTGCGTACCCCGATCTGAGATAATAGCCACTGGCACCCCATGAAGACAAACAATCTCTCTGATGTAAATCTCTACTAACCGCTCCGATGAGTAAGAGACAGATACTGGAATGAAATGTGCTGACTTGGTCAGCCTATCAACAATGGCCCAAATAGCATCAAATTTCCTCCGAGTCAAAGGAAGTCCAGTAATGAAGTCCATTTTAATCCGCTCCTATTTCCACTCGGGAATTTCGATTCTCAGGAATACACCACCTGACCATTGGTGCTCATATTTCACCTGCTGACAATTTAGAGACCGAGCGACATATGCTATGATGTCCTTCTTCATGCTATGCCACCAATAGTGTTTCCGTAAATCTTGATACATCTTCGTGGCGCCCGGGTGAATTGAATACTACGAACTGTGGGCCTCCGCTAAGATCAACTCTCGAATCCCCTCGACATTGGGCACACAAACTCGTCCCTGCAATCTTAATACTCTGTCATCATCTAGAGTAACCTTCGTGGCACCTCCCTGCTGTACAGTATCTCTCAAGTCACACAAATGAGGATCATCAAATTGCCTCTCACGGATACGCTCTAATAGAGATGAACGAGCGACAATGCAGGCTAACACCCGGCTAGATTCAGAAATGTCTAGTCTCACGAACTGGTTGGCTAAGGCCTGGACATCTAGAGCAAGTGGTCTCTGACTGACCGGAATGTACACGAGACTACCCATGCTGGCAGACTTTCTACTCAATGCATCGGCCACCATGTTGCCCTTACCTGGGTGATATAGGATAGTAACATCGTAGTCCTTCAGCAACCCTAACCAACTCCGTTGTCGCAAATTCAACTCTTTTTGCTTGAATAGGTACTACAGGCTTTTGTGATCCGTGTACACCTCGCACGCAACACCATATAGATAATGCGTCCAGATTTTTAAGGCACGAACAACTGCTGCCAGCTTAAGATCATGAACCGGATAATTCTTCTCATGTATTTTCAACTATCTCGAAGCGTAAGCAATAACCTTACTATCCTGCATCAACACCGCTCCAAGCCCCGTACAGATGCATCACAGTAAACTGTGTAAGGCCTTGCACCCGTAGGTAGTATCAGCATGGGTGCTGTAGTCAAGGTTGTCTGGAGCTTCTGGAAGCTCACCTCACACTCATCTGACCACTGGAACTGGGCACCCTTCTGGGTCAACCTGGTCATCGGGGCTGCAATAGAAGAGAACCCCTCTACAAATCGATGGTAGTAACATGCTAACCCCAAGACACTCCAAATCTCGGTCACTGAAGCTGGTCGAGGCCAATTCTGGACTACCTCAATCTTCTTTGGGTCCACCTGAATGCCTTCCACTGATACAATATGACCCAGAAATGCCACCGAACTCAACCAAAACTCACATTTCGAAAATTTGGCATAGAGCTGATTATCCTTCAGAGTCTGAAGAACCACTCTGGGGTGTTGCTCGTGCTCTTCCTGACTACGGGAGTATACCATGATGTCATCAATAAAGACTATCATGAACATATCTAAATAAGGCCTGAACACCCGATTTATCAACTCCATGAATGCTGCTAGGGCATTGGTCAACCCGAAAGACATGACCAAGAATTCATAGTGCCCGTACCTGGTGCGAAAGGCTGTCTTAGGAATGTAAGCCGCCCTGATTTTCCGCTGATGGTAGCCCAACCTCAAGTCTATTTTTGAGAACACCCTCGCTCCTTGTCTAATAGCAACAGATCAACACGGGTCTCAAGACCCCCGAATATAACTACGCATGAACGATGCACCCGATCAACTATTATAGACTTACCCACTGGTATGGACACATAAACTGGAATATCCAGGGCATAGCTAGGCACAGCCAGATACGGTGCAAAGTATGATGACACATATCAATGTGTAGACCCAGGGTCAAATAATACTGAAGCACCTCTGTCATAAAAAAGAATGGTACATGTAATCACAGCATCTGATGCCTTTGCGTCTGGCCTGGCTGGTAAAGCATAAAATCGGGGATCAGCACCTCCTCTCAAAGCTACATCTCTAGGACGGCCATCCACTAGCTGACCTCTACCTCTGGCTGGACAGTCTCCACCTTTACGGTCTCGACCTCTACCTCTACAATCTCTACCCCCGCCTTTGGCTGGATGGGTAGGCTGTAGGTCAGCTGGGGCCTAAATCATGGGACGAGGACCCTGCTGCTGAGTGTTGCCATCGCTCGAGGGCAAAACCTGACAAGATGACCTGGTTTACCACAACCATAACAACATTTAGGCTGATGGGGCTACTGGCCCTGACGACCTGAATGGCCCCCACAAACACTCTGAAGAGGCTGAGCACTAATGGGAGGCTGATCTGAATACTGATCATGAAACCCATGATCACCTGGTCCACCCTGTGAAGCCTGGAGGGCTGACTTGTAAGGTCTGGAACACTAGCCCTTATCAAAAGATTCCCTGCCTCCAGAAGAAGAGTCACTAAATCTGCCGGAATGACGAGGCCTCTTGTCTGAAGGATAACCACCTCCACGATCAAGAGCCATCTCGACTCTACGAGCTTCATTAGCTGCCTCCTGAAAAGAAATATCACTCCCAACTCCCATAGCCATCTGAAGTCTAATCGGCTGATTTAGCCCATTTATACACCTATGGACCCTCTCCCGATCTGTGAGGAGTATCACAACCGCATGATGTGCCAGATCAACAAACCTCGTCTCATACTGAGTGACAGTCATAGTAACCTCCTGGAGGTGCTCAAACTGCCTTCGAAGTGCCTCCCACTGAGTAACACGGAGAAACGTCTCCAGAAATAACTCTGCAAACTGGTCCCTTGATAAAGCCGGGGACCCTGCTGGTCGAGTCAAACAGTAATCTCTCCACCAAGTCTTGGCGGATCCTGAAAGCCTGAATGTGCAGAAGTCAACTCCATTGAATTCCACTATTCCCATAGTCTTAAAAATCTCGTGGCAACTGAATAAGAAGTCTCGAGGATCCTCTGATGTGGCACCGCTGAAAGTAGTGGTAAACAGCTTTGATAACTGATCAAGTCTCCATATAGAATCAGAAGTCATGGCCACTCCATCTCCGGCCCTGAGCTGTGGTACCTGACTGAGTGGCCACAGCTAGCTGAACCACTGGTGCCTGAGGCTGGGGAGCTACCGGCTCCGGAGTACGTGCAATAGGAGTCTGGGCCCCTCCTCCAGCCTAAGAAGCGGCTGGTGCAGCTGGTAATAAGCCTACTCTGGCAACGCTGTCCATAAAACCCGCTATCCTGACCAGAGCATCCCGAAGATCCGGGGTAAATAAGGCCTCCCCTGGGACCGGAGTTGGGCCCACTGGAGCTGCTGGGGCTGGAACCTCCTCACCAACCTCAACATGGGGCTCCACCTCTAGAATAGCTGCCCGGGGCTGAGCTTTGCCCCTACCACGACCTCCGATACAGCCTCGGCCCCTGCCCCTCACGGGAGCTTCCTAGGGCTCAGGCTGCTGATCAGCGGATGAAGAAGCGCGTGTCCTCACCATCTGCGAAAGGATAGAGTAGAAATTCAATCAGTATTTGAGGAACAAATTGCACGACAAGAAGGAACAAATGAGAGACTCTTTCCTAACACAACAGACTCTGGAGGACAAGTACAGACGTCTCCGTACCTACCCCACTAAGCTTGTTCGTGAGTGGTGAGACCTATGTAACCTAGAGCTCTCATACCAACTTGTCAGGACCCGGATTTTCCCCCGTTATCGGGATCGTGATGGCGCCTACTCGTGGTAGCTAGACAAGCCAATTCATTCAACATTATCCTGTTCATATCATTATTTTTATACTCATACTTAATAGCAAGAGAAATAATTATTCAATTTAATAAATACGGAAGTCTTTCTAAATAGAGATGAATAATACTAAGGTAAAACACTGACGAAATCCTCTACCCAAGATGTGGAGTCACCAACACACGAACTACTAATGAATGCTACACATAATGGTCTAAAGAAAATGATAAATATATGTCCGTCTCGGTACAATGAGACCACAGCAAATAATATAAGCAAATAGAAGAGACGCTGGGCCTACGGACTCCTGCAAGCTACCTCAGTCTCGAAGTGCTCAACTCCCACGAATACTCTACTGCAGCTCCTGCTCCTGCTCGAAACCTAGACCTATGCAAAAACGCACTGAAGTGCAGTATCAGCACAATCCGACCCCATGTGCTGGTAAGTGCCTGGCCTATCCCGGCGAAGTAGTGACAAGCCTAGGACCAGACACCCACATAAACCTGTGCAAATCTATATATGTATACCACAAGATAACAAGGAATATTAAGTAAAAAATTCAACGAAAAGAATCATAATAGGGGAAAATACAACAGTCAGTTACATATATTAAATCAGCAATGAAAAATAGAGTATAATTGAAACAATTAATATCAAAACAAGAAATATCAAATAGTTGCACGGCATCACCCTTCGTGCTTTTACTCTCATCCTCACATCCATGGCACGGCATGATCCTTCGTGCATGGTTTAATTAACAACGACACGGAATGTTCCTTCGCGCAATCAATCTCACAAGGCACGGCATGATCCTTCGTGCATAATCAATATCACAAGGCACGACATGATCCTTCGTGCATAATCAATAACAAGTCACGGCATTACCCTTTGCGCATGATCAATAATATAAGGCACATCATTACCCTTCGTGCATAATCAATAACATAAGGCACGGCATCACCCTTCGTGCATTATTACTCTTCCTCACCCAAATAACAATCACAGTTAAGGGCAAAAGAATGAAAACAATAATCATGAACTGTCCCAGCAAGGGACACAATAATCCTCATAACAAGGTCCCGGCAAGAGAAATAATAATAAACTTTACAACAAAGTCCCGGCAAGGGAAAGCAGTGATCAATTTCACAACCCGACAAGAGTTCAAGATTTCATCTTAAAAACATCCCACAATAGATATCAACAAAAGACTCATGGTCATGCTAGACGTCAGTGTATGGATGCTCGTCACCACAGCCTATACACCGCACTCAATCACATAGAAATTAACATATAAATCATATTCCCTCAAGCTATGATAGATCAAACACATACCTCTAGCCTTGAAGTCCAATTTATCCTTCAACTATAGCTTTACCTCGAATTTCAGCTTTCAACTTGCTCGAATCTAATCACAATTGATTCAATTACATTAATAAATACTATATACTTGGTTTGGATTCTTAAAAATGGTTTTCTCAAAGTTTACCCCAAAATTTCCCAAAATGCCCCTGGCCCCACATGGTCGGAACTCGGGGTTCGGACCAAAATCCGGTTACCCATTCCCTCACGAGTTCAAATATATGATTTGTTTCAAAATCGGACCTCAATTCAAGGTCCAATTCCCCAATTCATGAAAAACCTAGGTTCTACCCAAAAACAAGAATTTCCACAATGAAAACCTTTGATTTCTCTTCAAAAACATGTTTAATGATGTTAGGAATTGAAAGAATTAAGTAAAAAGTGACTTACAAGTGTTTTGGAGTGATTTTGCTCTTGGAGAATCGTGTGTGGTGTGTTGGGTTTTGAAAGAATGAAGAAAAGAGGTCAAAAATACATTTAAGTATCAGATTGCACAGCTGCGATTATCGCAAATGCGAACGTTTGTTCGCAATTGCGAACATAGCAGGTTTGGGGACTGTCAGCATCGCATTTGCGATAATAAGTTCGCATTTGCGAACTAGGCTAAAATACTGGGACCTTCACATTTGCGACATTGTAGTCGCATTTGCAAACATGGGCTGTTCACTGAAGGCCTCGCATTTGCGAGGTATAGTTCGCAATTGCGAACCCATGCACTCCCCTTCCATCTTTGCATTTGTGAAGATTGGTTCGCATTTGCGAACCAAGGCTAATCTGTTTCTTCTCACAATTGCGAGAAATTCTTCTCAATCGCGAAGATACCAACTGGTGAGAAAAACCATCTGTGTTATTTTTTAGAATTTGCTCCAACGGCCTATCAAATCTTTATCCGATCCCCCGGGCTCCAAACCAAACATGCCCACAACTTCAAAAACATATTACAAACTCGGCCGTGCGATCAAATCGCCAATATAAAATTGTATTCATCAAATCAAGCCTCAGGTTCATGATTATCTTTCTTTTAACTTCATAACTTCAAATTTGGAACTCAAGGTTCAAAACACATCAAACGACATCCACATGTCACCAAAATATGCAGAAAGCATTTATATAATATTTAAGACTTGTACCGGGCGTCAGAACCAAAATACGAGCCCGATATCATAGTCGTTTAATCGATTTCCATTTAATAATTTAGGCAAAAACAATTTAACAGAAAAATTCATATCTTGGGCTCTAGGCCTTAGAATTCGACTCTGGACACATGCCCGAGTCCCATATTTTCCTACGGACCTTCCGGGACCGTCCGATCTCAGGTCCGGGTCCGTTTACCAAAAATGTTGACCAAAGTCAACTATATCAATATTAATATCACTTTTCTTCAAACTTTTCATAGAATTCACATATTCTATCCCAAAATCTTTATGGCTACATGCCCAGATTATTCACGTAGATCAAGGAAACATAAAATGAAGTTTTCGAGGCCTCGGAAGCACGGAACAAGTGAGGAAAACAGGTGATGACCCTTTGGGTCGTCACACTGAGGCTCCAGCAGCACCAGTTCAGGCACCAGCTGTGCCCATCGTCATTCAGGGTCTACAGGAGACCCTGGCTCAGATATTAGCAGTTTGCACTGGCGTGGCATAGGCGGTTTCAGTTAGCACTGTAGCAGCGGCATCAGGGACAAGGCATTGTCATCATACCTCCGTAGCACGCACTCTAGAGCCAGTAGTGCAGGGCCTACAAACACCTGAGGCTCCTCCGGTTCAGCTTGTGGTTCCAGTACAGCCAGCAGATCAAGTTCATGGGGACAGGGTCCCAGCTATGACTGACGATGAGTAGCGTCGTCTCGAGAGGTTCAGCAGATTATCTCCTTCTGTGTTCACCGGTGCTCCGGGTGAGGATGCCCAAGGTTTTCCGGACAAGTGCCGCCAGATGCTCCGTACGGCAGGGATCTTGGAGTCCAGTGGTGTATCCTTCACTACCTTTTAGTGTCAGATGCCAGCCTTCGCTTGGTGGGAGGCTTATGAGCGCGCAGACTAGTAGGGGCAGCACCACTATCATGGTCAGAGTTCTCCTCTATGTTCTTGGAGAACTGGGTGCCTCGATCTCAGAGAGAGGAGATGTGTATGCAGTTTGAGGGCCTCCGCCAGGGAGACATATCAGTGTCAGAGTATGAGATCAGATTTACAAAGTTGTCTAGATATGCACCGTGGTTGGTTCCAACCGACAGAGAGAGGATTGGATGCTTTGTAGACGGCCTTATCTATCCTATCCGTATTCTGATGACCCGAGAGAGGATTTTGAGTAGTACTTTTGAGGATGATGTGAATATCGCTCGCGACATTGAGACAGATCATGGCAGAGAGCGGGATGAGAGGGAGGTCAAGAGGCCTCGAGGATCAGCTAGTTCTAGTGGCACTCAGACCAGAGGCTAGGGTCAGCAAAGCCGAGGTCGCTCTTTTAGGTCTTCACAGTCGGGCCGCTCAGATCACCGTAGGTGGTCCTCTAGCCAGGGTTATCAGGGTTCACACCAGAGCCAGCCATCTCTCAATGCTATGCCAGCTCAGAGTTTTTCACAGGCCCCATTTGTCCGGGGTTCTTTTCGGCCTAGTTCATCAGCTGGACACTCCAATTCTAGGGGTCCTCATCAGTCTCAGCCTATAGCACCTGGGAGTTGCTTCGAGTGCGGAGAGTTTGGGCACATCTGCAGAGAGTGTCCCCTCGTCATCTGGTCCTTCTACTTCAGCACCTACCCCGCCAGCTAGGGGTGAGGGTCAGTTTGCTAGGGGTGAGGGTCGGTCATCTAGGGGTCGCCCTCGAGGGGGAGGCCAATCCGGCGGACATGCTAGATGCTATGCTCTTCAGGGCCGATCTGAGGCCGTTGCTTCTGATGCTGTCATTACAGGTATTATTTCAGTCTGCTACAGAGATGCCACAGTGTTGTTCGATCCTGGTTCTACTTATTCTTATGTGTCTACATATTTTGCTCCTCATTTGGGCACGACGTGAGGGTGTCTTGAGTTGCCAGTGCATGTATCTACCTCGGTGGGGGATACTATTGTTGTAGACCATGTATACCGGTCCTGTCTGGTCACTATTGGGGGTTTGGAGACCCGAGTGGACCTACTTCTCAGCATGATTGATTTTGATGTTATATTGGGCATGGATTGGGTGTCTCCATGTCATGCTATTCTGGACTGTCATGCTAAGACAGTCACTTTGGCTATGCCGGCCATTCAGATGATCAAGTGGCGAGGCACGACTGATTATGTATACAGCAGGGTAATATCTTTCCTCAAGGCCCAACGAATGGTTGGGAAGGGATGTCTTTCTTATTTGGCATTGGTGCGGGAGGTCGAAGCTCAGACTCCCAGTATTGATTCTGTTCCCATTGTGCAGGACTTTCCTGATGTATTTCCCTCAGACCTGCCGGGCATGCCGAAGGACAGGGACATTGATTTTGGGATCAATTTGGTGCAGGCACTCAGCCTATTTCTATTCCTCCATATCGAATGGCACCAGTTGAACTGAAGGAATTGAAGGAGCAGCTCCAGGAACTCTTAGATAAGGGTTCATTCGGTCGAGTGTGTCATCGTGAGGTGCACCGGTCCTGTTTGTTAAGAAGAAGGATGGCTCTATGAGGATGTGTATTGACTACAAGCAGCTGAACAAGGTAATTGTGAAGAATAAGTATCCTCTGCCTCGCATTGATGATTTATTTGATCAGCTCCAAGGAGCTAGGGTATTCTCGAAGATTGATCTTCATTCAAGCTACCACCAGCTAAAGATTAGAGAGTCTGATATTATGAAGACAGCCTTTAGGACGAGGTATGGGCATTATGAGTTTCAGCACCTATTCAGACAGAAGGACCTTAGTTTGAAGGCAGCAGAGGTGGCTGAAGTTGCTTAAGGATTATGACATCACTATCTTGTATCACCCGGGAAGGCCAATGTTGTGGCTGATGCTTTGAGTCGGAAGGCGGTCAGTATGGGCAGCCTAGCTTATATCCCAGTCAGGGAGAGGCCATTTGCTTATGACGTTTAGGCCTTAGCCAATTGGCTAGTGAGGTTGGATATTTCGGAGCCGAGCCGAGTGTTGGCTTGTGTTGTTTCTCGGTCTTCTTTATATGATCACATCAGGGAGCGACAGTATGATGAACCATATTTGCTTGTCTTTAAGGACAGAGTGCTACACAATGATGCTAGAGATATGACTATCGACAGTGATGGTGTTCTGAGGATGCAGGGTTGTATTCCTGTGCCCAATGTAGATGGCCTACAAGAGATGATACTAGAGGAGGCACACAGTTTGCGGTACTCTATTCATCCAGGTATCGCGAAGATGTACCAAGACTTGAGACAGCACTACTGGTGGAGAAGGATAAAGATGGATATTGTTAGGCATGTAGCCAAGTGCCTCAACTACCAGCAGGTCAAGTATGAGCATCAGAGACCGGGCGGTGTTCTTCAGCGTATGGTTATTCCAGAGTGGAAGTGGGAGCGGATCACCATGGATTTTGTTACTGGGCTCCCTCGTACTTCAAGGAAGTTCGATTCTGTATGGGTGATTGTTGATCGGCTGACCAATTCCGCACATTTCATCCTAGTTTGTACCACTTACTCATCGGAGCGGTTGGCGGTGATCTTTATTCGAGAGATTGTCAGGTTGCATGGGGTCCCAGTGTCTATTATATCTGACAGAGGCACTCAATTCACTTCTCTGTTCTGGAGAGCATTTCAGCGGGAGCAGGGTACGCGGGTTAAGTTGAGCACCGCATTTCACCCTTAGACAGACGGGCAGTCTGAGTGCACTATTCAGATCCTGGAGGATATATTGAGAGCTTGTGTGATTGACTTTGGTGGTTCGTGGGAAAATTTATTGCCACTTGCTGAGTTTGCCTACAACAACAGTTATCAGTCGAGTATTCAGATGGCCCCGTACGAGGCGTTGTATGGCAGATGGTGTAGATCTCCCATGTGATGGTTTGAGCCTGGTGAGGATAGATTGATAGGGACTGAGTTTGTTCAGAATGCTTTGGATAGAGTGAAGTTGATTCAGGAGAGGCTTCGCACATCACAGTCTCGCCAGAAGAGTTATGCGGACCGTAGGGTTTGAGAGTTGTCTTTCATGGTTGGTGATAGGGTATTGCTAAAGGTTTCACCCATGAAGGGTGTCATGAGGTTCGGGAAGAAGGGGAAGCTGACTCCCAGGTACATTGGTCCTTTTGAGATACTCAAGAGGGTTGGAGAGGTGGCATATGAGCTGGCCTTGCCACCCAGTTTGTCTAGTGTTCATTCATTATTCTATGTATCTATGCTCTGGAAGTATATGGGGGATCCGTCTCATATACTAGACTTCAGTACCATTCAGCTTGATGGTGATCTATCTTATGATGTAGAGCCAGTGGCTATTCTGGGTAGACAGGTTCGAAAGTTGAGGTCCAAAGAGATTGCCTCAGTCAAGGTGTAGTGCAGAGGCCGGCTCGTGGAGGAAGCTACTTGGGAGGTAGAGCAGGAGATGCGCAGCAGATATCCTCACCTATTTGAGTCTCCAGGTATGTTTCTTGACCCGATCGAGAACGAGCGTTTTGTTATGTTAGGGAGAATGTGACGAACCGGCCCGTCATCACGGGAATTACCACCCTGTTACCTTGCATTTTCCATGTTTCATGTTTTTATATTGGTGTTAGAGTCTATCGGGCGAGTTAGGAGAGATTCTGGTTGAAAATGAGGCAAATAGCCTTTTGGAAAGAAGCTTGAATATGAAAAGTTAACCTGGAGTTGACTATTTAGTTAGAGGGCTCGGAATCGAATTCTGATGATTTGGTTAGTTCCGGGAGGTAATTTGTGACTTAGGGGAGCGATCGGAATTGATTTTGGAGGTCCGGTGTAGAAATAGGCTTGAATTGGCTAAGGTTGAATTTTGGCGAAATTCGATCGGTAGGTGAGATTTTGATCAAGGGATCGGAATGGAATTCCGACAATTTTGGTAGCTTTGTTGTGTGATTTTGGATATGTCTGCAAAAGTTTAGGTCATTCGGAGGTTGTTTGGTCGAGTTTCCGATCGAATGTTGGTTCTAGAAGTTTAAATGAAAACTTAGGCTTGAATTGCTTGAATTCGTTGTTTTTCCATGTTAATGGGCGTGTTTTTATCATTGGAACAAGCTCGTATAGTGCTATGGAGTATGTTGGTGGTTTTCGTCGGGGTCCCGGGGGCCCCGGTGTGGTTTCAGGAGGTTAAACGGAAGAATTACAGGAATTTTGCAGGTCTGGGATTTTAAGCTTCAGGTATTTTCGCTTATGCGGGTGGGGGACCGCAGAAGCGGATGCGTAGGTGCGGAAAATTCTCGCAGAAGTGAGATTTGGCTAAGCTGGGCAGTTCCGCAGAAGCGGCCAAGGATGTGCAGGAGCGGGCTCGCAGAAGCGAGCCCATGATCGCAGGTGCGGGGGAGGCCAGGCCGGTGGAGTTTCCCAGAAGCGGAGCCTAGTCCGCTTATGCGGTCACGCAGGTGCGAGACCTGGACCGCAGAAACGGAACTGGGCGGCTAGGTATAAAGTCGCAGAAGCGATTGGCTGACCGCAGAAGCGGACTCGCAGGTGCGAGTCCAAGGCTGCAGAAGCGGAAATCGCGCCTGTGATAAAAAGTCAGAAGGGGTAAATTGAGTTATTTCGAATGGGTTGTGTATAATTAGCATATATTGATGTATTCTCAATAATTTTGAACATATTTCGCATCCGAGGCAGTTGAATTGCGAGGCAAGCGCAAGGTAGACTAAGGCTTCTACCGGATCGAGGTGAGTAGTGATAGTAAATAATGTACTGATGGTTTGAAACCCCGTTCTATCACTTTACAGTGCTATGTTGAGATGAGGCACGCGTCATGTGATGGGCGTGGTGACATTGTAATTGGGGAATTGGACTTGGTCCTTTCCGACTAATAGCGTATAGCATATTATGACTTTGAATGAGATTATAACTGTGTAATTGGGCTAGTAGCCATGTTTGGGGCCTTGTGCCGATCTGTAGAGCATTAGGGAACCTGTAGAGCTAGGTGACCCCTATATTACATTGGGAACTTACACACAGCCATAAAAAAATTAGCTGTTTAGCATATCGTGGGCTAGTACTAGATGTGTACCGGGAGAGAGACTACTTAGGGTGGAAAACTCCCTGAGTTAGCTGAGTGGGCCTGAAAGGCCAAGTCTATTTCGATTAGGGTAGGGTCGAGGACCCATTATGATGTACTATATTTATGTACCCCCTTTGGATCGGACTGCATGCCGCAGTAATGTATATGTGGACCGGACTGCACGCCGCAGTAGTATATACTAGTGGGACGGACTGCACGTCGAAGTATTATTGCGCTTGGGCTGTAGGAGCTCCTTCGGAGTCTGAGTCTGCACACATTCTCAGTGGGCGCTGGAGTATATTATGGGATCGGGCTGCACGCCGCAGCAGTATAATTATATATGTATATATACAGTGGATCGGACTGCACGCCATAGTAATATATGTATGGATCGAGCTGCACGCCGCAGCATTATAGCGCTTGGGCCCAGGGAGCCCATCCGAAGTCTATATACACCACCAGTGAGCGCCTTCGACATTAAATGGATCAGGCTGTGCGCCGCAGCGTTATATGTATTGGAGCGAGCTGCACGCCGCAACATTTTACTTATACGTATACATATATGTACTTATATACTTATACATTGTAGACATATGTATGCATTCATATACATTGGGATGGTTGTACACCGTAGCGGCACGGGTGAGGATTAAGTCAGTGTGGAACCTTGTTGAGATAGAGGTGGACTGGAGATGAGGGTAATTGCCGTAGTGATGACTTACCTGTGAGGTTGCCTTAGAACTATTAGTGATAGTACCCGTGTTCTTATTTTCAGTTATTGTTTTTATTGTTACTCACTGAGTTGAAATATACTCACCCCACTCCCCTACACTTTTGTGCAGATTCACAGGTGCTAGAGAGCAGTTGAGCTGTCGCAGCTGCTTATTCATTTCTATCCTACGGAGACTACGAGGTAGCTGCCGACTTCCGCAGAACCTGTTTTTTCCTTCTTTATGATTTTGTTTCCATTTTTCCTAGACTTGTTTGTATAGGATGTTTTATCTGTAGAGGCTCAGACTTGTGACACCCTGATTTGGTTGGGGACCATATTTTTGTTTGCTTCTACTTTCACGTTTATCTTTTGATATGAGAACTTGCTATTTAAGTTTAAATTGATCATTTGTAATTAATAATTGGCTGGTTTAATGGATAACATGGTCAGGCTTGCCTAGCATTGTGATGGGCGTCATCACAACCGGGGTTTGGGTCCTGACACCCTGTGAAAGGCCACTTCACTTGTGGCATTTTTTGTGCCATTCATATATTCTATGGTTAATTCTTCTCAGGTGGGTTGAGTACTAAGTACTAATACCACCACCTGGAGCATCCTTTACAAATAGAGTACATGCAATATTTGTTGTTTCCCTGAGCTTTCTCCACTGTTGTGCTTCATCCAGTAAAACTTACTGTCAGCCTTGTAGATGTGCTTCATCCAGTTGACTTTACTGCCAGCACCCTTTAGTTCATCTATGTAGAGATACAGTTGCATCATTCATTTATGTTCCCAAATTTTAGGAATTTTACTGTCTGCATACTGTGTGCATAGGTTACTTATTGAGTCTGCTCTGTTTGTGCCTGAGACATAAGATGTCTCCCTCCTTTCATAAGTGATTATGTGTAACATCTCTCCATTGGAATTAGTGTCAAGCACTGATAGCACCAATAAGATTTCCATTAACACATAGATCACTTGTGCATTGCTAGTACCTGAAAAACAATCAAACCTGTTAGTGAGACACTTCATCACATTCTCATCCATGTGGATTTGAGTATGTTTGCAAGATGTTGAGCTACAATGTAGCTCCATTTTCCTTGCAGCTCATTCCCCTATCTTCCTGCAACTTCTACTCTTATGTATGGCCATTGTGACTTATCTGAGTTTACTATTATGCTCCCTTGAATGTCCAAGTCTTCAAATCCATGACACACTAGTTCTCATGTGTCTAAGGCATAGTTGGCAATGTGATCAGCTAGCTTGTTGCCCTCTCTGAAAGTGTGAGCTATTCTAAGCTGAACTCTGCTAGTCATGTCTCTAATTTCCTCCATTATTGTGCTTAGTGTCCATGGTGGCTTCCATTCTCCAGTAATAACCTTCTTTAGCAGCATTGAGTCTGTGTGTAGTTCAATCAACCCATATCCTTGTTGTATGCAGTACTTCAGTGCTTCCTCAATTGCCTTTCCTTCTGCTGTTGTGTTGGATCCTTCTGGTATTTCCTTGCCATGTGCATATAGGACATCCCCCATATCATCTCTTACAACAAATCCAAATGAGCTTCTTCCTGGATTCCCTCTTGCAGCTCCATCTGTATTCACCTTGACCCATCCTTGTTCTTGTAGTTCCCATACAAGTTTTGTGAATTTAATCTTAGGGGTGTATAGTTCCATCATCCTAATCATGTCGGGCCATCTGTGGGGGGCTTCCTTGATCTCTGGTTTCCTTACTTTAATCAATGACTGCAGGGTTGAGGAAATCTGATATGCAACCCTGTTAATAGTCAATGTGTCCCCATATTTGTAGTTGTTCCTTCCCATCCATAGTTCCCACACTATTATATAAGGTAGTGCTTGCATAATAGGCTTCATTCTTGGAATGACATCTGCTGTCCAGCATTTCATGATGGCTTGATGCAATGTGAGGCCTTCTACATTTATGTCTGCATGACCTAGAAAATATCTCCATATTATTATGGCTGCATAAAATGTGAAGAAACATTGTTGGGTTGTTTCCTCCCTAGGTTCAACACAACACCAACATTTAACTGGTATTAATTCTCTTGTAGAACTCATCCAAAGGCAGTCTGTTTCTCCACACCTTCCACATGAAGAATGATATTTTTAATGGCAAACCTTTAACCCAAATCTTCTTGTATGCAGCCATTGGCTCTGCTCTTCCTCAAAGATAGTCCCAGGCTGATTTAACACTGAAGAAACCTTTAGGTTCCAGCATCCAAACAGGTGTATCCAGGAATCCTTGAACTACAGGTAGTCTTATATTATCAAGGATATGTTCTGCAAATTCCTGGGGCAGGACTTCATGAAGTTTCTCAGCATTCCAATCCCCTTCTTCTACCACATCCCATACATTATGAACAGCCTCATCAACACCAAAATTTTGAGGGATTAGGAAGTATAAAGCCCCCAGCCCTGTCCAATTATCATACCAGAATAGTGAAGAGCCCATTCTAGGATTCCACTTTATCTGGTGTTCGATTAAATCCCTACATTCTAGCATCTTCCTCCAAACATGTGAACCTCTTCTCCAGGGTACTATCACTAAATTCAGCTTCTTGCAGTATTTCTGGTTCATAAATGAACTCCATAGACTGTTGTGATTAGTCCTGTAGTTCCACTACAATTTGCAAAATAAGGCTTTAGCTACATCATGCAATGATGTAAATCCAATTCCTCCCTCCTCTTATGGCATACATAAGGTATTCCATGATGGTCAGTGTCTACTATTGCTTGTGACTAAACTGCTCCAAAAGAATTGAGCAAAAGTCTTATGTAGCTTATTAATCAAATTGTTTGGAGGGTTACCAGCTGATAACAGATGGATTGGCATGCTTTGTAGTACATGTAAAATCAAAATTTGCCTTCCTCCTATAGATAATAGCTTTCCTTTCCATGTTTGGAGTTTGTCTAGAAGTTTTTTAATCATGGGTTCATAATACTGCATTTTCCTTCTAGCATAGAATATGGGACATCCCAGATAGATTATAGGAAATTCCTGCCTTTTTATGCATGTGCACTGCTCCACCCTATTAGCCACCTTTATATCTGCTAGGTGATGTAGATACACAGCAGATTTTGCCTTATTTATTAATTGTCCAGATGCTGATTCATAGTATGCCAATACTTTCTTAATCAAACCTAGAGAAGTAGAGTCCGAAGAAATATAATAGTATCATCTGCATAGGCAAGGTGATTAATTTTGGGGCTCCACTTAGTCATCCCAAATCCACAGAAAGCTAAATTATCTTGTAGAGAATTTAATCCCCTAGATAAAGCTTCTATTGCTAGAATGAAGAGAGTAGGAGATAAGGGATCTCCTTGCTTCACTCCCCTTGTAGATTTGAAAAAACCATGAGCTTGACCATTTACGAGCATTGAGTACCAATTGTTTGACACAATTCCAAACACCATGCCTGTGAATTTTTCTATGAAGCCCATCTTTCTCAAGACTTTTGTTAGAAATAACCATGAGAGCCTATCATATGCCTTTGTCATATCTCGTTTGATGATGACATTTAGCCCTGCCTTTGTTCTAAGTCTCATATCAGTCACGATTTCCTGAGTGAGGAGAATGTTTTCAGCCATGCTTCTGCCCTTAACAAAATCTGCTTGTTCATCTGATATCAATAGGGGAAGTGTGCCAACCAGCCTTTCATGTAGTACCCTTGAGATGACCTTATTGGAGAAGTTGCTCAGACTTATGGGCCTTCGATCAGAAAATGTAGCTACTTCCTTTTTCTTAGGTAGTAACACAAGATTTGTGTGAGTTACACATTTAGGGAGATCATGAATATTAAATAAGGCTCTTACCATATCAAATATATCATCTCCAATTATGTCCCAGCATGCCTGGTAAAACTTACCTGTGAATCCCTCTAGACCTCCTGCACTATCACCATTCAGGCCAAAAACTGCTCCCTTAACTTCCTCTCTTGTTGGTTGTTTTATAATTTCTGCATTCTGCTCCTCATTGATAAGGCAAGGCACCCTATAAATTATATGAAATGAGGTTGGAGTTGTAGCTTCAGTGAATTGGTCCTCAAAAAACTTAGCTGTTTGATCATCCTCCTTTATGCAAATTCCCTGACTGTTTTGAATTCTATTAAGCTGCAACCTCTTCCTTCTTCCCCTTACTTGAACATGAAAAAATTTTGTATTCCTCTTACCCTCTTTGAAACAAGCAATTCCTGCTTTTTGTCTCCAAAACGTTTCCTCCAGAGCTAGGAATTTAATCAACTTTGCTTGTACTTATTTGCAGTCTTTGTCTATTTAGCTTTGTAGGATTAGCTTCAAATTCAGCCTCATGGACAATCACCACCTCCTGTATGCTAGCTATCTTCTAAAAAATGTCCCCAAATGCCTCCCTGCTCCAGTGTAAAAGTGCTTTCTTTACCTTCTTCAATTTGTGATTGAAGAGAATGTAAGGACTTGCACTGAAGTCTGCTGTCCAGTTATCTTTGACCACATGTTTAAAGCTTTCATGTTCCACTCAAATATTCAAAAATATGAATGGCTTTTTCACAGGAGGGTTCTCTATGTCACATTTAATCTGCATAGGGTTGTGATCTGATCCAATCCTGGGTAAATGCTGAATTTATATCCCTGGAAAGGTCTGCTGAAACTCTGAATTAGTTAGACATCTATCCAGCCTTTTAAAAATACAATTTTCTTCTGCCCTCTCATTCCTCCAAGTAAAGATACTACCCTTGAATCCAAGATCTGTTAGGTTGCAAGTGTTAACGCAATGCCTAAAATCATCAATTTCATTGATATGGACTGGTAAGCCACCAAATTTCTCCTCTTCATCCCATATGACATTAAAATATCCACCAACTAGCTATGGTGTATTCATGTCATTTTCCAAATAGTACAGTGAGTCCCACAATTCAATTCTCTCTAGAGCATCACATTTAGCATATACTAGTGTAAGGACCAATTCCACATGTGTTTCTGTGTGAAAAAGCCTTAGAGTTAGCTGATGTACCATGTTGTAGAGAACTGTTACCTCATAAACTTCATCTATGAATGCCCATATCTTATTTGAAACATTAGCAATTTCCTGTGCAAATCGTATTCTTCTTCTGTACTTCTCTAATGTTCTTGCTTGTTGCATTGGTTCCATCAAGCCAATAAAATCAAACTTATTCCTCCTATGTAATTTGGTCAGCATTTCAAAGGCTTGTTGAGTATTTACTGACCTTATGTTCCAAATTAGTGCATCCATTAATGTTTGGATTGGGTAAGGGACATGTTCTTCCTTGTTTGTACTCCTCCAAAGGGTACAGTTGTGACCTCTTTCGGAGTTTTCCTCCATCCTTTTGCTGCAGCTTTGGCCCTTTCAAGAACTCTAGGTGATAAGTCTCCTTGCCTTCCTATGTTTTGAAAATTTTGTGCTGTGGATTCCTTATCTAGGTCTTGCCCTGCCCTTGTTTCACCTTCTTCTGCATTTGTATCATGTTCTTCACTAACAAGAATCATATCCTGCTTGTTGTGTATCGGTGGTACTACTGTCAGTTCTTTTGTTTTGTTGAAACCCTGCAATTGCTCTTCTTGTTGTGTGACCTTTGTGATTATTGCCTCTGATGCTTGAGTGGTCTTCTTTTCTCCTTTCTGCTTCTTCTCCCCTTTAGATATCTCCATGATCTCACCTCCAGTTCCTCCAGGATCTATTATACCACTGTCTGCAACTGGTATTGTTTTAACCATTGGTGTGTCATGTTCCTTCCTCCCTTTTGTGCCTCCAGTTTCTGCTTTGATGTCCTCTTGTACTGCTGTACCACCTTTGTTTGGAGTGTTATCAGTCTGATCACTATACACACTTGTTTCATCATCCTTTTTGTCCTCTATAAGTGGTTCTTCATCATGTGTAGCACCTGCATGTACTTCATTCTCCTCTGAATCTTCTTCCCTTTGGTCTGCCCAGAACTTGCTCCTATTCCACTGCGCTCTGTCCTTCACTGTAGGCATCATAGGTTCATTTGTTTGTATCTCTGGGTTGTTCCCTAATTCCAATTCAAGTATTGTGTCCTGTGAAGGTATCTCCTAATAGGCTGTGTTAACTCCCACCAAATTGACCTCTGTAGTCTTGGAAAATGCCCTGTGCACCCATTGTGCTGTAGATTCTTTGTTCTTGTCCTTGTTTGTATCCACAAGTTCATTTGTTGTGCCTGTAGTTGTAGGTTTTGGATTGAAATCAAGTGTTGTGTGATTGAGTTTACTACCTGAGTTCACTGTTAGTTGTACCTGTTGATTGCCTCCCAGTTTTGTTCCTTTACGTGTGCTATTTTTGCTAGATTGGGCTGTACTCTCACCTTTCTGCCTTTCTTCTTTGTTATTTGGTTGCCCTTGCACCTCTTTAGATGGTGGAGGTAGCATGGCCATATTACTAACCACCTGTATTTCATCAATTATTGCCAATTCTTTTCCTTGCACATCTTTGTTCTCTTCTTCCTCAAGTGTTGCATACTTATTTGAGGTCCGCAACTGATTTAGTTGGTTATTCTCCTTAGTCTCCTTATGTGCTGGAACCAAATCTTTCCCGGTTGTATTCCCTTGTACATTGTCATTCCTCTTTGATTTGTTTCTATTGTCCTTTACTTGTTTCCAGTGTGCATTTTGATTTCCAACGACCTTACCACTTGACAGTATCAATAGAGGTCCTCCACCATTATTTCCATCCTTTCCATCTTCATTTTTATCCTGCTGCCCAGTTGTTCTAGATGCCATCAATTCCGGTTGAAGTCTCCAACACTCTAACGTGTCATGCCCTTGTAATTTGCACTGCTTGCAATACTTAGGAATGTAATCATACTTTATAGAAACCCATTCAGTTCTAATTTCTCCAGAAGCCTCAGCAACAATATCCATTCTCACCTTATTTGGAAGATCATCAAGTAAATCCACAAGCACCTTCACACGAGCATAACTTGGCCTTATTTTTTTAATAGTAGCTAAATCAAAGTGCTGTGGCACTCCAACTGTTGAGGCTAAAGGGAACAGGCACTCCTTAACAAAGTAAGTAGGCAACAAGTTAGGGAATGAAATCCAGGCCATAACTTTAGGAGTCTCCTCTCCAGTTTTGAACTTTTCATCATAAATTAATGTCCTTAACTAGTATTCTTCCCCATATTTATCTTTTACATAATACGCTCCTTTTAAAGAAAATCCACATAATCTTGCCACAAAGTGAATCGGATTAAAATGTGCCTATCACGTAAGAAGCCAATATTGCATTCTCCTTTTATTCCACATTGCAACGGTACTATGCGCCTAATCTCAGTAATATCAGGCCATCCATACGAAAACTTGCAAATAACATCATATTGCAACCCTTCGATTATGTTCATGCATTTAAATTTAGATTCTCTGAAAACAACAGTAGGATGACCCTGGAAAATTTTTGCACGCCTTGCAACAATTGGTTCAACAGTTGCCGTATTACTTTGCATGGCTGTAGACGTGGGCTTTACTGCCTTTGCATAGTTCATAATTTTTTTATCAGTAGGTGGGGTCGCTGGTGTTTGGGTAGTGTTAGGGGGATGTTGGGGAGGCTTCCCAGCCACAGTGGGTGGGTGGCCGCCGGCCGGCGAGGCCATAAACGACGAAAACAGCATTTTCTCTCTCTAGTCGCCCAAGTTTTCTCCAAAGCTTCTCTCTCTAGGGCTTTTTTAATTAATATATATCTAAAAATATATAACTTATCCCGGGTAAAATTCTTTTTGGGCCTGGACATTTTTTTTATTTTGGGCTAGTAACTAATCCGATTTTCAGCCAAAATCTTATTATTTTATATTTTTGTATTGTATTTTCTTTTGTACTTTTGTATTTTCTTTTTCTTTTGTATTTTTTGTATTTATTATAATTTTATTAAATTTTTAAACTAATTCATTTCTAGAAATTTTTTAACATCTATTTTATAGTAAATTTCAATTAAAAGAATGAAAATGATATTTTTGATTTTCCATTAATTTGTTTAAAAATAAATTAATACTAAAATTGTAAAATTAAAAATCCTAATGCATATGCATATTTTTTAATTTTTCTAATATGAATTATTATGAAACTAATTAACACAAGATGCCACAAATATCAACAAAAATTGACAAATTATTTTGTTTGGATTTTTAGGAATAATTTGCTTAGGGAATAAAATATGTGCTCACAACTGCCCCTCTTTGCCCAGAAACACGAAGAGTTTTCGTGCAAAGACAAGTGGACCGTAATGAGGAATTTTTGTCCATTCACATATTCAATGTGAAGCATTTTTTAAAAGTTTTACCGCACCCTGCTTTGGAGGCTGCTTATATATCCTGGGTTAAATAGGAATCAGGTCAGTGTAGTTTAGGAGTGTCTAGTAGCTGGGACTACCAGGAAGCTGTGATTTCACTGATGTTGCTGCTGTTACTGCTTCCTAACCCCCTTATTACACCATGTAAAGATAAAAAGAAGCTAGCCTAAGCTATGCTCTATGATTTACAAAAATCCTATCTATGCCTCGTATCTTGTGTTTATGTATTGCCTTGATCTTGCATCTTGTATTCTTTTCAATGAAATTTTGGCTATTGCCTTAACCATGTTTTGAAATATACGTCCATTCTTCAGGTAGACTCCTACTTGCAATTGCTTGAAAAAGTCTTCCCTCATTCTTCAGGTAGGCTCCTGCTTGCGAATTCTTTAAAATGTATTCCCTTGCTCTTCAAGTGGGCTCCTGCTTATGATTATTCTGAGAAAGTGTTCCCTTGTTCTCCAGGTGGGCTCCTGCTTATAACAAAACAACCAATGAAAATTTCCTGCCCCAGTATGGTGACTGGGCATATCATGTTATCAGATATTAAAATTTAAGGCTAAAATTTAGATTGTATCTCCCTTGTTTTCCAGGTGGGTGCATGCTTACTGTATTTGAAAAGATATTTCCTTGTTCTTCAGGTGGGCGCCTGAGTGCTGAAATTGAAATGTATTCCCTTATTCTTCAGGTGGGCGCCTGCCTACAGCAAATATACAAAAAAAAGAAAATTTTCTGCCGTAGTTTGCTAACTACGTACATGATGTTACTGAATGTAAACTTGAGAGATAAATGTTGTACTATACTTCCCTTGTTCTTCAGTTGGGTGCCTACTTGCTGCACTTTGGAATGTATTCCCTTATTCTTCAGGTGGGCGCCTGCTTGCTGAATTTAAAGTGCATTCCTTTGTTCTTCAGGTGGGAGCCTGCTTGCTGAATTTGAAATGTATTCCTTTGTTCTTCAAGTGGGCGCCTGCTTGCAACAAAACAGCCATGACAAAGAAAATTTCCTGCCCTAGTCTGATGACTGGGTGTGTTATGTTACCAAAGATTAAAACTTGAAGGATGAAATTTGCGTTATACTTCCCTTGTTCTTCAGGTGGGTGCCTGATTGCTAAATGTTTTACAGTGTCCCCTTGTTATCCAAATTGGTCACATTCACTTTAAAGTGATTACTAAGAATTTGAATCTTTTCTCCCTGTTTTAATTAAATAACAATTAGTTAGTATAAAATGGTGGTTAGTTGTTGGCATTCTTGTTGATCATGCTCCCGCCTCCGAACTTGCTCCGACTTGCTTCTTTGCTCTTGTTTTAACTTGCCATGATTTATGGGCTAACTTTCAAACTTTCTGATCATGATGGCCCGAATGTTTTCCTCATGTACTGTCTTGGCGTTTTCTTTTCCCCTTGTTTTCTTTTCCCCTTTTTTGTGAACTTTTACTTCTTTCTCCAACCATCTGATTACCCTTTTTATGGGATTTACATTGATCCTTCATGTTTCACTGAGTTTAATAAGTCTGGACCTCATTGTGCCATACTACTGGGACGCTGGTAGTTATCTTTGACTACAAATGTCTTATAGACAGATTTCAAGGGAAATGAAAGGCAATGACCTCGAAGTTTTGAGGATAGAAAGACTCTGAAAAGAAAAAAAAATAGGACTTATCTGAATGGGAAGGCTGATTCCGTTGATCATGCCATGCATTTTGGATTTACCAGCCTAGTCTATCAACAAACCAACTGGCAATTGCTATATTTGCCGCTCCATATTTCACAACCCGATCTTCACCGAAACCCAAACCTTGCTTGTTTTGCCACCTTTCAACCATGAACTATTTTCATTTGCCCACATTGGAAACTCATTTTTGCCTTACGGTGCCCGTGAGGATATTTACCAATAAGACTCTCTCATTGATTTTGTATGTTAATTTTGAAAGAGGGATATGAAAGAAAAAATATAATAAGACTTGAAGGGATAGCAATGTATAAAGTGTTTGGATAGCAAAAAAAAATACCTTCATCATTTCAATCTCAAAACATGTAAAATGCAATCAGACACATAAAGATAAAGAAATCATACATAATATCTCTTGACTGCATCGGAATTGATAGCCATTTCTACACATTTCCCTTCTATATCAATTAGATATAATGCTCCGTTGGACAACACTCATGTTACAACAAATGGCCCATGCCAGTTAGGTCGAATTTTCCTTTTGCTTAATCCCAATGAGGTAGGATGCGCCTCTATACCAATTGTCCAACTTTAAATTTCCGTGGACGCACTTTCTTGCTATAAGATCTAGTCATTCTCTGTTGATACAATTGCCCTTGACATACTGCTGCCAATCTCTTTTCATCGATTAAACGCAATTGTACCAGACGGGCTTTGACCCATTCATCATTATTAATTTCCGTCTCCGCGATAATTCGAAAGGAAGGTATTTCAACTTCTGCATGTATCAGTGCTTATGCCATACACCAATGAGTAAGGAGTTGCTCCTACCGAAGTGCGAACAGTAGTGCGATATCCCAACGAAGAAAATGGTAATTTCTCATGCCACTGCCTCGATCGTTCCACCATTTTCTGAAGTATTTTCCTGATACTCTTATTAGCTGCCTCAACTGCTCCATTCACCTTAGGACGATATGGTGTGAAACTACGTTGGGTAATTTTGAACTTCTGACATGTCTCCGTTATCAAATGAGTGTTAAGATTGGCACCATTATCTGTGATGATAACTTTTAGAATTCCAAACCGGCAAATGATGTATGCATGTACAAAATCAAACACTGCTTTCTTAGTTACTAACTTGAACATTTTTGCCTCAACCCATTCAGTAAAATAATCAATGGCAACTAAAATAAACTTGTGCCCGTTAGATGTTGCTGGCTCGATTGGCCCAATAACATACATACCCCTAGCAACAAAGGGCTATGGTGCAGACATTGTATTTAACTCAGATGGTGGAGAGTGAATTAGATCCCTATGTACCTGGCATTGATGACACTTGCGCACAAAGCTGATACAATATCGTTTCATAGTAAGCCAGTAATATCCAGCTCGGAGAATTTTCTTTGCAAGTACATACCCACTCATATGCGGTCCACAGACTCCCGCATGAACCTCCGCCATAATTATTGTAACATGCTTTGCATCTATACACCTTAACAAAACAAGATCTGGGGTTCTTTTGTAAAAACCCCTACGCTAAAGAAAAATAAACTTGCCAATAGTCTAATAGCTCTCTTTTGAACCCATGTGGCCTTTGCCGGATACACTTCCATTCTGAAGTATTCTTTAATATCATGGAACGAGGGCTCACCATCAAGCTCATCTTCTATCGTATTGAAATAAGCATGTTTATCTCAGACTTAAATAGGTAATGGGTCCACAAAAGCCTTATCCGGATGATGCAACATTGACACTAGAGTGGCCAAAGCGTCAGCAACTTCATTGTGAATTCTTGGAATGTGCTTTAATTTTATGGACTGAAACTGCTGGCATAGTTCATGCAGACACTGCTGGTATGGTATAAGCTTCAAATCCCGCGTTTCCCATTCTCCTTGAATTTGGTGTACCAAAAGATTCGAGTCGCCCATGACCAAAATCTGTTGGACACCCATATCTATAGCCATCCTCAAACCCAATATACACGCCTCATATTCAGCCATATTGTTGGTAAAAAAAACGGAGCTATGCTATAATAGGGTAATGTTTTCCTGTGTCTGAAATAAGTACCGGTCATATCTCGACACCTTTATTGTTGGCAGCCCCATCAAAGAATAGCTTACACCCATGTTTTTCATCTTTCCCCGGTTCATCAATGTGCATTGCCTCCTCATCAGGAAAATATGTTTTCAGCGGTTCATATTCATCATCAACTGAATTCTCTGCCAGATGATCAGCCACTGCTTGTGTTTTCATCGCAGTGCGGGTCAAATAAACAATATCGAATTCTGTGAGAAGAATTTTCCATTTAGTAAGCCTCCCTATGGGCATGGGCTTCTATAAGATGTACTTCAATTGATCGAACCGGGAAATAAGATAAGTGGTATATGCTGACAAATAATGTATCAATTTCTATGCCACCCAGGTCAAAGCACAGCATGTCCTCTCCAATTGAGTGCATTTTACCTCGTAAGATGTAAATTTCTTACTAAGGTACTAAATTGCCTGCTCTTTCTTCCCTGTAATGTTATGTTTCCCCAGTACACAGCCGAAAGAATTATCCAACACCATCAAATAAAGGATCAGAGGTCTTACTGGCTCTGGCGGAACCAATACAGGCGGATTCACCAAATACTTTTTGATTTTATCAAATTCAACCTGGCACTCATCTGTCCATTTGACTGCAGCATCTTTCTTCAACAACTTAAAGATAGGGTTGCAAGTTGAGGTAAGCTGAGCAATGAATATGCTGATATAGTTCAACTTGCCGAGCAAACTCATCACTTTTTATTGTTCTTTGGCAGAGGCAATTCCTGGATGGCTTTAATTTTGGATGGGTCCAGTTCAATACCACATTGGCTCACGACAAACCCCATCAATTTCACTGATGGCACTCCAAAAGCACACTTTGCTGGATTGAGTTTTAGATTGTACCTGTGAAGCCTCTGGAAGAACTTCCTCATGTCTTTAATATGATCACACCGTTTTCTCGACTTGATAATTACATTATCCACATAGACTTCAATCTCCCGATGTATCATATCATAGAACATGGTGGTCATCACCCTCATGTATGTTGCCACTGCATTCTTCAACCCAAATGGTATAACTCTATAATAGTATGTTCCCCAAAGTGTGATGAATGTCGTCTTTTCAGTATCTTCCTCATCCATCAAAATCTGATGATAACCCGCACAGCAATCCACAAAAGAACCGATCTCATGTTTGGCTCAATTGTCAATCAGTATGTGGATGTTCGGCAATGGAAAATTGTCGTTTGGACTTGCTTTGTTGAGATCCCGATAATCAACAAACACTCTAGTTTTCCCATCTTTCTTTGGTACCGGCACGACATTGGCTAACCAGGTGTTATAATTGGTAACTCTTATAACCTGCATCTCAAACTACTTATTGACTTATTCTTTGATTCTCACACTGATATTTGTCTTGAATTTTATTAACTTCTGCTTAACAGGCAGGCATTCTGAATAAGTGGGCAATTGTTGGACTACCAAATCAGTACTCAGACCCAGCATATTATCGTATGACCATGCAAAGATATCTTTGTATTCAAACAAAAACTTGATCAGTTCCTCCCTGAGCGAGGCTTCCAAATGGACACTTATTTTAGTTTCCCGAACATTTTCCTAATCCCCCAGATTGATTGCCTTTGTGTCATTCAAATTAAGTTTGGGTTTTTCCTCATATTGACTCAGTTCTTTACTAATTTATTCCAAACCCTCCTCGTCATCATACTCCACCTCATCATGACATTCATTTTCTTGTATTACTATTTCATACTGATTATCAAGACTAGGCTGGGAATTCCTCATGCATGACACATCATTGAAATCAACATAAAATGGTCTGTACAAGAAAGAGAAAAGAAAGGCAAAATAAAGGCTATCAGGAATGGAGAGAGAAAGAAATTGCATTTTATTGAAATTCGTAAGATAACAAGGTTTGACTCATCCAATTGGACGAAACATAGAAATCTGAATTACAATCTTGAAATAAAACAGATTTAATACTCAAAAAGCAAATCAAAAACTAACAACCGTGACTCCCTCCGAGTTAGAAGAGGAGTAGCTTCCCAATTATTCTGATTGGCCCGAGATCCCACGAACTGGACATCGATTCTGCTTGGACCCACATCTACTTCTACCATATTCACTTTTTCAAACAACCTTTCAAATCTTTCAATTAGTTCCCTGTCAGGCCTTATCTCTGCTGAGTTGGGCATCACTATTGTCGGTCGTCTCTTAGTACCAGACCAGACGAAAGAACAGGAGAGGTGAGGAATAGGTTTAGGGTGGGTGCACACTTTCTTCTTCAATTTCTAAGCTCTCCTTATATCAGTTGCAGTAGGTTTAAAGCCCAGCCCAAAAGTATCAATGTTACCAGGAAGGGATACTAGTTGTATAATGCCTTGTAAAGAAGCTCCCAATCCCTTTCCAGGTAGAAATCCATTTCTCAACATTTCTGTGGCCACCATAACAGATGTGGTAGCCACTTTAGGCACAGGAACATGTTCAGCTTCCGGGACTTTAGCGATCGGTACTGTATCCACAACTTGGTATACACATGGGCCCTTATCATCTTCGATTTCCTCAAAAAGAGTAATAGTATTGCAAGAATTATCTTCCCCGTGGGCTACAATCTCTTGACAATCCCATTCAAACATAACCATCTAATGTAATGACGATGGTGCGGCTTTTTCACCGTTGATCCATGGTCGGCCTAGCAAAAGATTATAAGACACAGCTACATCCAACACCTGGAACTCCATCGTGAATTCCACATGACCAATTGTAAGTTCTAGCACAATGTCTCCCATAGTATTCTTCCCTCCCCCGTTGAATCCTCGTACACAAATGTTGTTTTTGTGAATTCTTTCATTATCGACCTTTAGCTTCTCCAAATTATACAAAGGGAAAATGTTGGCACTGGACCCATTATCAATTAGCACCCGAGTCATTGCAGAATCCTCACATTTTATAGTAAGATACAGGGCTCTATTGTGTTCAGCTATTTCCACTGGCAATTCGTCATCACAGAATGTCACCATGTTCACCTTAAAAAATTTCATTCGCAATCTTTTCAAGATGGTTCACGGTAATTTTCTCGGGCACATGTGCTTCATTAAATATCTTTATTATCCCGGCGATGTTCATATGAGTGGATTAACAGTGATAATATATAAATCTACGCCAGTGTTTTCCTTAGTTGTTCCACTATTGAGTAATCGTGAGCCTTCAATTTTCTCAGAAATTCTCCGGCTTCCTCCTCGGTGACAGCTTTTTACACCAGTGTCAGATTGTCCCTAGCCGTTATAGCTTTTCTTAATTCCTCTGGGGAAAAACACCTTTTTGATCATGACAAACCATGAGTTTCACATATTTCATCTCTGATTTCTTTCCCCCAATACATGACAGTTACTTTATTATAGTTCCATGGGACAACCTTTGCATCTGCAATGGGCAACTGAGTTACCGATTTAATGATGACTGGTTATGCTTGAACTCCTTTCACAGCTGACATGGGCTTTACAATTTCCCATGGTACTATTACTTACACAGATTCTGGTTTTTCTATCATCACTGGCTCACTAACCACTTGTTCGGCTGCAACCACTACTTTCCCACCAATTGACTTATCATCTGCTTTACATTCACTTGTTTTGGTCATCATTACCATCTGAGATGGCTTTTTGCACTCTCCCCTCTGTGCCAACTCAACTATATGAGCCTCATAATGAGCGGTAGAGGATTCTGTGTAATATTAGGAATTTCGGGAGTTGAACTTCAATTCTCCTCGTGTTGACGAGCTCTTGAATAGTAGTCTTCAAGTGCCAACATTTCTCCATGTCATGCCCCAGAGCTCCTGAACAATATTCGCAACTGACGGAATGGTCCAGGTTCCTTGGTGGTGGGTTTAAGATTTTTGGTTCAATAGGGTTTAGAACTCCAAATAGCCTCAGTATGTGGAATAGACTGGTGTAGATTCTCCTAATGGAGTGAAAGTCTTTTTCTTCTAAAATCTATCATTTCTGGCAGCAGGGTTTGGGCGGAAGCCAATTCCACCAGGGTTTTTGTATGGTTTGGGAGGTAGGTATGTATTTTGGATATGATAAGTGTTGTGAAGAGTGGGTGCACGCCATGGTGCTTGTGGTTGCGGGTAAGTTTGGGAATGATGGAGGAAAAAGTGGGGAACAGGAGGTGGATAATAATATTGTGGTGGGCCATATGGTGTAGGTGGGTAAGATTGGTGATGTGGGCGAGGTTGATGATAGTAAGGAGAAGGACTCCCCGACCATGTCCTACCTTCCACCACAACTACTTCTTCTTTCTTCTTCTTTCCCAGGACCCCTTCAGTGCCGGTCTGGATGGCTTGGGTTGTCACCTTTATTGTCGAGTAGCTCATGATCTTGTTAGACTTTAAACCCTCTTCTACCGTTGTGATGATCCAAAGGGTCATCACTTGCTTTCTCAATCATTTCGAGCTTCTGAGGCCTTGAAAACCTCATTTATAGTTTAAATATATGAATTATGTGAAAAATTTGAAGAATATTGATATGGTTGACTTTGGCCAACATTTTTGGTAAACAGACCCGGGCCTATGATTTGACGGTCTCAGAAAATATGTAGAAAATATGGAACTCGGGCGTATGCCCGGAATTGAAATCCGAGGTCTATAACCCCAGTAAAAGAATTTTTTTATTAAATAGTTTTCTGAAAATGTTTAAGGAAAATGAAATTGAAATTTACTTAAAAAGTAATGGTATCAGGCTCGTATTTTGGTTCCGATGCCCGATACAAGTCATATATATTGGTTAAGCGCTTACTGTAAAATATGGTTGAAAATGGATGTCGTTTGACGTGTTTTGACCTTAAATTGGAAATTTGGAAGTTTATGAAAAATTGAAAGATTCTTGAGTTTTAAGGCTCTACTGATTGATTTTGATGTTATTTTGGCGATTTGATCACGCGAGCAAGTTCATATGATATTATTAAGTCAGTGTACATATTTGGTTTGGAGCCTGAGGGCTCGGGTGAATTTTGGATTGGCCACGAGTTCAATTTTTAATGTTAGGAAGTTGCTGTCAGTACCTGACATGCAGGTTTCACAAATGCGAAGAATACATCGCAAATGCGATGCCTGCCAAATTCCTTCAGACTTCGCAAATGCGAAGAAAAGTTCGCAATTGCGAACAACCCCCTTTTTGCCTAACGTTCGCAAATGCGAAAACCTCCCCTTTAGTCTAGTATTCTGAAATGTGAATAAAAAGCTCGAAAATGCAAGGTGAAGATGGGTAGCTCAATCTTCGCAAATGCGAAGATTTGTTTGCAAATGCGAACCCCTCCAGCTCAGGCTTAACTTCGCAAATGCAAAGTTTGTTCGCAATTCCCATGTTTGGTCGGGGTTTGCAATTGCGAACCCCTATTCGCAAATGCGAACACAAAGACCTATAAATCACGATATCTAGCTTCATTTTCCCATTTTCACAACCCAAAACATCTATTGGCGATTTTTCACGAACTCCCTTTTCTCCAAATCATTGGTAAGTCAACTTTTACTCAATTCCCTCAAACTTTAACATCATCTATCATATTTTAATCTTAAATTCAAGGTTTTTTATGAGTAAAATGCGAGTTTTCGGTAGAACTTAGGTTTTCACAAAAATTGGGATTTTGACATAAATTTGTGGTCCGATTTTAGAAAGAATTATATATTTGAACTCGTGGAAGGATGGGTGAATAAATTTTGGTTCGAACCTCATGTTTCGACCATGTGGGCCTGGAGTCGATTTCACTATTCTAGGCAGAATGTTGTAAAAATTATATCTAGCCATTTGAACCAGTTTTTTAAGTAGTATTGATGATATTAAATCAATTGTGTATAGATACGGTTAAATTGGAGCCAAATTCGAAAGGAAAAGGCATTGCTACAGATTGAATTGATCGTAAACTTTTGAGGTAAGTGTTTGATCTATCCTAGCTTGAGGGAATATGAGTTGAGTTTATAAGCTAATTGTTATGTGTGGAGACCGATGTATAGGCATGGTGACGAGTACCTTTACGTTGGGGGTCGAGCATGACCGTGGGTCTTAAATGGATTAAATTCCTATTAATCTTATGTGATCATATGAAAGGAACTATTATTGGTTTCATACCGGTAATATATATAAATTGTTGATTAAAGATTATTGGTGTCACACCGGCAAAATACATATATTGTTGATTAATTATTATTATTGGTTTTACACCGGTAATATAAATGTTGTTGAAATTGAATATTATTGGTTTAATACCGGCATATATATATACATATATATATATATATATATATATATATATATATATATATATATATATATATATATATATATATATATATATATATATATATATATATATATATATTGTGGATCAGAGATTAGTGGTTCAATGCCGGTAAAATATTGTATTGAATATTGTTATTAGCGCCGGTGACATATCGGAATGGTCGGAGTGCACGCCGCACTACTAATAGATATTGATTGTTGGTGTTGACCATAGTTGTCGGTAGCCTATTATGTACTTTTATTGGCCATAGATGCCGGTGACTTATTGGAAGGGTCGGGGTGCACGCCGCACTACTAACAGATAATAATTGTTGATATTGGCCACGATTGCCGGTAACATATTATGTATTGATTTGTTAAATATAGGAAGGATTGATAGTAAACTGGGAGCTAGTGGCTGTACTCCTGTAAGTGGATGAGTTGAGTTTGGAAGTAGATTTGTGTTCCATTGTCCATATTATTTTTATGATATGATATTTTGTTGTGGTACCAGAGTATGTTCATTTCCTATAAATATTCAATATTGTATCTTGCTATTTGTCTGTATCTATATATACTTTAACTGCACAAGTTTATGTGGGTGTCTGGTCCTAGCCTTGTCACTATATCACCGGGATAGGCCAGGCACTTACCAACACATGTGGTCGGTTATGCTGATACTACACGCTGCGCTCTTTTTGCGCAGATACAGGTTACGGATAGTAGAAGAGGCAGTAGTACAATTGTTGATATTCCAACCACCGAGACTTTGAGGTAGCCTTGCATGCGTCTGCAGGACCCGTTGTCTCCTCTATCTTTACTCTTCAGTGTGTTATCTCATGTATTCGAGATAAACAATTTATATTTCTTTCATATGGTTATGTGTATTATTCGTAGAAGTTCGTGAGTTTTGTGACACCAGTCCTTGGGTAGTGTATCATGTTTGGGTTTCTGTATCGTATCTAGTAAAATTTGTTAACTCTTCCGCTAAATTTATTTATTTTGCTGTAATTACAGGATTATATTAAAAATGTTTTAGAATGAGAGTTGTAACCAATGGAAAAGAAATCAAGAGTGGGCTTGCCAAGCTCCTATTAATATGCACCATCACGACTCCTGAAGGTGGGAAATCCGGGTCGTGACAAGTTAGAATCAGAGCTCTAGGTTGTACAGGTCTCACAACTCATGAACAACCTTAGTAGGGTCTAAGGGATTGGTATAGAGATGTCTCTATTTATCCCCCAGAGGCTACAGAGTTAGGAAAATTTCACCTTTATTCTTTCATGTCGTGCGACTTTGAACCTTCAAATGCTAATTGAATTTCTACTATGTTCTTCTGCAGATAGAAAGAACACGCGCTTCCTCATCTATTGACCAGCAGCCAGAGGTCCTAGCAGCAACAGCTCCCGCTAGGGGCAGAGGCCGAGGTCAAGTCCGTCCTAGAGGCCGCCGAGGTAGGGGCAGAACTCAGCCCTGAGCAGCAGCACAAGTGGCAGAACCTCAGGTTCATATCAAGGAGGAGGTTCCCCCCACTCACCCCACCCACCCCCGGAGGAGTTCCAGTGGGCCCAGCTCAAGTCCCATAAGGGGTTATGTTCACCTTGGATCTTCAGGATGCTTTAGTCCGGATAGCAGGCTTTATGGACAGTGTCACTAGGGCAGGTTTACTGCTAGTAGCACCAGCCACTTCTGAGGCTGGAGGAGGTAATCAGACTCCTGCTATATGCACTCTGTAGCCAGTAATTCCCCAGGCTCAGGTTCCTGTGATTTAGCTAGCTGAGGCAGTTCAGCCTGGCATAGTGACTCAGGCTAGTGATGGTGCAGCTATATTTGCCGTTGCTTTATGGAGATTGGACATGTTTACCAAGATATTCACTACCACCTACAGTGACACTACTTTAGAGGATCCCCGGGACTTCCTATATAGCTTCCACGAGGTTCTCCATACTATGGGTATTGTGGAGACTAATGGTGTTGATTTTGCCACTTTTCAATTATCTGGATCCGCCAAGACTTGATGGAGAGATTATTATCTATCTAGGCCAGCAGGATCACCATATTTGACTTGGGGCCAATTTGCAGAATTGTTTTTGGAAAAATTCCTTCCAGCAACTCAGATGGAGGCTTTGCACAAGCAATTTGAGCATCTTCATCAAGGTTCTATATCTGTCACACAGTACGAGACTAGGTTCATTGACCTAGCTCGTCATTCCATTGTCATACTTCCCACAGATAGAGAAAGGGTGAGAAGATTTATTGATGGCTTGAGTCAACCAATCCATCTGTAGATGGCTATGGGAGCAGGGACCAAAATCACTTTTCAGGAGGTGGCCAATGTAGCCCGCCGAATAGAGAAGGCTCTACCTCAAGGAGCAGGTCATGGGTCGGATAAGAGGCCCCGTAATACAGGCAGGTTCAGTGGTACCTCATCTGGAGGTAGAGATTCGTATGGTATAGGCCATCCTCCAAGGCCTTATCAGTCATCCCTTTAGGCTTCTCACGGTGCTCCAGGTAGTCGTGATTCTCAGCCACATTACTCTGATCAGTAGCTATACAGTGCATCATTAGCACCTATCAGTGCACAACCACTTCAGAGTTTTCGAGGTGACCATTCGGGTCAGCGAGGTCACTCCCAATTTTCTCAACATTCGCGTTCAGATGGGTGCTATGAGTGTGGAGATTTGAGTCACATCAGGAGACATTGCCCGAAATTTAGAGGTGCTCAATTGCAGCAGCAGGCTTCTCGTGCTATAGTTCAAGCCCCGGTTCCCCACAACCTACCCATCCAACTAGAGGTGGGGGTAGAGGACATAGAGGTGGAGGCAGATGTGATGACCTGGCCCGTCGTCACGGGAATTACCACCCCGTTATGTTGTAATTACATGTTTTATGCTTTTATATCAGTGTTAGAGTCTATCGGGTGAGTTAGGAATGAATTGGATTGAAAATGAGGCATATAGCCTTTTTGAAGGAAACTTGAATAAGGAAAGTCAACCCGGAGTTGATTATTTGGTTAGAGGGCTTGGAATCGGATTCTGATGATTCGGTTAGTTCCGGGAGGTGATTTGTGACTTAGGGGAGCAATCGGAATTGAATTTGGAGGTCCGGTGTAGAAATAAGCTTGAATTGGCTAAGGTTGAATTTTGGCGAAATCCGAACGGTAGGTGAGATTTTGATCCGGGGGTCGGAATGGAAGTCCAACAATTCCTGTAGCTTCGTTATGTGATTTTGGATATGTCCGCAAAATTTCAAGTCATTCGGATGTCGTTTGGTCGGGTTTTTGATCGAATGTTAGTTTCGGAAGTTTTGAAGAAACTTAGGCTTGAATCCGTGTGTAATTGGTGATTTTGATGTTTAGGATGGTGTTTTTATGATTGGAACAAGTTCGTATTGTGTTTTGGAGTATGTTGGTGGTTTTTGTTGGGGTCCCGGGGGCCTCGGGATGAATTCGGGGGTCCAAACGGACCATTTTGTGCTAAATGCACTGCTGTTTCTGCTGCAATTAGTGCTGAGGATTTTTGTGCTTCACGATCGCGAAGCTTTGAATGCGATCGCGTAAGAGGAGAATTGAGAGCTCTACGATCGCGAGGAAGAGTATGCGATCGCGTAAGGTTATGACGGGATGCATCGCGATCGCGATGTTTTGTGTGCGATCGCGTAGGTCTGGGATTTAAAGCAGTGCGATCGCGGGTGGATTCACGCGATCGCGTGGTGTTGAGGCATGAAGCAGTGCGATCGCGTAGGGTATGTCGCAATCGCGTAGAGTAATTTTGAAGCCTGGTGAATTTGTTCATCGCGATCGCGAGCCTGGGGCTGCGATCGCAGAAGGTCGCCTGGCAGTCAGTGAATTAATATAACAGAACAGTCCAGTCGCGAACCCCATACCCAAAACCTCCATTTTTGAGTTCCAATAGAAGGTATTGACGGGAGATTGCTGGGAAATCATCGGGGTTTCATCGGAGGTAAGTTTTGTGGCTTAATTACATCATTTTAACATGAAATCCTTGGTTAATTTTCTGTAAATGGAAGATTAAAGGTGGGTTTGAGCCCTGGGCCTAAATTGAAGAAAAATACTGATTTGAGTGGGCAAATGGAGTCCGATTTTGGTAAATTTTATATGCCTAGACTCGTATCGAGATGAGGATTCCGAATATGTGACTTTTGTAATTTTTCGGCAAGCGTACCGAAAGTCGGGTTTTGGCAACTTTGCCATTTTTGGTGTAAATCGAATTGTATTGATTGGGTGTCGTCCCATTGGCCTAATTTGTTGTATTTCTACTGTATTTGATCAGATTCTACGCGTGCGGAGCTTGATTCTCGTGGCAAGGCATTGCGGAGTAGTCATCACGCGGTATTGAGGTGAGTAATAGATGTGGGTGATGACCAGCGGGTTCGAAACCCCGGTATACCACTTTGTGACATTGTATAGCAGCGAGACGCGTACTCCCTTGTGAGTGCGGGGTCGATTGTGATTGGGGACTATGGCTTAGTCCCACTTGTTGATACTGTGTTATGATATTAGGCTATTCTTGAGCCGTCGAACCTCCTTCTCGGATGATTGCATACTATATTGTGATATTGGCTACTCTTGAGCCGTCGAACCTCCTTCTCGGATGGTTACATACTATATTGTGATATTGGCTACTCTTGAGCCGTTGAACCTCCTTCTTGGATGGTTGAGTATACTTGTGGGCTGTGAGCCAATTATTGGATCCCGCGAGGATCGTTATCATGGTCTTATGATATTGACATGCTAGTTTACTACCAGTCCGTAACTATTCATCTTATTATGCTATTTCCAAATCACTGGAACTTGATATTTCCGTTTTCCAACTGAAAAAATGATAAAAAGGGTTTTCAAAACTACTTTTGAGCCCGCGAGGCTGTATTTGCATATTAGCTGACTGGTAGTGGATCGGGCTGCACGCCGCAGCGGTATATATGTTGGATCGGACTGCACACCGCAGTGATATTGTGCTTGGGCCGTAGGAGCCCCTCCGGAGTCCGAACCCCCACAATGAGCACGGGTACCCAAACTGGATCGGGCTACGCATCGTAGCGGTCATATCATGCATTGCATTGCATTTAGCTACATCTGATAGATGTTATACTGTTTTGCTGGTACTTGATGGTACATGTACATTTGATATTGATTTTTGTGACAGGGTATTTGATTACAGCTTTACCTAGTGCTTTATTGCGGATTTCTTATCTGCGCTGCCTTACCCCTGTTTATTACCACTGAGTCTGGCAGTACTTATTTTACTCCCTGCACCTTGTGTGCAGATCCAGGTACCTCTCAGCAGTGATCCGGTAGCTGTTCGAGGCGACTTCTGTAGGATATTCGAGGTAGCTGCAGAGTCCGCAGGACCCGATATTCCTTCCTACTGTATTTTGATTCCGTATTGCTATTTCTTTCCGCACTTGGTATCTTGTAAACCATTGTTACACTTATGTTCATTAGAGGCTCATGACTCTTGACCCTTCGGTCTATGGGAGTTGGAATATTTTGGGACTTGGTTCCCCATTTTCGATATATGTATCACTGTTGTTTCATATTTTGATATGCTTAAATGTGATAAAGCGAGCTCCTAGCTCCGTCATTGTTATTGATTGGTCAGGCTGGCCTAGCAATATGCTGGGCGCCATCACGACCGGATTGGGGTCGTGACAAGTTGGTATCAGAGCCTAGGTTTACTAGGCCTCATGAGTCTTGAGCTGGTTAGTAGAGTCTTGTAGATCGGTACGGGGACGCCTGTACTTATCCTCGGGAGGCTGCGAACCTTTAGGAAACACTTCACATTTCTTGGAATTCCTATCGTGCGTACTTGATTCAGCTTGAAATATACTTTTGAAATTCCTTCCGCACGTCTGTGTACGCATCGAGCGCTCAGTAATATAATTGCCTTATGGCTTGTGATTTCCCCGAACGAGGGGCGAGATATAATCTCTGTGAGTTCATGTTGGGCCAGTCGGGATGACTTGAGGCTGGACCTTGTATATGACTTGAGCATCGAGGTGCTGATTTTGTGAGTGATGGCAATAGATAAGGTACTGAGGGTCTGAAGCCCCGTATTCTTACTATACAGTGCTATGCCGAGATGATACACGCGTCATGTGACGAGCGTGGTGGTATTGTGACTGGGGATTTGGACTTGATCCTTCCCGATTGATAAATTACTGTGTAAAATGACTGAGACTGGGCTTATATCTATGTACTTGGGCTAGTAGCCATGTTTGGGCGCCTTGTGCCGATCTGTAGAGTATTAGGGAGGCTTACTAATGGATGAGCTGTTAATTGTTCGACTCTTGTCCAATCTGCTGTGTAGCCCCAAGCTATGGGCGTGGTGAATATTTATCATATCTCGTAATTGGAAGGTAAAGTGCCTTATGTGTAGTGGAACGAGTTCAAACTCAGGAAGACTAAAGTGATTATGCTATGTGTATCCTGGTGGAAGGTATTGTGCTGAAATGCTAAATTGAGAAGAAGTAGGTGGGTTGATGTAATGCCCGGTAAACTTTTTTGTGCATAAAACCTAGTAGTTGTGGTGTCATGGTCCGAATAATGTGTTAGGAATGCGTAGAATTCTTCGCGGCGAGCTTGCTCGCCGCGGTTCGGACCCTTGGTAGTGATTTAAGTTTCAAAATGTAGAGAATAAAATTTTCCAGAAAAATGTCAAATATGCGGTCAAGAATGCGACCGCAAACCTGACATGCGGACCGCATTCTGACCGCAAATCGTTCCAGAGAGTTGCCCAAAATCGTGTCAATAGTGCGGTCGATATGCGATCGCATGTCAAATCTGCGGTGCACTTTTGCGACCGCAGAATCAACATGCGGTCCGCATAGTGACCGCATTCCTTAACAGAACCTGCACAACTTTGAGGCCATTCTGCGGTCACTTTGCGGACCGCATGTGGATTCTGCGGTCGCATAGTGACCGCATATTCGACCTCGGCCCAGATTTTTTGTAATATTTTGACCCGATCTCTTCTTTAATATAACACACTTCTTCTTCATTTTATCATATTATCTTACCAAAAATTAGAGAGAGAAGAGAGGGTTTTTAGAGAGAGAAATCTTTCATCTTCAAAGATTGTTCCAACCATTTAATTCCAAGGGATCCTAGGGCAAGGATTCAACTTCCCCAATCTTTTCAAGGTAAAAACCCTAACTATTTTCTTTGATTTTCAGTTTTAATTGGGTAAAGAGAGGTTTGCATATAATAGCTTTTGAAGATAAAATTTTTACACTCATGCATGATTATTGAACTTGATTTCTAGTAAAAAGAAGTGAGTAGAAGTAAGAGTCTTCAAGAACAAGGTTGGAAAGAGTAGGATATCTTGGGTAAGCATAAAGTAGGAGGAAAAATCATCACCAGGTATGTATGGCTAATCTTGATTCTTGTAAAATCGCCCAAATGTGTGCGAATTGTTTTGGCATGTGTCAAATTGAGAAATTGTACGTAATTCTTTGATTTCCTTGTTGAGAATTCGATTGATGTTGAACTACGTGTGGTGTGGTATGAAATATGAATTGAAAGATAAAAAGGTAATCGAGATTGGTAAAGAATTGGGAACAACCATTGTGATGGCATATTTGGTTTATTGTGGGAGGATTGAAATACCTTAATTGTGGTAAATTGTTGAATATGATTATGTGGGCATTCTCGATTTTGGAATACTTGTAACTTGGTTTTGATATTGGCTTGAGAAGTAATTGAGAACATGAACCAATGTGTAAGTTGCTTATTTAAACTTGTTGAAATTGTGTGTAGTACCTTATCTGCTGTTTGAAATTGTTGTGCTTTCAACTGTACGGCGGGGTCGTGTTGCGCGCCGCAACGTGGTGAAATAAGGTGTGGGTTGGGGTGATAAGGGTGGCCGAGGTAATAAGGGTGGTCAGGGGCAATAAGGATGGAAAGCAATCGAAATCGCTATTGAAAATTGATACAAAAATCAATAATGTGAAATTGTGAAAGGAGACAGGAGGAGAGTTTGCAACCTGGGGAGCACTGATTGCTCCTATGTTTGACTACTTGCAATTTATGTTGTTGATTGGTCGTTGTTCCATTTGTTGACCTTGAATGTGCTTGTGTTGAGGCTTATCTGAAATGAGTAAAAGGTGGAAAACATGGGTGGTTGGCTTGATTAGTTTTAATGTAATTTAACGGCTTGAGTTTACTTGGGACAAAGTTTGTCCATACATACCAGTACAATTCAAGTGTACTGACGTCCCTTTTGCCGGGGACGCTACATTCGTGTTATGATTGTAGGTGGATCCGTAGCAGGCACTTCAGCTCATCGGCAGTAGTATCCTTCTCCTTCCACTGCCCGTTTTGGTGAGCCCCTTTCTTCCTTGGGGCCTTGTGTGGTTCTTGCCACTTCGGTTTAGATTTTCATTTTGGTTTGTAAGGTATAGCCGGAGCCTTGTTACCGGCAAGTATTGTATTTCCCTTTTGTATCCTAGAGGCTCTGTAGACATGTAAACTGTGGGACTCCAGTCTTATGTATATATATTGTGTTATGCCGGGCGTTGTAAAAAAAAAATTGAAATCTTGTTAATGAATCACTCGTAATGTTTTATTTGTTTAATGTGAAATCAATTACGATTAGTAATATATTTGGTCAATGAGAAACAGTCATCACAGGGGTAACGCGTGGGAATGAAAGGCACCCAGGTCCGCTTGACTGGGGCAACCCGGTCAGGCGCCGGTCATGTCCCTCGATTTGGGGCGTGACAAACTTGGTATCGGAGCTTAAGGTTTTAAAGTGTCCTAGGATGTCTCGGAGCCGTGTCTAGTAGTGCCCTTCTTATAGGTGTGTTGTCGACCACATCATATAAGTAGGGGGCTACACGGGCATTTAGGAATTTACCTATTTCTTTGTTAATCTATGTCGTGCGGTAAAGTGCAATGTGGAAATATCCGTGTCTAATTCGTGCCTTGTTCCCAAATTTTCAGAATATGGCACCTAAGAAGAAGGCTAGACTCGGTCTTAGGGCCAATACCGGCCCAAGTGCTGTTGTTAATCATGTACCCGATGCCGTGGGAGAGAATGACCCACCAGTCCCGAATTTGCCTGGCCCGTCTGTTCAAAACCCAAGTGTCCCTATTCCAGCTGCGGCAGAGGATGCCACCATTCCTCCTGCCGGTGTTCTTGACTCAGATACAGTTTCCGCTTCGGGCTCTGGTATCTCTAATGAGGATCTTAGGGGAGCTATTCATATGTTAACACAGTTAGTGGCCGCCCAGGCCCAGAGATCCCATGATGCCCCTACATCCTCCAGCGGACAGGGAGATTCCTTTGGCTCCATAGTCCACCAGTTCTTGCGATTGGCCCCTCCAGAATTTTCAGGTACCGATCCAGAGGCTGACCCACAGGAATTCCTTGATGAGATATACAAGACCCTCAGAGTAATGAAGGCTACAGATATAGAGGGGGTAGAGTTGGCCTCTTACAAGCTGAAGGGAGCGGCACGTTCATGGTTCGAAATGTGGGAGGATTCCCGTGAGGAAGGGAGCCCTCCGGCCAGATGGGATGAGTTCGTAGATGCATTTATGGACCACTTCTTACCTGCCGAGGTGATGGCAGCTCGCGCCACGGAGTTCGAGGTCCTCAAGCAGGGTAGTATGAGTGTTTAGGAATATCACATGGAGTTCGTAAGGTTGTCCAAGTATGCTCCTCATTTAGTGTCGACCATGGATGCCCGGGTTCGACGGTTTGTTCAGGGCCTTAGCCCTTTGGTGGTGAATGAGGCCGCCACAGCAGCTTTGCACTCAGACATGAACTATGGGAGGATTGTGGGGTTTGCTCAGGCCACAGAGGCCAGGAAATTGAAGATTCGTGCAGAAAGAGAAAGTAGCAGCAGGGCCCGGTCAATGGGTCGTTCAGGGAGATCACTTCCAGGGAAAGGGTCATCAGGGCCATCCCAGTCATATGCAAAGGTCCTCTGCGAGTGCACCGCCATCCGTGCACAGTCATCAGCAGGGCAGTTACTCGAGACCTGGTTCAGACAGCAGGAGGTCTCGTCAGTCTGGTCATCCCGGGGTGAGATCCCAGCAGCAGGGGAGACCTACATGCCCCAAGTGTGGGAGATTTCATACAGAAACTTGCTACCTTGACCTTCCAGTGTGCTTCGGGTGCGGGGTGAGAGGTCACATTCAGCGGGACTGCCGTGCACCCCGTCAGGGTATAGGTAGGGGATCTGCTCAGTCATCCGGTTCTTCAGCTGCTACATCATCAGCATCAGCAGGGCGTGGTGCAGCTAGGGGTGGAGCTCATGGTAGGGGTGGACCTAGCCGATTCTATGCATTGAGTGGCCGCCAAAATGCTGAGGCTTCTCCAGATATTGTTACAGGTATCCTGTCTGTTCGGACTATTGATTGCTATGCCCTTATTGATCCGGGGTCCTCCTTGTCTTATGTTACTCCATTCATTGCTTCAAGTTTTGGGATAGAACCCGAACAGCTTCATGAGCCGTTCTCTGTGTCGACTCCAATTGGTGATTCTATTACAACCTCACGAGTCTATAGGAATTGTGTTGTTACGGTGGGTGGTCGTGATACCACAGCCGATCTTATTGAGCTTGGGATGGTAGATTTTGATGTAATTTTGGGGATGGATTGGCTCTATTCGTGCTTTGCCAAACTTGATTGTCGAACGAGAGTTATGAGGCTCGAGTTCCCTAACGAGCCAGTCATTGAATGGAGAGGAAATGGTGTGGTGCCAAGGGGTAGGTTTATTTCTTACCTTAAGGCTTCGAAGATGATTAAGAAGGGGTGTATCTATCACCTGGTTCGGGTAACGGACACCACCTCAGATGTGCCTACCCTCGAGTCCGTGCCAATTGTGAATGAATTTCCTGAAGTGTTTCCAGATGAGCTTCCAGGCATCCCGCCGGATAGGGAGATTGATTTCGGGATCGATGTAATGCCAGATACTCGACCAATATCCATTCCACCATACAGAATGGCGCCAGCAGAGTTAAGGGAGTTAAAGGAGCAGCTGAGGGATTTATTAGAGAAAGGGTTCATACGACCGAGTGTGTCGCCATGGGGTGCTCCGGTTCTCTTTGTCAGAAAGAGGGATGGGTCACTTCGAATGTGTATTGATTATCGGCAGCTCAACAAAGTCACCATTAAGAATAAATATCCATTGCCTCGAGTGGATGATCTGTTTGACCAATTGCAGGGAGCGAGGTTCTTCTCAAAGATTGATTTACGGTCCGGGTACCACCAGTTGAAAATCAGGGAGCAGGATATTCCTAAGACCGCCTTCAGAACTCGTTATGGTCACTTCGAGTTTTTGGTCATGTCTTTTGGGCTAACCAATGCCCCAGCAGCTTTCATGGACCTTATGAATCGGGTTTTCAAGCCATTCCTAGATTCCTTTGTAATTGTATTCATTGACGACATCCTCATCTACTCTCGGAGCAGGGAAGATCATGCCATTCACCTCAGAGCAGCATTGCAGACCCTTCATCAACATCAATTGTATGCCAAGTTCTCAAAATGTGAGTTTTGGTTGGAGTCCGTAGCCTTTCTAGGGCATGTTATTTCCAATGAGGGAATTCAGGTGGATCCTCAGAAGATTGCGGCAGTGAAAGATTGGCCTAGACCCACGACCCCAACAGAGATTCGTAGCTTCTTGGGTTTGGCAAGGTACTATCGGAGGTTTGTAGAGGGATTCTCAACCCTCGCTTCCCCATTGACAAAACTGACGCAGAAAGCAGTTAAGTTCCAGTGGTCCGAAGCATGTGAGAAAAGTTTCCAAGAACTGAAGTCAAGATTGACCTCGGCACCGGTATTGGCCTTGCCAGAAGGCACAGAGGGATTTGTAGTCTATTGTGATGCCTCCAGAGTCGGTTTGGGATGTGTATTGATGCAGCACGGAAAGGTTATAGCATATGCTTCCAAGCAACTCAAGAACCATGAGAAGAATTATCCGACGCATGATTTGGAACTTGCAGCTGTTGTGTTTGCCTTGAAAATATGGCGACACTATCTTTATGGGGTTCATGTAGATGTGTTTTCGGACCACAAGAGCCTCCAGTATTTGTTCAAGCAGAAAGAGCTGAATCTGAGACAGCGGCGGTGGTTAGAATTACTCAAGGACTATGATATGGACGTATTGTACCATCCAGGGAAAGCAAATGTGGTAGCTGACGCTCTTAGTCGGAAATCCATGGGTAGTTTGGCTCATTTGGGTGTGGATCAGAGACCCTTGGCTCGAGAGGTTTACCAATTAGCCAGTTTGGGGGTTCGTATCTCGGCGTCAGACGAGGGGGATATCTTGGTGCATAATGGAGCAGAATCATCATTGGTCGCGGAAATCAAGGAAAAACAGTTCATGGATCCAGCATTGGTTCGGGTGAAGGAAGCAGTCATGAATGACAAGACCTCGGCATTTGTACTCAGCAGCGAAGATGGTGTATTGCGGTGTCAAGATAGGCTATGTGTTCCGGATGTGGACGAGCTTCGGGAAAGAGTGATGGCAGAGGCTCATACTTCCAGGTATTCTGTGCACCCTGGTTCAACGAAAATGTATCACGATCTCAAAGAGGTTTATTGGTGGAACGGTATGAAAAAGGATGTGGCAGGCTTTGTAGCTAAATGTCCGAATTGTCAACTAGTGAAGGCCGAGCATCAACGACCCGGTGGATTAACTCAGCTTATAGAAATACCAAGGTGGAAATGGGAGATGATCAATATGGATTTCGTGGTAGGGTTACCTCGCACTCGGCGTAAGTTTGACTCAATATGGGTGATAGTGGATCGACTCACCAAATCAGCTCACTTCCTGCCTGTCAAGTCCACTGATACCGCGGAGCAATATGCAAGATTGTACATCAAAGAGATAGTAAGGCTTCATGGCACTCCACTTTCTATCATCTCAGATCGCGGGGCTCAGTTCACCGCTAACTTTTGGAAGAAGTTTCAGCAAGGTTTGGGAACTCGGGTGAATCTCAGCACAGCTTTCCATCCACAGACCGATGGACAGGCCGAGCGGACCATTCAGACGCTTGAAGATATGTTGCGGGCTTGTGTCTTAGATTTTAAAGGTAATTGGGATGAACACTTGCCACTGATAGAATTTGCTTACAATAATAGCTATCATGCCAGCATTCAAATGGCCCCGTTTGAGGCCTTGTACGGGAGAAGATGTAGGTCGCCAATCGGGTGGTTTGAGGTAGGTGAAGCGGAATTGCTAGGGCCAGATATGGTGTACGAAGCTATGGAAAAGGTCAAGGTTATTCAGGAGAGGATGAGAATAGCACAGAGTCGTCAAAAGTCCTATGCAGACGTTCGTCGAAGGGATTTGGAGTTTCAAGTCGATGATTGGGTGTTCTTGAGGGTATCTCCTATGAAGGGAGTCATGCGGTTCGGAAAGAAAGGGAAATTGAGTCCTAGGTATGTCGGGCCATATCGGATCGTTCAAAGGATTGGTCGAGTTGCTTATAGGCTAGAGTTGCCTCCTGAGATGTCATCAGTGCATCCGGTATTCCATGTGTCCATGTTGAAGAAAGTGATTGGAGATCCATCCACCATCATGCCAGTCGAGGCTATAGAGGTTAATGAAGATTTGTCATATGAAGAAGTTCCGGTCGCCATTCTTGATAGGCAAGTCCGTAAGTTGAGAAATAAGGAAGTTGCCTCGTTAAAGTATTGTGGCGAAGTCAACAAGTTGAGGAGGCCACATGGGAAGCGGAAAAAGAGATGAAGGAAAAGTACCCCCATTTGTTCGATCAAGCCTAGAAGAAATTAGGTGACCCTTCTACTCCTAGTAACTACTATCTTGTCCAAGTTGTTTCCCTCTTAGTATTAGTAAAGTCTCCTTCTTTTTGTAATGAGTTAAATGTGTTGTTACCTTGAGTCACTTGAACCGTTCTTGATAAAGGAAAGCCTTATAAAGATTTACGTGTTTAATAAACAACTAATAGTAAGTGTAGATTGGTAATGGTTTGTTAAGTGTACATGGTGTGTTAAAATTGTTTAATAAGGTAAGAATTCATTGAAGTGACTAGTTTCTGTGCAATTGTAATAATATCATAGAATATGTGCATTCGTTGAGGTAAGAAAGTGTATACCAGTTGTGGAAAGTGTTGTACTTGTATATTGTTGTTTGGTAATGTGTTTCGGGGCCCTCTGACAGGTGGATATGTCCATAATACAAAGGAAACTCTGGCGAAATTTTTCTAAAATATAAGAGTTAGTCAAATTTTTGATGGTTGCATATCATGTCTTTCAAAACCAACTCATTTATTTCAAAATCCTCATTCGAGGACGAATGATCTTAAGGGGGGGAGGATGTAATGCCCGGTAAAATTTTTTGTGCATAAAACCTAGTAGTTGTGGTGTCATGGTCCGAATAATGTGTTAGGAATGCGTAGAATTCTTCGCGGCGAGCTTGCTCGCCGCGGTTCGGACCCTTGGTAGTGATTTAAGTTTCAAAAATGTAGAGAATAAAATTTTCCAGAAAAATGTCAAATATGCGGTCAAGAATGCGACCGCAAACCTGACATGCGGACCGCATTCTGACCGCAAATCGTTCCCGAGAGTTGCCCAAAATCGTGTCAAAAGTGCGGTCGATATGCGATCGCATGTCAAATCTGCGGTGCACTTTTGCGACCGCAGAATCAACATGCGGTCCGCATAGTGACCGCATTCCTTAACAGAACCTGCATAACTTTGAGGCCATTTTGCGGTCACTTTGCGGACCGCATGTGGATTCTGCGGTCGCATAGTGACCGCATATTCGACCTCGGCCCAGATTTTTTGTAATATTTTGACCCGATCTCTTCTTTAATATAACACACTTCTTCTTCATTTTATCATATTATCTTACCAAAAATTAGAGAGAGAAGAGAGGATTTTAGAGAGAGAAATCTTTCATCTTCAAAGATTGTTCCAACCATTTAATTCCAAGGGATCCTAGGGCAAGGATTCAACTTCCCCAATCTTTTCAAGGTAAAAACCCTAACTATTTTCTTTGATTTTCAGTTTTAATTGGGTAAAGAGAGGTTTGCATATAATAGCTTTTGAAGATAAAATTTTTACACTCATGCATGATTATTGAACTTGATTTCTAGTAAAAAGAAGTGAGTAGAAGTAAGAGTCTTCAAGAACAAGGTTGGAAAGAGTAGGATATCTTGGGTAAGCATAAAGTAGGAGGAAAAATCATCACCAGGTATGTATGGCTAATCTTGATTCTTGTAAAATCGCCCAAATGTGTGCGAATTGTTTTGGCATGTGTCAAATTGAGAAATTGTACGTAATTCTTTGATTTCCTTGTTGAGAATTTGATTGATGTTGAACTACGTGTGGTGTGGTATGAAATATGAATTGAAAGATAAAAAGGTAATCGAGATTGGTAAAGAATTGGGAACAACCATTGTGATGGCATATTTGGTTTATTGTGGGAGGAATTGAAATACCTTAATTGTGGTAAATTGTTGAATATGATTATGTGGGCATTCTCGATTTTGGAATACTTGTAACTTGGTTTTGATATTGGCTTGAGAAGTAATTGAGAACATGAACCAATGTGTAAGTTGCTTATTTGAACTTGTTGAAATTGTGTGTAGTACCTTATCTGCTGTTTGAAATTGTTGTGCTTTCAACTGTACGGCGGGGTCGTGTTGCGCGCCGCAACGTGGTGAAATAAGGTGTGGGTTGGGGTGATAAGGGTGGCCGAGGTAATAAGGGTGGTCAGGGGAAATAAGGATGGAAAGCGATCGAAATCGCTATTGAAAATTGTTACAAAAATCAATAATGTGAAATTGTGAAAGGAGACAGCAGGAGAGTTTGCAACCTGGGGAGCACTGATTGCTCCTATGTTTGACTACTTGCAATTTATGTTGTTGATTGGTCGTTGTTCCATTTGTTGACCTTGAATGTGCTTGTGTTGAGGCTTATCTGAAATGAGTAAAAGGTGGAAAACATGGGTGGTTGGCTTGATTAGTTTTAATGCAATTTAACGGCTTGAGTTTACTTGGGACAAAGTTTGTCCATACATACCAGTACAATTCAAGTGTACTGACGTCCCTTTTGCCGGGGACGCTACATTCGTGTTATGACTGTAGGTGGATCTGTAGCAGGCACTTCAGCACATCGGCAGTAGTATCCTTCATCCTCCACTGCCCGTCTTGGTGAGCCCCTTTCTTCCTCGGGGCCTTGTGTGGTTCTTGCCACTTCGGTTTAGATTTTCATTTTGGTTTGTAAGGTATAGCCGGAGCCTTGTTACCGGCAAGTATTGTATTTCCCTTTTGTATCCTAGAGGCTCTGTAGACATGTAAACCTGTGGGACTCCAGTCTTATGTATATATATTGTGTTATGCCGGGCGTTGTAAAAAAAAATTGAAATCTTGTTAATGAATCACTCGTAATGTTTTATTTGTTTAATGTGAAATCAATTACGATTAGTAATATATTTGGTCAATGAGAAACAGTCATCACAGGGGTAACGCGTGGGAATGAAAGGCACCCAGGTCCGCTTGACTGGGGCAACCCGGTCAGGCGCCGGTCATGTTCCTCGTTTTGGGGCGTGACAGTTGATCCTCATGTGTAATGGAAAGGTATTTGATATGTGTTATGATTCGAGCAGGTACAACGCATGTTCATGTAACAATTATGATAATATGATTTGTGTGGTATTGAGACTAATGTTGTCGATATGCATTGTGATGTCTTGTCGAGTTGTGAATGTATTGCTAGGATGGTTTTGGTGATTCTATGGCAGGTGGATACGCCAAGTTACAAAGGAAACTCTGTCAAAATTTTTGGAAAACTTGGGACTTAGAAAATATTTTTGTCACCTAAAGAGTGGGCTTAACTGTTGCGTGTGAGTGAATACAAGAATTGCAAAAGAGTTAATATTTCCGATGATTCGAATCTCTGCCGAAGCTTGTAAATGACTTGAGTTTAATCTAACTAGAACATTGTGGCATCATTTGAGTAAGAATGCTATGAGTGGCTAAAAGTGCTTAGATGTATGGCTCCAAGCCAAGTTGGGGAGGTTGTTATTGATTAATTGATGGCATTATTGTGTGCTATGTTGGTTCTGTCTCTAGGTATGATGGGAAATCTCGATAAAGGTTATGATGCTTCGTAGATGTGAAGAAATACTAGGATGTTTTGAACTGATGTTGGTAATAAATGTTTGGTGTATAGAAAGGAGAAATAGCTAATTGTATCTGTATGTAATCATGTTCTGCGGTGTCAGAGTTCTAGCAAGGCACGAGTAGTTCTATTCAATAAGACAGTTGAATTACAGCTGAACAAGGGTGAACGACGCCCGAGAATTTATTTACGGTGTTTAAGATTTTGCTTGTAACAGTCAAGTGTCTTAAGATTCTGCATGTGGCTAAAGACGGTGGTTTCGTTAGAAGAGATCAAGACTTGTGTTATATTATGTGAATGCTGGGATTCTATGTAACCGTATTGGAAGGCAATGATAACAAATTCAAATCGCAGGAAGTTCTTCGAAATAAAGTATTATAGAATATGGTCCTTCTGAGAAACATTGAGAGAGTATTCAGTGGCCTATGGGTCTTAGACGGTGTGGTCTTATGTTCGAGTCTCGTGTGGTAACATGAGTTGATGTATTATGGTGCTACAAAAAGGGCTAATATTAAATTAAAGATGAATCGGAAAGGAAACTGGGTAACTGGATCAACTTGTTAATAAACCGAAACGGTATGATAAGGAATACGATTAATTCCTGGTATATGTTTGAAGTTATGAGTCTCGCAGATATTGTGCAATAAAGCTTTTGAGTGCTGGCAGTTGTGTAACCAGATATGGGTATAAGGACTCAGTCCTGGCATTTTAACTTATGCAATGTAATTGGGAGAAAGAGTTTATGATGTGTTTTACCGTGGTTTGAAAATGAGTGTATTTTTCCTGTTGGTATGCAAGGCTTGGAATGTGTAATGAGTTTTCTCTATATGGCATCATGAAAGTCCTTGACTAGTAGAGTGCGCCGATGTTTGCGGCATAGGAAAGGGATATGAATTTCCATGTTGTCTTAGTATGGTATGGTATATGCGATGTGTTATGGAAAGTTGATAATGGCATATTCAAGGTTTTGAGATTAGTTCATAATATATGGGAAGTCATTAAAATTATTGAGCAGTGCGGGCAGCTGCAGGTGATTTAAGAATCGATCCTTCTGGTGATTAAGGAAAATGGTACTACTATTCTTGTAATTTGGCAGGGAATATGGTCCAAAAAGGGCCAGGTAATATAAACCGATAATATTTAGTGGTGTGGTGGTATCCTCTTGTTAGATTGACATTGATGATTGAGTTGTAAATGGCATAAGGAAATTTCTGAATGGCTTTTGTGGTATGAATGGACGCTTGATGTGCGTTATGTATTTGTACGGTGAAGTACGGAATCAAGCATGGTGATTCATGTGTTATATGTGTGTTGGAGACTAGAAGTTCTCGTAACCCGCCTACGCAGCGGTAGTCGTTGTATCGGCACCGTTTAGCGGTTATTGGAAATTGGAAGCCCTAGTGGCTATCTCGTTACTTGATGTGACGAATTTGGATTATGATACTTGATTGCTGACTTGTTGTCATGGGTCAGGTTGTCTAGGCTTATGTGATATGGACTATGATGGAATGGCACAAATTGCGTGGCAGAGTGCATCAAAGTATGCTCCAGCGGGGTAGTTGTACCTAAGGACCAGCGGACGGCTGGTGGGTATTGCTTTGTCAGTTGGGCCTTCGTGGCGGATATCAGCGCAGAGGTTTTTACCATGGATTCAATTCCGGTATTGGGGAACTTTGTTGGATGCGTTTCTTGTGGCCGAGCTTGAGGCTATATATGTTTACTGTAATGAGCAAATCGACTCGATGAGCATTTCTTTTGCGAGGGTTATTTGGATCGGGTGGCACGCCACCACAGGTATGGTATCCGGATCGGGTGGTACGCCGCCACGAGTATGTCGTTGGAGCGGGTTGCACGCCGCAACAGTGTAATGTAAAAATAGAGTTGGTTATATGTTACCTGGTATACAATACTTCCTGGCTTCTGAGGAAAAGACCGTATTGAGTATCGCTTGGCGAATGGCACATCGGTTGTGTCTTTTCAGGATTTGATAGCGTACATTAATTGTTTCACCGTGGGTAAGATTGATTGCTTGGGTTCGGACCTAAATATGTGCGTGGCTGACCGTTTTGAGCTTGGTAACTTGAGGTGCTTCATGAGTAATAGTGTTTGGATAGAATCATGAGTCGTGGCAAGACCACGCGATGTTATGACCTTTCGAGAAGGAGTCATGTACCCTATTTCTATAATGCGAGACGCGATCTTAGTTCTATGATATGATGGTACAGAGGAAATGAATTACAGTTCTTTTGTTGGAGACAGTTGTCATGATTTGGGTATGTTCAGACGTTTCTTATTGGAGCCTGTGTTGTGCTCGTCGTGGCTTAGGCCGGTGTTGAGGTGTTATATCACCAGTGCGGTGTGTTATAATCGAAATGACCATTGGATCCAATAATGAGTGTGAGTATATGTGATTTCAGCTGGTTAGAAAGTAATATCGAGGTTCAGCTCCGAAATCATTATGGTATCAGTTAAAAGGGAAATGGATTCATGAATGGTTGACTTGAGAGATGGATTCGATATATCGCGTGTTCGGTTGTTGTGGGCAGTATATGAAGGTCTTGGACTAAGGCTTTAGCTAATGAGAAAGGTTATTCAGTTGGTTTATGGTTATCGCGGGAAATTGTTATGATTAGAGACTATCGTCTCGAGTGATTGGGTTGTTTGAGGCATCATATGATCTCACCCGGAGTGGTGAGTATGGTTATTGTAGTGGATTCTAGTGTATCCTGAGTATAGGCATGGGATTAGCATTTGGTATATGGTTTCGGAAAGTGCAATGTGGTTTATGGTTCAGATGGTCTATGAGATTTCAGCTATATGGTGTTCGGACTTATGAGAGATAGGGTGACGTGTGATCGCCCGAATATATGCTTGGTAAGGTCATTCAGCGATTGGGTTGCTTCTAGTACAACTCTGGGTCCGCTTGAGGACGAGCGTTTGCTTAAGTTGGGGAGAATGTGATGACCCGGCCCGTCGTCATGGGAATTACCACCCTGTTATATTGTAATTACATGTTTTATGCTTTTATATCAGTGTTAGAGTTTATCGGGTGAGTTAGGAGTGAATTGGATTGAAAATGAGGCATATAGCCTTTTTGAAGGAAACTTGAATAAGGAAAGTCAACCTGGAGTTGACTATTTGGTTAGAGGGCTCGGAATCGGATTCTGATGATTCGGTTAGTTCCGGGAGGTGATTTGTGACTTAGGGGAGCAATCAGAATTGAATTTGGAGGTCCGATGTTGAAATAAGCTTGAATTGGCTAAGGTTGAATTTTGGCGAAATCCGAACGGTAGGTGAGATTTTGATCCGGGGGTCAGAATGGAATTCCGACAATTCCTATAGCTTCGTTATGCGATTTTGGATATGTCCGCAAAATTTCAGGTCATTCGGACGTCGTTTGGTCGGGTTTTTGATCGAATGTTAGTTTCAGAAGTTTTGAAGAAACTTAGGCTAGAATCCGTGTGTAATTGGTGATTTTGATGTTTAGGATGGTGTTTTTATGATTGGAACAAGTTCGTATCGTGTTTTGGAGTATGTTGGTGGTTTTTGTTGGGGTCCCGGGGGCCTCGGGATGAATTCGGGGGTCCAAACGGACCATTTTGTGCCTAATGCACTACTGTTTCTGTTGCAATTAATACAGAGGATTTTTGTGCTTCGCGATCGCGAAGCTTTGAATGCGATCGCGTAAGAGGAGAATTGAGAGCTCTGCGATCGCGAGGAAGAGTATACGATCGCGTAAGGTTATGACGGGATGCATCGCGATCGCGATGTTTGGTGTGCGATCGCGTAGGTCTGGGATTTAAAGCAGTGCGATCGCGGGTGGATTCACGCGATCGCGTAGTGTTGAGGCATGAAGCAGTGCGATCGCGTAGGGTATGTCGCGATCGCGTAGAGTAATTTTGAAGCCTGGTGAATTTGTTCATCGCGATCGCGAGCCTGGGGCTGCGATCGCAGAAGGTCGCCTGGCAGTCAGTGAATTAATATAACAGAACAGTCCAGTCGCGAACCCCATACCCAAAACCTCCATTTTTGAGTTCCAAGAGAAGGTATTGACGGGAGATTGCTGGGAAATCATCGGGGTTTCGTCGGAGGTAAGTTTTGTGGCTTAATTACATCATTTTAACATGAAATCCTTGGTTAATTTTCTGTAAATGGAAGATTAAAGGTGGGTTTGAGCCCTAGGCCTAAATTGAAGAAAAACACCGATTTGAGTGGGCAAATGGAGTCCGATTTTGGTAAATTTTATATGCCTAGACTCGTATCGAGATGAGGATTCCGAATATGTGACTTTTGTAATTTTTCGGCAAGCGTACCGAAAGTCGGGTTTTGGCAACTTTGCCATTTTTGGTGTAAATCGAATTGTATTGATTGGGTGTCGTCCCATTGGCCTAATTTGTTGTATTTCTACTGTATTTGATCAGATTCTACGCGTGCGGAGCTTGATTCTCGTGGCAAGGGCATTGCGGAGTAGTCGTCGCGCAGTATTGAGGTGAGTAATAGATGTGGGTGATGGCTAGCGGGTTCGAAACCCCGGTATACCACTTTGTGACGTTGTATAGCGGCGAGACGCGTACTCTTTTGTGAGTGCGGGGTTGATTGTGATTTGGGACTATGGCTTAGTCCGACTTGTTGATACTGTGTTATGATATTAGGCTACTCTTGTGCCGTCGAACCTCCTTCTCGGATGGTTGCATACTATATTGTGATATTGGCTACTCTTGAGCCGTCGAACCTCCTTCTCGGATGGTTGCATACTATATTGTGATATTGGCTACTCTTGAGCCGTTGAACCTCCTTCTTGGACGGTTGAGTATACTTGTGGGCCGTGAGCCAGTTATTGGATCCCGCGAGGATCGTTATCATGGTCTTATGATATTGACATGCTAGTTTACTACCAGTCCGCAGCTATTTCTGTTATCATGCTATTTCCAATCTCTGGAACTTGATATTACTGTTTTCTACTGAAAAATAATAAAAAGGGTTTTCAAAACTACTTTTGACAGGGTATTTGATTACAGCTTTACATAGTGCTTTATTGCGGATTTCTTATCTGCGCTGTCTTACCCCTGTTTATTACCACTGAGTTTGGCAGTACTCATTTTACTCCCTGCACCTTGTGTGCAGATCCAGGTACCTCTCAGCAGTGATCCGGTAGCTGTTCGAGGCGACATCCGTAGGATATTCGAGGTAGCTGCAGAGTCCGCAGGACCCGATATTCCTTCTTACTGTCTTTTGATTCTGTATTGCTATTTCTTTCCGCACTTGGTATCTGGTGAACCATTATTACACTATCTTCATTAGAGGCTCATGACTCTTGACCCTTCGGTCTATGGGAGTTGGAATATTTTGGGACTTGGTTCCCCATTTTCGATATATGTATCACTGTTGTTTCATATTTTGATATGCTTAAATGTGATAAAGCGAGCTCCTAGCTCCGTCATTGTTATTGATTGGTCAGGCTGGCCTAGCAATATGCTGGGCGCCATCACGACCGGATTGGGGTCGTGACAGCAGAGGTCATAAAGGTGGAGCTCAAACCGATAGAGGTAGAGACTAGCCAGCAAGTGATCATCCCAGAGATACTGCTTAGGTTGGTAGGGCCCATCCCCGATGTTATGCACTTCCTGCCAGACTAGAGGCTGAGTCCTCAGATGTTATTATTACAGGTATTATTTTGGTTTGTGATAGACATGCATCAGCATTATTGGACCCTAGGTCAACATATTCGTACTTGTCTTCCTATTTTGCACCGTACTTGGTTCAACCTAGTGATCCACTGGGTGTTCCCGTTCATATGCATACATGAGTAGACGATTCAATCGTGGTTGATCGAGTTCATCGGTCATGAATTATAGTAATTGAGGGTCTTGAGACCCGTGCTAATTTATTGCTCCTTAATATGGTGGACTTCGATATTATATTAGGCATGGTCTGGCTATCTGCATATCATGTTATTTTAGATTGCCATGCCAAGACTGTGACCTTAGCTCTACCGAATTTGGCTCGCATAGAGTGGAAAAGAATTTCTGGTCACACTAGCCGCAATGTTATTTCTTATGTTAAGGCTCGGCGTATGGTTGAAAAATGGTGTTTGGCTTATTTAGCATATGTCCGTGATTCCAGTGCTGAGGTTCCTTCTATTGACTGTGTGCCCATGGTCCGCGAATTTCCTGATGTGTTTCCTTCAAACCTACCGGGTATGCCACCCGACAGGGATATTGATTTTTGCATTGACTTGGCTCTAAGCACTCAGCCCATTTATATTCCCCCATACTCTGCCAGAGTTAAAAGAATTAAAGGAGCAGTTGCAGGATTTACTTGAAAAGGGTTTCATCAGACCCAGTGTTTCGCCGTGGGGTGCGCCGGTATTATTTGTATAGAAGAAAGATGGTTCGATGAGAATGTGCATTGATTATCGGCAGTTGAACAAGGGGACTATCAAAAATAAATATCCACTCCTGCGAATTGATAATTTATTTGATCAGCTTCAGGGTGCCAAGGTCTTTTCGAAGATAGACTTGAGATCTGGCTATCATCAGCTGAAGATTAGTGCATCTGATGTCCCTAAGACAGCATTCCGCACTCAGTACAAACGTTATGAATTCTTGGTCATGTCTTTTGGGTTAACAAATGCCCCAGCAGCTTTTATGGAATTGATGAATCGAGTGTTCCGACGTTATTTAGACTTGTTTGTAATAGTCTTCATTGATGACATATTAATATACTCCTGCAGTCAGGAGGAGCATGTGCAGCATCTTAGAGTGGCTTTGCAGACGCTAAAAAATAGCCAACTATATGCAAAATTTTCAAAATGTGAATTTTGGCTAAGTTCAGTTTCATTTCTGGATCCTATTTTGACGGCAGCATGTATTCATGTTGATCCAAAGAAGAATAAGGCAGTCAAGAACTGGCCTAGACCAACATCAGCCATAGAGATTCGGAGTTTCTTGGGATTAGCGAGTTATTATCAGCGATTTGTGGAAGAGTTTTCATCTATTGCAATCCCAATGACCAGATTGACGCAGAAAGGTGTTCAATTCGAATGGTCAGATGAATGTGAGGCGAGTTTTCAGAAGCTCAAGACAGCCTTGACCACAGCCCCAGTATTGGTTTTACCCAGAGGTACAGGACCTTATATTGTTTATTATGATGTTTCCCGTATTGGGCTTAGTGCAATGTTGATGCAGGATGTCAAGGTTATCGCCTATTCTTCAAGGCAATTAAAGATTTATGAAAAGAACTATCCAGTTCATGATCTGGAATTGGTGGCGATTGTTCAAGCATTGAAGATCTGGAGACATTATTTGTATGGAGTGTCATGTGAAGTATACACTGATCATAAGATCCTTCAATATCTATTTAAATAGAAAGAGTTGAATTTGAGGCAGAGAAGGTGGCTAAAATTGCTGAAAGATTATGATGTCACCATTCTATATCATCCGGGAAAGGCAAACGTGGTGGCCGACGCTTTGAGCAGGAAGTCAGCCAGTATGGGAAGTCTTGATTATATTCCAGTCAATCAGAGGCCGCTTGCTTTGGATGTTAAGTCCTTAGCCAACCAATTTGTGAGGTTGGATATTTCTGAGCCTAGTCGAGTGCTAGCTTGCACGGTCGCTCGCTCTGCATTAATGGAGCATATCCGCGATCGGCATTTGATGATCATCATTTATGTATGCTTAAAGACACGGTTCAGCAAGGAGGTGCCAAGCATGTCACCTTAGATGCTGATGGAGTTTTAAGATTGCAAGGGCGAATTTGTGTGGCGAATGTTGATGGACTTTGAGAATTGATTCTAGAGGAAGCTCACAGTTTGCGGTATTCTATTCATCCAGGCGCATCAAAGATGTATTAGGATCTGCGGCAACATTATTGGTGGCGTAGAATGAAAAGGATATTGTGTCATATGTGTCATGGTGTTTGAATTGTCAACAAGTTAAATATGAGCATCAGAGACCTGGTAGTTTATTTCAGAGAATTGAACTTCCTGAATGGAAGTGGGAGAGGATCACTATGGACTTCGTTTTTGGTCTTCCGATGACTCGAAAGAAGTTTGATGCTATTTGGGTTATTGCTGATTGGCTGACCAAGTCAGCTCATTTTATTCAAGTTTCCACTACCTATTCGTCCGAGAGATTAGCAGGGATTTATATTAGGGAGATTGTTCGCCTTCATGGTGTGCATATCTCTATTATTTTAGATCGAGGTACATAATTTACCTCGCATTTCTGGAAGGCGGTTCAACGAGAGTTGGACACCCAAGTCCAGCTAAGTACAGCTTTTTCATCCCCAGACGGACGGTCAGTCCGAGAGGACTATTCAGATATTGGAGGATATGCTTCGAGTATGTGTTATTGATTTTAGAGGTCCGTGGGATCAATTCCTGCCTTTGGTAGAGTTTGCTTATAATAATAGCTATCAATCGAGTATTTAGATGGCTGCTTATGAAGCCTTGTATGGTAGGCGGTGTCGTTCTCTGGTTGGATGGTTTGAAGCGGGAGAAGCTCGGTTGTTGGCTACGGATCTAGTTCAGAAGGCCTTAGATAAAGTCAAGATAATTCAAGATAGGCTTCGCACAGCCCAGTCCAGGCAAAAGAGCTATGCAGATCGCAAAGTCTGAGATATAGCTTTCATGGTGTATTGCTCTGAGTATCGCCTATGAAGGGTGTGATGAGATTTGGAAAGAAGGGCAAACTTAGCCCTAGGTTTATTAGCCCATTCGAGATTCTTGATTGTGTGGGGGAGGTGGCTTATAAACTTGCCTTGCCACCTACTTGTCATTTGTGCATCCAGTGTTTCATGTATCCATGCTCCGAAAATAGAACGGCGATCCATCGCACATGTTAGATTTCAACACTGTCCAATTGGGCAAGGATCTATCTTATGAGGAGGAGCCGGTAGCTATTCTAGACAGGCAGGTTCGACAGTTGAGGTCGAAGAGTTTTCCTTCTGTGCGAGTTCAGTGGAGAGGTCAGCCTCCTGAGGCATCAACCTGGGAGTCCGAGTCTGACATGCGGAGCTGATATCCTCATCTACTCCCTGACTCAAGTACTTCTTTTCCGTTCGAGGATGAACGGTTGTTTTAGAAGTGGAGAATGTGACCCAAAGGGTCATCACTTGCTTTCTCAATCATTTCAAGCTTCTGAGGCTTTGAAAACCTCATTTATAGTTGCCTCGATTTGTGTTCACAGTCCGGGCGCGAAGTCGAAAAATGTTTATATTGAAATATATGACTATGTGAAAAAATTGAAGAAATTTTATATTGATATTGATATGGTTGACTTTGGTAAACGGGCATCGGATCTGTGATTTAACGTTCTCAGAAAATCTGTAGAGAATAGAACTCGGGCTTATGCCCGGGATCGAAATCCGAGGTCTATAACCCAGTAAAAGATTTTTTCTGTTAAATTCTTTTTTGAATATTCTTAAGGAAAATGAAACTAAAATTTGATTAAAAAGTAATGGTATCGGGCTCGTATTTTGATTCGGACGCCCGGTACAAGTCATATATATTGGTTAAGCGCTTCCTGTAAAGTTTGGTTGAAAACGGATGACGTTTGATGTGTTTCAACCTTAAATTGGAAATTTGGAAGTTTATGAAAATTTCAAAGATTCTTGACTTTTAAGGCTCAACTTGTTGATTTTGATATTATTTTGGCGAGTTGATCCCGCGAGAAAGTTTGTATGATATTTTTAAGTCAGTGTACATATTTGGTTTGAAGCCCCGAGGGTTCAGGTGAATTTTGGATAGGCCACGAGTTCAATTATTATGTTAGGAAGTTACTGTCAGTACCTGACCTGCAGGCTTCGCAAATGCGAAGAATACATCGCAAATGCGATGCCTGCCAAATTCGTTCAGACATTGCAAATGCACAGAAAAGTTTGCAATTGCGAACAACCCCCTTTTTGCTCAACGTTCGCAAATGCGAAGAAATGTTCGCAAATGCGAACACCTCCCCTTTAGTCTAGTATTCGCAAATGCGAGGTGAAGTTGGGCAGCTCAATCTTCGCAAATGCAAATATTTATTCGCAAATGCGAACCCCTCCAACTCTAGCTTAACTTCGCAAATGCGAAGTTTGTTCGCAATTAACTCGTTTGGTCGGGGTTTGCAATTGCGAACCCCTGTTCGCAAATGAAAACACAGAGACCTGTAAATCACGATTTCCAGCTTCATTTTTCACATTTTCACAACCCAAAACATCCATTGGCGATTTTTCACGAACTCCCTTTTCTCCAAATCATTGGTAAGTTAACTTTTACTCAATTCCCTCAAACTTTAACATCATCTATCATATTTTCATCTTATATTCAAGGTTTTTCATGGGGAAAATGGGGGTTTTGGGTAGAACTTAGGTTTTCGGTTAAATTGGAATTTTGACATCAATTTAAGGTTCTATTTTTGAACAAATTATATATTTGAACTCGTGGAAGGATGGGTGAATTTATTTTGGTTTTTCGATCATATGGGCCCGAAGTTGATTTTCACCATTCCGGGCAGAATATTGTAAAAATTATATTTAGCCATTTGTACTAGTTTGTTAAGTAGTATTGATGATATTAAATCAATTGTGTATAGCTACGATTGATTTGGAGCAAAATTCGAAAGGAAAAGGCATTGCTACGGATTGAATTGATTGTAAACTTTCGAGGTAAGTGTTTGATCTATCCTAGCTTGAGGGAATATGATTTAAGTTTATGTGCTAATTGTTATGTGTGGAGTCCGATGTATAGGCATGGTGACGAGTATCTATACATTAGGGGTCGAGCATGACCGTGGGTCTTAAATGGATTAAATTTATATTAATCTTATGTGATAATATGAAAGGAACTATTATTGGTTTCATACCGGTAATATATATAAATTATTGATTAAAGATTATTGGTATCACACCGGTAACATACATATATTTTTGATTAATTATTATTATTGGTTTTACACCGGTTATATAAATATTGTTGAAACTGAAGATTATTGGTTTAATACCGTATATATATATATATATATATATATATATATATATATATATATATATATATATATATATATATATATATATATATATATATATATATATTGTGGATCAGAGATTATTGGTTCAATGTCGGTAATATATTGTATAGAATATTGTTATTAGCGCCGGTGACATATTGGAAGGGTCGGAGTGCACACCGCACTACTAATAGATATTGATTGTTGGCATTGGTCATAGTTGCCGGTAGCCTATTATGTACTGTTATTGGCCATAGATGCCGGTGACTTATCGGAAGGGTCGGAGTGCACATTGCACTGTTAACAGATAATAATGTTGATATTGGCCACGATTGCTGGTAACATATTATGTATTGATTTGTTAAATACATGAAGGATTGATAGAAAAATGGGAGCGAGTGGTTGTACTCATGTAAGTGGATGAGTTGAGTTTGGAAGTAGATTTGTGTTCCATTGTCCATATTATTTTTTTGATGTGATATTTTTCTGTGGTACCAGAGTATGTTCTTTTCCTATAAGTATTTAATATTGTATCTTGTTGTTTTCATTGTATATATATATTTTTACTGTACATGTTTATGTGGGTGTCTGGTCCTAGCCTTGTCACTACTTCGCCCGGATAGGCCAGGCACTTACCAGCACATGGGGTTGGTTGTGCTGATACTACACTCTGCGCTCTTTTTGCGCAGATACAGGTTATGGACAGCAGCAGCGACAGTAGTACGATTGTTAATATTCTGACCACCGAGACTTTGAGGTAGCCTTGCAGGCGTCCGCAGGACCCGTTGTCTCCTCTATCTTTACTTTTCAGTTTATATTTCATGTATTCGAGATAAACAGTTTATATTTCTTTCGGGCAGTTATGTATATTATTCTTAGAAGTTCGTGAGTATTGTGACACCAGTCCTTGGGTAGTGTATCACGTTTGGGTTTCGGTATCGTATCTAGTAAAATTTGTTAAGTCCTCCGCTAAATTTATTTATTCTGCTGTAATTATAGGATTATATTAAAAATGTTTTAGAAAGAGAGTTGTAACGAATGGAAAAGAAATCAAGAGTTGGTTTGCCTAGTTCCTATTAGTAGGCGCCATCACGACTCCCGAAGGCGGGAAATCCGGGTCGTGACAACCATACTTCCCATTTTGAAAACTTTGTTGAATTTTTTTCCAACAGTTGACAGCAAGTGTCCATAATACGTGGGCTCTAGAGCTTGCAAAAAGTAATCCATTATTTCACCCTCTTTCATGGGTAGATCGACCCTTGTGGCATGCTCTCTCCATCTGAATCCATATTTCCTAAAGCTCTTCCCTGGCTTCTTTTCAATCTTTGTTAAGGAGAGTTGGTTATGAATAACCTCTAAATTATACTAGAAGTGATTCGCAAAAGCTTGGGCTATGTCATCCCAGGTAAACCAACAAGTGTGATCCTGCCTGGTGTACCACTCCAAGGCTCATCCACTAAGGCTCTGGCTGAAGTATGCCATTAGCAATTTGTCTTTTCCATCGGCGCCCCTCATTTTACTACAAAATCCTCTCAAGTGGGCCGCATGATCACCATGGCCGTCATAAAGATCAAACTTTGACAATTTAAAACCTGCCGACAACTGGACTTCTGGAAATAGACATAGGTCTCTATACCTACTTTTAGACTTCTAGATATTGTGGCTTCAATATCTTGGCTAATCATTTTAGACATATCTTTGGAACAGATATTATACGGATGAGTTGCCAGAATGCCAGCTAGCTAAAACCACCTGTTTGCGAATCAACATCAACAATGTTCGTTAGTGGTAGGGTATTATCAATCAAATAATCGCACATTGGGAACACGCATGCATTTAAACAATTTTGCTCCGCCACATGCATCATTCCGGCTTTCTCAATTATGGCTTTTCTTTCATTCTTGCCTTTTCCTTTGTTTTGCCAATTCTTTTGTTGCGGCTCTTCTCTTTTCTTTTTTTTCATCCTTTTCAATATTATTTTTTTCCATATTCTTTTAACTCATATTTATATTTCATATTTTATTATGATTATTATTGATCCTATTAAATTGACTATCGTAAATGTGTTCAAAGAAAAGAAAAACAAAAATACAAATACAACTTTTTGGGAATTTTCATATTTATTAATGGTCAACACATCCAACACAACGACAAATGACAAACAAAAATACGAACTTCTTAACTAAAATGCAGAATGATGAAAATACAAACTCAAGTGATTGACTTAATGCAATGTAGACTCAAGAATACATCAAAGATCCTGGTGCCCGCGGGACATCGTTCGGTCTCGCCGCAAGCCTATATGCAAGTCCCCTTTGGAGTCGGTCTAGGTCACCCATTATTTGTTTCACGAATATCATCACGGAGGCAAAAAATGTATTCTGGGTCATATCCTCACACATTGGCACTTTCGGGTGATGTAATGAGCAATATCTAGTATTCTTTCTCTAATTATCCCTTTTTCCTGAAGTAACCTCCCAATTTGTTTAGCCCGGGCCTCCAAAGTCTGCTAATTTTTCTCCTGAAGTTGTTGCAGATCCATTTCTAATTGTGCTAAAGCTGTATAACAATATTCCCTTTCAACACTAAATTCTTTTGCTTGTTTGCTCATTTTGACCTCTACGGTAATGACTTTTTTCCTCAACCTGGCGACTTCAATATCATGCTCTTCTTTTAGTTGTTGCACCATGCGGTCCTGTTCCTCTGCATTCTTAGCCAATTGTCTTCGAATCCCAATTAACTCTTTTTTGTTTTGTTAAGGTCAAAACTGTAATCATTCACTTTTTGCAACAAATTGTCTATCAGCTTTGCATCACGAGCATTTCCGACAGTGGTATCAGATGCTAACTTCATTTTCTTAATTTGAGCTCGTAATGCCTCATTCTCTTTGGCCAATTGCTTTTTCTCACCCTCGTCAGCTGCTGCTTGCACATTGCTTTCAAACTTGAGGTATTGGACTGTCACAACCCTAGTTCACCAATCGTGAACCTGTCATGACGGCACCCAGTCTTCGCAACTAGGTAAGCCTAACACGATGTGAAATATGCAATTTCATGAACAAAATATAAGATAACAGCGGAATATTGTAAATGAAATATAATAAGTGTCGCTCAGCACATACACTTCGCCAAAAACACACTAGGCAACATACTGCCAAGAACCGGAAACCCACGGGCAACACAGAGTAAGAAAGAGTACAACTGTGGCTCTATACATTAGGAATGTCTATACAACGAGAGTGAGGGAAATAACAAATATCACTAGTGAGAATAGAAGGGGACCCCCCGGATCCGCGGACATAGCACATAATGCCTCGAGTCTCCTGAAGAGCTGCTAGATCACCTAAAAAGTGTCTGATCTGATATACCTGGATCTGCACAACAAAAATGTGCAGAAGAGTAGCATGAGTACACCACGGAAGTACTCAGTAAGTGCCAATCCTAACCTCGATGGAGTAGTGACGAGGAAGGTCAGGGCCCTACCGAGAGACAATAACATAATGATAATAACAATAATAACCAGTTTAAATAAGAATGAGTCTGAAATAACAACAATAAAGTAATTACTGCAACTGTCTACAATTAAGCTAACAACCAGTAACCAACATAACATAAATTCAATTCAGCAAGTCTAGGATCTACGGGAATTGAACCCACAGTCCCCCTCTATATCTAACAAATCAGGATCTCTGGGAATTGAACCCACAATACCTACATCAGTTCTGGGTCTCCGGGAATCGAACCCGCAGCCCTAGGATCTCCGAGAATCGAACCCGCAGTCCGTGCCTTAATATCTCAGGATCTCCGGGAATCAAACCCGCAGTCTGTGTCTCAATAGCTTAGGATCTCCGGGGATTGAACCCGCAGTCCGTAACTCAATATCTCAATAAACTCCGGGTCTCCGGGAATCGAACCTGCAGCCCTTGGATCCCCGGGAATTGAACCCACAGTCTACAAACACTACAAATCCGGGTCTCCGGGAATCGAACCCGCAGCCTTTGGATCTCCGGGAATTGAACCCGCAGTCCGCCAACACAAACAATAAAAAGGAAAGCATAGAGAAATATGAAATACATAACTACAATTACACCAAAACCAGTATCAACAAGTTTCAAGAAGTTTAAGTTAGACAAGTAGGCACTTAGACAGATAATCCTATCTAACCATGCTTTTCTAACGAATATTAGGTAAATGTTACAATTTAATCAGCTAAATAACAAAAAAAATCACGATTTGAACAGTTCAAGTAAGGTGGTTTCCAACAATTTGCGCATGTACACGCCCGTCACCTCGCGTACAAGGCATTTAAATTAACATATAATATCCTAGGGGAGAAGGTTCCCCCACACGAGGTTAGACAAGCCACTTACTTCAGAACCCTCGTATTCTCACGAGTCTAAACATATAAAAATCTCCCAAATCGGAGGTCAATTGCTCTCTCAAAACCCAATAGTTTGGTCTATAAACTTCCACCCAATTTCACATTAAAACTGAAATTAAAAGGTTAATTTAAGAGGGGATTCATGGAAATTGATCAAAACCGAGTGAGAAACACTTACCCAAATCACCCAGGTGCAAATCCCTTCAAAAATCGCCCAAAACCAAGCTCTAGAAGTCAAAAAGTGATAATATGAAAAAACCCTCGAATTTGGGATTTAATCTTTCTGCCCAGGTGTTTCTTCATCACGATCACGTAGGGATAATCGCGATCGCGTAGAGTAATTTGAGAGGGCCGAGAGGTCGTTCATCGCGATCGCGATGTTAAGGATGCGATCGCGGAGAAGAAGGGACCGGTGCATCGCGATCGCGTAGTGATGGATGCGATCGCGTTTAAGAAAAAAATCCAGGTCCTGGAATTGCCTTATGCGAACGAGTGACTAAGACTGCGATCGCGTGTGGAGGAGTCTTAAACCATCGCGATCGCATAGGATAGCATGCAATCGCGAAGAAGCAACTGACAAGGCATCGCGATCGCGGGAGGAACATCGCGATCGCGTAGAAGAGTGGTAGAGACAGCAGTTGCAGCAGTTCAGTTGTGTTATATAACTCAAAAATGGTCCATTTGGACCCCCGGATTCATCCCGAGGCCCTCGGGACCCCAACGAAAACCACCAACCTACTCCAAAACATGATACGAACTTGTTCCAATCACAAAAACACACCCTTAAACACGAAATCACCAAATCAAAGCGAATTCAAGCCTAAGTTTCATCCAACACTTCCGAAACCTACATGTTATCAAAAACCCGACCAAACAATGTCCGAATGACCTGAAAATTTGCACACATATCCAAAATCGCCTAACGAAGCTACTGCAACTGTCTAAATTCCATTTCAATTCCCGGATCAAAATCTCACCTATCGATCGGATTTCCAAAAATTTCAAACTTCGGCATTTCAAGCCTAATTGAGCTACAAACATCCAAAATACATTCCCAACGCTCTCCCAACCCCAAAATCACCTAACGGAGCTAATGGAACCATTGGATTTCCGTTCTGAGGCCATCTTAACATTGTTCCCAATACAAGCCATTTTTCAGCTGTAAGGCTCTCATTTAGAGACTAAGTGTCCCAAAACACTCCAAATTCTAGAACCGAACCTCCCGGCCAACAATAATAGCAGAAATGAACTTAGGGGAATAGTTAAATTGGGGACCGAGGCATAAATTTCAAACACGACCGGCCGGGTCGTTACATCTTCCCACCCTTAAAAGATTCATTCATCCTCGAACGAGCATAGAAAACATACCTGAAATGGTGAAGAGATGAGGGTACTTGCTGTGCATAACCTGTTCGGTCTCCCACGTCACATCCTCGGCCGGCTGACCCCGCCACTGGACCTTTACTAAAACGACGTTCTTTGACCTTAGCCTCCTGATTTGCCTGTCTAGAATGGCCACTGGCTCCTCAGCATAAGACAGATCCTTGTCTAGCTGAATAGAAGTGAAACCCAACATGTGCGACGGGTTACCATGGTATCTCTGGAGCATAGAGACATGAAATACGGAATGGACTCCGGCTAGGCTGGGAGGTAAGGCCAACTCATAGGCAACCTCCCCAACACGCCTCAAAACTCAAAAGGGCCAATAAATCTCAGACTCTACTGAGCACATTAGCCTGATATAATCTGAAGGTATTCCCTTATGTTAAAACAAATAAATCTTAGAGCCTAATTCCAACATCCGAAATTCTATGTCAGGCCTGTTTTCATCAAGAGATCACTCAATTATTCCTCACACGCCGTCCTCAAACATGACTGCATAACTTTGCTGGATTCTTACCTTTCAACACAAAATCCACAGGACCACGATAATATTTTTATGACCAAATTAGCCAAAAATTCAACGAATCAGATGCTCCCATTGCACCGTATGATCTACATAGGTCTTGTTCTAACTTTTACAATACTGACATGACGGAAGAGATGTGCCGATATTCATAACCAACTACTGAATCAACAATTCATTGGGTCTATACTCCTGACAAGATCCATTACCTTGTCCTAAACCAGAGAATGATCTTTTCTCTATAATATACTTCATATAATCAGTTTGTACTGACCCTAAATCTCATAACCTCATCTCACCCAGTACGAACTGCTCAGGCGATAAGCCACCTCAGACATAATCAAAAGTTCTGCAAGATGACACAATGTGCCAGTAGGCTACTAAATCGTACGTGGTACAAAAGGAAGGCTAACTCTAGAAAGAACTATTCAACTCTCACACTAACATGGACTTCCTCAGAAAAATAGGAAACAAAACACATAAAAGCAAATATGGACACTGAAATAAACATCACACTATTGCGGCGTGCAACCCGATCCTAACAAAATACCCATGGCGGCATGCCACCCTGTCCAAACAATATACCCATGGCGGCATGCCACCCGACCCAAACAATATAACCATGGCGGCGTGCCACCCGATCCAAATAATATAACCATGGCGGCGTGCCACCCGATCCAAATATAAAACTCACACAAGGATCCATACGTCGAGCTGAATAGCTCGTCACGTCAAATACTGAATATCGATCATAAGCACACTAAGGTGCATGATAACATTCACAAGGAAACATATAGCGCTATAGGCTACAAGCTCAAGCACAATTGAGGTGCGTTACATAATCTAAGTCTCAAGAGCCATCATGCTCATATAACATCATCGCTGAGCGGAACCTCAACACATAAGGAATTTACCAAGCCGTCTCACAACTCATACGGTGCAATATATCTTTACATGAATTAACTAGCCACGAAATAAGACCGCGACTACCCCTCCATAAAAGGGCACATTGCTGGAAGAAACACAACTGGCCTGACGCAAGGCTCTCTTCCACATTTAAATCTATCCACCGACCTTAAGCTGGTTATGCCAAGTTAAGCCAATAATATTTCACAGGTCTATAACCCAATAAGCAGAGTGCCCTCGAGGCATAAATTCTCAAATGGATGATATCACCAAAATCCTCATACATGGTTTAAATTTCTAACCAATCAAGTGACTACATGTCACACCTATACAATCTTCTTGTAGGACAAGCTCCTACCATCTTCTGAATAATTAACGGGCCTGCACATTCAAACCACCGGCTGCACTAACACTGAAAAGTGATCAGGAGTCCCAAACTGGGATGCAAAGCCTTTCTCACAGAACACCGATCTCAAGTGATACTGACGTTAATACCCATCTTACTCAAAACACTGAAACTCCTTTCCCGCTCATCCGAGCTCTTTATATCACATTCATTGACCAAACTGCGACCTTGGTCCTTACTTCAAATTCCATACCAATCACTGCACCTCACGTGCCGATATACGATATACACTATTTCCATCACATCTCTGGAACTGACGATAGGCTAATACTTCATCACATAAGACTTTCCATTTAACTCACTTCAGGAGAACTATAGCAACATACAGGTGAATTCTCATAAGCATCAAATATGCCAATCTCTAAGTAGTGGTCCAAGCCACCATAACCCTTCCCGAGATCTGCCTACTCATAACAGGCCCTAACAGAACAATACTTCAGAATAACACCAATCACTACGGCCGACAAACCTCAAATGCACCGCCATAAATCACATGCATAACTATATCACGCTGCATGAACCGATCACTGACACCAATATGCCAACTCAACTATGGCTAATCAATCTACTTTCTTCCAATTCATCCTTGATTGCCTTATAAATGTTAATATCTCCATTCAATACCTAACTTATTACAACCGCACTCACCCCGAGTGACCTTAAATCATGATGCCGTGTTGTCTCAAAATCGACGACTATTTCATGTCTCTCAAATGCTACACCACAATTCATAACATCATAGAACATTTTGTGCCTTTCTTCATAAGTTGCTTCAAAAGCTTAAGCCTTAATTGTACTTATAGACTCAAAATTATCAGGCACCACACATTACCTCTTGAATTCACTAGGACTGCTATTGAGAGCCATCCGGCTCTCCCTTGTCCCAGTATTTAACCAACTCTACTAAATTTTATAACATATGAGTACCCTCTCGATAAAGCACCCAGCGGGATCACTTCCCTCGAAGCCTGCACTTGTACGAGGCATAAATCATGAATCTTCCCTCAAGTTTGAACATGAGCCGGTAAGGCTAACCATAACATGCATTCAACAATTCATATACTCAATTACCACTCATGGTCCTTTTCTGTAGCTGCAATAACCCATAAATGCTAATGCCCAGAATTCACGCATGTAATTAACCATGCGACCCAATCGTAAGCGGTGGGACTCTCCCACTTAGCTCAAGGCCACCATTACACGACTCTCGAACACATTAGAACCATTCTCTCAAGTCATTTACTCTTATTCAATTGCAATTCACTTGATCCAACGAACATAACCACCTATGCCCTATTAGCACTCTGACACCATAGGGTATGACCTCATCACAATACGACCAAACATCTTCCCGCTCCATGCATCGAGCATTCTTTACCACTACAGATTAAGACATACTGTGATTCTCCCACACCTACGAAGCACCATGTAGCCTTCGCCGAAGTCTTCCTTGCTGATAATGAAATGTAGAATTATTATGGACACAGGAACATCAAAAGTCCCAACATCATACCATACGAGTCTCAACACTTACTCATCCGCAAGTTTCAAAGAACTTTTGAATAGCACCTAAATACATCGCATGCCAAATCTGATATGATACATTACCCATAATTTGATCGTTGATAGTGAAATCCTTTCACTTGGCACGAAGCCATAAGATACATCTTGCTAATCCATGACACTAGCTTTTATCATTTGTACGTCTTCATCATAAGACAGCCCAAGACATTCTTTTGGTACATGTCCTTCTTAAGACAGTTAAACTCATTTCCCCAGTATCTCTGCTGGCTGAATCCTTCGCTAAATGGATATCTCATATGAACCATATAGTCTTTATTACCACCAACTATCTTTAGATCTACATCCACCTTGTGATTCTACCATTACTGTGACGATTAGGCAGTTAAGTAAACCGTCTTAAGACCGTACTTATCAACCGAAAGTCAGAACCTAGTGCACCCCATGTGCACAATTGAAGATCTCTCAATTCTCTTGCATTATCGATATGGATGACACGCGGTAACAATGGTTGAGTAAATTCTTGACTCCCTTAAAATCCCTCTGCAGCGTCACGAAGTGTCAGTGCGTACTTGATACCGAGTGCGCAAATTTTGATACACGAGTGGATGCAAAAGAACATATGATATGGGCTCTAACTGAATAAATGATGCACTATAATGAATTCAAAAGAGTTGAAGAGTTTTCCTAAACAGTTACATAGCCCTTCGTAGATAAATACAGACGTGTCTGTATCGATCAGCGAGAATCTAAGTAACCGGTCTGTGTCCCGTGACTCGTATGAACCTAGAGCTTTGATACCAACTTGTCACAACCTTAGTTCACCAATCGTGATCCTGTCATGACGGCACCCAGTCTTCGCGACTAGGTAAGCCTAACACGATGCGGAATATACAATTTCATGAACAAAAGATAAGATAACAACAGAATAATGTAAATGAAATGTAATAAGTGCTGCTCGGCACATACACTTCGCCAAAAACATACTAGGCAACATACTACCAAGACCCGGAAACCAACGGGCAACACAGACTAAGAAAAAGTACAATTGTGGCTCTATACATCAGGAATGTCTATACAACGAGAGTGAGGGAAATAACTACTATCATAGTGAGAATAGAAGGGGACTCCTCGGATCCGCAGACGTTGCAGATCATGCCTCGAGTCTCCTGAAGAGCTGTTAGATCACCTGAAATGTGCCCGATCTGATATACCTGGACCTGCACAACAAAAGTGTGCAGAAGAGTAGCATGAGTACACCACGGCAGTACTAAGTAAATGCCAAGCCTAACCTCGATGGAGTAGTGACGAGGAAGGTCAGGGCCCTACCGAGAGACAATACCATAATGATAATAACAATAATAAGCAGTTTAAATAAGAATGAGTCTGAAATAACAACAATAAAGTAATTACTGCAACCGTCTACAATTAAGCTAACAACAAGTAACCAACATAACATAAATTCAATTCAGCAAGTCCAGGATCTACGGGAATTGAACCCGCTATATCCAACAACTCAGGATCTCCGGGAATTGAACTCGCAAATCCCTATATCAGTATCTTGGGTCTCCGGGAATCGAACCCGCAGCCCTAGGATCTCCGGGAATCAAACCCGCAGTCCGTGCCTCAATATCTCAGGATCTCCGGGAATCGAACCCGCAGTCCGTGTCTCAATAGCTCAGGATCTTCGGGAATAGAACTCACAGTTCGTATCTCAATATCTCAATATCTCAATAAACTCCGGGTCTCCGGGAATTGTACCCGCAGTCCACAAACACTACAACTTCGGGTTTCCGGAAATCGAACCAGCATCCCTTGGATCTCCGGGAATTGAACCCGCACTCCACCAACATAAACAATAAAAAGGAAAGCACAGAGAAATATGAAATACATAACTGCAATTATACCAAAACCAGTATCAATAAGTTTCAAGAAGTTTAAGTAATACAAGTAGGCACTTAGACAGATAATCCTATCTAACCATGCTTTTCTAACGAATATCAGGTAAATGTTACAATTTAATCAGCTAAATAACAAAAAAATATCACGATTTGAACAGTTCAAGTAAGGTGGTTTCCAACAATCTGCGCATGTACACGCTCGTCACCTCGCGTATAAGGCATTTAAATTAACACATAATATCCTAGGGGAAAAGGTTCCCCCACACGAGGTTAGACAAGCCACTTACCTCGATTCCGGTGCAAAACCGCAAAGAAACGACCCTTTTGACACGAGTATCCATCTCCGAGTGACCCGAATCTAGTAAAACCAATTACACAGTGTACATAACATCACAAGTAACTAATTACAATGATAAAATTATAGCTACGACGCGGAAGTGGGTGAAATGACCAAAATACCCCTGAAGCCATCTTCTCGGAATTAAAATGTTTTTACGTTTTCAGAACCCTCGTACTCTCACGAGTCTAACCATATAAAAATCTCCCAAATCGGAGGTCAATTGCTCCCACAAAACCCAATAGTTTGGTCTATGAACTTCCACCCAATTTCACATTAAAAACTGAAATTAAAAGGTAAATTTAAGAGGGGATTCATGGAAATTGATCAAAATCGAGTGAGAAACACTTACCGAAATCACCCAGGTGAAAATCCCTTCAACAATCGCCCAAAACCAAGCTCTAGAAGTCAAAAAGTGATAATATGAAGAAACCCTTCAATTTGGGATTTAATCTTTCTGCCCAGGTGTTTCTTCATCGCGATCGCGTAGGGATAATCGTGATCGCGTAGAGTAATTTGAGAGGGCCCCGAGGTTGTTCATCGCGATCTCGATGTTAAGGATGCGATCATGGAGAATAAGGGACCAGTGCATCGCGATCGCGTAGTGATAGATGCGATCACGTTTAAGAAAAAATCCAGGTCTTGGAATTGCCTTACGCGAACGCGTGACTAAGACTGTGATCGCGTGGGGAGGAGTTTTAAAAATTCCCCGATCGCGTAGGACAGCATGCGATCGCGAAGAAGCAACTGACAAGGCATCGCGATCGCGGGAGGACCATCGCGATCGCGTAGAAGAGTGGCAGAGACAATAGTTGCAGCAGTTCAGCTGTGTTATTTAACTCAAAAATGGTCCATTTGAACCCCCGGATTCATCCTGAGGTCCTCGGGACCCCCAACGAAAACCACCAACCTACTACAAAACACGATACGAACTTGTTCCAATCATAAAAACACTCCCTTGAACACAGAAATCACCAAATCAAAGCGAATTCAAGCCTAAGTTTCATCCAAAACTTCTGAAACCTACATGCTATCAAAAACCCGACCAAACAATGTCCGAATGACCTGAAAATTTGCAGACATATCCAAAATCACCTAACGAAGCTACTACAACTCTCGCAATTCCATTCCGACGCCCGAATCAAAATCTCACCTATCGATCGGATTTCTAAAAATTTCAAACTTCGGCATTTCAAGCCTAATTGAGCTACAAACCTCCAAAATACATTCCGAACGCGCTCCCAACCCCGAAATTACCTAACGGAGCTAATGGAACCATCGGATTTCCGTTCCGATGTCGTCTTAACACTGTTCCGAATATAGGCCATTTTTCAGTTGTAAGGCTCTCATTTAGGGACTAAGTGTCCCAAAACACTCCAAATTCTAGAACCGAACCTCCCGGCCAACTACAATAGCAGAAATGAACTTAGGGGAACAGTTAAATTGGGGACCGGGGCATTAATTTCAAAAACGACCGGCCGGGTCGTTACATGGACATATTTTTCCAACATGCTAATCTTTGCCCGGTACTCATTTTCTTTGGCCAACCAAGCCCACTGCTCTTGTGATGACTCAGCAAACTCCTGAAGGTGGGGCCTATTGGTCGGCCGTCCAAATTCAACATCTCTTCTATACCAAGCCTGATAGTTGTGTGATATCTCTCATTTAGCTCGATGTCGGACACAAGTATTTGCCTCCAAATATTGACATTCGCTCCAAATCTGGCGGACTAGAGCTTCAGGAAACTGGCAATCAGGGCCAATCTCAACCATTTGCAAACTAAGATCATCATCCTTGGGTATTATTTGACATCTTCCAAGCTGTCTCAACACACGATAAGGAGCATAAGGCTGAATACTTTTAAGCCCCATCAGAAGAAAATATGGTCGGGCTGCCGACATATATGCAACTTCATCAACGGTTAACAATCCAAATGTCCACTCAATTTGGCTAGAAGTGAGGGACTTAAAATATATTGTCCAACCCGTGAATCCTTCTAGCAATTTGACCCCTTTAATCCTTCTGTGAAATTCTTCTATGCATGTTTTCTTTGGAGACTCGTAGCTTAAGAATTAAGGACGATGACATAGATGTTCAATCATCCACATTTGTAATAACAAGTTGCACCCCTCGAAGAAAGTTTCCCCAGCCTTGCAAGCCGTAATAGCACGGAATATGTCAGCCAATATCATAATTGCTAGAGTACTCTTATCCTGGGTAATTAATGTGCAGAAAACCCCGGTTACCATTATATCAATATTCTCATCCTTTCTTGGAAATACCAATAACCCCAGAAAAGCCACCATAAAAGCAAAATGTCGATATTATTCCCATTTCTAACTATTTCCATTGCTACATATTTTGCTTTCTGGGTTGTTGAACCCCCCGATGTGGCCATATCGTTGATATATGAAATTTAACGTACTGAAGCCATTCACCAAATCTGTGTTGTGGATAGTTCTGAATATTTTGAAAAAGTCCAGAAATATGTGTACGGCCAGAATTCTCGGAGCAATCAAATATTTATGCCTCAGAGGAACCTCATCCTTCCCAATGTAGTACGCCATTTCCCCTAAGGTCGGGGTAAGCTAAATGTCCGAGAAATAAAATACATTATGATCTGGGTCCCAACATATAATTAACGCTCTGATAATATCTCTGCGGGGTGCAATATCTAACAAACTAGCAAGTCCCTTCAGATATTTATTGACTTCATTTTGCCCTTCTTCGCTCAAATCGTTCCACCACAGACGTAATTCCAAAGGGATTTTACGCATGCTTAAGTCATCTTGCACATTCATTAAGGTGATTTAATTACTTATTATGACCTAAAAGAAAAAGACACTACACATTTTCTGCAATTCTAATTTCCAAAAATAAAACCCGATTTTGCCTCTACGGCCTTTCAGCACTTCAAAATGAAGATTTTAAGGCCATGCCCGCTAATATTGGGAAATGACTCAAAAGTGGTCATTTTTTCATAAACAGCCTTCTGACGCCCTTTTGGGACATTTGGCTATTTTGACAAAACAGCATCACTTGATTTATGACAAAATTTTAATTTGATATTTTTGGCTATTTTTTGCAAAAGATGTGGTTATGTCCGTTAAGGGTTCCCTACGTATCTCACCGTGGCGAGAATCAAACCAGCGTAGTTCGGTCAAACTAATTTTTAAAATAAACCATTTTTTATTTTCGGAAAAAATCAAGTATCCAAACAAGCAAAAATTTCCTTTTCAATTTTATTGGCAAAAAAAAACCATATATTTTAATTTTTGAAAACAAAATAACAATTTTTTTTATTTTCAATAACCCTAAAAACTCTTTTTATATTTTCTTTTAGCAAAAAGCTTTCTATTTTCAACCCTTTTTCAAAATTTCGGCGGAGTTTCGACTGTATTTGGGTATCGATTTTTCTAAAATCAAACAATTACTATTTCTCTTTTTCTTTTTCTCAATTTCACAAAAAAAAAATCTTTTTAATCGGTCAACATGATGGCCTGAGATAAATAAATGCAACACGTAAAATGCATGATAGTCTTTTCATATCTGGATACCTGTCCTAGACGGACCCAACCCCTGTGTTGAATCCCTTAAGTCATATGCGATGCAAATAAACGTCCCTATTCTAGGTTCAAAACCTGGTTAGATGTTCTAGACTGTGTACCCGAGCGGACAACTCGAGTCGATGAGGGGGCTATGTACCGGGAACCAAAAGGCCATCCAGCTTAGTAACTTGCCGACCTCTTTCTTATTTAAAGGTATTGACATTAACAGAATAGGGAGTCTCAACCAGTAAGCACATCCCCGGAGGTGAGAAGAGAAGGGTTTTCGGCACAATTTATATACAGTTCAAATAATACAAAACGGTAAATATTTAGCACATTAATCATGAACATATAGGGAAATCACATATAAACAAATACCGAGCTCGAATTCTTAAACCCTGAACCTAAGTTCTGGGTTTCTTATCCGTATCAGAGTTGTCAGAGCAGTCACGCCTCCTTTTTACCGAAGTTTAAATACACCTCGTGAAATTGCGTAAATAAAGGAGTTTTTTCAATTAACGGACAATTGGAACGGGATTTATTATTATTTTAGAGTAGCTACTTGGGTGACTAATGGTGTCCCAATTCACCGGCTGAATCCCGAACCGAGAAAAATAAGACTCTATTAACAATCTGCGAACCAAAAATCTCGATAAGGAATTTTGTTAACCCGTGAGAAGGTGTTAGGCTCTCCCGAATTTCGTGGTTCGAGCACGGTCGCTCAACTGTCGTTGATTTTATATGATTTCCATATATACTCTATTTTTATGTGCTTTCAATTAATAATCCGATTTTATTGTATTTATTGTTTATATTTTACAAGAATTGCAACATCGTATAAATGTATCTCAAACCACGCCGTACCAGTACGCCCGTGGCTTTTAACACATTTCAACTTCGTTGAAATTTAGATTTGGGTCACATAAATGTGCACCCGTATTTAGGAAAGTAATATTATTATTAACCGCACCTAAAGCATCTACATATTTTATTAACTTTGGGAAAGACCGTAAAATTCGCTAAACTGTCCTTCCAAGTCTAAGTATTTTTTAAATTGATCGTTTATTGAGGGCCCAACAATTTAATCTTTGCTTTTGGCAACGCTCATCTCCATTATTATTTAAAGTCCATCCTAAAATATACAATATTTTCTATTAGTTTTTGTCTCTAAAACGAAGGAAAAATCCTAGTTAATTGTTATTTAGGAGCTATTTCAATTTAGTTTATGAACTATCACATTTTTTGGGTCTTGAAGAGAGCCCAAGGAACACAACACAAAATGCATCAAAGAAATCTGGTCTGGCCAGGCTCGAATGAGCAGGTAATGTCAAAACTGGGCCTATTAAGGCCACAATGGCATGAAACGGGCTATCATTTGTGAGCATTAAGTTGAAGCCGAACAATGGCCCAAATGATAACAAAACGTCTTATGAGATTGGATTATACACAATTTAGTCATATAAGGCCCAATCGATGGGCTAAAATTTTTATACTTAACTTCAATTACTTCACTTGTGTCAAAATTTCAAAAAGAAAAAACAACAGAATAACTATCAGTTCATACAAATCAGCTAGAGATTCAATACCATTTTACTAATAGCTTTCAAACTAGTATCAGCAATTAACTATTAAAAACTAACTATAATCAGTTCCTCTATTTACGAGTTCAAGATATCAACAAAATACAGATCTAACAAATAACAAGAGGTATGGTATTAAAATCCAAAACATGCTAACACTGACTTATAAAAAATTAGTATTACTGAAACATCTGAAGTTGTTATTTTACTTGCTAATTTCTACAATCAAAATTAAACTAAACTATCAAAAATAAATTGAAATTAGTAAAAGGTTTCCATATCTCAATATAGACTGACTGTTCGCAGTCATTTGAGATCCAACAACTATTTGCTAACTCAAAATATTTTTTAAAGTTCTACTAAAACATTATTACAAATTAAGTATAATCGCTAATCTCATATAGAAATCAAAACACTCAAATAGTTTTAGTCCAATACAAGTTCAAATACTCCTAATTAATACACATGATTGTAGTTAACTACCGTTGCATCTAGATAACATATCTCAGATACAATTAAACTACAGTAATGACTAGAGATATTATAAATTCCAAACAGTCCTCAATTGTACATTTCTGTAATCAAATTATAGATCTAATACAATTCAAATTGAATAAATTCAATAGAGAAATAGCATAACAGAACATCATGCATCTATCGACTTGAAATCTGAAGACATATACCGGAAAATGAAGGAAATTGATGAGATTTTAGGTCAATTTTGTATAGTAACAGGGATCAACAACAGCAATTCAACCACAGCCTCAATCAACACCAAATTTTAATCACAACAATGATAGATCAACAGAAAACCAAGCACTTGACTAACGCACTGCAATTTTCACAACACTTGACAATCAGAACCAAACAGCCTTCAAATTGATTTGAGAACTAATGAAACATTGGGATTTTTTTTGAACTTTTCTATTGTTTTTGGTATTTTTTGAGTTTTGGAAATCATTGATTTCGAAAAAGGAAGTCTAAGGTAGCAGTACTATTTTAGAGAAATTTTCAGATTGCCAAAACTTATTAAATGAGGCATAGGGGTGCCTATTTATATAGTTAAAAGGGGGGGAAATTCAAACTTTGTTAATTACAAAGTAGTCCCTCTTTTATTTCAATTTCATCCTTATTGTTTATTAGTTATTCGATTACTAAGCCTTTATTTATGAAGAATTACACTTGTTCCCCTATCTAGAACATTCTATCTTGGTATATTTCCTATCTTGCCGTCATTTCTATTCAGTATTCGCTGAATTACCCATTTTTTGTGTCCATACTACCCCTACCTCCTTAGTATTATTACCCTTAACCCTTTTATTGTCCCTAAATTACCACTGAATCCCAATCAGATTTACCAAATGACTTATTGCCTTATACCCTGAATTATTAATTTCAAAATTTAAAGTTGAATTAACAATTAATCAGAATTTAACGACTAAAATCAGTTAAGGACCAAATCAGCTATACTAATTATTGTTTAATACTAATTACGCTAACAAACCCAAAATTTTAATAGTTATTATCACTGAATACGAAATATTAGAATTAACTAAAAGATTAAATCTAACAAGTATCAAAATTAACAACCAACTAATTTCAAATGAAGCAAACAAACCAAATAAAAATCATAATGTACATCTAAGTCTAACAGTATCAAAATCCTATTTTAATATCATAGCTAAGTCTAATAGTATCAGTTTTTTTTAATACTATTTTAACGAGCAAAAATTAAAAGATAATAATCAGAAAACCTAAAGTACTATATCATTTTTTATCACAAGTTAGAAACAAAAGAGAATAAAAAAAATGCAATAAACAAAAACAAAAAATAGAAAAGGAAACAAGAAACTTAGCTTTCTTTTTCCATATTTAGTTGGACAGCCTTTATTTCTTCTTTTATTTTTCTTGTTTTCTTCAAGCTGTTCCAATATGTGGAGAGTCTTGGCAATTTTCTTGAATCTTTGATCACCAACAGACTTTATCTTTGACGTTTTAGGTTTTTTCAGTGGCTTTTAAAACTTGGGGGTTTCAGAATAGGCTAAGGATGTCAAGAGGAAGTTTTGGTATGATTTTAGAACGATTTGAGTGAAGTAGTATTCGCCGGAATTAGGGTTCCGGTAACACTCTTTTGTTTATTTAAGAATAAAGATATTGATTCGAGGGAAAATAATTAGAGGGGTGGGATAAGGAGGTTATGGCGGTTCCGGGGTGTTAATGGTGGGCTGATTGGCTTAAGTGTGGTCTCCCGCCAGTAAGATTTCGGTGGGATCTATTGAGAAAAAAAGGGGGCGGCGGAGAGATAAGGAAGAAGAAGGAATAAATAATTTTAGGGTTAAGTGTATTGGGCATATTAAACTGTTGGATTAACTGCTGAGATCATTTGAGCCCTAAAACGACATCGTCCAACTTTAATGATCATGCAACCTCGTCTGTTAGATCAATCAAACGAACGGCCTAGATTGAAGTTACAATACGGTATCGTTTTACTTATTAGTGGTCTGTGTTATGTGACCGTTGAATCAATTGTTTCAACAGTCCAGATCAAATGTAATTAAACGGGGTCGTTTGGACTTCCTGGGCAGAACGAGTAAAATTCTTTTTGGGCCTGGACATTTTCTAATTTTGGGCTAGTAACTAATCCGATTTTTAGCCCAAATCTTATTATTTTGTATTTTTGTATTGTATTTCTTTTGTATTTTTGTATTTTCTTTTCTTTTTTATTTTAGTATTTATTTTTTTATTTTATTAAAATTTTCAACTAATTAATTTCTAGAATTTATTTAACATCTATTTTATAATGAATTTCAATTAGAACACTAAAAATGTTATTTTTTATTTTCTATTAATTTGTTTAAAAATGAATTAATACTAAAATTATAAAATTAAAAATCCTAATGCATATGCATATTTTTATATTTTTTAATATGAATTATTATGCAACTAATTAACACAAAGATGCCACAAATATCAACAAAAATTGAAAAACCATTTTGTTTGGACTTTTAGGAATAATTTGTTTAGGGCAAAATCATGTGCTCACACACAACAACACCTCAATAGAGAAGAGATATCCTTCACGCTCCCAATTATAACGTTTCATTACTGCCACTAGTTCACGTCTGACCATCCTTAGCTCGATTGGCTTTCCCCCTACTGGAAATAAAATACTAAATCCCTTTGATTACACACTGAGTAAACCTCCCTACAAGTTATTCACTACCCCGACGCATGGACAAATATCCTACCATGATAAAAATACAGCGAAATAATCACTCATAAGCATCCTGGCAACATGTGCCTAGCCTCAAGGCTCTTAGAAGTTCTGTTACTCAGCTGAAACAATATAAGTTCCCTCTGTAATGCGACTATAATAGTCCACTCAACTATACCGGTAAAATCATCCCGCACCATATTTGTAGTGCCATTACAATCCTTCAATTTACGATTTATAACAAGCACTCACGTAAGATTGAGTAGGAAGAAATCAAAGGCATAAGCCTCAAAGAAATTGAACCGCACGATAAGGAAATAAAAAAGAGAAGTACTCCTAACGACCCTGTAGCTTCCCGGGGATAAGTATAGACGTCTCTGTACCGACCCGCAAGACTCTCCTAGACTTGCTCATGACTCATGAGACCGACGGGAACCTAGTGCTCTGATACCATGTTGTCACAACCCAAATCCACTACGGGTCGTGATGGCGCCGGACACCGCCGTCAGGCTAGACAAATTAAATTACCAATTAATTCCTCTTTTAATACTGTTGAAAATTTAAGGTTTTTCCTTCTATTCTTACATAAATTAAGATCGCTTCATGGATTCTACTCAATAATAACAATTAGAACAGAGTCTTACTGAACCATCCTAGATACCCGCTGTCATAAGTGCATGAGCAACTACTGATAAAGATATAAAAACACAACACAACCTCCATCTGGAATACAATGGACAGAAAGGAAATACAATTACTAGGAAGGGACTTTAAAAAGATACGGGCCGCCTTGCATACTGCAACTCACCTAGTCCATGAATCATCCGTGTCGCTGCACCCAGTAGGCCGCTAAAATATCATGCACCTGTGTAACAACAATGCACAGAAGTGTAGTATGAGTACGTAATCAATGTGTACTCAGTAAATATCCCGCCTAATCTCGAAGGGATAGAGACGAGATGAGAAACTCACTAGAGGTCAATTAACAATATTCTATAAGGGTGAGAAAAATCATGAATTTATATAAAAGTTCTGATTGTGAAGCCAGGGAAAACAGGTAAGCACCTTCAACAATAAATCAACGGCTTCCAAAGTCTATTTTTTATTATCTTATCAGTTTATATCAAGCCACGTAGGGCAAATCACACTGAGGCGACAGCCCACTCCAATAGGAATGTAAATTGTGCACTGCCGAGAGTCGAGCGGTACGAACCATAGATGCATCTATTTTCACCGAGGCGTTCAGCCCATTCCATAAATAAATACATATCATGATTGTGAATCATCCATGCAACGCATGCACACATAAAATACGTGCTCAAGTAGGAAATTAAGAGCTCCTCGAGGATAATCCTCCAAATAAACAACTTTCTCTTTTAACATTTCAAGGAAAATTAATATTAAATATCTTTTTAAATTCCTTAACCAATTTAAGGTGATCTGGATAATTCAAACTATCAATGGATTCACGGCAATCCAAGTATAACATGCTTTTGAGTCCTAGGCTACCCGGACAGTAGCATAATAATAGCTACGCACGGACTCTCGCCACCTCGTACATGCGTAGCCCCCACAAATAAGAGCACAAAACCATTTAACTCATGTATGGGGTAAATTGCCCCTCACAAGATTAGAAAGGAGACTCACCTAGCTCCGAAGACTCATAACTAGCGTTCTACATTCTTCTAAAGGCTTGAACCAACGCACAATCCACCACAAACTAGCCAATGATCATACAAATCCATTAATATATATTCAACTATACTTTACAACCCAATTTAAAACAATTCCTAACCCCAAACGAAAAGTTGATGAAAATGCCCTCGGGCCCACGTGCTCAGAATCCAAAATTTTTTGAAGATAAAAGTTACCCATAAGCTTAGGAACTCAAATATATAATTTCTCTTAATTCCATACTCAAAATCGTGGTCAAAATTCAATAATACAAGTTTTCTATGTCTTCCCTCAAACCCCGAGTTTTCTACAATTTTATAAGTCTAAATCTATATATAAACCTTGTATATACTCAAAACTAGTAGAAATCACTTACCTCATGCTTGGTGATGAAAATGGCTCTTCAAAGTTGCTCCAAAGTCGGATCTCATGGAAGAAATGATGTGAAAATGAGCCAACTTTGATTTTTAAAGAAATCTCTTTGCCTCCTACAGTTTCCGCTTTTGCAGAAAAAAATTCGCTTTTGCGGTTCCGCTTCTGCGGAAAATTTCTGCTTCTGCGGTTTTGTTTCTGCAGACAATTTCCGCTTCTGCGGACAATTTCCGCTTTTGTAGTTTTGACAGTACCAGCATATTTCTCAGCATGGAAACGAGCATAATTTCCTCGTACGATGATCAAATTCGATGATTCTTTTTGCTATGGCTCAGAAATTACGATATGGATCTAATGGTTCAATAAAATATTAATTTGGAGCTCAATTGCTTAATATGATACCCCTTTTATGTCCAAAGAAACGACATTGAAACATCAAATAAGAGCGCGATTATCACCCTTAACACACCCGACGCCCCTGGGACCCCCGACCAATCACAACAACCAGTCCCACAACACATTACGTACTTGCCTGAGGCCTCAAATAACATCAAACAACACTAAAGTCATGAATCCACCTCCAATCCAAGCTTTATGAACTTTAGAACTTCCAACTTCTATATTCGATGCTTAAACCTATCAAAACACGTCCGATCGACCTCAAATTTTGCACACAAGTCAAATTTGATATTACAGACCTACTATAACTTTCGGAATCAGATTCCAACCCCAATGTCAAAAATTTCACTTTCGGTCAAACTTCTCCTTCAATTTTCTATCTTTAGCCAAACGGCTTCAAAATGACCTACGGACCTCCAAATTCAATTATGATCGCGCCCCCAACTACAGAATCACCATACAGAGCTACTCCCAGTCTCAGAATCCAAACGAACATCAATAACACTGAAATGCTCTTTAAGCAAAACTGATGCTATTTCTTGTAAAATGCTAACTTCCACAATAGGTGCCAAAATGCTCCTGGGTCATCCAAAACCCGATCCAGGCATACGCCCAAGTTCGAAATTATCATACGAATCTGGTGGAACCTTCGGATCCCAATTTCGAGGTCATATACTCAAAATTTTAATCCTAGTTCATTTCTTCAACTTTAAGCTTTCAAAATGAGAATTTTCCTTCCAATTCCACTATGAATTTACCGAATTCAATTCCGACCATGCGTACAAGACTATATACCTAAAATGAAGCTGCTCATGGCCTCAGACTGCTGAACGACGCATTAGAGCTCAAAACAACTAATTGGGTCGTTACAAGAATATTGTTTCGTGATATAGTATTTTCTTTATTAATCTGGCGTCTTAATATGATCAATATTAATTTTTTTCAAGAATTTGTGATTGTTAAAATTTTATTCTATGACTCTTACATAGTTTTACCTTTTAAAAATTTTATACTAAGACAAAATAGTTATTTTAATTATTTATCTCATGTTTTAGAATAATTATTTAATTATTTTCCTATAATTTAGGACTCCAAAGTCAACTAAATTTTGGGCATTAATGTTCCCTAATTTAAACTGTATAACATATTTATGTCACGACCCGGATTTTCCACCATTGGGAGTCATGATGGCGCCTACTAGTGGAAGCTAGGCAAGCCAAATATTACTTACATTTCCGTTAGTTACCAAACTCTTATTAAGACTCTAAAATTAAAGCATATAAATTACAGCGGAATAATTAAACTTAGCGGAAGACTTAGTCAATCTTATCAAATATGATAAAGAAACCCAAACATGATACACTACCCAAGACTGGTGTCACAATACTCACGAACTTCTAAGAATAATACACACAATTGTCTGAAAGAAATATAAGTTGTTTATCTCGAATACATGAGATAAAAGAATGAAATACATAGATAGAAGAGACAACGGGTCCTGCGGACGCCTGCAAGGCTACCTCATAGTCTCAGTAGTCGGAATATCCACAATCGCTATTGCCGCTGCTGCTGTCCGTAACATGTATCTGCGCAAAAAGAGCGCAGAGTGTAGTATCAGCACAATCGTGGGGATTGGGGCGTAATTTTCTAAAACGACCGGCCGGGTCGTTACACCAGTCACCCACATAAACCTGTACAGTTGAAATATATATATACATATACAAATGTTTATAAGGAAAGACTCTGCTCTGAAATAATAGTCAATAACTCATAATATCCAGAGTAATCTAGTCAACGGAATAAATCTTACTTTCATGTCTCAATTCATTTTTCATTTCATATCTTGTGGTAGGCGTACCACCCGCTCCCAAAAGTAACAATAAGTTATACCTTGTGGTAGGCGTACCACCCGCTCCCAATTATATCAATAAATTATACCTTGTGGTAGGCGTACCACCCGCTCCCAATTATATCAATAAATTATACCTTGTGGTAGGCGTACCACCCGCTCCCAAATATATCAATAGGCTACCGGCAACTATGGCCAATGCCAAGATTTAAATCACTTTGTGGACGGCGTGCCACACGATCCCATTTCTTATCATATAAGTGGTCGGCGCGCCACACGATCCCAATTCATAATTATATATATATTACCGGCATTTAACCAATAATCTCTGCATCAACAATATTTATAATTACCGGTTTTGAACCAATAATTGATAATAATTCAACAATTTATCTCCATTACCGGTATGACACCAATAACTCTTAATCAACAACTCATACATAACTAAATTCCTATTCCTTCAAGCTAGGATAGAACAAACACTTACCTCGAAAGTTTACGAACGATTCAATCCGTAGCAATGCCTTTTCCTTTCGAATTTGGCTCCAATCCAATCGTATCTATACACAATTGATTTAATATCATCAATTCTACTTAACAGACTAGTTCATATTGCTAAATATGATTTTTACAACATTTTGCCCGGAATAGTAAAAATCGACCCGGGCCCACATAATCGAAACTCAAGTTTCGAACCAAAATAGGTTCACCCAATCATCCATGAGTTCAAATATACAATTTGTTCTTAAGTTTAACTCCAAAACGAGGTCTAGATCGCAAATTCTTTGAAAACCCTTACTATACTCAATTCTCAATTTTTCTACCCATTTACACCTATTTAGGCTTAGGAATTCAAATAATATTGATGGAAAATGAAGATAAAGAGTTAAGAATCACTTACCCAAGAAGTTTGAAGAAGGATTGCTCAAGAATCGCCCAAGAAGCTGTGGAGAAGAGAGGGTTTTGTGAAAATGGAATAAAATCCCGTAAGTGTTCTGTTTTGGATATTAATTCACTGGGCAAAAATTTTCCCTTCGCGTTTGCGTGCACAGTGTCGCGTTCGCGAAGGGTTGGACAGAAATGGGCATCGCGTTCGCGTGGACTCAGTCGCGAACGCGTAGAAGAAAATCTGGAGGCTTACAATTTGGCTTACGCGAACGCGTGGTGCCTTACGCGAACGCGTAGAAAGAGCAGGCCAGGCTCCGCGAACGCGGGAGCCTTCACGCGAAAGCGATCATATGGACGCGAACGCGAAGAAGGGGAAGGAGAAGCCTTCGCGAACGCGACCAGGTGGACGCGAACACGAAGAAGGAATATCTGCTGCAGATTTTCTGCAATTTTTTCCAAGTCCAAAACCACCCCGATACCTATCCGAAACTCACTCGAGCCCTCGGGGCTCCAAACCAAATATGCACACTAAGTCAATAACATCATACGGACTTGCTCGAGCGATCAAATCGCCAAAATAACATCAAAATCAATGAATTGAGCCTTAAAACTCAATAATTCTTTCAAATTTCATAATTTCCAAAATTTCCAATTTAAGGCCGAAACACGTCAAACGACGTCCGTTTTCAACCAAACTTTACAGGAAGCGCTTAACCAATATATATGACTTGTACCGTGCGTCAGAACCAAAATACGAGCCCGATACCATTGCTTTTTAATCAAATTTCAGTTTCATTTCCCTTAAACATTTTTAGAAAATAATTTAATAGAAAAATTCTTTTACCGGGGTTCTAAACCTCGGATTTCAATTCCAAGCATACGCCCAAGTTCCATATTTTTCTACGGATTTTCTGAGACCGTCAAATCACGGGTCCAGGTCCGTTTACCAAAAATGTTGACCAAAGTCCACCATATCAATATTAATATCAAAATTCTTCAAATGTTTCACATATTTCATATATTTCAACATAAAAATTTTCCAACTTCGCGCCCGAACTGCGCACGCAAATCGATGAAACTATAAATGAGGTTTTCAAGACCTCAGAAGCTCGAAATGATTAATAAAACAAGTGATGACCCTTTGGGTCGTCACATTCTCCACCTCTAAAACAATTGTTCGTCCTCGAACGGACAAAAGAAAGAAGTACCTGAGCCATGGAATAGATGAGGATATCGGCTCTGCATGTCGGACTCGGAATCCCAGGTCGATGCCTCAGGAGGCTGACCCCTCCACTAAACTCGCACAGAAGGAAAACTCTTCGACCTCAACTGTCGAACGTGCCGATCTAGGATAGCTACCGGCTCCTCCTCATAGGACGGATCTTTGTCCAATTGGACAGTGCTGAAATCTAACACGTGCGACGGATCGCCGTGATATTTTCGAAGCATGGACACATGAAACACTGGATGTACAGCTGATAAGCTAGGTGGCAAGGCAAGTTTATATGCCACCTCTCCCACACGATCAAGAATCTCGAATGGTCCAATAAACCTAGGGCTAAGTTTGCCCGTCTTTCCAAATCTCATCACGCCCTTCATAGGCGATACTCGGAGCAATACTCGCTCTCCTACCATGAAAGCTATGTCTCTAACCTTGCGATCTGCATAGCTCTTTTGCCTGGACTGAGCTGTGCGAAGTCTTTCTTGAATAATCTTGACTTTATCTAAGGCTTCCCGAACTAAATCCGTGCCCAATAACCGAGCTTATCCCGGTTCAAACCACCCAACCGGAGAACGACACCGCCTACCATACAATGCTTCATAAGGAGCCATCTGGATGCTCGATTGATAACTATTATTATAAGCAAACTCTGCCAAAGGCAGGAATTGATCCCACGAACCTCCAAAATCAATAACACACGCCCGTAGCATATCTTCCGGTATCTGAATAGTCCTCTCGGACTGACCATCCGTCTGGGGATGAAAGGCTGTATTTAGCTAAACTTGCGTGCCCAGCTCTCGTTGAACCGCATTCCAGAAATGTGAGGTAAACTGCACACCTCGATCTGAAATAATAGAGATTGGCACGCCATGAAGGCGAACGATCTCCCTGATATAAATCCCAGCTAACTTCTCGAATGAATAGGTAGTGGCAATAGGAACAAAATGAGCTGACTTGGTCAGCCTATCAACAATCACCCAAACAGCATCAAACTTCTTCCGAGTCTTCGGAAGTCCGGAAACGAAATCCATCGTGATTCGCTCCCACTTCCATTCAGGAAGTTCAATTCTCTGAAATAAACCGCCAGGTCTTTGATGTTCATACTTAACCTGCTGACAATTAAGGCACCGTGTCACATATGCCACAATATCCTTTTTCATTCTCCGCCACCAATAATGTTAACGCAAATCTCGATACATTTTCGCTGCGCCTGGATGAATAGAATACCGCGAATTGTGAGCTTCTTCTAGAATCAATTCTCTAAGCCCATCAACATTTGGTACACAAATGCGCCCTTGCATCCTTAGGATCCCATCAGCATCTAAGGTGACATGTTTAGCACCTCCTCGCTGAACCGTATCTCTAAGGTCACATAAATAAGAATCATAATATTGTTGATCGCGGATACGCTCCAATAATGAAGAGCGAGCGATCGTGCAAGCTAGTACTCGACTAGGCTCAGAAATATCCAACCTCACAAATCGGTTGGCCAAGGACTGAACATCCAAAGCAAGTGGTCTCTGATTGACTGGAATATAAGCAAGACTACCCATACTGGCTGAGTTCCTACTCAAGGCGTCGGCCACCACGTTTGCTTTTCCCGGATTATATAAAATGGTGACATCATAATCTTTTAGCAATTCTAGCCACCTTCTCTGCCTCAAATTCAACTCTTTCTGCTTAAACAAATACCGAAGACTCTTATGATCGGTGTATACTTCACATGCTACCCCATACAAATAATGCCTCCAGATCTTCAATGCGTGAATAATCGCCGCCAATTCTAGATCATGCACTGGATAGTTCTTCTCATGAATCTTCAACCGCCTCGAAGCATAGGCAATAACCTTGCCATCCTGCATTAACACTGCACCAAGCCCAATACGGGAAGCATCACAATAAACAGTATAAGGTCCCGTACCTGTGGGTAAAACCAATACCGGTGCTGTGGTCAAGGCTGTCTTGAGCTTTTGAAAGCTCACCTCACATTCATCGGACCATTCAAATTGAACACCTTTCTGGGTCAATCTGGTCAGTGGGGTTGCAATAGATGAAAATCCCTCTACGAATCGGCGATAAGAACCCGCTAATCCCAAGAAACTCCGAATATATGTGGCTGATGTCGGTCTAGGCCAGTTCTTGACTGCCTCAATCTTCTTCGGATCAACCTGAATACCTGCTTCCGTCACAATATGACCCAGGAATGCAACTGAACTTAGCCAAAATTTACACTTTGAAAATTTTGCATATAGTTGGCTATCTCTCAGAGTCTGCAAGGCCACTCTGAGATGTTGCGCATGCTCCTCCTGACTGCGGGACTATATTAATATGTCATCAATGAAGACTATTACAAACAAGTCTAAATAAGGCCGGAACACCCGATTCATTAATTCCATAAAAGTCGCTGGAGCATTTGTCAACCCAAAAGACATGACCAGAAATTCATAATGTCCATACCGAGTGCGGAACGCTGTCTTAGGGACATCAGATGCCCTAATCTTCAGCTGATGATAGCCAGATCTCAAATCTATCTTTGAAAATACCTTGGCACCCTGAAGCTGGTCAAATAAATCATCAATTCGCGGAAGTGGATATTTATTTTTGATAGTCACCTTGTTTAACCGTCGATAGTCAATGCACATTCTCATCGAACCATCTTTCTTCTTTACAAATAATACAGGTGCACCCCACGGCGAAACACTGGGTCTAATGAAACCCTTTTCAAGTAAATCCTGCAACTGTTCCTTTAATTCTTTTAACTCTGGCGGAGCCATAAGATATGGGGGAATGGAAATGGGCTGAGTGCCTGGAGCCAAGTCAATGCAAAAATCAATGTCCCTATCGGGCGGCATACCTGCCAAGTCTGAAGGAAATACTTCAGGAAATTCGCGAACCACAGGCACAGAGTCAATAGAAGGAACCTCAGCACCGGAATCACGGACATAGGCCAAATAAGCCAAGCATCCCTTCCCAACCATACGCTGAGCCTTAACATAAGAAATAACATTGCGATTAGTATGACCTGAAATTCCTTTCCACTCTATACGAGGCAAATTCGGCAAAGCTAAAGTCACAGTCTTGGCATGGCAATCTAAAATAGCATGATATGGAGATAGCCAGTCCATGCCTAATATAATATCAAAGTCCACCATATTTAGGAGCAATAATTCAGCACGGGTCTCGAGACCCTCAATTACTATAATACATGACCGATGAACTCGATCAACCACAATAGAATCACCTATTGGTGTAGACACATGAACAGGAACACTCAGTGGATCGCTAGGATGAATCAAGTACAGTGCAAAATAGGAAGACACGTACGAATATGTAGACCCAGGGTCAAATAATGTTGATGCCTTTCTATCACAAACCAAAATAATACCTGTAATGACGGCATCAGAAGACTCAGCCTCTGGTCTGGTGGGAAGTGCATAACATCGGGGTTGTGCCCCACCACCCTGAGCAGTATCTCTAGGACGATCAGCTGCTGGCTGGTCTCTACCTCTATCGGTCTGAGATCTACCTCTATGACCTCTACCTCCACCTCTATGTCCTCTACCTCCGCCTCTAGCTGGCTAGGCAGGCTGTGGAGGAACTGGGGCCTGAATCATGGCACGAGAACCCTGCGGCTGAGATCTGTCAGAAGCTCGAGGGCAATACTTTGCAATGTGCCCAAGATCACCGCACGTAAAACAAGCCCTCGACTGCTGAAAATAGCAAAGTGGTGGTACACTGATAGGCTGCTGATCAGAGTAGCGTGGCTGAGAATTACGATCACTAGAAGCATCATGAGAAACCTGAAGAGCTGACTGATAAGGCCTAGGAGGATGGCCTCTATCATGAGAATCTCTACCTCCGGACGAGGTACCACTGAATCTACCCGAATTACGAGATCTTTTATCTGATCCATGTCTTGCTCCCTGTGACAGAGCCATCTCGATCCGGCGGGCTGCATTAGCCGCCTCCTGAAAAGTGATTTCAGTTCCTGCCCCCAAAGCCATCTGTAGTCGAATTGGCTGATTCAAGCCATCAATAAACCTTCTCACCCTTTCCCGATCTGTGGGAAGTATGATAATAGCATGACGAGCCAGGTCCACGAACCTAGTCTCGTACTGTGTGACAGACATAGAACCCCGATGAAGACGCTCAAATTGCCTGCGCATAAACTCCCGCTGAGTTGCTGGAAGGAACTTCTCCAAGAATAATTCTGCAAACTGCTCCCAAGTCAAAGATGACGATCCCGCTGGCCTGGATAGACAATAATCCCTCCACCAAGTCTTGACAGAACCAAATAATTGAAAAGTAGCAAAATCCACACCATTAGTCTCCACAATGCCCATAGTACGGAGAACCTCGTGGCGGCTATATAGGAAATCTTAGGGATCCTCTGAAGGAGTGCCGCTGAATGTGGTAGTGAACAACATGGTAAACCTGTCCAATCTCCATAACGCGTCAGCAAACATAGCTGCACCATTATTAGCCTGAGTCACAATTACAAGCTGGAGCTGCCTCAACTGGCTGAATCACAGGAACCTGAGCCTGGGGAATTACTGGCTCCGGGGTGCGCATTGTAGGAGTCTGATTACCTCATCCAGCCTGAGAAGTGGCTGGTGCTACTGGAAATAAACCTGCTATGGTGATATTGTCCATAAAACCTGCTATCCGGACCAAAGCATCCTGAAGATCCGGTGAAAACATAACCCCTCCTGGGACCTGAGCTGGGCCTACTGGAGCTGCTGGGACTGGAACCTCCTCCTCTATATGAGCCCGAGGTTCTGCCACTTGTGCTGCTGCTCGGGGCTGAGCTCTGCCCCTACCTTGGCCTCTAGGATGACCTCGACCTCGGCCTCTGCCCCTAGCACAAGCTGCCACTGCTGGGACCTCGGGCTGCTGGTCAGTAGATGAGGATGCACGTGTTCTTACCATCTGCGAAAGAACAGAGTAGAAGTTCAATTAACATTTGAAAGATCAAGTCGCACGACTAGAAAGAATAAAGGGAAAATTTTTTTCCTAACTCTGTAGCCTCTGGAGAATAAATATAGACGTCTCCGTACCGATCCCTCAGACTCTACTAAGGTTGTTCGTGAGTTGTGAGATCTGTGCAACCTAGTGCTCTGATACCAATTTGTCACGACCCGGATTTCCCACCATCGGGAGTCATGATGGCGCCGACTAGTGGAAGCTAGGCAAGCCAAATATTACTTACATTTCCGTTAGTTACCAAACTCTTATTAAGACTCTAAAATTAAAACATATAAATTACAGCGGAATAATTAAACTTAGCGGAAGACTTAGTCAATCTTATCAAATATGATAAAGACCCAAACATGATACACTACCCAAGACTGGTGTCACAATACTCACGAACTTCTAAGAATAATACACACAATTGTCTGAAAGAAATATAAGCTGTCTATCTCGAATACATGAGATAACATAATGAAAAACATAGATAGAAGAGACAACGGGTCCTGCGGACGCCTGCAAGGCTACCTCGTAGTCTCGGTAGTCGGAATATCCACAATCGCTACTATCGCTGTGTAACGACCCGGCCCGTCGTTACGGGAATTTACCACCCCGTCATGTTGCAATTACATGTTTTATGCTTTTATATCAGTGTTAGAGCCTATCGGGTGAGTTAGGAGTGAATTGAATTGAAAATGAAGCAAATAGCATGTTTGAAGGAAGTTTATAAGGAAAGACTCTGCTCTGAAATAACAGTCAATAACTCATAATATCCAGAGTAATCTAGCCAACAGGATAAATCTTACTTTCATGTCTCAATTTATTTTTCATTTCATATCTTGTGGTAGGCGTACCACCCGCTCCCAAAAGTAACAATAAGTTATACCTTGTGGTAGGCGTACCACCCGCTCCCAATTATATCAATAAATTATACCTTGTGGTAGGCGTACCACCCGCGCCCAATTATATCAATAAATTATACCTTGTGGTAGGCGTACCACCCGCTCCCAAATATATCAATAGGCTACCGGCAACTATGGCCAATGTCAAGATTTAAATCACTTTGTGGACGGCGTGCCACACGATCCCATTTCTTATCATATAAGTTGTCGGCACGCCACACGATCCCAATTCATAATTATATATATATTACCGGCATTTAACCAATAATCTCTGCATCAACAATATTTATAATTACCGGTTATGAACCAATAATTGATAATACTTCAACAATTTATCTCCATTACCGGTATGACACCAATAACTCTTAATCAACAACTCATACATAACTAAATTCCTATTCCTTCAAGCTAGGATAGAACAAACACTTACCTCGAAAGTTTACGAACGATTCAATCCGTAGCAATGCCTTTTCCTTTCGAATTTGGCTCAAATCCAATCGTATCTATACACAATTGATTTAATATCATCAATTCTACTTAACAAACTAGTTCATATTGCTAAATATGATTTTTACAACATTCTGCCCGGAATAGTAAAAATCGACCCCGGGCCCACATAATTGAAACTCAAGTTTCGAACCAAAATAAGTTCACCCAATCATCCATGAGTTCAAATATACAATTTGTTCTTAAGTTCAACTCCAAAACGAGGTCTAGATCGCAAATTCTTTGAAAACCCTTACTATACTCAATTCTCAATTTTTCTACCCATTTACACCTATTTAGGCTTAGGAATTCAAATAATATTGATGGAAAATGAAGATAAAGAGTTAAGAATCACTTACCCAAGAAGTATGAAGAAGGATTGCTCAAGAATCGCCCAAGAAGCTGTGGAGAAGAGAGGGTTTTGTGAAAATGGTATAAAATCCCGTAAATGTTCTGTTTTGGGTATTAATTCACTGGGCGAAAATTTGCCCTTCGCGTTCGCGTGCACAGTGTCGCGTTCGCGAAGGGTTGGACAGAAACGGGCATCGCGTTCGCGTGGACACAGTCACGAACGCGCAGAAGAAATTCTGGGGGCTTACAATTTGGCTACGCGAACGCGTGGTGCCTTACGCGAACGCGTAGAAGAGGCAGGCCAGGCTCCGCGAACGCGGGAGCCTTCACGCGAACGCGTAGAGGAAAAAGGATGGGGTCCAGGTTGTTGTACGCGAACGCGAAGAAGGGGAAGGAGAAGCCTTCGCGAACGCGAACGCGAACGCGAAGAAGGAATATCTGCTGCAGATTTTTTGCAATTTTTTCCAAGTCCAAAACCACCCCGATACCTATCCGAAACTCACCCGAGCCCTCGGGGCTCCAAACCAAATATGCACACTAACTCAATAACATCATACGAACTTGCTCGAGCGATCAAATCGCCAAAATAACATCAAAATCAATGAATTGAGCCTTAAAACTCAATAATTCTTTCAAATTTCATAATTTCCAAAATTTCCAATTTAAGGCCGAAACACGTCAAACGACGTCCGTTTTCAACCAAACTTTACAGGAAGCACTTAACCAATATATATGACTTGTACCGGGCGTCAGAACCGAAATACGAGCCCGATACCATTGCTTTTTAATCAAATTTCAGTTTCATTTCCCTTAAACATTTTCAGAAAACAATTTAACAGAAAAATTCTTTTACCGGGGTTCTAAACCTCGGATTTCAATTCCGAGCATACGCCCAAGTTCCATATTTTTCTATGGATTTTCTGAGACCGTCAAATCACGGGTCCAGGTCCGTTTACTAAAAATGTTGACCAAAGTCCACCATATCAATATTAATATCAAAATTCTTCAAATTTTTCACATATCTCATATATTTCAACATAAAAATTTTCCAACTTCGCGCCCGAACTGCGCACGCAAATCGATGTAACTATAAATGAGGTTTTCAAGACCTCAGAAGCTCGAAATGATTAATAAAATAAGTGATGAACCTTTGGGTCGTCACAATTTATAATTCTATCAATCATTATTTTGTTGGATACTTTTTCACTAAGTCAAACCATATTAACGAGCATACAACTAAAATAAATTCTTTTATAACTTAAAAGATGCTTAGTCTACAACAAACATAGGAGATATATTAAAAACTATAGGGGATTCAGGATTTGAAGTTTACGAATTTCTATAATAAATGGTGAGATATTATTTGACAAATATAAGAAATAAAAAAAAAAGAAAATTAATTAAATAATTAATTTTATACCGATAAAATAATTATTTAATTATTTTCTACTTTCAAGACTTTCAAATTAAATAAAATTTTACTTATTTTATTTATTTTCTCTTCCAGTTATGTAAAAAGTCTAAATACATAGAATTAACTGGAATATAATGCATTAATTAAATCAAAACTAACGTGAGTATTTTACCATTCAAAGAAAACAATTTCCATTGTGATATATATCCTTCAACAAACTTGAAAACCGAAAAAGTAAAAAAAAGGAAGAAATAGAATTAGAATTGGATATTACCATTGTTTCAATTGTCGTTTCTCTTTTATTAAATCAAGGTCTAAGAAAAATAATTGTACCAACTAAATTATTGAATGTTTATAATAAAATAACAATAGGTAATAATTTTTTACCTAAAAAATTTATACAATTATTTTATTTTACCATTCACTCAAAATTTTTGTATAAATCTACAATATGAAGTCTCCTTTTTGTTTTTTATACTTTTTTATTTGAATTCTAATAGGAATAGGAAGGAGTTCATATTAGGTACAACAACAACAACAACAAACAACCCAGTATAATCCCACTTAGTGGGGTTTGGGGAGGGTAGTGTGTACGCAGACCTTACCCCTACCCTAGGGTAGAGAGGCTGTTTCCAAATAGACCCCCGGCATCCTTCCCTCCAAGAACTTCCCACCTTGCTCTTGGGGAGTTCATATTAGGTACTTCAACAAATAAAATTTATTTTTATTCATAAAAAATACAAATATAATTTATTTTTAAGGCATTGTTACATGATATTTGTGTACAAGTCAATGTATTATATATTCAACTTTGCATGAGCTACTAAACCAAATGTATAACTCATATATATTAAAGTTACGGTACGGCATTAGAATACGGTTTTGTGATATAGTATTTTCTTTATTAAGTTGGCGGCTTAATATGATCAGTATTAATTATTTTCAAGAATTTGTGATTGTTAAAATTTTATTCTATGACTCTTACATAGTTTTACCTTTAAAAAACAAAGTTTGTACTAGATAAAATAAGCATTTTAATTATTTCTCTCATATTTAAGAATAATTATTTAATTATTTACTTATAATTTAGGACAACAAAGTCAACTAAACTTTGGGCATTAATGTTCCCTTATTTAAACTGTATAAAGTATCTATAATTATATCAATCATTATTTTGTTGGGTTACTTTTTGACTAAGTCAAACAATATTAACGTGCATACAACTAAAATAAATTCTTTTATAATTTAGTGAATCGAAGCATACTTCCAGGTTTTTCCACCGGGACTTTGTACCTCCCGACCTCTTGTTTACTTTGTACATCCTTTTACGTTTTCTAGCTAAGCATACATTGTGTAGTTTTTTGTGTCGATATCTAGCTTGCATCCTTTTGCGTATTTCGCTATAGTGCATGTGTGTCGATTGGAGGGATAGTGGCCGCGGCGGGGGATGGTAGTATGACGCCATGTCCTAGGGGGCGGGGGTGGTGGCAGGTGTGAGAAGGGGGGCAGGGAGCAATTCTACAGGTAGGGCGGGAGGCAAGGGTGGGAAGAGGGTAGCGGACGCTCATAGATTAAGGATCGGGTCATGGAACATAAGCACTCTGACGGGTAAGTCCATTGAGTTGGCAAAGATTCTACAGAAGAGGAGGGTTAACATAGCTTGTGTTCAAGAGACTAGGTGGAAAGGGTCGAAGGCGAGGAATACAGACGGGATTAAGCTTTGGTATTCTGGGGTCGTGAGCAGTAAGAATGGAGTGGGAATCTTGGTGGATAGGGATATAAGGAAGTCCATGGTTGAGGTTAGGCGAGTGAATGATAGGCTAATGTCTATTAAGTTGGTTATTGGGGGTTGCGTCCTCAACGTCATCAGCGCTTACACACTACAAGCGGGCTTAGATGAGGAGGTTAAGAAGCATTTTTGGGAGGACTTGGATGATTTGACGAGTAGTATTCCCCAATCTAAGAAGTTAGTTATTGGAGGGACTTTAATGGTCATATTGGCATTGATTCTGGTGGTTATGCTGAGGTGCACAACGGTTTTGGCCTTGGGATTAGGAACAGAGGAGGCACATTGCTGCTTGATTTCGCCAGGGCTTCCGAGCTTCTGATTACGAACTCGACATTTCAGAAGATGGAGGAGCATTTGGTCACTTTCAAAAGTTTGGCGTCGAGGACTTAGATTTATTACATCCTTCTCAGAAGGAGCGATGGAGGTTCGTGCAAGGAATGCAAGGTTATTCCGGGAGAGTCCCTTGCAACTCTTCAAAGACTCCTCGTGATGGATATCGGTCTCTGGGTAAAGAGGAAGAGGTGGGGTTCTCGGGTACGATCGCGGATTAGATGGGGTACTTTGGCTAAGGAGAAAGCCCAGGAGTTGGAGAGGTGGTTAGTTGTTGGTGGGGCTTGGAGAAGCTCTGGGGAAGCGGATGCAATGTGGTAAGAGATGGCGAACTTGGTTAGGGAGGTAGCATGGGATGTGCTCGGGGTAGCCAAGGGCTAACATCAGGGCGACTGGTGGTGGAACGACATAGTCCAAAGAAAAGTGGAGGTGAAGAAGGTGGCATTTTCTAAGTTGGCAGGGAGCACAAGCGATGATGAAAGGAGAGTGAACAGGGTATCTACAAGGTGGCGAGGAAGGAAGCGAAACTGGCGGTTACAGAAGCTAAAAACGTGGCATTTGGTCGCATGTACAAGGAATTGGGGAGAAAGGTGGGGACAGGACGTTATTCCAGTTAGCTAAAGTAAGGGAGAGGAATGTGCGGGATCTCGACCAAGTTAAGTGAATCAATGACGAGGATGGTAGAGTTCTGATGGGGGAGTCTCAAGTCAAGCAGAGGTGGCAGGCGTACTTTCGAGACCTACTTAATAAGGAGGGGGATCGAAAAATAGAGCTAGGGGCACTGGGACATTCGGAGCGTCATAGAGACCTTGGGTACTGCATGCGCATTAGGGCGGAGGAGGTCATGGGGGCTTTGCGTAGGATGAGTAGGGGTCGAGCGACTAGGCCAGACGAAATTCCGGTGGAGTTTTGGAAATGCATGGGTAAGTCGGGAGTGGAGTGGCTCTCCAGGCTGTTCAATGCGATCTTCAGGACTAAAAAGATGCCGGAGGAGTGGAGGTGGAGTACAATGGTGCCCTTGTACAAGAACAAAGGGGATATCCAGTGCTGCAATAACTATAGGGGTATCAAATTTATAAGTCACACCATGAGGGTCTTGGAGCGGGTGATCGAGGTGAGGGTGAGGGAGATGACATCTATATCTGTGAACCAGCTCAATTTCATGTTGGGTCGCTCCACTACAGAAGCTATCCACCTTGTCAGGAGATTGGTGGAATAGTTCAGGGATAAGAAGAACGACATGCACATGGTGTTTATCGACTTGAAGAAGGCGTATGACAAGGTCCCTAGGGTGGTGCTATGGAGGTGCCTGGAGGCAAAGAGTTTGCCGGAAGCCTACATCAAAGTAATTAAGGACATGTACGAGGGAGCTAAGACTAGGGTCAGGATTGTGGGTGGCGACTCAGACCATTTTTCGTTGGTTATGGGGCTCGACCAAGGATCGACGCTTAGCCCTCTCTTGTTTGCCTTGGTAATGGATGCCCTAACCCGACATATTCAAGGGGATGTGCCTTGGTGTATGCTATTTGCAGATGACATAGTCTTGATAGGCGAGATGAGGGTCGGTGTTAACGAGAGGCTAGAGGTATGGAGACAGACTCTCGGGTCTAAGGGTTTCAAAATAAGCAGGCCTAAGACAGAATACCTGGAGTGCAAGTTTACCGCCGAGCCTAGCAAAGTTGGCAGGGACGTGAAGATTGGATCTCAGGTCATCGGCTAGAGGGACAGTTTCAGATATCTTGGGTCGGTGATTCAGGGGGACGGAGAGATAGACGGGGATGTCACCCACCGTATAGGGGCGGGGTGGTCGAAGTGGAGGCTTGCTTCAGGAGTCCTGTGTGACAAGAAAGTGCCATAGAAACTCAAAGGAAAGTTTTATAGAGTTGTGGTTAGACCTGCCATGTTGTATGGGGCGGAGTACTGGCCGGTGAAGAACTCTTATGTTCAGAGAGTGAAGGTTGCTGAGAAGAGGATGCTTAGGTGGATGTGCGGGCTCACCAAGTTATATAAGACTAAGAACGAAATTATTCAAGAGAAGGTGGGGGTGGCCCCAGTGGATGAGAAGATGCGAGAAGCAAGGCTCATGTGGTTCGGACATGTGCGGAGGAGAAGCCCTGATGCCCTAGTGAGGAGTTGTGAGCGGTTGTCGGTGGTCGACATGAGGCAAGGCAGAGGGAGGCCTAAGAGGTATTGAGTAGAGGTGATTAGGCAAGACATGGCTAAAATGCGGATTACCGAGGACATGGCCCTTGATAGGAAAGTCTGGAGGTCTAGTATCAGGGTTGTAAGGTAGGGACTTCTAGAATTTTTCGTACTCCTATCTCGGGGTTAGGTGGGGCTTGGTAGGGCTCTCCATAGATGATTTGTGTAATGGAGTGTGTTCTCCTTATGGTAGTTATTTATAGTAGTTATTGTTTGATATTATTGCATGTCATTTTATTTATGGTCCTTATGTTTAGGGAATTATTTATGCGATTTCCTCTGGAGTTACTAATGCTCTTTTGTCTTTTATTTTTGTTTTTCCCTTCCTTCCCTGAGCCGAGGGTCGATTGGAAACAGCTTCTCTACCCTTTCGGGTAGGGGTAAGGCCTGCCTACATATTACCCTCCCCAGACCCTACTTTGTGGGACTATACTGGTTAGTTGTTGTTGTTGTTGTTAGTCTACAACAAACATAAGAGATATATTAAAAATAAAGGCGGATCCGTGATTTGAAATTTATGGATTTCTATAGTAAATGGTTAGCCGGAAACAGCCTCTCTGCCCTTTCGGGTAGGGGTAAGGCCTGTGTACGTATTACCCTCCCCAGACCCCACTTTGTGGGAACATACTGGATAGTTGTTGTATAGTAAATGGTTAGATATTCTCTGCAAAATATAAGAAATTAAAAAAATTAATTTAGTAATTAATTTTATGTCGATAAAATAATAATTTAATTATTTTCTACTTTTAAGACTTTAAAATTGACTAAAATTTTACTTATTTTATTTTTTTCATTTTGAGTTATGTAAAAAGCCTAAATACATAGAATTAACTGGCATATAATATATTAATTAAATCAAAATTAACGTGAGTATTTTACCATTCAAAGAAACAAAACTTCCATTGTGATATCCTTCAACAAACTGGAAAACTGCAAAAGTAAAAAAGGGGAAAAAAAAAAGAATTTGAATTGGATATTGCCATTGCTTCAATTGTCGTTTCTCTTTTATTAATTCAAGGTCTAAGAAAAATAAATTTTCCAACTAAATTATTGAATATATATAATAAAATAACAATAAGAACTAATATTTTACCTAAAAGATTTATAACAACTATTTTATTATACCATTCAATCAAAATTTTCGTATGATAACTAAACCTACAATATGAAGTCTCTTTTTTGTTTTTCATACTTTTTTATTTGAATTCTAATAGGAATAAGATGGAGTTCATTTTAATTCATAAAAAAAAATATTATTTATTTTTAAGGTAGTATTGCATGATATTTGAGTAAAAGTCAATGTACTATAGATTCAACTTTGCAGGAGCTACAACTCATAATATTGAAGTTATGATACGGCATTAGAATACTTTCTGTTTCGTGATATAGTATTTTCTTACGGGAAAAGGCCTAATTACCCATGTCCTATACCCAAAGTTCCAACTACACACTTTTTCTACACGGAAGTCCTATTACCTCCCTAACCTATCACGGGAATCCTAATACCCCCAAAATATTTTTTACCTTAATATTTTGCACCTTTTGTGCTGAGCTGAACCGAAATTCGTGCTGAGCTGGACCGGAACCCGTGCTGAGCTGGATTAGCACAAAAGTTGCAAAATATTAAGGTAAAAAATAGTTTAGGGGGAGTAATAAGATTCCCGTGATAGGTTAGGGGTAATAGGATTTCCGTGTAGAAAAAATGTGTAGTTGGAACTTTGGGTATAGGACGGGGGTAATTAGGCATTTTCCCTTTTCTTTATTGAATTGGCGGCTAAATATGATCAATATTAATTCTTTTCAGCAATTTGTGATTGTTAAATTTTCTTTACGACTCTTACATAGTTTTACCTTTTAAAAAACGCTTTTATACTAGACAAAACAATTATTTTTATTATTTCTCTCATATTTAACAATAATTATTTAATTATTTTCTTATAATTGAGGAATCCAAAGTCAACTAAATTTTGGGCAATAATGTTCCCTTATTTAAATTGTGCTCCCTTCGGTCCAAGATAAGTAATTATTTGGTATTTTTTTGTGGTCCAAAATAAGTAAATTTTTTAAATTTCAATGATGAATTAATTATTTCTTTCCTACATTGCCATTGGAGTAAATAGTGTTAAAGTATCTGTTAGGAGTGCTTATTTGAGATAATAAAGATTAATATGGTCAATTTTATTACTAATTAATATTAATAAAATAGATTTCTTAATCTGTGCAAAAACATTCAAATAATTACTTATTTTGGATAGGAGGGAGTATAAACTATAAAGTATCTATAATTCTATCAATCATTATTTTGTTTATTACTTTTTCACAATAAGTCAACCCATATTAACGTGCATACCACTAAAATAAATACTTTTATAACTTAAAAGAGGCTTTGTCTACAACAAATATTGAAGATATATAAAAAATAAGGGTGGATTGAGGATTTGAAGTGAATAGATTTCTTTAACAAATGATTAGATATTCTTTGACAAATATAAGAAATAAAAAAGTTAACTTAATAATTTATTTTATTTTGATAAATAGTCATTTAATTATTTTACTTTTAAGACTTTAAAATTAAGTAAAATTTTACTTCTTTTTTTGTTTGAGTTATGTAAAAAGTCTAAATACATAGAATTTACTGACATATAGTATATTAATTAAATCAAAACTAACGTGAGTATTTTACCCTTCAAAGCAAACAAAACTTCCATTCTGATATCTTTCAACAAACTTGAAAACCGATAAAGTAAAGAAGGAAGAAAAAGAATTTGAATTGGATATTACCATTGTTTCAATTGTCGTTTCTCTTTTATTGAATTCGAGGTCTAAGAAAAATAATATTACCAACTAAAAAATTGAATTTTTATAATAAAATAAACAATAAGCACTAATGTTTAGCTAAAAAGTTTATAACAATTATTTTATTTTACCATTCAATCAAAATTTCCGTATGATAATTAAACCTACAATATGAAGTCTCTTTATTGTTTTTCATACTCTTTTTATTTGAATTCTAATAAGAATAAGAAGGAGTTCATATTAGGTACTTCAACAAATATAATTTATTTTTCCTCATAAAAAACAAATATAATTTTTTAATGCATTATTGCATGATATTGAGAACAAGTCAATGTACTATATATTCAGCTTTGCATGAGCTACTAAACAAAATGTACAACTCATATATATATTGAAGTTTGTGATGATCCGGTCAGTCGTCACGTGAGTTACCATCCCGTTTTCCCCGTTATATGCTTGTTCATGTTTCAATATATATGTTTGATGAATTTGAGTCAATTCGGATCGAGTTTGGTAGGAAATGAGACAAATAGTCTCTTTGATGAAGGAATAGTTTGGAAAAGTCAACCGGATGTTGACTTGTGAGTTAGAGGGCCCGGAATCGAATTCTGGTGGTTCGGTTAGCTTCGGGAGATGATTTACGGCTTAGGAGAGCAATCGAAATTGAATTCGGAGGTCTGGAGTAGAAATAGGCTTGAATTGGCAAAGTTGAAATTTTGGAGAATTTCGGTCGATACGTGAGATTTGATCCGGGTGTCGGAATGGAATTCCGACAGTTGCAGTAGCTTCGTAAGGTTTTGGATATGTCTGTAGATTTTCAGGTCATTTGGTCATAGTTTGGTCGGGTTTTGATTGGATGTTGGTTTCGGAAGTTTTAGTCGAAACTTAGGCTTGAATCCGCCTTAATTTGATGATTTTTGTGTTTAAGGACACGTTTTTATGATTGGAATAAGTTCGTATCGTATTTTGGAGTAGGTTGGTATTTTTCGTTAAGGTCCCGACGGCCTCAGGGTGAATCCGGGGGTCCAAACGGACCATTTTTGGCTAAGTGAGAGATCAGGTTTGCTGTCATAATTGCAGCGGGTATTTGTTCATCGCGTTCACGATGAGTGTCACGCGAACGCATAGTGTATCAGGAGAGCTGAGGGATTTTTGTCTTCATGTTCGTGATGTATAGGATGCGGACGCGTAGGTATTGGACCTGGTGAATCACGATCGCGATAGACTGGCCGCGTTCGCTTAGCATGGGAGGAAATAATCATAGCGTTCACGTTTGGGAGCACGCAATCGCGTAGAGTAAAAAGGGGCTGAAGCCGAATTGTTCATCGCGAACGCGTGAAGAAGCGTCGCATTCACGTAGAGTAATGTGTGACTGGACAGAAGGGTTTTAAGAAACATTTTGGTCGCGATTTCATTCATATTTTTCTCCATTTTGAGCACCTTGAGAGCTAAGTGATAGAATTTGAAGGGGATTTCATCGGGAAGTGATTGGAGATAAGTCTCGTGATCTTAATACATCATTTTGTCGAAGAATCTTCCATTAATTCTCTAAAATTGGGTATAAATTGAGGGAGTTATGGCTTGGATTTTTGCTATGAAAAATCATGATTTACCGGCTCACTTGAAGTCCGATTTTGATAACTTTTAGCACGGACTCGTGGCGAGATAAGATTCAGAAAATCTGACTTTCATAATTTTTCAAGAAGCGGGCCTGAGGCTTGGGTTTTGGAAACTTCAAAGTCCTTTCGATTGGGTTATGATTTATTAGCCTATTTTGATGTATTCTTATTGATTTTGATCAGATTTGGCACCCGAGGAGGTCGATTTGCGAGGAAAACGCAAGAGGACTTTGGCCGGTTCGAGGTGAGTGGTAGTAATGAATGATATAATAAGGGTTTGAAACCTTGTATTTGCACTATACAGTGCTACATTGAGATGAAATACGCGTCATGTGACAAGCGTGGTGATGTTGTGATTGGGGATTTGGACTTGGTCCCTCCCGATTGATAGTTACTATGTTTATTTTTGAGACCAAGCTTATATCTGTATAATTGGGCTAGTTGCCATGTTTGGGGCCTTGTGCCGATCTATAGAATCTTAGGGAATCTTGTGGAGCTAAATGACCTCTGTATCATGTCGAACACATACTCTCAGTCGTACTCTTAACTGTATAGTATGACATGAACTAGTACTAGAAGTGTACTCTAAGTGAGAATACCTAGGGTTGAATACCATGTTCTAGCTGAATGGGCCCAAGAGGCCAAATCTATATTGACTGAGAGGGGTTGAGGCCCATAGCGAGGTATTGATATATATATATAACGGATCGGGCTGCACGCCGCAGCAGTATATACATATTCATGTATCGGATCAGACTGCAACCCGTAGTATTACATATGTGATATATATATATATATATATATGGATCGTACTACATGCCATAATATATATATATATATATATATATATATATATATATATATATATATATATATATATATGTGTGTGTGTGTGTGTGTGTGTGTGTGTGTGTGTGTGCGCACGCCGCAGTGATATATATTTAGATCGGACTGCACGCCGCAGTGATATATATATGTGGATCGGACTGCACGCCGCAGTATTATAGCGCTTTGGCTGAAGGAGCCCCTCCGGAGTGTGCACACACCCCCATTGAGCGCAGTTATATATATTATTGGATCGGGCTGCACGCCGCAACATTATATCTATTATATTAGATCGGGCTGCACGCCGCAACATTATATATATGTATATATATTGGATCGGGATGCATGTCGCAGCAGTATTAGAAAGGATCGGGTTGTGCACTGCAGCAGTGTTGGATCAGTGTAGACAATAGTAGACTGAGACTGGACTTTCCACTTTAGAGATGATTTACCTATACATTTGTCCTTATAACTATTTAGTGTTCTTACAGGTGTTCTTACTTTCAATTGTTATTTATTGTTACTACTTACTGAGTTGAAAGTACTCACTCTACTCCCTGCACCTTGTGTGCAGATACAGGGATCCAGGAGGGCAGTTGAGCTATTCATTGTTGTCTTTCCAGTTGCTAAGGAGACATCAAGGTAGCTGCCGACGTCCGCAGGACCCGATCTCTCCTTCCCTCTATTTATCTCTTGGTTTTCCTTCTTAGACATCAGTTGTATAGGATTTACTCTATTGTTAGAGGCTCAGACTTGTGACACCGTATCCATTAGGCTGCATTTCAGTTGCTTTTAATTCTGCACTTGTTATTATTTGCTATGGAAATAGTTTATTTGACATTTAATGGAACATTTTTAATTAATAATTGAACTGGTTATCGAGAAATGGTCAGGCTTGCCTAGCAATGTATTGGGCGCCATCACAACCGGGGTTTGGGTTGTGACAAGTTGGTATCAGAGCCAGGTTACCAGGTCTCGCGAGTCTTGAGCCGGTTTAGTAGTGTCTCGCGAATCGGTACGGAGACGTCTGTACTTATCCTCGGGAGGCTGTAGAACCTTTTAGGAAAACTTCAAATTCTTGAAATTCATGTCGTGCGACTTTGTTGATCCGAAACTGAACTTTGATATTCTATTCTCTCGGAGATGGCGAGGACTCGTACTACAGAACGAGGTGGACGACCACCATTGCCACCTGCTAGAGAGCGTGGACGGGGCCGTGGTCGTGGTAGGGGTAGAGCAGCTGGGGCAGTACTAGTTGACCCACCAGCTGTCCCCATTCCAGATCAACCTCCAGTTGCTGAGGTCCCAGCAGCACCTGTTCAGGCACCAGTTGTGCTTATTGTGATTCCAGATTTTCAGGAGACCTTAGCTCAGATTTTGATAGTTTGCACTGGCCTGGCTCAGGCAGTTTGAGCCTCCACTACAGCAGCTACATCCCAGACCGGGGGTGGTCATCAGACCCCCACAGCTCACACTCCAGAGCAGGTAGTGCATGGTCTTCACATACCTGAAGCACTACTAGTCCAGCCAGTGGCTCCAGTTCAACCAGTTAATCAGGTTTAGGGTAAAAGGGTCCCAGTGATGCCTGATGACGAGCAGCGTCGTCTTGAGAGGTTTAGCAGACTTTCACCTCCTATATTCAATGGTACTCGGGCGAAGACACCCAAGGCTTTCTATATATGTGTCATCGTATGCTCCGTATAGCAGGGATTCTTGAGTCGAGTGGTGTATCATTTACTACTTTCCAGTTTCAGGGAGCAGCCTTCACATGGTGGGAGGCTTATGAGCGTCGTAGGCCGCCAAGTGCGGCACCATTGAGATGGAAAGAGTTCTCCACTATTTTTCTAGGGAAGTGGATACCCCTATCTCAGAGGGAGGAGTTATGCATGTAGTTTGAGTGGCTCCGTCAGGAGGATATGACAGTGTCAGAGTATGAGGTGAGGTTTACAGAGTTAGCCAGATATGTACCATGGATGGTTCCCACTGATCGGGATAGGATTAAGTGCTTTGTGGATGGATTTATTTATCCTATTCGTATTTTGATGACCCGAGAGAGGGTCCTAAGTCATTCATTTGAGGATGCTGTTGATATAGCTTGCAACATTTGGACAGACCATCGCCGAGAGCGAGAGGAGAGGGAGGCTAAGAGGCCTCGGGGATCAGATAGATCCAGCAGTACTCAGTCTAGAGGATAGAGTCAGCAGAGCCAAGGTCGTTCTTTTAAATCTTCATAGCTAGCCCACTCAGAGTATCGTGGGTCATTTTCTGGCCAAGGTCATCAGGGTTCTCATTAGGGCCAGCCATCTCTCAGTGCCCTACCAGCGTAGAGTTCATCTCAGGCTCCATCTGCTCAGGGTTCTTCCCGACCGAGTTCTTCGGCTGGTCACTCCGATGCGAGGAGTTCCCTTCAGTCCCAGCCCCCAGCACCTGGGAGTTGCTTTGAGTGTGGGGAGCTCGGGCACATTCGGAGAGAGTGTCCCCGTCTTGCATCCATGTATCACGACCCCAAAATTCGGCCGTGATGGTGCCCAGCATATTGCTAGTCCAGCCTGGCCAATCTCACACAATACCGAGTTATCAGCTCTCACTTTACTTCAAAAGCATTAACAATATAGAATAAATAGGATATTTTAGCATATGTTGCAAAAACAAAATATCCCAAACAGTATAACACCTCCCACAGATCTGGAGTCATAAGTCAAGAGCCTCTACCAAGAGTAATACAGTGATACTGAATACATAGTGTATCTGACAAATGCGGAAAAAGTCTAAAAGATAAAGAATAATAGGAACAGCCAGGTCTTGCGTTAGCTAGGCAGCTACCTCGACTGTCCTGAAATGATCTCTGAAGCAGCTAGGGAGTCAGCCCTACTGTGATGTACCTGGATATGCACACAAGGTGCATGGAGTAGTGTGAGTACTTCCAACTCAGTGGTAATAAGCACGGATAAAGACCTTGAAGGTAAAAATACCCAATAATTCACTAAGCAAAGCTATATAATAACCTTCTTTTTACCATTTTTAACAGTGTGAATCTCAGATATAGCAATATCAGCGAAAGCAGTACAATAAATATATCTAAATGCAATGCAGAATGCATGAACATGACTGCTACGACGCGTAGCTCGATCAATTTGGGTACCCGCGCTCACTGTGGGGGTTCGGACTCTGGAGGAGCTCCTACAGCCCAAGCGCAATATCAGTGATATGCTGTGGCGCGTAGCCCGATCCACTACCAGTCCATCTACATGCAATGCAAGCATCACGGGCATAGAACCTATCATTTTGAAATCTCTTTTTATCAATAACAGTAGAGAATAGTGTTAAGAAATACCAGAGTTTGGAAAACCATTTTAGACAGTGTTTAGCTCAGGACAGATATCAGGATAATATGCTATAATCATAGAAACAATGATAACGATCCTCACGGGATCCAAATAACTGGATCACAGCCCAAATATATCCACAACCATCCAAGTAGGAGGTTTACCGGCTCATTTATAGCCAACAACACAGTATAATACTATACAGTCGGACAAATCCATAGTCCCTAATCACAAACGACCCCGCACTCATAGTAGAGTACGTGTCTCGCCTCAATACAGCATCACATAGTGATATACCGGGGTTTCAAACCCTCAGATCATCATCCATACCTATTACTCACCTCGAATCGGCTCGAAACTAGCCTGAAATGCCCTTGGCACGAGAATCGGCCTCCACGGGTGTAGAATCTGATCAAAACCAATAGGAATACGTCAAAATAGGCTAAAAGAACATAACCCAATCGAAATAATTCGAATTACACCCAAAAATATGAAGTTGCCAAAATCCGACCCCCGAGCCCGCTTCTCGAAAAATTATGAAAGTCACATTTTCGGAATTCTTATCTCGCCACGAGTCCATACATATAATTTTTATCAAATTCGGAATCCGTTTGCCCATTCAAATCGTCAATTTTCTATTTCCCAGGCTTAGAGCAAAATCCTCCATTTTTACACCTAAATTCCTCAATTTTCAGAGATAAAATTCATGGTTTATCAATATATTAACATAATATAGGTCCAAGAATGCTTACCTGATGATAATCCTCACTTTTCTCCTCAAAATTGCCAAATTCATCTCTAAGTTTGAAGCCCCAAATGACTTAATGCTTCTGAAATTTCGAAACAACACTGGTCATAAAACCTCAGGTGTTTTCGCTTCGGCAGCTAAAGAGCCGCTTCCGCTTGTCCGCTTCTGTGGAATTCCGGTTGCTTCTGCGACACTTATTATTATCCCAAATCTGTTATGTGATTCTACACTCGGTCCTGCGAGACCACTTAAGCGAAAAATCCTCCGCTTCCGCGAGATTCCCTAGTCCGCTAACTTCTGCTTCTACGGACCTATGCCCGTTTCTGCGGGCCCTCCTCTGCGACAAGGCAATCGCTTCTGCGTATTTGCGCTGGCCACCCCTAAGCTCGCTTCTGCGGATGATCATCCACTTCTGCGGTCTCCCTTCCGCAGAAGCGGAAACCGCTGCTGCAACAAAAATACAAGCAATTCAACTTCCAAATTTCCTTCGTTTAATCACCCGAACTCATCCCGAAGCCCCCAGGACCTCAACCAAAAATATAAACCCACTGTAAATCATCATAAGAACTTGTTCCAATCATAAAAACATACCCTTAAACACACAAATCATCAAAATAAGGCGGATTCAAGCCTAAGTTTCAATTAAAACTTTCGAAACAAACGTCCAATCAAAAACCCGACCAAACGATGTCCGAATGACCTGAAAATTTGCAGACATATCCAAAATCAACTAACAAAGCTCCTAAATCTCTCAGAATTCAATTCCGACCACCGGATCAAAATCTCACTTATCGATCGGATTTCGCCAAAATTTCAACTTAGCCAATTCAAGCCTATTTCTACACCGGACCTCCAAATTCAATTCCGATCGCTCCCCTAAGTCACAAACAACCTCCCGAAGATAATTGAATCACCGGAATCCACATCCGAGCCATATAACCACATAGTCAACTTCAGTCGACTTTTTCAGAAATAAATTTCACTCAAAAAGGCTATATACCCGAATTAATCCAATTTCACCGGATAGACTCTAACATAGATATAGAAACATGAAACAACATAATGTGAGGATAACGGAGCGGTAACCCTCGTGACGACGGGCCGGGTCGTCACATTCTCCCCAACTTAAGCAAACACTCGTCCTCGAGCGGGTCAAGAAACATACCTGGAGACTCAAATAAGTGAGGATATCTGCTCTGAATCTCCTGCTCGATCTCCCAAATGGCTTCCTCCACGGGCCGACCTCTCCACTGAACCTTCACAGATGCAATGTCCTTGGACCTCAATCTCCTCACCTGATGACCCAATATAGCTATAGGCTCCACATCATAGGTCAAATCATCATCAAGTTGAACCGTACCAAAATCAAACACATGCGATAGGTCGCCAACATACTTCCAGAGCATAGACATGTGAAATACTGGATGAACTCCCGATAGACTGGGTGGCAAAGCAAGGATATAGGCCACCTCTCCAATCCTCCTAAGAATCTCAAAAGGGCCAATGAATCTCGCACTGAGCTTTTCTTTCTTCCCAAATCTCATGACGCCTTTCATAGGCAAAACCTTTAGTAAGACCTTCTCACCCACGGAATAAGACACATCCCAAACCTTCTGGTTCGGATAACTCTTTTGGGACGACTGGGCTGTGCGAAGTCTCTCCTGGATCACCTTCACCTTGTCCAAAGCATCTTGGACCAACTCTGTCCCCAACAACCTAGCCTCATCGGGCTCAAACCAACCAACTAAAGATCTACACCATCTCCTATATAAAGACTTATACAGCGCCATCTGAATACTGGATTAGTAGCTATTGTTATAAGCAAACTCTGCTAGGGGAAAATAATCAGCCCATGAACCACCAAAGTCAATAACACAAGTGCGCAACATATCCTCCAAGATCTGAATGGTACGCTCGTACTGTCCGTCCGTTTGAGGATGAAATGCAGTACTCAACTCAACCTATGAGCCCAACTCACGTTGAACTGACCTCCAGAACTGCGAAGTAAACTGAGTACCCCTATCTAAAATGATGGAAACTGGAACTCCATGCAATCTCACGAATGAATATCTCTGCTAACCGCTCTGAGGAGTATGTAGTACACACAAGAATGAAGTGAGCTAACTTGGTCAGCCTATCCACAATCACCCAAACCGAATCAAACTTCCTCGCTATCCGAGGGAGCCCACTAGCAAAGTCCATAGTGATCATTTCCCACTTCCACTCGGGAATATCAACACGCTGAAACACGCCACCGGGCCTCTGATGCTCATACTTGACCTACTGATAGTTGAGGCACCATGCTACATAACTCACAATATCCTTCTTCATCCTTCTCCACCAATAATGCTGTCCCAAATCCTGATATATCTTCGCGACACCTAGATGGATAGAATACCGCGAGCTATGGGCCTCCTCCAATATCAACTCACAAAGTCCATCAACATTGGGAACGTATATCTAGCCCTTCATCCTCAACACACCATCACCATCAATAGTGACATATCTGGCATCATCATGCCGAATTCTATCCTTAAGGACAAGCAAGTGTGGATCATCATACTGGCGCTCACGAATGCGATCATATAAGGAAGACCGAGAAACAATGCAAGCCAACACCGTGCTGGGCTCTGAAATATCCAACCTCACTAGCCGATTGGCCAACGCTTGAACGTCATATGAAAATGGTCTCTCCCCAACTGGAATATACGTCAAGCTGCCCATACTAGCTGCCTTTCGGCTCAAAGCATCGGCTACCACATTGGCCTTCCTCGGATGATATAGAATAGTAATGGCATAATTCTTGAGCAACTCGATCCACCTCCGCTGCCTCAAATTAAGGTCCTTCTGTCTGAATAAATGGTGGAGACTATGATGATCAGTATACATCTCACAGGACACGCCGTACAAATAGTGCCTCCAAATCTTCAAGGCATGAACTATGGCAGCAAACTCCAAATCATGAACATGGTAGTTCTTCTCATGAGCCTTCTACTGACGAGAATCATAAGCTATAACTCTACCCCCTGTATCAATACACAACCTATCCCTACTCTCGAGGCATCACAATATACGGTATATGAACCTGAAGCTGATGGCACGACTAACACTGGAGTTATGGTCAATGATTTCTTGAGCTTCTGAAAGATCTCCTCAGACTCATCTGACCACACGAATGGTGCACCCTTCTGGTCAACCTGGTCAAAAAAGAAGCAATGGATGAAAATGCCTAAACAATTTGGCGATAATACCCCGCCAAACCAAGGAAATTCCTGATCTCCGTAGCTGAGGATGGTCTAGGCCAACTCTGCACCACCTCTATCTTTTTCGGGTCAACCTGAAAACCATCACAAGACACCACATGACCCAGAAAAGCTACCGACTCGAGCCAAAACTCGCACTTGGAGAACTTAGCATACAATTTTTCCTCCCTCAAACTCTGCAACACAACGCTCAAATACTGAGCATGCTCCTCCTGGCTATGACAGTACACCAGGATGTCATCAATGAACATGATCACGAAAGAATCCAGATATGGCTGGAACACACTGTTCATCAAGTGCATGAACGCGACTGGGGCATTGGTCAGCCCAAAAGACATCACAAGAAACTTATAGTGCCCATATCTCATCCTGAATGCAGTCTTCATCATATCAAAATCTCTAATCTTCAACTGATGATAGCCTGAACGAAGATCAATCTTTGAGAACACCCTCGCTCCCTAGAGCCGATCAAATAAATCATCAATGCACGGTAGAGGATACTTGTTCTTCACTGTTACCTTGTTCAGCTGCCTATAATCAATGCACATCCTCATAGAGCTATCTTTCTTCTTAACAAACAACACCGGTGCACCCCACGGTGACACAATAAGGCGAATGAATCTCTTATCTAAAAGCTTCTGAAGTTGTTCATTTAATTCCTTCAACTCAGCTGGTGCCATACGATGAGGAATAGAAATGGGCTGAGCTCTCTGCACCAAATCAATACCAAAATCGATATCCCTAGCCGGCGACATTCCCGGCAGGTCTGATGGGAACACCTATGGAAAGTCCCTCACAACGGGCACAAAATTAATACTAGGATCCTCAGCTCCTACATCCCTCACAAATGCTAAATATGACAAACACCCTTTTTCAACCATTCTCTGAGCCTTTAAGAATGAAATCACACGGCTAGGGACATAATCAGTCAAACCCCGCCACTCAAACTGAGGAATACGAGGAATAGCCAATGTAACTGTCTTGGCATGATAGTCCAAAATAGCATGGCACGGGGACAACCTATCCATGCCCAAAATCACATCAAAATCCACCATACCTAACAATAGCATATCCACTCGGGTCTCCAGACCCCTAATAGAAATAATGCAGGATCACCCACCAAGGTAGATACATAAACAGGCAAATCAAGACTACCACGGGTCGCACCCAAATAATGAGCAAAATAAGAAGACATGTACGAATATGTGGACCCGGGATCAAACAAAACAGAAGCATCTCCGTGACATACTGAAATGATACCTCTAATCACCGCATCTAAGGCAACAACATCTTGCCTATTAGGAAGTGCATAGAAATGTGCCTGACCACCACTCGATCGCTCCTCACTCCTGGGGCGACCTCTAGAAGACTGCCCTCCACCTCTACTAGCCTATGATGGTGCTGAAGTAGATGGAGCTGAAGGGGAGGGCTAATCCCTCTGCTGAGACCTACCCCTGTGAAGTCAAGGACACTGCCTCCTAATGTGGCCAAACTCGCCATACTCAAAACAACTGCCTGGCCCTAGAGAAGGGGACTGAAAGGTACCTCTCACCGCAGATGAACCCTGGGCTGAAGAAGAAGGTGCTGAACTCTGAGCTGGAAGGGCACTGAGTGAAGACTGGCCCTGCTAAAAACCCTAACGGTCACTGCTGGAAGAAGCTCCACAATGCTCTGGGCGACCTGACTGAGGAGGTCGAGATGAATGACCTCTGCCCTGATAAGACTGGCCCGCGGATGGAACACTACTAAAACAACCAGAACCTCGAGGCCTCTTGGCCTCCCTCTCCTCTCGCTTATGGCAACGATCCACCTCAATAAAGCATGCCATATAAACCACCTGCTCGAAAGATGCTGCCACTACTCTCTCTTTGGTCATGAAGATACGAATAGAATAGTTGAGGCCATCAATGAACCTCCTGATCCTCTCCCGATCTGTCTGGATCATCCAAATAGCATGTTTGGCCAACTTAGTATACCTCAACTCATACTATATCACTGTCATATCACCCTGCACTAGCCACTCAAACTGGCGATGCAGCTCCTCTCTACGGGACTGTGGCATATACTTCTCTAAAAAGAGAGTGGAAAACTGCTACCAAGTAAGGAGTGCTGCCCCTGCAGGCCTACGCCTCTCAAACTCCTCCCACCAAATGAATGCTGGACCTGAAAACTGGAACGTAGTAAAAGAAACACCACTGGACTCAAGAATCCCCACTGTACGCAAAATCCTCTGACACTTGTCCAAGAATCCCTGGGCATCCTCGCCCTCGGTACCACTGTATGAAGGCGGCTCAAGACTGCCAAATCTCTCTAATCGATGCTACTCGTCGTCAGGCATCACCGGAACAACATACTCTGGGGATGGCGCCACTGGCGCAACTGGAATAACCGGTGCAACTACCTTAGCTAGGACTACCTTTGGCGTCTAAAGTCCCTGCATAACCTACTCTGGTGTGCGAGCTGCGGGGGTCTGATGACCACCCCGGGTATGAGATGTTATTGCTACAGTAGTAGCTAAAACTACCTGAGCCAACCCAGTAGAAGGCCAGGAATAACAATAGGCATTGCCAGTGCCTAAGCGGGTGCTGCTGGAGCCTCAACCACTGGGGGCCAATCCTGGATAAGAGCAATAGGTGGGTCTACTAGCACTGCCCCTACCACTCTACCATGATCACGACCACGACCGCGACCACGGCCTCTAGCTAGTGGCAATGGTGGTCGTCCACCTCATCCTGTAGCACGAGTCCTCGCCATCTGCGAGAGAATAAAATACAGAAGTTCAGTTCTTTGAACAACAAAACTGCACGACAGAGTTCAAGAAATATGAAGTGTTTCCTCAAAGGTCTACAGCCTCCCAAGGATAAATACAGACGTCTCCGTATCAATTTGCGAGACACTACTAAGCGGCTCAAGACTCATGAGTCCTAGTAACCTAAGCTATGATACCAACTTTTCACGACCCCAAAACCCGGTCGTGATGGTGCCCAGCACATTGCTAGGCCAGCCTGACCAATGTCACACTATTCTGAGCTACCATCTCTCTCTTTACTTCAAAAGCATTAACAATATTAGAAGAAATACGATATTTTAGTATAAGTTGCAAAAACTATATCCCAAACAGTATAATACCTCCCACATATCTGGAGTCATAAGTCAAGAGCCTCTACCAAGAGTAATACAGTGATATTGAATACATAGTGTATCTGACAAATGTGGAAAAAGTCTAAAAGATAAAGGATAATAGGAAAAGTCAGATCCTGCGGACGCTAGGCATCTACCTCGACTGTCCGAAAATGATCTTTGAAGCAGCTAGGGAGACAGCCCTGCTGTGATGTACCTGGATCTCTAAACAAGGTGCAGGGAATAGTGTAAGTACTTCCAACTCAGTGGTAATAAGCACGGATAAAGACATTAAAGGTAAAAATACCCAATAATTCACTAAGAAAAGCTACATAATAACCTTCTTTTTACCATTTTTAACAGTGTGAATCTCAGATATAGGAATATCAGTTAAATCATTACAACAGATATATCTAAATGCAATGTAGAATGCATGAACATCACTGCTACGGTGCGTAGCCTAATCGATTTGGGTACCTGCGCTCACTATGAGGGTTCAGACTCCGGAGGGGCTCCTACAGCCCAAGCGCAATATCAGTGATATGCTGCAGTGCGCAGCCCAATCCACTACCAGTCCAACTACATGCAGTGCAAGCCTCACAGGCACATAAAATATCATTTTGAAATCTCTTTTATCAATAACAGTAAAGAATAATGTTCAGAAATACCGGAGTTTGGAAAACTATTTTAGACAGTGTTTAGCTTAGCACTGATATCAGGATAACATGCTATAATCATAGAAGCAATGATAACAATCCTCACGGGATCCAATTAACTGGCTCATAGACCAAAGATATCCACAACCATCCAAGTATGAGGTTTACCGGCTCATTTATAGCCAACAACATAGTATAATACTACATAGTCGGACTAAGCCATAGTCCCCAATAAAAATCGTCCCCGCACTCATAGTAGAGTACGTGTCTCACCTCAATACAGCGTCACATAGTGATATACTAGGGTTTCAGACCCTCAGGTCATCATCCATACCCATTACTCACCTCGAATCGGCTCGAAACTAGCCTGAAATGCCCTTGCCACGAGAATCGGCCTCCACAGGTGCAGAATCTGATCAAAACCAATAGGAATACATCAAAATAGGCTAAAGGAACATTACCCAATCGAAATAACTCGAATTACACCCAAAAACACAAAGTTTCCAAAACTCGACCCCAGGACCGCTTCTCAAAAAATTGCAGTAGTCACATTTTTAGAATCCTTATCTCTCCACGAGTCCATACATATAAAGTTCACCAAAATCGAAATCCGTTTGCCCATTCAGATCGTTAATTTTCTATTTCCTAGGCTTAGAGCAAAATCCTCCATTTTTACACCCAAATTCTTCCATTTTCAGAGATTAAATCCATGGTTATCAATATATTAACATAATTTGGGTCCAAGAGTGCTTACCTGATGATACTCCTCAAAATCGCCAAATTCATCTCTAAGTTCGAAGCCCCAAATGACTTAATACTTTTGAAATTTCGAAACAACACTAGTCATAAAACCCCAGGTGTTTTCGCTTCTGCGGCTATAGTGCCGTTTCTGTGTGTCCGCTTCTGCGGAACTCCGGTCGCTTCTGCAAAACTCATTAATATCCCAAACCACTTCTGCGGTTCTACACTCGCTCCTGCGAGACCACTTAAGTAGAAATTCCTCCGCTTCTGCGAGATTCCCTACTCCGCTAACTTTCGCTTCGGCGAACCTATGCCTGCTTCTACAACAAGGCACCCACTTCTATGGATTTTAGCTGGCCACCCCTAAGCTTGCATCTGCGATTGATCATCTGCTTCTGCGGTCTCCCTTCTGCAGAAGCAGAAACCACTGCTGCAACAAAAATACCAGCAATTCGACTTCCAAATTTCCTTCGTTTAATCACCCAAACTCATCCCGAGGCCCCCGGCACCTCAACCAAAAATATAAACCCACTCTAAATCATCATACAAACTTATAAACATACCCTTAAACACACGAATCATCCAATTAGGCGGATTCAAGCCTAAGTTTCAACTAAAACTTTCGAAACCAACATCCAATCGAAAACCCGACCAAACTATGTCCGAATGACCTGAAAATTTGTAGACATATCCAAAATCACCTAACGAAGCTACTCCATCTGTCAGAATTCCATTCCGACCCTCGAATCAAAATCTCACCTATCGACCGGATTTTGCCAAAATTTTAACTTAGCCAATTCAAGCTTATTTCTACACCGGTCCTCCAAATTCAATTTCGATCGCTCCCATAAGTCACAAATCACCTCCCGAAGATAACCAAATAACCGTAATCTACATCCGAGCCATCTAACCATATAGTCAACTTCAGGTTGACATTTTCAAAAACGAGTTTCACTCAAAAAGGCTATATGCCTTATTTTCAACCAGAATCAATCCATTTTCACCCGATAGACTCTAACACATATATAGAAACATGAAAAAATATAATTAGGGGATAACGAGGTGGTAACTCTCATGACGACGGGCTGGGTCATCACACCAGGCCATCTCAACAGAGGGGACAGTCCTCATCTTTTGGTCCATCTACTTTAGCACCCGCCCCGCCAACTATGGGTAAGGGTCAGGCAACCAGGGATCACCCTCGAGGGGTAGGCCGATCAGGTGGTCAGGATCGTTGCTATGCTCTTTAGGTCCATTCAGATGCGGTCACTTCAGACGCTGTTATTACATGTATTATTTCAGTCTGCCACAGAGATGCCTCAGTTTTGTTCGATCCCAATTCCACTTATTCTTATGTATCTTCATATTTTGCTCCACATTTGAGCATGACCCGAGGGTGTCATGCATTGCCCGTGCATGTATCTACCCCGGTGGGCGATACCATTGTTGTGGACTATATGTACTAGTCCTGTCTTGTTACTATTGGTGGTATGGAGACCCAAGTAGACTTGTTGCTATTGAGCATGATTGATTTTGATGTCATATTGGGCATGGGCGAGCTATCTTCGTGTCATGCTATTCTAGACTATCATGCCAAGATAGTCACATTGGCTACGCCGGGTATTCTGAGAATCGAGTGGCGAGGCATGACTGATTTTGTACCCAGCAGGGCGATTTCTTTCCTAAAGGCCAAATGGATGGTTGGGAAGGGATGTCTATCGTATTTGGCATTTTTGCGAGACATTGGAGCTGAGACTCCCTGTATTGATTCTGTTCCAATTGTGAGGGATTTTCTTGATGTGTTTCACTCAGACCTGTCGGGCATGCCACCTGACATGGATATTGACTTAGGGATTGGTTTGGTGCTGGGCAGTCAGCCTATTTCTATTCCTTTTTACCGTATGGCACCAACTGAGTTGAAAGAATTGAAGGAGCAACTGCAGGAACTCCTAGATAAGGGGTTCATTCGGCCCAGTGTGTCACCGTGGGGTGCACCGATCTTGTTTGTTAAGAATAAAGATGGCTCAATGAGGATGTGTATTGATTACAGGCAGCGGAACAAAGTAACAGTGAAGAACAAGTATCCTCTGCCACGCATTGATGATTTATTTGATCAGCTCCAAGGAGCGAGGGTATTCTCAAAGATTGATCTTTGTTCAGGCTATCACCAGCTGAAGATTATAGATTCTAACATTATGAAGACAGCCTTCAGGACAAGATGTGGGCACTATGAGTTTCTAGTGATGTCTTTTGGGCTGACTAATTCCCCAGCCGCGTTCATGCATTTGATGAACAATGTGTTCCGGCCGTATTTGGACTCCTTCGTGATCGTGTTTATAGATGACATCCTGGTGTACTCTCGTAGACAGGAGGAGCATGCTCAACATCTGAGAGTGGTATTACAGAGGTTCCAGGAGGAGAAGCTATATGCCAAGTTCTCAAAGTGTGAGTTCTGGCTCGAGTTCGTGGCTTTCCTGGGACACGTGGTGTACAGTGATGGTATTCAGGTGGATCCGAAGAAGATAGAGGTAGTGCAGAGTTATCTTAGACTGACCTCAGCCACTGAGATTCGTAGTTTCCTGGGATTGGCAGGGTATTATCGTTGATTTGTTCAGGGATTTTCTTCTATTGCTTCACCCTTGGCTAAGTTGACTCAGAAGGGTGCTCCATTTGTGTGGTCCGAGGAGTGTGAGGAGAGCTTTCAGAAGCTCAAGACAGCATTGACCACGACGCCAATTTTGATATTGCCGTCAGCTTCAGATTCCTACACTGTGTATTGTGATGCCTTGAGAGTTGGCATTTGATGTGTGTTGATGCAGGAGGGTAGGGTTATTGCTTATGCTTCTCGCCAGTTGAAGCCCCTTGAGAAGAACTACCTTGTGCATGATTTGGAGTTAGCAGCCATAGTTCACGCTCTGAAAATTTAGAGACATTACTTGTATGGTGTTTCTTGTGAGGTGTATACTGATCATCGCAGCCATCAGCATATATTTAGACAGAAAGATCTTAATTTGAGACAGCGAATGTGGCTTGAGTTGCTTAAGGATTATGATATTACCATATTGTATCATCCGGGGAAGGCCAATGTTGTGGCCGATGCTTTGAGCCGAAAGGCGGTCAATATGGTCAGCTTAGCTTATATTCCAGTTGGGGAGAGGCCCTTTGCATATGTTGTTCAGGCGTTGGCCAATCGGCTAGTGAGATTGGATATTTCTGAGCCTAGTCGAGTGTTGGCCTGTGTGGTTTCTCGGTTTATTTTATATGATTGCATCAGAGAGCGTCTGTATGATGATCCACATTTGCTTGTACTTAAGGACAGGGTTCTGCATGATGATGCCAGGGATGTGTCTATTGATATTGTAGTGTTCTGAGGATGCAGGGCCGGATCTGTGTGCCCAATGTAGATGGCCTTCCAAAGTTGATACTAGAGGAGGCTCACAGCTCACGGTAGTCTATTCATCCGGGTGCCGTGAAGATGTACCAGGACTTGAGACAACATTACTAGTAGAGGAAGATGAAGAAAAATATTTTTAGTCATGTAGCCAAATGTCTCAACTGCCAGCAGGTCAAGTATAAACATCATAGACACGGGCGGTGTTCTTCAGTGCATGGTTATTCCTGAGTGGAAATGGGAGCGGATTACCATGGATTTCGTGAGTGGTCTCCCTCGGGCATCGAGGAACATTGATTTAGTATGGGTGATTGTTGATCGGCTAACCAAATCCGCACACTTCATTCCAGTATGTACTACCTATTCATCGGAGCGGTTAGCAGGGATCTTTATTCGGGCGATTGTCAGATTACATGGGGTTCCAGTATCTATCATATCAGATAGAGGTACTCAGTTTACTTTTGAGTTCTGGAGAGAATTTCAGTGGGATCTGGGTACACAGGTAGAGTTGAGCACATCATTTCATCCTGAGACAGATGGACAGTCTTAGCACACTATTCAGATCTTAGAGGATATGTTTCGTGCTTGTGTGATCTCTTTTGGAGGTTCGTGGGATGAGTTTTTTCCACTTGCAGAGTTTGCCTACAACAAAAGTTATCAGTCAAGTGTTCAGATGGTCCCGTATGAGGCGTTGTATGGTAGACGATGTAGATCTCCTGTGGGATGGTTTGAGCCTGATGAGGCTAGATTGATTGGGACTGAGTTAGTTCAGGATGCCTTGGAGAGAGTGAAGTTGATTCAGGAGAGGCTTCGCATAGCACAGTCACGCCGGAAGGGTTATGCGGACCAGAAGGTTCGAGATGTGTCTTTCATGGTTGGCGAGAGAGTCTTGTTGAAGGTTTCACCCATGAAGGGTGTTATGCGGTTTGGGAAGAAAGGGAAGTTAAGTCCCAGGTTCATTGGTCCTTTAGAGATATTTAGGAGGATTGGGAAGGTGGCATATGAGCTAGCTTTGCCACCCAGCTTGTCCAGTGTGCATCCAGTATTTCATGTGTCTATGCTCCGGATGTATGTCGGGGATCCGTCTCATGTATTAGACTTCAGCACGACTCAGCTCGATGGTGATCTATCTTATGACGTGGAGACGGTGGCTATTCTGGGTTGACAGGTTCGGAAGTTTAGGTCCAAGGATATTGCTTCAGTGAAGGTGCAGTGGAGAGGTTGACTGGAGGAGGCTACTTGTGAGACCGAGCAGGAGATGCGGAGTAGATATCCCCACTTATTTGAGAATTAAGGATTTGAAGAAACCTTAGGGAGGGCCGAGTTGGTTAAGCAGCGAACAGTGATGACTCGGTCCGTCGTCACGTGGGTTACCACCCTGTTTTCCTCGTTATATGCTTGTTCATATTTCAATATATGTGTTTGGTGAATTTGAGTCAATTCGGATCGAGTTTGGTAGGAAATGAGACAAATGGTCTCTTTGATGAAGGAATAGTTTGGAAAAGTCAATCGGATGTTGACTTGTGAGTTAGAGGGCTCGGAATCGAATTCTGGTGGTTTGGTTAGCTTCGAGAGATGATTTGTGGATTAGGAGAGCGGTCGGAATTGAATTCGGAGGTCCGAAGTAGACATAGGCTTGAATTGGCGAAGTTGGAATTTTGGCGAATTCCGGTCGATAGGTGAGATTTTGATCCGGGAGTTGGAATGGAATTTCGACAGTTGTAGTAGCTTCGCTAGGTGATTTTGGATATGTCTGCAAATTTTCAGGTCATTCGGTCATTGTTTGGTCGGGTTTTGATTGAATGTTGGTTTCGGAAGTTTTAGTTGAAACTTAGGCTTGAATCCGCCTTAATTTGATGATTTTTGTGTTTAAGGACATGTTTTTATGATTAGAACAAGATCGTATCGTGTTTTGGAGTAGGTTAGTGGTTTTCGTTAGGTCCCGGGGGCCTCGAGGTGAATTCGAGGGTCCAAACGGACCATTATTGGCTAAGTGAGAGATCAGGTTTGCTGTCATAATTGCAGCAGGTGTTTGTTCATCGCGTTCGCGATGAGTATCACGCGAATGCATAGTGTGTCAGGAGAGCTGAGGGATTTTTGTCTTTGCGTCGCGAAGTATGGGATGCGGACGCGTAGGTGTTCGACCTGGTGAATCGCGATTGCGATAGACTGCCGCGTTCGCGTAGCATGGGAGGAAATGATCATCGCATTCACGTCTGGGAGCATGCGATCGCGTAGAGTAAAAAGTGGCTGAAGCTGGATTTTTCATCGTGAACGCGTGAAGAAGCATCGCGTTCGCGAAAAGTAAAGTGTGACTAGACAATGATAGATTTCAGTCGCGATTTCATTCATATTTTCCTCCATTTTTGAGCACCTTGAGAGCTAAGTGATAGAATTTGAAGGGGATTTCATCAGGAAGTGATTTGAGGTAAGTCTCGTGGTCATAATACATCATTTTATCGAAGAATCTTCCATTAATTCTCTGAAATTGGGTATAAATTGAGAGAGTTAGGGCTTGGATTTTTGCTATGAAAAATCATGATTTGCCGGCTCATTTGAAGTCCGATTTTGATAAATTTTATATGCACAGACTTGTGGAGAGATAAGGATTCTAAAAATGTAACTTTCGTAATTTTTTTAGAAGCGGGCCCGGGGGCTCAGGTTTTGACGACTTCATGTTTTTAGGTGCTTTTCGAGTCCTTTCGATTGGGTTATGATTCATTAGCCTATTTTGATGTATTCTTATTGGTTTTGATCATATTTGGCACCCGAGGAGGTCTATTTGCGAGGAAAGCGCAATACGAGCTAGGACTTTGGCCGGTTCGAGGTGAGTGGTAGTAATGAATGATATACTGAGGGTTTGAAACCCCGTATTTCCACTATACAGTGCTATGTTGAGATGAAACACGCATCATGTGACGAGCATGGTGATGTTGTGACTGGGGATTTGGACTTGGTCCCTCCTGATTGATAGTAAGGCTGAGCGTATATCTGTATAATTGGGCTAGTTGCCATGTTTGGGGCCTTGTACCAATCTGTAGAATCTTAGGGAAGCCTGTGGAGCTAAATGACCCCTGTATCATGTCGAACACATACTCTCAGTCGTACTCTTAGCTGTATAGCAAGACATGAACCAATACTAAAAGTGTACTCTTAGTGAGAATACCTGTTGTTGAATACCCAGTTCTAGTTGAGTGGGCCGGAGAGTTCAAGTCTATATTGACAGAGAGGGGTCGAGGACCCATAGTGAGGTATTGATATATATACCGGATCGGGCTGCACGCCGCAGTAGTATATACATATACATATATCAGATCATATTGGAGCAAATGCGATATATATATATATATATATATATATATATATATATATATATATATATATATATATATATATATATATATATATCACATATATCGATCGGACTGCACGCCACAGAAATATATATATGGGTCGGACTGCACGTCGCAGTGATATATATATGGATCAGACTGCAGGCCGCAGTGATATATATATATGGATCGCACTGCACGCCGCAGTATTATAGCGCTTGGGCTGAAGGAGCCTCTCCGGAGTCTGCACACACCCCGAGTGAGCGTAGTTATATATATTATTGGATTAGGCTGCACGCCGCAACAGTATTAGAAAGGATCGGGCTGCACTCCGCAACAGTATTGGATCAGTGTAGGATCAGTGTGAGACAATAGTAGAGTGAGACTGGACTTTCTACTTTAGAGATGATTTACCTGTACAGTTGTCCTTAGAACTGTTTAGTGTTCTTATAGGTGTTCTTACTTTCAGTTGTTATTTATTGTTACTACTCACTGAGTTGGAAGTACTCACTCTACTCCCTGCACCTTGTGTGCGGATACAGGGATCTAGGAGGTCAGTTGAGCTATTCATTGTTGTCTTTCCAGTTGCTGAGGAGATATCGATGTAGCTGCCGGCGTCCGTCCGCAGGACCCGATCTCTCCCTCCCTCTATTTATCTCTTGGTTTTCCTGCTTAGACATCAGTTGTATAGGATTTACTCTATTGTTAGAGGCTCAGACTTGTGACACCGGATCCATTGGGCTGTATTTCAGTTACTTTTAATTTTGCACTTGTTATTATTTGCTATGAAAACGGGCTATTTGACTTTTAATGGAATATTTTTAATTAATAATTGAAATGGTTATCGAAAAATGGTCAGGCTTGCCTAGCAATGTGTTGGGCGCCATCACGGACGGGGTTTGGGTCGTGACAAAGTTATGATACGACATTAGAATATTGTTTTGTGATATAGTATTTTATTTATTAAGTTGGCGGCTAAATATGATCAATATTAATTATTTTCAAGAATTTGTGATTGTTAAAATTTTATTCTATGACTCTTACATAATTTTACCTTTTAAAAATAAATTTTATATTAGATAAAATCATTATTTTATCTCATATATAAGAATAAATATTTAATTATTTTTCCAATATTTAGGATTCTAAAGTTAACTAAATTTTGGGCATTAATGTATAAACTGTATAAAGCATATATAATTCAATCAATCATTATTTTGTTGGATTACATTTTCACAATAAGTCAAACCATATTAACGTGCATACAACTGAAACAAATACTTTTATAACATAAAAGGCTTAGTCTACAACAAACATAGGTGATATATTAATAATAAAGGCGGATTTAAGATTTAAAATTTATGGGTTTTTATAGCAATCATAAGTTAATAGAGTATATAATAATAACTGGTTTTACAATCAATTTTTTATAAAAGTTTACTAAATTTTGTATATAAATACATAGTTTATATAAGGTCATACATTCAATTCCCACTAGATTAAAAAAAAAATTGAACCCCATTCCTGGGGATCCTGCCTCCGCCACTGATGTCAATCATTACACCTTACAAAGAAAATTAAGAAACTTAAGATTTTTGGAATTTATGGTCCTAAACAAAGTAAAAAAGATCCCAGAATATTTGTGTGGTTATAAAAACTTCTTATTAAGGATAAAATTATAAGTTGAAGCTAAATTGTTACCAAAATTCGAAAAGAATCATTCTTTTTTAAATACACGGAAAAAAAAAAATAAGTTCACGTACATCGAAACACATATAAAGTACTATCTTTACTTTCTAATCATTACCATATCACTAGCTAATTATAACCAATATATTTATAAGTATAGTAAACAACATCACGTGGCTTATAATTGTGCTATCATTACCCATCTTTTTCAAGAACACATTTGTTTATACTTGTATTCCAAGTAAAATGTTGAACTAATCTCAAAAAAATAAGCAGTGAAAGCTCACACAGTAATGGCTTCTTGCTCGCCGCCGTTAATAAATCCGGGACTGTTTCGCTTCTTATTTTGTTCTGTTTCTTTACGCCTTGTGTTTCTTCTTTGTCTTCTTCTTTTCTTTTTTCTTTTTCTTTGTAATCCCTGGGTTACTAAAACATAGCAGCCACTACATGTTTTCATAAAAATCCAAAAAATCGAATCAAATCGACAACCAAACTATACTAATAAAAAAAATCGATACTTTTTGGTTTGGTATAGTTTTTGTATTGAATTTTAAAAATCAATCAAATTTGCTTTGGTTTTTGATTTTAATAAAAAAAATAACCGAAAAAATCAAACTAAACCGACTATAGGAGAAGATATTTCAAATTTAATATTACACACACACACACACACACATATATATATATATATATATACAAAGTTTCAGAATTTTTATGGTGTATGTTAACCGTTTGCATTTTCATTACACTTTTATCTTGGTATTCTAGTTCGGTTGGTAGTTTTGTAACGACCCGACAGGTCATTTTGAGCCGTAGCGCTTCGTTCAGCAGTTCGAGGCCATGAGCAGCTACAATTCAGGCATTTCGACTTGTACACATGGTCGCAATCAAATTTCGGAAAGTTCGGAGTTGACTTAGAGAGGAAATTCTCATTTCGGAAGCTTTAAGTAGAAAGGAATAACTAAGATCGGATTTTTGAGTAAACAACCTCGGAATCATGATTGGAAGGTTCCAACAGGTTCGTATGATAATTTCGGACTTGGGTGTATGCTCAGATCGAGTTTTGGATGAACCAGGAGTGTTTTGGAGCCTATTGTGGAAGTTAGCATCTTGGAGAAAAATTCATAAGTTTGGATTTAAGTGCATTTTAGTGTTATAGATGTCTGTTTGGGATTGTGAGTCTGGGAGTAGCTCTGTATGGTGATTCTAAAGTGGGGAGCGCAAAAATTTTGGAGCTATTTGGATAAGTATAGAAATTTAAAGGTTTTAAGAGGTTTGATCGGAGGTGGACTTTTTGATATCGGGGTCGGAATCAAATTTCGAAAGTTGGAGTCAGTCCGTAATGTCTAATATGACTTGGGTGCAAAATTTAAAGTCAATCGGACGTGATTTGATATGTTTAAACACCGGAAGTAGACATTTGAAATTCTAAAGTTCATAAAACTTGGAATGGAGGTCGATTCGTGGTTTTAGCATTGTTTGATACAATTTTAGGCATCGATCAAGTCTTTAGTTTATTTTGGGACTGTTTGGTATGATTTCTTGGGGCCCCGGGGGCCTCGAATGGATTCCGGGTAGTTAACGGATCAAATTGGCCGCATGTGCGGAGCCGCAAAAGTAGCTAGAAGGGTGTAAATGCGGTTTTGGGGTCAGGAGTGACGAGACCGTAGATGCAGTCGTGGGGCCGCAGAAGCGAGACCAAACCTGTGGTAGACAAGGTGCAGAAGCGGAAGGTAGGCCTGGTGAGTATATCCGTAGAAGAGGTAGGAGCGCCGCACCTGCGAAACCGCAGATGCGGTATCCTGACCAGATGCTGAAACGCTGGAGGCAATAAGGTTCTTTTAAATCGGGGGTTGGGTTCATTTGAATCCCATTTTCTTCCGTTTGAGTCGATTTGGAGCAATTTTGAGGTGTCATTTTCACCACCAAGCATGAGGTAAGAAATTTGTGTTAGCTTTGAGTTAAATATAATGATTATATGTGGAATTTAGCATATAAATTGGTAGAAATTTGTAGTTTTGGTGGAAAGACCTAGAAATTGTTATTCTTAGAATTTGACAACGATTTAGGGTATGGAAGTGAGAGTAAATAATATAATTGAGATTGTGAAGTTATGGGTAAGCTTAATCTTCAAAAAAAAATTCGAAATCCTGGCACGTGGGCCCAGGCATATTTTAGTCAACTTTGCAATCGTGGTTAGAAATAGTTATAAATTGGATTAATATGAGTAGTTTATCGTATATTAATGAATTTACATAATCATTTGCTAGTTTTGGAGTATTTGGCATCAATTCAAGTATACAGAATGGTGTGGAATTCCAATTATGGATCTTCAGAGTGAGGGGAGTGTCATTTCTAACCTTGTAAGAGGGAAATGTCACCATACGTGAGTTAATTGATTATGTGCTCTTATTTGTGGGGACTACGTACGCACGAGGTGATGAGAGTCCGTGCATAGCTACTATTATGTTCAAGTCTAGCTAGTCTAGGACCCAAAACATGTTATACTTGGAATATTTGTAATCATATTGACAGCTTGGATTGCTTAAATCACATCGAATTAGGGAATTAATTTCTAAAAAGGATATAAACTTCATTTTCTTAAATTGTTAAAAGAGAATTGGTTTTTCTTGGATAATTGTTTCCTGATGACTTCTTGATTGACTGTTTGCATGTGTTTAGATTATGGAACTGACCGAATACCTTGATAGATTAAATAGATGCATCTATAGTTCGTGTTCTTCGACCCTCGGCAGTTGCACAATTTATTTTCTATTGGATCAGGTCGTACATCCTTGGTATGATTTGTGCATAATTGTATTGCTTGCCTTGAACTTGTTAAAGTTGTTATAGCCTTTTCCCGCTTGAGAATATTTTTATAAATGATGAAAAGGAATTCAGAAGATTCCTATAAAAGAAAGAATTGTTTACTTTCTTCACTGTATTGGAATAAAATTATGCTTATAAAAATCCACGATTTAATATATCATAGATATAACATTATTGGACCCTTAGTAAGTATCGAAGTCGACCTCTCGTCTCTACTTCTTCGAGATTAGACATGATACTTACTGAGTACACATTATTTTTGTACTCATTCTATACTTCTATGCATTTTTGTTGCATAGGCTCATGCACCTCTAGTGGCCTAGCAAGCGTAGCAGCATGGTTGACAGGGAGACTAGGTGAGCTGTATTTCCTCGAGGTGACCCGTAGCTAGTATAGTCTCTCTTAGGATTCTGTATATTTCTCTGTCCAATTGTATTCCAGACAGTTATTGTACTTTATTTGATTTCTCTTAGAAATTGCTCATACGCTTGTGACATCAGGTTCTAGGGATATTTATGTAGTTTTTTTAGAAATATAAAAAAGTTGTTAAATGTTTGATTATTTCTTCACTGGAATTTATTACATATTGTTTAAACGTATAAAAGAAGAAGTTTCAAAAATATTTAAAACAGGAATTTTATTAAAATATTTTTGGTTGGCTTGCTTGACAGCAGTGTCCGGCGCTGTCACGACCCTAGTTCACCAATCGTGAACATGTCATGACGGCATCCAGTCCCCACGACTAGGTCCCACGGGCAACACAGACTAAAAGAGAGTATACAACTGTGGATCTATGTGTAAAGAGTATCTAACAACGAAATGAAGGAAAACATCTACTAATACTATCAGAATAGAAAGAGGGCATCCGGATCCGCGGACGTAGCAGATCATACCTCGAGGTCTCCCAAAGTGCTGCCGAATCACCTAGTATGAGCCTGTCCTAATGTACCTGGATCTACACAACAAAATTGTGCAGAAGAGTAGCATGAGTACACCACGGCAGTACTCAGGTAAGTGCCAAGCCTAACCTCGATGGAGTAGTGACGAGGAAGGTCAGGGCCCTACTGAGAGAAAACAATTACAAAAATGATAATAACAATAATAAGCAGTTTAAACGATAATAATTTCGAAATAACAATAATAAAATGATTACTGCAACCGTCTACAATTAACTAACAACAAGTAACAACTCAATTAATAAGTCCAGGACCTGTGGGAATTGAACCCACAGTCCCATCAACGGTAACCCTGGGTCTCCGGGAATCGAGCCCGCAGCCCATGTCTCAATAAATCTCAGGATCTCCGGGAATCGAACACGCAGTCCACATCTCAATAATATATCAATAGCTCAGGATCTCCGGGAATCAAACCCGCAGTCCATATCTCAACAACTCAGGATCTCCGGGAATCGAACCCGCAGTCCCTACCAATAACTCAAGATCTCCTGGAATCGAACCGCAGTCCCTACCAATAACTCAAGATCTCCTGGAATCGAACCCGCAGTCCCTACCAATAACTCAGGATCTCCGGGAATCGAACCCGCAGTCCCTACCAATAACTCAGGATCTCCGGGAATCGAACCCGTAGTCCCTACCAATAACTCAAGATCTCCGGGAATCGAACCCGCAGTCCATATCTCAATAAATCGGATCTACGGGAATCGAACCCACAGTCCATATCACAATATCACTTCGGGTCTCTGGAATCGAACCCACAGCCCTGGGATCTCCAGGAATTGAACCCGCAGTCCACCAACACATCAAATAAAGAAAACACACAGGGAGAGTATAATATGTTTAATTACAACTTCACCGAAGCTAGTGCCAACAATTTATCAAGAAGTTCAAGTAAGTCAACTAGGCAATTAAACATGTTGAATCCTAGCTAATCATGCTTTTCTAACTAATACCGGGTAAAAGTAACGCTTTTATCAGCTAAGAGCAGGAATATCACTAATCGGACAATTCAAGTAAAGTGTGTGTTACAACAACCACCGCATGTACGCGACCGTCACGTTGCGTACAAGGCATTCAAACTATCACATAATATCCTAGGGGTGAAAGTTCCCCCACACGAGGTTAAACAAGCTACTTACCTCGACTCCGGTACAAAACCGCTAAGAGACAACTCTCTTGCCGAGAATGTCAGCCTCCACAGGTGTAGTATCTGATAAAAATCAATAGAATCACATCAAAATAGGCCAATTGGGCATTACCCAATCAAAACAATTCAAAATACACCAAAACCCACAAGTTGCCAAAAACCGACTTTCGGTACGCTTATCGTAAAATCATGAAAGTTACATATTCGGGACCCTCGTCTCAATATGAGTCTAAGCATATAAGATTTACAAAATTCGGACTCCATTTGCCCATTCAAAACTTTGATTTTCTAAAGTTCAAGCCTAAGGCTAAATCCTCCATAAATTACTCCAAATTCCTCTATTTTCATGATATAATTGCATAATATTACCAATATTAATCATAACATGAGTCCATAGTTGATTACCTGATGATTTCCCTTGAATCTCCCTCAAAAATTGCCCAAATTGCCTCTTAAGCCGAGACACCAATGTGTGAAATGTTTCTGAAATTTTATAACTCCTAATACAATTAATTTCTGCGATTTTCGCTTCTGCGGACTATTTTCCGCTTCTGCGGACTATTTTCCGCTTCTGCGGATCCGCTTCCGCGACATTTTGTCGCTTCTGCGAAACCCAGGCCTGGCTGGCCCATTCCGCTTCTGCGAGCCTAAAGCCGCTTCCGCGAGGCCGCTCCTGCGGAAAAAATTCCGCTCCTGCGAAACTCTCCGCTCCTACGAACAGGAGACCGCTTCTGCGGACTCGCCTAAGCGAAGGCTTGTCCGCTTCTGCGTAATTCCCCAACTCATCTCCTGACCGCTTCTGCGGTCCCCATCCTCGCACCCGCGATGCCGCTTATGCGGACAAAGGACCGCCCCTGCGCCCCAGTCCGCTTCCGCGCTCTAATTTCCGCTTCAGCGGACTCGCCTCTGCGGTTCCATTTCCGCAGGGGCGAAAACAACAGAGGCAGAATTCCTAAACCTGCAATTTCCATGTTTTTTCCCGTTTAACCATCTGAAATCACCCCGAGGCCCCGGGACCTCATCCAAACACGCCAACACATCCTAATACCTTATTCGAACTTGTTCCAATCCTCAAAACACGTCTAACAACATCAAAACCCATAATTCACATCGAATTCAAGCCTAAATTTCTTAAAACATTTCGAATTACACATTCGATCTAAAACCCGACCAAACGACGTCCGAATGACCTGAAAATTTGCGGACATAACCAAAATCACATAACGAAGCTAGAAAAATTGTCGGAATTCCATTCCGACCCCCGGATCAAAATCTCACCTATCATTCGAATTCGCCAAATTTTTAAACTTCGGCATTTCAAGCCTAGTTGAGCTACGGACTTCCAAAATACATTTCGAACACGCTCCCAACCCCGAAATCACCTAACGGAGCTAATGGAACCATCGGATTTCCGTTCCGAGGTCGTTTTAACACTGTTCCACATACAGTCCATTTAACTACAAAGCTCTCATTTAGGGACTAAGTGTCCCAAAACACTCCAAATTCCAGAACCGACCCTCCCGGCAACTACAATAGCAGAAATGTACTTAGGGAAACAGTTAAATTAGGGATTGGGGCTTAATTTTCTAAAATGACCGGCCAGGTCGTTACATCTTCCCACCCTTAAAAGATTCGTTCGTCCTCGAACGAGCATAGAAAACATACCCAGAGTAGTGAAAAGATGAGGGTACTGGCGGTGCATATCCTGCTCGGTCTCCCAAGTCGCCTCCTCGACCGGCTGGCTCCGCCACTAAACCTTTACCGAAGCGATGTTCTTTGACCTTAGCTTTCTGACTTGCCTGTCTAGAATGGCTACTGGTTCCTCAACATAAGACAGGTCCTCGTCTAGCTGAACAGAAGTGAAATCCAAAACATGCGACGGGTCACCATGGTATCTCCGGAGCATAGAGACATGAAATACGGAATGGACTCCGGCTAGGCTGGGAGGTAAGTCCAACTCATAAGCAACCTCCCCAACACGCCTCAAAATCTCAAAAGGGTCAATATATCTAGGACTCAGCTGAGCACATTAGCCTGATAAAATCTGAATATATTCCCTCTTGTTCAAACAATTAAGTCTTGGAGCCTAATTCCAACATCTGGAATTCTATGTCAGGCTTGTTTTCATCAAGATATCACTCAATATTCCTCAAACGCCATCCTCAAACATGACTGCATAACCTTGCTGGATTCTTACCTTGCAACACAAAATCCACAAGACCACGATAATATTTTATGACCAAACTAGCCAAAAATTCAACGAATCAGATGCTCTCATTGCACCTCACGATCTACATAGGTCTCGCTCTAAATTTTACAATACTGACACGACGGAAGAGATGTGCCGATATCCATAACCAATTACTGAATCAACAATTCATTGGGTCTATACTCCTGACAAGATCCATTACCTTGTCCTAAACCAGAGGATGATCCTTTCCTCTATAATATACTTTATATAATCAGTTTGCACTGACCCCAAATTACATAATCTCATCTCGCCAGTACGAACTGCTCAGGCGATAAGCCATATCAGACATAATCAAAAGCCCCACGAGATGACACAATGTGCTAGTAATCCACTAATTCGCACGTGATACAAAAGGAAGGCGAACACTAGACAGAACTATTCAACTCTCATACTAACATGGACTTTCTCAGAAAACTAGGAAACAGAACACACATAAGAGCAATTATGGACACTGAAATAAACATCACACTGTTGCGGCGTGCAACCCGATCCCAACAGTATACCCATGGCGGCGTGCCACCCGATCCCAACAATATAACCATGGTGGCATGCCACCCGATCCCAACAATATAACCATGGTGGCGTGCCACCCGATCCCAACAATATAACCATGGCGGCGTGCCACCCGATCCAAACAATATAGACTCACACAAGGAGTCATATGTCGAGCTGAATAGCTCGTCACATCAAAATAGTGAATACCTATCATAAGCACACTAAGGTGCATGATATCAGACTCAATGAAACATATAGCGCTATAGGCTACAAACTCAAGCATAACTGAGGTGCAATATATGATCTGAGTCTCAAGAGCCATAATGCTCATATAACATCACCGCTGAGCGGAACCTCAACACATAAGGAATTTCCAAGCCGTCTCACAACTCATACGACGCAATATATCTTTTCATGAATTAACTAACCGCGAAATAAGACCGCGACTATCCCTCCATAAAGGGCGCATTGCTGGAAGAAACACAACCGGCCTGACGCAAGGCTCACTTCCACATTTAAATCTATCCACCGACCTTAAGTCTATCCTGGTCGTGCCAAGCTAAGTCAATAATATTTCACAGGTCTATAACCCAATAAGCAAAGTGCCCTCCAGGCATAAATCCTCAAATGGATGACATCACTAAAATCCTCATACTTGGTTTAAATTTCTAACCAATCAAGTGACTACATGTCACCTATACAATCCTCTTGTGGGACAGCTCCCACCATCTTCCGAATAATTAAACGGGCCTGCACATTCAACCCACCGGCTGCACTAACACTGAAAGGCGATCAGGAGTCCCTAACAGGGATGCAAAGCCTTTCCCACAAAACACTGATCTCAAGTGATAGTGACGTTAATACCCATCTTACTCAAAACACTGAAACTCTCTTCCTGCTCATCCGAACTCTTTATATCATATTTGTTGACCAAACTGCGACCTTGGTCCTTACTTCAATTTTCATACCACTCACTGCACCTCACGTGCCGATATACGATAGATACGATTTCCACCACAACTCTAGAACTGACGATAGGCTAATACTTCATCACATAAGACTTTTCATTTAACTCACTTCAGGAGAACTATAGCAACATACAGGCGAATTCTCATAACCATCGAATATGCCAATCTCTAAGTAGTGGTCCAGACCACCTTAACCCTTCCCGAGATTTGCCTACAAGTAACAGGCCCCTAACAGAAGAATAGTTCATAATAACATCACCCACTACGGCCGACAAGTCTCAAATGCACCACCACAAATGACATGCATAACTCGATCACGTTGCATGAACCGATCATTTACACCAATATGCCAACTCAACTATGGTTAATCAATCTACTTCCTTCCAGTTTATCCTGGATTGCCTTATAATGTTAATATCTCCCTTTAATACCTAACTTATTCCAACCGCATTCACCCCGAGTGACCCTAAATCATGAGGCCATGCTATATCAAGAACGACGACCATTTCATGTCTCTCAAATACTACACCACTAGTCAAAACATCATAGATCGTTTTGTGCCTTTCTTCATAAGTTACTTCAAAGGCTTGAGCCTTAATTGTACTTATAGACTCAGAATTATCAGACACCACACTTTACCTCTGGAATTCACTAGGACCGCTATTGAGAGTCATCCGGTCCTGACTTGCCCCAGTACGCAACCCATTCTACTAAATTTTATAACATATGAATACCCTCTCGCTAAAGCCCCCAGTGGAACCACTTCCTTCGCAACCTGCACCCATACGAGGTGTAAATCATGAATCTTCCCTTAAGTTTGAACGTGAGCCAGTAAGGCTAACCATAACATGCATTCAACAATACATATACTCAAATCACCACATATGGTCCTTTCCCGTGGCTGCAATAACCCATTAATACGCTAGTATTCAGAATTCACGTAGGTAATTAACCATGCGGCCCAATCTTAAGCGGTGGAACTCTCCCATTTAGCCCAAAGCCACTATTACACGACTCTCGAACACATTAGAAACATTCTCTCAAGTCATTTACTATTATTCAACTGCCACTCACTTGATCCAACGAATATAACCACCTGTGCTCTATTAGCACTCTAACACCATAGGGTATGACCTCATCCCAATACAACCAAACATCTTCTCGCTCCATGCATCGAGCATTCTCTACCAACGACATCTTAAAACATACTATGATTCTCACACGCCTATGAAGCACCATGTAGCCTTTGTCGAATATTTCCCTGCTGATAATAAAATGTAGAGTTTATTAGGGACACAGGAACATCCAAAGTCCCAACATCATACCATACGAGCCTCAACTCTTGCCCATCCGCAAGTTTTCAAGAACTTTTTGAATAGCACCTAAATACATCGCATGCCAAATCTGATATGACACATGACCCATAATTAGATCGTTGATAGTGAAATTCTTTCACTTGACACGAAGCCTTAAGATACATCTTGCTAATCCATGATACTAGCCTTTAACATTCTTACGTCTTCATCATAAGACAAGCCAAAGACATTCGTTTGGTACATGTCCTTCTTAAGATAGTTAAACTCATTTTCTCCAGTATCTCTGCTGGCTGAATCCTTCGCTAAATAGATATCTCGTATGAACCATATAGTCTTTATTACCACCAACTATTCTTAGATCTATATCCACTTTGTGATTCTACCATTACCGTGACGATTAGGCAGTAAAGTAAACCTTCTCAAGACCGTACTTATCAACCGAATGTGTGAACCTAGTGCACCCCCATATGCACAATTGAAGATTTCTCAATTCTCTTGCATTATCGATATGGATGACATGCTGTAACAATGGTTGAGTAAATTCTTGACTCCCTTGAAATCCCTCTGCAGCGTCACGAACCATCGGCACATACTTGATACCGAGCGCGCAATTTCGATACACGAGTGGATGCAAAAGAACATAAGACATAGGCTCCAACTGAATTAATGGCGCACGATAAAGAATTCAAAGAATAGAAGAGTTTCCTAAACAGTTACATAACCTCTCGTAGATAAATACAGACGTCTCCGCATCGATCAGCGAGAAACTTAGTAACCGGTCTATGTCCCGTGACTCCTACGAACCTAGAGCTCTGATACCAACTTGTCACGACCCTAGTTCACCAATCGTGAACATGTCATGACGGCACCCAGTCCCCATGACTAGGTAAGCCTAACACGTTGCGGAGTATACCAGTTTATGAACATTAAATAAGAAATAGCGGAAAATAATATAAAAAGGAATGTAATTCGTGCCACTTGGCACATACACCCGTCAAACACACAGTATAAAACACCACCAAGACCCGGAATCCCACGGGCAACACAGACTAAAAGAGAGTATACAACTGTGGATCTATGTGTAAAGAGTATCTAACAACGAAATGAAGGAAAACATCTACTAATACTATCAGAATAGAAGGAGGGCCTCCGGATCCGCGGACGTAGTAGACCACACCTCGAGGTCTCCCATATTGCTGCTGAATCACCTAGTATGAGCCTGTCCTGATGTACCTGGATCTGAACAACAAAAGTATGCAAAAGAGTAGCATGAGTACACCACGGCGGTACTTAGTAAGTGCCAAGCCTAACCTCGATGGAGTAGTGACGAGGAAGGTCAGGGCCCTACAGAGAGAAAACAATTACAAAAATGATAATAACAATAATAAGCAATTTAAACGATAATAATTCCGAAATAACAACAATAAAATGATTACAGCAACCGTCTAAAATTAACTAACAACAAGTAACAACTCAATTAATAAGTCCAGGACCTGTAGGAATTGAACCCACGGTCCCGTCAACGGTAAACCTGGGTCTCCGGGAATCGAACCCGCAGCCCATGTCTCAATAAATCTCAGGATCTCCGGGAATCGAACCCGCAGTCCAGCAGTTTAAATGAGAATAATTCTGAAATAACAACAATAAAGTGATTACTGCAACCGTCTACAATTAAGCTAACAACAAGTAACAAAGCTCAATCAACAAGTCCAGGACCTGTGGTAATTGAACTCACAGTCCCATTAACAGTACCCCTGGGTCTCCGGGAATCGAACACGCAGGCCATGTCTCAATAAATCTCAGGATCTCCGGGAATCGAACCCGCAGTCCATATCTCAATAATATATCAATAACTTAAGATCTCCGGAATCGAACCCGCGATCCATATCTCAATAACTCGGATCTCCGGGAATCGAACCCGCAGTCCATATCACAATATCACTTCGGGTCTCTGGGAATCAAACCCACGGCCTTGGATCTCCGGGAATTGAACCCGCAGTCCACCAACACATCAAATAAAGAAAACACACAGGGATAGTATAATATGTTTAATTACAACTTCACCGAAGCTAGTGCCAACAATTTATCAAGAAGTTCAAGTAAGTCAATTTGGCAATTAAACATGTTGAATCCTAGCTAATCATGCTTCTCTAACTAATACCAGGTAAAAGTAACGCTTTTATCAGCTAAAAGCAGGAATATCGCTAATCGGACAATTCAAGTAAAGTGTGTGTTACAACAACCAGCGCATGTACACGCCCGTCACCTCACGTACAAGGCATTTAAACTATCACATAATATCCTAGGGGTGAAAGTTCCGCCACACGAGGTTAGACAAGCCACTTACCTCGACTCCGGTACAAAACCGCTAAGAGACAACTCTCTTGCCGCGAATGTCGGTCTTCACAGGTGTAGTATCTGATAAAAATCAATAGAATCACATCAAAATAGGCTAATTGGGCATTACCCAATCAAAACAATTCAAAATACACCAAAACCCACAAGTTGCCAAAAATCGACTTTTGGTACGCTTATCGAAAAATCACGAAAGTTATATATTCGGGACCCTCATCTCAATACGAGTCTAAGCATATAAGATTTACCAAATTCGGACTCCATTTGTTCATTCAAAACTTTGATTTTCTAAAGTTCAAGCCTAGGGCTAAATCGTGCATAAATTACTCCAAATTCCTCTATTTTCATGATATAATTGCATAATACTACCAATACTAATCATAAGATGAGTCCATAGTTGATTACCTGATGATTTCCCTTGAATCTCCCTCAAAAGTTGCCCAAATCGCCTCTTAATCCGAGATCCCAATGTGTGAAATGTTTCTGAAATTTTCTAACTCCTGATACAATTAATTTCTGCGATTTTCGCTTCTGCGGACTATTTTTCGCTTCTGCGGATCCGTTTCCGCGACATTTTGTCGCTTCTGCGAAACCCAGGCCTAGCTGGCCCATTCCGCTTCTGCGAGCCTAAAGCTGCTTCCGCGAGGCCGCTCCTGCGGACAAAAGCCCGCTCATGCGAAACTCTCCGCTCCTACGACCAGGAGACCGCTTCTGCGGACTCGCCTAAGCGAAGGCTTGTCCGCTTCTGCGTAATTCCCCAACTCATCTCCTGACCGCTTCTGCGGTCCCCATCCTTGCACCAGCGATGCCGCTTATGAAGACAAAGGACCGCCCCTGCGCCCCAGTCCGCTTCCGCGCTCCAATTTCCGCTTCAGCGGACTCGCCTCTGCGGTTCCATTTCCGCAGGGGCGAAAACAACAGAGGCAGAATTCCTAAACCTACAATTTCCATGTTTTTTTCCCGTTTAACCATCCGAAATCACCCCGAGGCCCCCGGGACCTCATCCAAACATGCCAACACATCCTAATACCTTATTCGAACTTGTTCCAATCCTCAAAACACGTCTAACAACATCAAAACCCATAATTCACATCGAATTCAAGCCTAAATTTCTTAAAACATTTTGAATTACACATTCGATATAAAACCCGACCAAACGACGTCCGAATGTCCTGAAAATTTGCGGACATAACTAAAATCACATAACGAAGCTACAGAAATTGTCGGAATTCCATTCCGACCCCCGGATTAAAATCTCACTTATCGTTCGGATTCGCCAAAATTTTAAACTTCGACATTTCAAGCCTAGTTGAGCTACGGACCTCCAAAATACATTTTGAACATGCTCTCAACGCCGAAATCACCTAACGGAGCTAATGGAACCATTAGATTTCCGTTCCGAGGTCGTCTTAACACTGTTCTGTCTACGGGCCATTTTCCAATTATAAAGCTTCTATTTAGGGACTAAGTGTCCCAAAACACTCCAAATTTCAGAACCGACTCTCCCCGCAAACCACAATAGCAGAAATGAACTTAGGGGAACATTTAAATTGGGGATCGAGGCGTAATTTTCTAAAACGACCGGCAGGGTCGTTACAGGCGCCATCACAACCCTTAGTGGATTTTGAATCATGACAATATGGTATTAGAACACTAGGTTCCTAGAGTCTCACGTGTCATGAGCAAGCCTAGCAGAGTCTCGCGGATCGGTACAAAAATATCTGTACTTATCTTTGGGAGGCTATAGGGCTGTTAGGAGTACTTTCCTTCTTGATTCCTCATCGTGCGATTTGACTTCCTTGAGGCTGGTGCCCTTGGTTCATTCCTACTCAATCTTACGTGACGTGAACCGCTGGTTATAAATCGAGAATTTAAGGATTTCAATGGTACAACAAATATGGTGCGGGTGTTTCTCCATGAAGGGGTATCTTGAACCATTATCGTAGCTTTGTGGAACATTATTTTGTCGTTTCAGCTCAGTAGCGGTACTTCTAAGAGCTCTGAGGCTAGGCACAAGTTGCCATGATGCTATAAACTATTGTTCCGCCGTATTAATATGATGGTAGGACATTTGCCTACGTGTCGGGGCAGTGAATAACTTGAAAGGAGGTTTTACTCAGTGCATAATCTAGAGATTTAGTATTTTATTCCCGGTAGAGGAAAGGCAATTAGACTAAGAATGGTCAGATATGGGCTGGTGGAGTAATAAGACTTGGTATTTATAAGTGTGGTGGAGCTTTATTCTATGATGGGGTGTCACTGTCCTAATTAAACATACTAAATTTGCTAGTGTTATGATCATCTACAATTCTCCTTTGGGTCAAGCTATTGCAAAATAATATTGGAAATGCGGTTGTTAGATATCATAGGGTGCAGTAGTTCAGGTTTAAATCAGGGGTTTCTAATGTCGACGACACGAGGAAGATGATCTTTCAAAAGGTGTAAAGATAGCATCAATAGTAGGTTTAAGTGCCCCAAAGATAGATTTTATTAAGGCAACAACTGAGCAACAACGGACGAGAAGGGGCATGTAGGGAGTGTCAGGCAGTAGTTAAAATTTCTAGAAGGCCAGATATAAGAAACAAAGGTCGAGTAGTTGGCAAAAGGGGTGAGTTTCTCCAAAGTGGGAGAGCTTGGAGTGTTTTTGGAACTTTAGTGATTGTTGATTTGGGCCTACGGATTAATTTCGAGTAAGGGCTATCAGGCGGAAGGAGATTTTGATATAACAGAAAGGGGTTGCTAAAAATAGAGAAGGATACAACCATAACTTGAACTGGAAGGATGTTTTCGCACATTTAAATGATGTCTACAAGGGATGAATGGACTTATGCAGCTGGAGAATGGGCCTGACTCATGATGGGCTATTGATGTCTTAGTGATGGTACCCCGCGCAGCAACGTTGGAAGATGTCGGGAAGTGATTTTCACAAGTGGGTTATTCCAGTGAGCAAGCTAGCGGTCGTGTGGTTGGCGAGGCTTTTGCGAAGATTCTATTGGTTATACAACAAAGAGATCGGTTCGTGCGAATGTGGTTGATGGTTCAGAGTATAACAAGGGATATTACAGAAAGATTACGAGAATTTTAGTGGTTGATCACACAAGGTTGTTTTAGTAAGACATAAGGAATCCTGGTGAATTTCAGAGTTGTGTAATGATGGCTTCAAGCTAAGTGGGAGAGTCCCACTGCCTACGATTGGATTATATGGTTATCTTCTTTTGATGTTTTGAGTTATTAGCGTATCAGTAAGTTATTTAAACTACATAAAAAGAGCGTAAGTGATAATTTGGGCAAAGGAATTGTTAAAGGTGTGCTATGATTGGCCTTATTGGCTCATGCTTAGACTTGGCAAAGAATTCAACATTTATGCCTTGCACGGATGCATATTTCGAGGAAAGTGATTCTGCTAGGTGCTCCGCCAAGGGGCTATTCATGTGCTAGAATATTTATGAAATTGATTATATTCGGGGCCAATTTAGAGCGGGTGTCTCTTAGCAACGGTCCTAGTGGGTTCAAAAGGGCAAAGTGTGGTGATTATAATAAGCTATTGGTTTTCATATTCCACTCTTCGATCATAGTCTTTCATGTATTTTAATTCTAACTGCTTGTTCTTTCTTGTAACTATTAGTTAGAGCTATAGACTGCAACCATTCATTTTATTGCATCTACAAACATTTCTTTCTCACTTTCTCTTTGTCTACCTGCTTGTTCTGTATATACTATTTCACATTTTTATCACTCCCTACAGTTAATTGATCAGTCTACTGAAGTAATAGAAGACATGGAGAAGTGCAAGGACTCTGCTCTTTAGAGGAGGAAAACTTTAGAGGAACAGAAGAATCATTTTCAAAGAGTTGCTTATGCTATTTTGAACATGCTGAATAACCAGGAGAGCGGCTAGAACTTGTAAGTTTATCAGTGATCCCTTGATCTCTGTTTCTCATAGCGTGGTTGTGATTTCAACTCATGTGTAACTTGTGATGTTTATCTCATTGAGATATATCGGTTAGATTTCTCATGCATTTGATTTGTCATGTCATCTTATGATCGTGACAGACGTGTTGTCTTCTTGGATGTTCTTTTACTCATTAGGCTTCTTTTCTCAAGTAATATACAGGTGATATAAAATGTAAATATCAATTTGAACAACTGGTAAATATAAACATAGATGCACCATTCTGTTCCTTATGGTTAGCAATAGTTTCATATGCTTTTGACTTGTGATTGCAGTATTTTAACTCCTAAATTGTTGATACTTCATTTACATATGTTGTGATCAAGGAATAGATAGCACAATCTGCTCATGTATAATGGTCTTGTATTATTAGATGTCTAGTTGCATTAGCTCACATTTGAACATCTTCAAATTCATCAGTTTTTAATTCATTGTGCATGTATTTAGAACATTTCAGATATTTTGACCCCATTATTCCTCATTACGATGTAAAAGTTGTAGAGAATCTACATGCCACCTAGCTTTGAGGTATTTCAGAAAATAAATTTGAGTCATATGCATACCCGTTAAATAACCATTACTTGAATCTGAATGTTAATAGTCGATGTATGATCTCCATGTTCTTTTATGCTTGCTGAGTGCTAACTATTCTAAAAGTTGGCTATTATGGCCTCCTAAAGCAAAGCTTTTAATTCGGATTCTTTGGTCATCACTGGCTTCAAAGTGATCTGCTATGTAGTATGTGAAACTACATGATTGCTTCTGAGTTGCAAATTTTGTTATATGTGATACAATACACCACACAAACATCATTGCAATCCATACAATACACCACAAGCAAAATATGTATAAGTTGTTTCTGCAATACTTCAAGTATCTCTCAAATATTTAGACTAAAGCCCAAACATATATTGTGGGAGAATGCACTGGACAAAATATTGTATTGATTAAATTATTATTATTTGATATGTTGTTCTTTATTAGTAGATTGCATGTACATTTAATGTCCAAATCTGGGTCTAGGTAATGTGTTTATGTAGAAGATCTTAGCTCATGACTAGCATCTTGTATGTCCATTATTTTCTTTTTCTTTTTTGATCAATTTATTTAGTCTAGGCAGTCTAGATGAAAGGTAATGACTTTATTTTTTTTTGTAGGTGGAGGAGATCAAGAAATAGAAGATGAAGCCAATGAAGATCTGGACCTTACTTGAAATGAATTTTGAATTGTTATAGATAAATGTTCTAGGAATCTTTTGTTGTCAACATTTAAAACTTACTATCTTGAAATGTATTAAATTTATGCACTTGGGGTAGAACATTTACATTTATGGATATTATTAGTATGTAGGATAAGTTATAATATTATTAAGCTTCATTTTGTGATTTATTTAAATTTTAGTGTTATATATATATATATATATATATATATATATATATATATATATATATATATATATATATATATATATATATATATATATATATATATTACAATAGGAGCTATATTTCAGTTTTATATGAACTGTTACAATAGCCTACCATAACCGTTGCAATAGGACACAAATGGTGTTCCATAAAATGTAAACCGTTCCAATAGATCCAATAAACTGTTCAAAAATGCCCTCTAAACCGTTCAAAAAGGTATTTAAAACCGTAGCGATACAAAAATAACCGTTACAATAGCTTAAAGAGGCAGTTGTTATATCCATAAATAATCGTAACAATATCTTACGAAAGTGTTGCATTAGATAATATGGTAACGATTATGAGACGTTCCACACACATTATAGTAACGGTTTAAACCGTCCCAATTGGAAGGAATAATCGTTCCAATAGAGAAAAGGAAAATCGTTGCGATAGACATCTCTATAGCAACGGATATAAAAACCGTTCCAAGAACCGCTCCTATAGCTCTATTGGCACGCGAGCAGATGTGATGGTCTGTAAACCGTTCCAATACTACAGAAACAGTTTATCTACCTACTGGAACGGTTTTCCATGCGTTACCATAGATCAATTTTTTAGTAGTGTTATTGATTGCGAGCCTATAGGTATGGTTAAGAATTAAGTTTGGTAGCAGCATATTTGAAGGGGTAGGTACAAGATGTTCTATAATGTTTTGGCTTGCTATGTAGCATTTAGGAGGTATGAAATGGGTCGGGGGATTTGAAACAGCATGGTCTCGTGATTCAAGATCACTTGGGATGAATACAGATGGAGTGCGTCACGTGTTTAATGGAGTTATTATTATTTCTAAGGTAATCAATGATAAATTAGAATAAGATAGATTGATTAGCCATAGTTGAATTGGCTTGTTGGTGGTAGTGATCAGTTCCTTCAGCACAACCAAGTTATGCGAGTGATTTGTGGCGGTACTATGAGGCTTGTCGGCCACCGTAATTGATGTTATTCAGAAGTATTCTACTGTAATGGTGCGTATTCTATGGTTATGACAATTCACATGTGTGTCACAATTGTTCTCCTGCAGAGAGTTAAGTGGGTGGTTTTTATATGATGAAGTGTTAATCTATTGGTGGTCTAGGAGTTGTGATGGGAATCGTGTTCTATCACATATTAGTGTGTTGGGAGCAGTGAGTGATATGGAATTTGAAGTAAGGATCAAGGTTACAGTTCGGTATTGACAAGAATGTCACAACCTCGGATGAGCAGGAAAGTAGTTTCGATGTTTAAAGTAAGTTGGTATTGTTTTTTGCGTCACTTAAGATCGGTGTTTTGTAAGAAGGCTTTGCATCTTGGTTATGGATTCTTGATCGCTTGTCAGCGTTAGTGCACCCGATGGTTTGGGTGCACAGACCCGTTATCCGTTACAGAAAGTTGTGGGACTATGCCCCACGTGAAGGTGTTATAAGTGTGGCATGTAGTCACTTGACTGGTTGAAGAGTTAAACCAAGCATGAATATTGTGGTGATGTTGTTAAATTGAAAATTGATGCCTGGAGGGCACTCGGTTTAGTAGGTTGTGGACTATGGAGGACTACTCTGATTATGATGGTTGATCTTGTGTGTTGTGAGAAAAAGGGGAGTTGTTATGGACCTTTGGAAGGTTATTAGCTTAGTTTGGAATCAGCTTGAGGTCTGTGGATGAATTTAAATGTGAGTCTGGTCTCTATATCAGGCCAGATGTGTTCATTTCAGCAATGCGCCCCTTATGGAAGGGTATTCGGGGTATTATTTCGTTGTCAGTCATTTAATGTATTGATAAATTGCAACATGTGAGTTATGAGACGGCTTGGAGAATTGCTTATGTGTTGTGCTCCCGCGTAGAGTTGATGTAATATGAGCAAAATGGCTCTTGCGATTCAGATCGTATTTCGCACCTTAATTGTGCTTGAGTTTTGTAGCTTATAGTGTTATATGTCCCCTAAGGGATGGTATTATTCACTTAGCGTGTTTATGACTGATATTCGATATTTTATTTTAATGAGAAATCTAGCTCGATGTGCATCTCATTAGGTGAGTGCTATGTTATTTGGATCGGGTTGCACGCCACAACAGTGTGATGTTGAGAATAGTTTTCTATATGCTATTTCTGTATGCCTTACTTCCTATTTTCCAAGAAAAGTTCGTATTAGTGCGTGAGTTGAGTAGTTCCTTCTAGAATTTGTCTTCCTTTGTATCGCACTCAAATTGGTAGCCTATTGGCACATTGTGGCAGCATATGAGACTTTTGATCATTTTCGGGGTTGCTTATTGCCAGAACAGTTCGTACTGGGTGAGACGAGATCATTGCACTTAGGATCAGTGCAATCTGAGTATGTGAAGTATATTAAAGAGCAAAGACTATTATTTGGCTTAGAAAGAGGTGATGGTTCTTGACAAGGTATAGACCCTATGAATCGATATTTGGCAGTTGGTTATGAATTTCTATGCATCCCTTCCGTCGTGGCGGCATTGCGAGAGTTGGAACAGGTCTTACATATGTCATGGGGTGCATTGTGAGCATCAGATTCTGTAAAGGTCGACTAGTATGATCAGAGAGTGTTATTATGGTCTGGTGAATTATGGGGTGCATGGTGTGAATTTACAAAGGGTGTGCAGCCATGTTCTGGCACAACGTGTGGTGATTGATACGATGAGCATATGTTGGAACAGGCTTAGCAGAGAATTCCGGATGATGAAATTGGACTCTAAGGCTTCTTTGCTTAAGTGAAAGAGGATATCTTCAAATTGATGGGGCGCCCAGTTGAGTAATGCTAGCACGGGTAGGTGCACAAGGCAGTAATCAGTGATTCCAGACAACCCCAACATAGTTCCTAGCACGTTCGAGGACGATGTATGTTTAAGTGGGAGAAGATGTAATGACCCGATCGGTCATTTTGAGCCCTAGCACACTGTTCAACAATTCAAGGCCATGAGCAGCTTCAATTCAAGCATTTTGACTTGTACACGTGATCAAAATTAAATTTCGGGAATTTCAGAGTTAACGTGGATGGGAGATTCTCATTTCAGAATCTTTAAGTAGAAAAGACCACCTAAGATCAGATATTTGAGTAAACGACCTCGAAATCATGATTCGAAGGTTCTAGCAGGTTCGTATGACAATTTTGAACTTGGGCGTATACTTGGATCAGTTTTTGGATGACTCGGGAGCATTTTGGCATATATTATGGAAGTTAGTATTTTCGAGGAAATTTCATAAGTTTAAGTTCAAGTGCATTTTTGTGTTATTGATGTCCGTTTGGGATTCCGGGTCAAGGAGTAGCTCCATATGGTGATTATGAGGTTGGGAGCGCGATCGGAAGTCAATTTGTATACCCTGGGAGCATTTTGGAGTCATTTGGCTAAGGTTAGAAATTTGAAGGTTTTGAGAGGTTTGACTGGAGGAGAACTTTTTTATATCGGGGTCGGAATCCGATTTCGGAAGTTGGAGTAGGTCTGTCATGTCCTATATGACTTGGGTGCAAAATTTGAAGCCAATCATACGTGATTTGATAGGTTTAAACACCGGAAGTAGAAGTTTGAAATTCCTAAAGTTCATAAAGCTTGGATTGGAGGTCGATTCGTGGTTTTAACATTGCTTGATATGATTTGAGGCCTTGAGCAAGTCCATAATGTATTTTAGGACTGGTTGGTATTCTTGGTTGGGGTCCTAATGGCCTTAGGTGTATTCCGGATGGTTAACAGATCGAAAATGGAACTTTAAAAAGGGTAAAATTGTTGGTATATGGTATAAACGCACTTGTGAGGGTTTGGCCGCATGTGCGAGGCTACAAATGTTGTTTTGGGGTCAGGAGTGAAGAGACAGCAGATGTGATCATGCGGTCGTATAAACGGTACCGCAACTGCGGTGAACGAGGTGCTGAAATGGAAGGGAGGCTTGGTGACTATATCCGCAGAAGCGGTAGGAGCGCCGCACCTACGGAAATGTTGGAGGCAGTGAGTTTCTTTAATTTAAATCTGGGGTTGGGTTCATTTCAACTTCATTTTCTTCCATTGGAGCCGATTTGGAGCAACTTTGAGGTGCCATTTTCACCATCAAGCATGAGGTAAGTAATTTGTGTTAGTTTTGAGTTAAATACATTGATTATATATGGGATGTAGCATATAAATAGGTAGAAATTTGTGGCTTTGGTGGAAAGACCTAGAAATATATTCTTGGAAGTTGACCATGATTTTGGGTATGGAATTGAGAGTAAATTATATATTTGAGTTCGTGAAGTTATGGTTAAGCTTAATCTTCAAAACAATTCGGAATTCGGGCACGTAGGACTGAGGGCATTTTTGTCAACTTTTAAATCGGGGTTTAAAATTGTTATATATTGGATTAATATTTATCATATATTAATGAATTTGTATAATCATTTGCTAGTTTTGGAGTATTTGGCATCGATTCAAGTATTCAAAAGGACGTGAAATTCCTGTTATGGATCTTTGGAGTGATGTGAGTCTCCTTTCTAACCTTATAAGTCCCCATATGTGAGTTAATTGATTATGTGCTCCTATTTGTGGGGGCTACGTATGCACGAGGTGACGAGAGTCCGTGCGTAGCTACTACTATATTTAAGTCTGGGTATTCTAGGACCCAAAAGCATGTTATACGTGGAATATTTGTAATCGTATTGACAGCTTGAATTGCTTAAATCACATCGAATTAGGAAATGAATTTCAAAAAAGGATCTAAACTTCATTTTCTTAAATTGTTAAAAAAGAATTGGTTTTTCTTGGATAATTGTTTCCTGATGGCTTCTTGATTGACTGTCTATATCTGTTTAGATTATGGAACGGGCCGAATGCCTTGGTAGATTAAATAGATGTATCTATGGTTCGTGCCGTTCGACCCTCGGCAGTGCACAATTTATTTTCTGTAGGATCGGACCATACATTCTCGGCATGGTTTGCGCATGCTTGTATTGCTTGCCTTGAACATATTAAATTTGTTATAGCCTTTCCTGTCTTGAGAATATTTTTATAAATGATGAAAAGGAATTTGGAAGTCTCCTATAAAAGAAAGAATTATTTACTTGCTTCACTGTATTGGATTTAAATTATGAATATAAAAATGCACGATTTAATATGTCATTGATATAACATTATTAGATCCTTAGTAAGTATTGTAGTCGACCACTTCTCTCTACTTCTTTGAGATTAGACGGGATACTTACTGAGTAGACATTGTTTTTGTACTCATACTACTCATCTGTGCATTTTTGTTGCACATGCTCATGCACCTCTAGTGGCCTAATGGGTGTAGCAGCATGGTTGACACGGAGACTAGGTGAATTATATTTTCTCGACGGGGCCCGCTGCAAGTATAGTCTCTCTTGGGATTCTATTTATTTTCTGTCCAATTATATTCCGGACAGTTGTTGTACTTTATTCGGTTTCTCTTAGAAATTGCTCATGCAATTGTGACACCGGGTCCTGGGATGTTTGTGGATTTTTTGGGAAATACTAAAAAGTTGTTAAAATGTCGCATTATTTCTTCATTAAATTTATTATGTATTGTTTAAACGTATAAAAGAAGTGGTTTCGAAAATATTTAAAACTTGAATTTTATTAAGTATTTCTGGTTGTCTTGCCTGACAGCGGTATCTAGCGCCATCACAACCCTTAGTGGATTTTGGATCGTGACAAGTTTCCTTTTGTTAAGTGTAAGAATCCATTTTATGTTAAAAAAAATTATATTTTTAATTGAGTCCTTAAATTTTTCATCACTATATGATTCAATTATCATCAATATATTTTAGTAAATAATAGATTTCTCAAAGGGCAATTGATTTGATAGTATTACGTTAATAATATGATCGCCGGAATATGTTTTTGGTAGTGTATGTCGTATATTTAAGAAAAAACTGACAAATTACCGAAAAATCGACGAAACCCGAATCGAGAAAAAACTGACGTAATTGGTATGGTTCTAATATTTGAAAAATCGACTTACTTGATTTAGTTTCTTTTTAGGGAGAAACCGATCCAAACCCCAGCAGCCACTAATGAATGGGCTTGGCCTACTCCTCTATTTAAAAGGGCAAAAAACATAATTAGGCAAAATTTCAAGAAAATTTCCAGAAACGTAGCAGTAATAGTTATTTTACACATATGGCAATTAAATAATTATATTTCTAGCCGTCACCTTTAAATCATGTACCTATAATCACGCACCTAATGCATTTATTTCCTTAATAAAAATGTTCTTAGTACTTTTAAATATTTTTCCAATATTTTAAAACAATCCCTAACATATTTAAATGTTATTATTTTTTTCTATGTTTTTGTTGGAAACTAATTCATTCCATAACAAATTTTTTACTTTCCATACATGAATATTTTACTTGATAAAAAAGTACATATACCTTTATATTCAACTTAAAGTCCAGCAAAAGTATATATCTTCATATTTTGAAAAAATAAAATACATATGAAAAAAAAAAAAAAAAGTATATATATATATATATATATATATATATATATATATATATATATATATATATATATATATATATATATATATAAACCATGTAATTTTATATCATGATTATACCAAGGAGTACTTTCTTATTAAAAAGATCAAAGGTATATTAATACATAGTATTTCTCATTAAAATGGTATCATTAAAATGGTATATTCTTAAAAAGGTCACAAAAGGTATTTTCTTACGTTAATTATTTGAATACATGGCGTTTCTACCAAGAAAATATTATACCAAGTATATGTAATATAATAACTTAATACCATTATAACATATATTGAATTATATTATATATATAATACATTAGTATACCTCTAAAAATGAGTTATATAATATATAATACTTCACTTCAATAAAGATATAATATAACTGAGTTATACCATGTATATTACCTTTTTTGCTATATTAATAAAATATAGTACACATAATTTCTCTAGAAATTTATACCATATATATATAATAAATCATTGAATATGTAGTATTAGTTTCATCATGATTAGAAAAGGGCCGACCCAGTTCAATACCCACTTCGTGGGTGTCTGGGGAAGGGAATACTCTAGGCAGCCTTCCCCTGCTTTGCAGAGAGGCTGATTCGAACCCGCGACCTGACACACCACGGCAAGCAAGCTTACCGCTGAGTCAAGTCGGCCCTTCAAGGAATAAAATGAGTGTACGGTTAAAGAAGAGAGAGACTGAATCCTTATTTTAAAATAGGAGAGAGAGTGTGAAAAGATAAATATCTCATAATTTGTATTTTGTAACTGCTCATTAATTATGTTTCATAATCTCTATCTGGCATAAGTGTAAAAAAGTTTGCCATTTATGAAATAAACAAAGAGTAGTATTATTTTCTTAAATAATTTTTAAAAAGTGACTTGTTGTGTATTTTCCTCTATTTAAAATTAGCCAAAGTTAACTGTGTAAGCCCAGTTAAAAAGTTAGCGACTAACCAACCACTTATTAATATAATATCTATATATTATATAATAAAATTCCTTCACTAGCTCCTAATAAAAAAGTGTATAAATATTTCGGATTATTACACCAACTGCTCCTCAAGACTTTTTATCGCACCTTTTTCTCTTAATTTTTAGCCACATATAATAATAGCACTACTCTTCTTTTAATTTGACTGTTTCAAGATAGTGTTCACTTCTTGAAATGCAAGTTACAATTTTTTTTAATACAACTTAACGTTATGTAGGATTTATTTTTGCTGTTTCCAGTGGAGTACACTATTTTTCCTTTATTCAATCCTCTCGGGTGAGCGGCAAAAGTTAACAGACAAATTCATTTTTCTCAAATTTGTTATACTACTATTATTTTCAGAGCATCTTTACCTTTCCTGATATTTAAATTGTGTGTGACCTACCAAGTGATGGAGGAAGATGGAATATTAGCATTAGGATGCCAACTATTAAGGAATCAATATTCTACGATTCTACCAAAAGCATTGACTTCTTTGTGGTATAGTAACTTGCTCTATAAACTCTCAACCACCCTTTGCCCTCAGTTCTATTAGTACAACCTCATAGAAACTTTACCACACTCTATTTATCTCACCTCTAGTTAAACCTTACTATGTATATCTCCCACCTACGTTTGAACGTTATAAATACAACTGTCCTATGCATGTATTATTGCACCCATCACTTATTCTAAAGTACACATTCACCATTGTAAGGATTAGCCCTCAAAAGCAAATCTAGAACGAGTTCGGTGAGTTCAACTAAAACAAGAAAGAACCGAAAAAATATATTAGAAGTGAGATGGGTGCCAAAAGGGATTTCAATGTGAAGGTGATCAAAACTGAGGTGGTGTCAGCATCGTTGCCAATGCAAGAGCATTGGCTACCACAGTCAAATCTTGATTTGCTCTTGCCACCAATGGATGTTGGAGTTTTCTTTTGTTACCAGAACCCTATTATTTCCGGGTTGCCCAAGTATTCATTTGGGTCAATGGTCGAAGTTCTTAAGGTTTCTTTGGCTGAAACCTTGGTTTCCTATTATGCATTTGCAGGGGAGTTTGTTCAGAACCTTGCTGGAGAGCCCGAAATTCTTTGCAACAATGCCGGAGTCAATTTCACAGAAGCTTGGGCTGATATAGAGCTTAAAGAAATTAACTTGTATAATCCAGATGAAAGCATAGAGGGTAAGTTTGTACCAAAGAAGAAGCACGGTGTATTAGCCGTTCAGGTACTGTTTCTTTGTTGTGAAATTTGTCCTATTTTACAAGTAGCATGTGTCTTATATCACTTATGCATAATTGCATGTACAAAGTTTAACTTTTAAGTACTCATATGATTTGCGTTCTTCTTCAGGTTTTAATTCTACAGTATATTTTATTGACGAATTTCTGTAATTATGTTTTCATTGACTTAAGAAGTTTTTTTTCACACTTTCACTGTATGTTAATAATCTCTTAATCAGTAGTCCTATAAAGGACACTTTTGCCGTCGGAAAATTTCTGGATACATGAACTTGAAAGCCCTTCCTCGGTTTCCCAGCTCAATTCACAAATAGTATAAAAATGTAAACACATACTTTTGTAGGTTGTGTAATAAATTTCCAATTGCCGCACGGGCTGCAGGATTAATATATATAGTCGTCTAAAGCCATTTTCATGCAAAAGCTGACATGCATGACAGAAACCTCGTGCTCCCTATATTTGAAATTTGAATGTTTTAAAAGAAATGCTTTTAAGAGAAGAATCGCAAAGCTGAATTATTGAATGTTTGTTTGTAGATCAAGTGGTGCCTTTCTGTAGGTTTTTTCATTCTTTGTAGTTCATTTATTACTTTAAGAAACAGAAAGTAATTGAAGAATAGTTAAATAAGTCGATATAACTTTGTTCTGAGTATTATATAGTATTCAAAACCAAAGACAATATATTGGTAGTATAAACTAAAACCAGAAAGAGCACATTCAGTTTAAAATACTGAGGAAACTTTGCCTTCAATGGAAAAGTCTTCCCTGATCAAATCGAACTTTAGGTATACTTTTTTACCTACTATTCTTTGTGCTTTTTTTTTTAATAGCAAAAAACAGAAAGGTAATAAAAATAACATGAGAACCGTACCTAATTTTTCATGACCTCCATTTCAAATCTGTCGAGGGATATGTGGTCTGTTGAGTAATATTGTTGTTTCATTTCTAAATAAAATAGAGAAGATAGTATAGAACAAATTAAAAGTGGATCGCATGTAATTTTTTGTATGGATGATATGTCTAAATTCTGCTTATCACAATATGTAGGTAGAAAGAAATTTGAATATTCAATTTAGAACGTGCATATTGTAATCAATTCTAACTTAAAACATCCAGATATAAAAATATCGATTAATTATCTCCTATACTATAAACCATTGTAGCATATATTGTACCATATTTTCCAGGTTACTAATGGCACTTTTTATGAAACGTGCTTAGCTTATAATTATATTTTAGATGATTTAATGAAGTAAAAAGTCTCCGATAATTAATTTTATCATCTCAACCGATCGACTTGACACAAATTTATAAATTATGCAGGCTACACAACTCAAATGTGGAGGAATAGTGGTGGCTTGTACATTTGATCATAGAGTTGCTGATGCCTATTCAACCGACATGTTTCTCGCATCATGGGCAGAAATAGCTCAGTCCAAACCACTCTCTCAGCTCCCATCTTTCCGACGTTCCTTTCTTTCTCCACGGCGTCCCTCCCTCTACGATCCCTTGGAAATAGACAGCATGTACATACCTATCTCTGCCCTAAAACAAGAAACACCTGCTGTCACAAATATTGATGATGATGATCAAGTTATAAGTAGAATTTACTATGTCAAGGCTGAAGAAATCAGCCGCCTCCAATCATTAGCTAATAGTTGTAATAACGACATGATTAGCACAAAACTCCACAGGTTTACTAAGCTTGAAACTTTCAGTGCTTTCCTATGGAAAACTATAGCCAATGGGATGGGAAAAAATAGTACTCCCAATTACGAGAATTTCAGGTTTGGGATTGTCGTTAATGGCAGGAGTAGATTGAGCGACGGAGTTGAAGAACAAGCCAATGTACTAAAAGGGTATTTTGGGAATGTTCTTTCCATTCCATTTGGGGAGAAGAAAGTGGAGAAACTAAAGGAGAACCCTTTAAGTTGGGCAGCAAATGCAGTGCATGAGTTTCTTGAACCAGCTAAAACTAAAGAACATTTTCTTGGGTTAATAAATTGGGTGGAGGATCATCGTCCAGAACCAGCTTTAGCAAGAATCTACGCCACAAATGAAGATGCGCTGGCGGTGGTGGTGTCGTCGGGTCAGCAGTTTCCGGTTGGGAAGATTGAATTTGGGTGGGGAGAGCCAGTGTTTGGATCGTATCATTTTCCATGGGAAGGGAAAGCAGGATATGTGATGCCAATGCCGAGTCCTAAAGGAAATGGAGATTGGGTTGTTTACATGCACATGTTGAAATGGCAGTTGGAATTGGTTGAGGCTTCTGCTGCCAATGTGTTCAACCCCCTGACTGCAGATTATCTCAACTTGAATTAATTTGGTTATGTAAATATTGAGCTCGTTATGTCATGTGTGTGTGAAAAGGAGAAACAAGTTTGTATCTTACTATATGTTAATGTGATTTGCAAATTAAATATATATCTCTTTAATTAATCCAATACAAAGAAAATTTGGTTATGATAGGACAGAATATAAGCAAAAATAAACGAGTACACTCTAAAGAGAAATTAAAAAATTAAGGGTGCCTTGATATAAAGAATACTACTGCCCCTGTTTCATTTTTGTGAATCTTGGCAGCACTTTTATGTTTTAAAAAGAGTGACACACTATTTGGCACATATCAAAAGTCGTACCCTAAAAACTAAGTGACAGTAAACATTTGATCCTGACATTTTTATTACAATAATAGTATGTCATTAAGGATAAAATAGAAGCTTAACGTGAAAAATCCCAAATATAAGAATACATGTATCATTCTCTTAAAACATACTAAAAATTCGAGAAACACATTTGGAGTAGTTTAGATTTTACACTTGTTGATTTTGGGACAAGTGCACGGTTAGTCACGAATAACATGTATATTTATTTTTAAGTCACTATTTAAAATGTCCTTAGTCTTAAGCCACTGCTTTAATAAACTTTAACTGCCTGAACGAATATACTCTTCTGCTCATGTCCTTAACTTTTGAACATAACTTCAGGACTTCAGGACTACATGTCCTTAACTTATGAATTTGTGACACTAAGTTCAAGACTTCAGGACTATATATCCTTAACTTTTGAATTTAACTTCAGGACTTCAAGACTAGATATACTTAACTTTTCAACTTAACTTCAGGACTTCACGACTACATGTCCTTAACTTTTCAACTTGTAACACTAAGTTCAGGACTTCAGGAATACACGTCCTTAACTTTTGAACTTAACTTCTAGACTTCCGGACTACGCGTCCTTAACTTTTGAACTTAACCTCGGGACTTCAGGACTACATGTCCTTAACTTTTGAACTTAACTTCACGATTTCAGGACTACATGTACTTAACTTTTGAACTTGTAACACTAAGTTCTGGACTTCAGGACTACATATCCACATAAACTTTAAAATCATAACATAATTCTTTTTTTTTATTCCACATAAAATTTAAAATCATAATCACAAGCAAAAACAAAACAAAACAAAAACTTGAAATTAAGACTGATAAGTCAAAAAATAGAAAAGAGCATAAGGAGGAAGATATCAACCAAGTTATAGAGTAAATTCTCGCCGACGGTGGTGTATGACATGTTTACAGATCGGACAATGAAAATGGCGTATTTCCGTTTAGGAAGGAAAGGTTAACACTATCTTTTCATATTAATCTTAATAGACTACTGGCTACTATTGCTAAGTATTTAAAATGCTGGATAAAAAGTAAATACCACTTTAAAAAATGGCTATCCCCGCATATATATATATATATATATATATATATATATATATATATATATATATATATATATATATATATATATATATATACCGGCTAGAAAAAATAAATAGTAATAAATTTGTTCGGCTATTTGTGTATAGATATATACCAAAAGTTCGGACGCCTATACTGTTGGGAGAAATTCAAAAATAGTCATATTTACAAATGATCATTGAAAAATACTCACAGTTTAAAAATAACCAGAATTTAGCTACTTTTCATATAAATATAAATCTGAACGAAAATATTGTTCAAAATCCAAAAAATATTCCAGCATAATATACTGGAATTCTAGTGTAATATACTGGACTTCCAACATAATTTACTGGAGTTCTAGTATATTATACCAGTCCAGCATAATATACTACATATTCATACACTTGTGCTCCAATCTCCAATATATTATGCTGGAACTTTTCGCGTGTTAAAGTTCTAACATAATATGCTGGAAGTTCATACAAATGTGCACCAATCTTCAGTATATTATGCTGAAACTTTTTACGCGTTGGAGTTCCAGCGCTAGCTGGAAATTCATATAGATGTACACCAATCTCCAGTATGTTATACCGAAACTTTCATATTATAGCAATATAATGGTTGTTCTTAAATGACTTTGCAAATGCTAGCTATTTTTTGGAACATAGTGAATAATAACAAAGAATATAAGTGAAACAATTACTTTAACCACTCCAAAATTGGATTTCAACGTATGGCGTACGGAGAGATCCAAGGGTTGTGGTACAAATAATCTCATGTCTGTCTCTACATATTCAAACTAATCTCATTAATAGATCCAAAAGAAAAACAATGAACTCGCATAATCTCACATGAAATCTAAAACTAATCTCATAGATAAATAAAAAAAAGTAATAGCAATTGTCCTTCCTCATGCTCTTGGCGCACGTTAATTAATGTACGCCACCTGTGTCAGCCACGTCGAAAGGGAGAGGCAGAGGACGTGGTCGAACTAAGAAGCAACCATTAGCTACCTTTGTAAACTTGGTGGTCGAAATCAATCCGAATTGCAGATCAAGCATCGTCAGTCCGGAAATGCTCTAAAAGAAAGAGACAGCTCTCACTCGGATGCTTTGGCACCTGAATCTGTACATAAGGTGCAGGGAGTAACGTGAGTACTCCTATTCAGTAAATAAAAATTACAAATAAAGGCCGAGTGCAGTGATGATTATTTTAAATCATATACATATCATAATATAAAAACCTCAATGGCAATAACAAGATCAAATCAGTTATTAAATTCTGAACACCTAGTAAAAACTCCAGTTTTAATTGAAAGTCGTCAAAATATTTGTTCAACATTTTCAATAAAGGTTTAGTATAAAGAAGGGTGAAAATTAAAACAAGCCCCTCGAGCAAAGTGTCATTATATATATATATATATATATATATATATAGCCCATCGGGCAACAGTCACTTGTGGCTCAACTATCATCAATCATCACTCGCACTCAGCACTCACGTTAAATATATATCTTAAAATAACTGTTGTGGCTGCGGCGTGAAGCCCGATGCATAAATATAAAGTCGACTGCGCTCACTGGAGGTGTGCAGATTCCGGAGGTGCTCCTACAACACAAGCGATATATATATATATGAAAAGTCAACCTGGAGTTGACTATGTGGTTAGTTCCGGGAGGTGATTCGTGACGTAGCGGAGCGATCGGAATTGAATTTGGAGGTCCTGTGTAGAAATAGGCTTGAATTGACTAAGTTGAAATTTTAGCGAAATCCGGTCAATAGGTGCGATTTGATCCGAGAGTCGGAATAGAATTCCGACAGTTGCAATAGGTTCGTTAGGTGATTTTGGATATGTCTGCAAATTTTCAGGTCATTCAAACATCGTTTGGTCGGGTTTTTGATAGAATGTAGATTTCGGAAGTTTTGGTTGAATCTTAGTCTTGAACCGGCCTTAATTTGATGATTCGTGTGTTTGAGAGTGTGTTTTTATGATTGGAACAAGTTCGTGGGATGATTTAGAGTGGATTTGTATTTTTGATTGAGGTCCCGAAGGCCTTGGGATGTTTACGGAGGGTCTATCAGATGAATTTTTGGAGTTTTGGATTGCTGGTATGAGTTGCAGCAGAAGTTTCGCTTATGCGGATGGGGAACCCCAGAAGCGGCTCCGCTGAAGCGTGGGAAATCTCGGAGAAGCAAGTTTGAGGTTGGTTGGGTATTTCCGCAGGAGCGGTGGTGTTGTCGCAGCGGTGTTTGGCGACTGGGGGAATTTTGCAGAAGCGGAAAGGCGACCGCTGAAGCGGTCTCGCACTTGGCCGCAGAAACGATCCTCGCCTGTTAATGATAAGTCGCAGAAGCGACATAATTTTCGCAGAAGCGGTCACGCGTAAGCGAGTAAAGTATCGCAGAAGCGAAAGTTGTCAGTGATTTATGAAACAGAAGGGTTCGAATTTTAGAATGTTATATCACATTGGGGCTTAGAACTAAGAGGCGATTTAGGCGATTTTGAGGAGGAAATCGAGGAGATTCATCGGGTAAGCATTCAAGGACTCAATTTATGTTATTATATTGTTAAATTATGGAGTTAACACCTGAAAATGGAGGATTCGAGGTATATTAATGGAGGTTTTTGCTCTAAGCCTAGGTTATTGAAAATCATTCATTTGAATAGGCAAACGAAGTTCGATTTTGATAAACTTTATATGTATGGACTCGCGTCGAGATAAGGATTTTGAAAATCTAACTTTTGTAATTTTCGAGAAGCGGGCCCGAGCGTCGGGTTTTGGCAACTTCGTGGTTTTTGGTGTAATTTGAGTTGTTTCGATTGGGTTATGTTCCTTTAGCCTATTTTGATGCATTTATATTGGGTTTGATCAGATTCTGCACCAGTGGAGGTCGATTCTCGTAGAAAGAGCATTGCGGGCTAGTCTTCTAGCCGAGTAGAGGTGAGTAATGGGTGTGGGTGATGACCAGCGGGTTCGAAACCACGGTATATCACTATGCGACGTTGTATTGAGGCGAGACACGTACTCTCCTGTGAGTGCGAGGTCGATTGTGATTGGGGACTATGGCTTAGTCCGACCTGGTAATATTATATCGTGTTGTTGGCTATTATTGAGCCGCTAAACCTCTTACTTGGATGGTTGTGGGTATCTTTGGGCTGTGAGCCAGTTATTTGGATCCCGCGAGGATCGTTACTATTGCTTCTATGATTATAGCATGATATTCTGATACCAGTCCTGAGCTATCACTGTCTAAAATGGTTTTCCAAACTCTGGCATTTCTGAAATATTGTTTCTACTATAAATGATAAAAAGAGATTTCAAATGTTATTTATGTGCTTGTGAGGCTTGCATCGCATGTAGCTGGACTGGTAGTGAATCGGGCTACGCGCCGCCACATATCATTGATATTGTGCTTGGATTATTGGAGCCCCTCCGGAGTCTGAACCCCCATAGTGAGCACGGGTACCCAAATGGATCGGACTACGCGCCGTAGCGGTCATGTTCATGCACTGTATTGCATTTAGATATACTTGTTGTACTGTTTTGCTGATATTGTTGGTGCTGATATTGATCATGTTAATAATTGTTAAAGGATATTGTTGTATAGCCTTTCTTAGTGCTTTATTGGGTTTTTTTACCTTCGCTGTCTTACCCTTGCTTATTACCACTGAGTTGGAAGTACTCACACTACTCCCTGCACCTTGTGTGGAGATCCAGGTACATCACAGCAGGGCTGACTCCATAGCTGCTCGGATTGCTTCATCCGGATTGTCAAGGTAGCTACTAACGTCCGCAGGACCTGACACTCCAGTCTATCTTATATTTTCTTTAGACTATTCTGCACTTGTAGTCACTTTTGTATACACTATTACAGATGTATTCTGGTAGAGTCTCATGACTTATGACTCCTGATTCTATGGGAGGTGTTCATTGGTTTTGGGATATTTTCCCAGTTGTGCTAGATTTTATATCGTTTCTTATTCTGTTAATTGCTAAAAGGGTATGTTAAGAGCTGGTAGCTCTGTATCATGAAAGATTGGTCAGACTTGCCTAGCAATGTGCTGGGTGCCATCACGACCGGATTTTGGGGTCGTGACAAGTTTGTATCAGAGCCTAGATTACTAGGCCTCATGAGTCTTGAGCCGGTTAGTAGTGTCCCGCGGATCGGTACGGAGACGTCTGTATTAATCCCCGGGAGGCTGCAGACCTTTAGGAAACACTTCACATTTCTTGAACTCTGTCGTGCGGTTTTGTTGTTCCGAGAACTGAATTTTTGTAATTTATTCTCTCAGATGGTGAGGACTCGTGCTATAGGACGAGGTAGACGACCACCATTGCCACCAGCTAGAGGCCGTGGTCATGGTCGTGGGTAGAGTGGTAGGGGCAGTGCCAATAGACCCACATGTTGCCCCTATCCAAGATCAGCCCATACCGATTGAGGCTTCAGCAGCACCCGTTCAGGCACCGGCAATGTATCTATTGCTATTCCTGGTCTTCAGGAGACTCTTGCTCAGATATTATCAGTGTGTTCCGGTTTGGCTCGGGTAGTTTCGGCTACCGCTACTGTAGCGACATCTCAGTCAGGGGGTGGTCAGCAGACCCCTGCAGCTCGCACACCTGAGCAGGTTGTGCAGGGACTTCAGATGCTAGAGGCAATCCCAGCTCAGGTAGTTGCACCGACTGTTCCGGTTGCGCCAGTTGCGCCAGTCCCAGGGTATGTTGTTCTGGTGATGCCTGACGACGAGCAGCGTCGATTAGAAAGATTTGGCAGACTTCACCCACCTACATTCAGTGGTACTGAGGGCGAGGATGCCCAGGGTTTCTAAGATAAGTGTTAGAGGATGTTGCGTACAGTGGGGATTCTTGAGTCCAGCGGTATTTCATTTACTACATTCCAGTTTTGGTCCAGCATTCATCTGGTGGGAGGAGTTTGAGAGGCGTAGGTCTGCAGGGGCAGCACCTCTTACTTGGCAGCAGTTTTCCACTATCTTTTTAGAAAAGTATGTTCCTCCGTCTCGTCGAGGGGAGCTACGTAGCCAGTTTGAGTGGCTAGTGCAGGGTGATATGTCAGTGACCCAGTATGAGTTGAGGTATACTCAGTTGGCTAGGCATGTTACTTGGATGATCCCGACAGATCGGGAGAGGATCAGGAGGTTCATTGATGGCCTCAACTATTCTATTCGTATCTTGATGACCAGTGAGAGTATTGGTGGCAGCATCTTTTGAGCAGGTTGTTGATATGGCATGCTCTATTGAGGCGGATCGTCGCCGTGAGGGAGAGGAGAGGGAGGCCAAGAGGCCTCAAGGTTCTGGCAGTTTTAGTGGTGCGCCATCCAAGGGGCAGTTTCATCAGGGCAGAGGTCGCTCATCTAGACTTCTCAGTCAGGCCGCCTAGAGCATAGTGGAGCTTCTTCTGGTCGTGGCCGTCAGGGTTTCCAGCATGGCCAGTATTCACTGAGTGCCCTCCCAGCTCAGAGTGCAGCACCTACTTCTTCGGCCCAGGGTTCATCTGCGGCGAGGGGTTCCCTTCAGTCCCCTTCTCCATAGCCAGGCGGTTGTTTTGAGTGTGGCGAGTTTGGTCACATTAGGAGGTAGTGCCCTTGTCTTCGCAGGGATAGGTCTCAGCAGAGGGATCAACCCTCCTCTTCAGCACCATCTCAGGCTAGTAGAGGTGGAGATCAGTCTTCTAGACGTCGCCCCAGTGGTGAGGAGCGATCGAGCGGAGGTCAGGCACATTTCTATGCACTTCCTGATAGGCGTGATGCTGTTGCCTCATATTGCAGTGATTATAAGTATCATTTTAGTTTATCATAGAGATGCCTCTATTTTGTTTGATCCCGGGTCCACATATTCGTACGTGTCTTCTTATTTTGCACATCATTTGGGTGCAACTCGGGGTAGTCTTGATTTGCCTGTTCATGTATCCACTCCGGTGGGTGATACAATTATTGTGGATCACGTCTATAGATCCTGTGTTGTTTCTATTGAGGGTCTGGAGACCCGGGTGGATATGTTATTGTTGTGTATGGTGCATTTCGAAGTGATATTGGGCATGGACTGGTTGTCCCCGTGCCATGCTATATTGGACTGTTATGCCAAGACAGTTACATTAGCTATTCCTGGTATTCCTCAGATTGAGTGGCGGGGTTCGACTGATTACGTCCCTAGCCGTGTTATCTCATTCTTAAAGGCTCAGAGAATGGTTGAAAAAGGGTGTTTGTCGTATCTAGCATTTGTGAGAGAGGTGGGAGCTAAGACTCCTAGTATTGATTCTATGCTTGTTGTGATGGACTTCCCTGATGTGTTCCCATCAGACCTGCCGGGCATGCCGCCGGACAGGGACATCGATTTTGGTATTGACTTGGTGCCGGGAACTCAGCCCATTTCTATTCCTCTTTACCGGATGGCACCAGCTGAGCTGAAGGAATTGAAATAACAGCTTCAGGAGCTTTTGGATAAGGGGTTCATTCGCCCTAGTGTGTCACCGTGGGGTGCACCCGTGTTATTTGTTAAGAAGAAAGATGGTTCTACGCGGATGTGTATTGATTATTGACAGCTGAACAAGGTAATAGTGAAGAACAAGTATCCTCTACCGCGCATTGATGATTTATTTGATCAGCTCTAGGGAGAAAGGGTGTTCTCGAAGATTGATCTTCGTTCAGGCTATCATCAGCTGAAGATTAGAGACTATGATATTATGAAGACTGCATTCAGAATGAGATATGGGCACTATGAGTTTCTTGTGATGTCTTTTGGGCTGACCAGTGCCCGAGCCGCGTTCATGTATCTGATGAATAGTGTGTTTCATCAATATTTGGATTCATTCGTGATCATGTTCATTGATGAGATTCTAGTATACTCATGTAGCCATAAGGAGCATGCTCAGCATTTGAGAATTGTGTTACAGAGGTTGAGGGAGGAGAAATTGTATGCTAAGTTTTCCAAGTGCGAGTTTTGGCTCGAGTCAGTTGCATTTCTGGGTCATGTGGTGTCTTGTGATAGTATTCAGGTTGACCCAAAGAAGATAGAGGCGGTGGAGATTTGGCCTAGACCATCCTAAGCTACGGAGATCAGGAGTTTCCTTGGTTTGGCGGGGTATTATCGCCGATTTGTTCGGGGATATTCATCCATTGCTTCTTCTTTGACCAGGTTGACGCAGAAGGATGCACCATTCGTGTGGTCGGATGAGTGCGAGGAGAGCTTTCAGAACCTCAAGATATCTTTGACCACAACGCCAGAGTTAGTCTTGCCATCAGCTTCACGTTCATATACTGTATACTGTGATGCCTCAAGAGTGGGGATAGGCTGTGTGTTGATGCAGGAGGGTAGAGTGATTGCTTATGCTTCTCGTCAATTGAAGCCTCATGAGAAGAATCCCCCTGTTCATGATTTGGAGTTAGCTGCCATAGTTCATGCCTTGAAGATTTGGAGACACTATTTGTACGGCGTGTCATGTGAGGAGTATACCGATCATCGTAGTCTCCGGCACTTGTTCAGATAGAGGGATCTTAATTTGAGGCAGCGGAGATGGCTTGAGTTGCTCAAGGATTATGACATTGCTATTCTATATATACGGGGAAGGCCAATGTGGTGGCCGATGCTTTGAGCCAAAAGGCGATCAGTATGGGCAGCTTGGCGTACATTCCAGTTGGGGAGAGACTATTTGCTTATGATGTTCAGGCGTTGGCCAATCGGCTAGTGAGGTTAGATATTTTAGAGACCAGCAGGGTATTGGCTTGTGTTATTTCTCGGTCTTCCTTATATGATCGTATTCGTGAGCGCCAGTATGATGATCCACACTTGCTTGTCCTTAAGGACAGAGTTCAGCATGATGATGCCATAGATGTCACTATTGATAGTGATGGTGTATTGACGATGCAGAGCCGGATATGTGTGCCCAATGTTGATGGCCTTCATGAGTTGATATTAGAGGAGGCCCATAGCTCGCGGTACTCTATCCATCTAGGTGTCGCTAAGAAGTACTAGGACTTGAAACAACATTACTGGTGGAGGAAGATGAAGATGGACATTGTGAGTCATGTAGCATGGTGCCTCAACTATCAGCAGGTCAAGTACGAGCATCAGAGGCCCGATAGCGTGTTTCGGCGTATTGATATTCCCGAGAGGAAGTGGGAAAGGATCACTATGGATTTTGTTAGTGGACTCCCTCGGACAGCGAGGAAGTTTGATTCCGTTTGGGTGATTGTGGATAGGCTGACCAAGTCAACTCACTTTATTCCTGTGTGTACTACATACTCCTCGGAGCGGTTAGCTGAGATATTCATTCGTGAGATTGTGAGATTGCATCGAGTTCCAGTTTCTATAATATCAGACAGAGGTACTCAGTTTACTTCGCAGTTCTGGAGGACATTTCAGCGTGAGTTGGGCTCACAGGTTGAGTTGAGTACTGCATTTCATCCTCAGACAGACGGACAGTCCGAGCGTACTATTCAGGTCTTGGAGGATATGTTGCAAGCTTGTGTTATTCATTTCAGTGGTTCATGGGCTGATTATTTGCCTCTCGCGGAGTTTGCCTATAACAACAGTTACCAGTCTAGTATTCAAATGGCGTTGTATGAGGCTTTGTTTGGGAGACGGTGTAGGTCTCTAGTCGGTTGGTTCGAGCCCGGCGAGGCTAGGTTCTTGGGGACAGAGTTGGTCCAGGATGCTTTGGACAAGGTGAAGGTGATTCAGGAGAGACTTCGCACAAGTCAGTCGCACCAGAATAGTTATGCGCACCGGAAGGTTCGGGATGTGTCTTATTCTGTGGGTGAAAAGGTCTTACAGAAGGTTTCGCCTTTGAAAGGCGTCATGAGATTTGGAAAGAAAGGAAAGCTCAGGACAAGAATCATTGGCCCTTTTGAGATTCTCAGGAGGATTGGAGAGGTGGCCTATATGCTTGCTTTGCCACCCAATCTATCGAGTGTTCATCTAGTGTTTCACGTATCTATGCTTCGGAAGTATGTTGGCAACCCATCGCATGTGTTGGATTTCAGTACTATTCAGCTTGATGATGACTTGACCTATGATGTGGAGCCTATATCTATATTGGGTCGTCATGTTAGGAGATTGAGGTCCAAGGACATTGCATCAGTGAAGGTTCAGTGGAGAGGTCGGCCCATGGAGGAGGCCACTTGGGAGATCGGGCAGAAGATGCGGAGCAGATATCCTCACTTATTTGAGTCTCCGGGTATGTTTCTTGACCCGCTCGAGGACGAGCGTTTGCTTAAGTTGGGGAGAATGTGATGACTCGGCCCGTCGTCACGAGAGTTACAACCTGGTTACCCCTTCATTAATGTGTTTCATGCTTCTATATCTGTGTTAGAGTCTATTGGGTGAAATGGGATTGATTCTGGTTGAAAATAAGGCATATAGCCTTTTTGAGTGAATATTGTTTATGAAAAGTCAACCTAGAGTTGGCTATGTGGTTAAAGGGCTCGGAATCGAATTATGATGATTTGGTTAATTCCGGGAGATGATTTGTGACGTAGAGGAGCGATCGGAATTGAATTTGGAGGTCCGGTGTAGAAATAGGCTTGAATTGGCTAAGTTGGAATTTCGGCGAAATCCGATCGACAAGTGAGATTTTGATACGGGAGTCAGAATGGAATTCCGACAGTTGCAGTAGCTTCGTTAGGTGATTTTGGATACCTATACAAATATTCAGGTCATTCGGACATCGTTCGGTGGGGTTTTTGATAGAATGTAGGTTTCGGAAGTTTTGGTTGAATCTTAGGCTTGAACCGACATTAATTTAATGATTCGTGTGTTTGAGGGTGTGGTTTTATGATTGGAACAAGTTCGTGTGATGATTTAGAGTGGATTTGTATTTTTGGTTGAGGTCCCGGGGCCTCGGGATGTTTTCGGAAGGTCTAACGGAAAAAGTTTGGCCTTTTTGGACTGTTGTCTTGAATTGCAGCAGGAATTCCGCTTCTCTGGATGGGAACTGCAGAAGCGGCTCCGCAGAGGTGAAATATATCTCACAGAAGCGAGTTTGAGGTTAGTCGAGTATTTTCGCAGGAGCGGTGGTGTTGTCGCAGGTGCGGGCTCGCAGAAGTGAGCCCTTGTTCGCAAAAGCGGTGTTACGCGATTGGGGGAATTTTGAAGAAGCGGAAATGCGACCGTTGAAGCGGTCTCGCAGGTGCGAGACCTTGGCCGCAGAAGCGGTCCTCGCCTGTTAATGATAAGTCGCAGAAGCGACATAATTTCTGCAGAAGCGATCGCGCTTAAGCGAGTAAAGTATCGCAGAAGTGAAAGTCGTCAGTGATTTATGAAATAGAAGGGTTCGAATTTTAGAATGTTATATCACATTGGGGCTTAGAACTAAGAGGCGATTTAGGCGATTTTGAGGAGGAAATCGAGGGGATTCATCACGTAAGCATTCATGGACTCCATTTATGTTATTATATTGTTAAATTATGGAGTTAACACCTGAAAATGGAGGATGTGAGGTATATTAATGGAGGTTTTTGCTCTAACCCTAGGTTATTGAAAATCATTCATTTGAATGGGCAAATAGAGTCCGATTTAGATAAACTATATATGTATGGACTCGCGCCGAGATAAGGATTTTGAAAATGTAACTTTTGTAATTTTTGAGAAGCGGGCCCGAGGGTCGGATTTTGGCAACATCGTGGTTTTTGGTGTAATTCGAGTTGTTTCGATTGGGTTATGTTCCTTTAGCCTATTTTGATGCATTTCTATTGGCTTTGATCAGATTCTGCACCCGTGGAGGTCGATTCTCGTGGCAAGGGCATTGCGGGCTAGTCTTCGAGCCGAGTCGAGGTGAGTAATGGGTGTGGGTGATGACCAGCGGATTCGAAACCCCGGTATATCACTATGTGACGATGTATTGAGGCGAGACACATACTCTCCTGTGTGTGCGGGGTCGATTGTGATTGGGGACTATGGCTTAGTCCGACCTGGTAATATTATACCGTGTTATTGGCTATTATTGAGTCGGTAAACCTCCTACTTGGATGGTTGTAGGTATCTTTGGGTTGTGAGCCAGTTATTTAGATCCCGTGAGGATCGTTACTATTGCTTCTATGATTATAGCATGATATTCCGATACCAGTTCTGAGCTATCACTGTCTAAAATGGTTTTCAAACTCAGGAATTTCTGAAAAACTGTTTATTACTGTAAATGATAAATAGAGATTTCAAATGTTATTTCTGTACATGTGAGGCTTGCATTGCATGTAGCTGGACTGGTAATGGATCGGGCTGCGCGCCGTAGCATATCATTGATATTGTGCTTGGATTGTAGGAGACCCTCCGGAGTCTGAACCCCAACAGTGAGCACGGGTACCCAAATGGATCGGGCTACGCGCAGTTGCGGTCATGTTCATGCATTGCATTGCATTTAGATATATTTGTTGTACTCTTTAGCTGATATTTTTGGTGCTGATACTAATCATGTTAATAATTGGTAAATGATATTGTTGTATAGCCTTGCTTAGTGCTTTATTGGGTTTTCTTATCTCCGCTGTTTTACCCTTGCTTATTACCACTGAGTTGGAAGTACTCAGACTACTCCCTGCACCTTGTGTGCAGATCCAGGTACATCACAGCAGGGCTGTCTCCCCTGCTGCTCGGAGCGCTTCATCCGGATTGTCAAGGTAGCTGCTAACGTCCGCAGGACCTGACACTCCAGTCTATCTTATCTTTTCTTTAGACTATTCTGCACTTGTAGTCACTGTTGTATACATTATTATAGATGTATTCTGGTAGAGGCTCATGACTTATGACTCCTGATTCTATGGGAGGTGTTCACTGGTTTTAGGATATTTTCCCTGTTGTGCTAGATTTTATATCATTTTTTATTCTGTTAATTGCTAAAAGTGTAAGTTGAGAGCTGGTAGCTCTGTATCATGAAAGATTGGTCAGGCTGGCCTAGCAATGTGCTGGGCTCCATCACGACCGGATTTTGGGGTCGTGACAAATTGGTATCAGAGCCTAGGTTACAAGGCCTCATGAGTCTTGAGCCGGTTAGTAGTGTCTCGCGGATCGATACGGAGACGTCTGTATTTATCCTCGGGAGGCTGCAGACCTTTAGGAAACACTTCACATTTCTTGAACTTTGTTGTGCGATTTTCTTGTTTCGAGAACTGAATTTCTGTATTCTATTCTCTCGCAGATGGCGAGGACTCATGCTGTAGGACAAGGTGGACGACCACTATTGCCACCAGCTAGAGGTTGTGGTTGAGGTCGTGGTCGTGGTAGTGGTAGAGTGGCAGGGGCAGTGCCAGTAGACCCACCTGTTGCCCCTATCCAGGATCAGCCTGTACCGGTTGAGGCTTCAGCAGCACCCGCTCAGGCACCGGCATTGCCTATTGTTATTCCTGTCCTTCACGAGACTTTGGCCCATATATTATCCGTCTGTACTGGGTTGGGTCAAGTAGTTTCAGCTACAGCTACAGCAGCGACATCTCAGATCGGGGGGTGGTCATCTGACCCCCGCAGCTCGCACAACAGAGCAGGTTGTGCAACGACTTCAGACGCCAGAGGCATCCCAGCTTTGGCAGTTGCACCGGCTATTCCAGTTGTGCCAGTTGCGCCAGCCCAGAGTATGTTGTACAAGTGATGCCCGACGATGAGCAACGTCGATTGGAGAGATTTGGTAGACTTCAGCCACCTTCATTCAGTGGTACTGAGGGCGAGGATCCCCGGGGTTTCTAAGATAAGTGTCAGAGGATGTTGCGTACAACGGGGATTCTTGAGTCCAGCGGTGCTTCATTTACTACATTGCAGTTTTTGTCAAGCATTCATCAGGTGGAAGGAGTTTGAGAGGCGTAGGCTGCAGAGGCAGCACCTCTTACTTAGCAAAAGTTTTCCACTCTCTTTTTAGAGAAGTATGTGCCTCAGTCCTGTCGAGAGGAGCTATATCGCCGGTTTGAGTGGCTAGTGCAGGGTGATATGACAGTGACTCAGTATGAGTTGAGGTATACTCAGTTTGCTAGATATTCTACTTGGATGATCCTGACGGATCGGGAGAGGATCGGGAGGTTCATTGATGGCCTCAACTATTCTATTCGTATCTTGATAACTAGGGAGAGAGTATTGGAAGCATCTTTTGAGCAGGTTGTTGATATGGCACACTCTATTGAGGCGGATCGTCGCCGTGAGAGAGGAGAAGGAGGCCAAGAGGCCTCGAGGTTCTGACAGCTTTAGTGGTGCTCCATCCGGGGGCATTTTCATCAGCAGAGGTCGTTCATCTAGACATTCTCAGTCAGGCCGCCTAAAGCATAGAGGAGCTTCTTCTGGTCGTGGCCGTCAGGGTTTCCAGCAGGGCCAGTCTTCACTCGGTTCCATCCCAGCTCAGAGTGCAGCACCCACTTCTTCGGCCCAGGGTTCATCTGCGACGAGGGGTTCCCTTCAGTCCCCTTCTCCACAGCCAGGCAGTTGTTTTGAGTGTGGCGAGTTTGGTCACATTAGGAGGCAGTGCCCTTGACTTCGCGGGGATAAACTCAGCAGAGGGATCGGCCCTCCTCTTCAGCACCATCTCAGGCTAGTATAGGTGGAGGTCAGTCTTCTAGAGGTCGCCCCAGGGGTGAGGAGCAATCGAGCGAAGGTCAGGCACATTTCTATGCACTTCCTGATATGCGTGATGATGTTGCCTCAGATACAGTGATCACATGTATCATTTCAGTTTGTCACAGAGATGCCTCTATTTTGTTTGATCCCGGGTCCACATATTTGTACGTGTCTTCTTATTTTGCACATCATTTGGGTGCGACCCGTGGTAGTCTTGATTTGCCTGTTCATCTATCCACCCCGGTGGGTGATACGATTATTGGGGATCACGTCTATAAATCCTGTGTTGTTTCTATTGGGGGTCTGGAGACCCAGGTGGATTTGTTATTATTGTATATGGTGGATTTCGATGTGATTTTGGTCATGGACTGGCTATCCCCGTGCCATGCTATATTGGACTGTCATGCAAAGACAGTTACATTAGCTATTCCTCGTATTCCTCTGATTGAGTGGCGGGGTTCGACTGATTACGTCCCTAGCCGTGTTATTTCGTTCTTAAAAGCTCGGAGAATGGTTGAAAAAGGGTGATTGTCGTATCTAGCATTTGTGAGAGAGGTGGGAGATGAGACTCCTAGTATTGATTCTGTGCCTGTTGTGAGGGACTTCCCTGATGTGTTCCCATCAGACCTGCCGGGCATGCCGCCGGATAGGGTCATCGATTTTGGTATTGACTTGGTGCCGGGCACTCAGCCCTTTTCTATTCCTCTTTACCGGATGGCACTAGTTGAGCTGAATGAATTGAAATAACACCTTTAGGAGCTTTTGGATAAGGGGTTCATTCGCCCTAGTGTGTCAGCTGAACAAGGTAATAGTTAAGAAAGATGGTTCTATGCGGATGTGCATTGATTATAGACAGCTGAACAAGGTAATAGTTAAGAACAAGTATCCTCTACCGTGCATTGATGATTTATTTGATCCGCTCCAGGGAGCGAGAGTGTTCTCGAAGACTGATCTTCGTTCAGGCTATCATCAGCTGAAGATTAGAGACTGATATTATGAAGACTGTATTCAGGATGAGATATGGTCACTATGAGTTTCTTGTGATGTCTTTTGGGCTAACCAATGTCCCAGCCGCGTTCATGCATCTGATGAACAATGTGTTTCGGCCATATTTGGATTCATTCGTGATCGTGTTCATTGATGACATTGTAGTATACTCTCGTCGCCATGAGGAGAATGCTCAGTATTTGAGCGTTGTGTTGCAGAGGTTGAGGGAGGAGAAATTGTATACTAAGTTCTCCAAGTGCGAGTTTTGGCTCGAGTCAGTAGCTTTTCTGGGTCATGTGGTGTCTCGTGATGTTATTCAGGTTGACCCGAAGAAGATAGAGGCAGTGCAGAATTGGCCTAGATCGTCCTCAGCTACGGAGATCGAGAGTTTTCTTGGTTTGGCGGGGTATTATCACCGATTTGTTCAGGGATTTTCATTTATTGCTTCTTCTTTGACCAGGTTGACGTTGAAGGTGCAGCATTTGTGTGGTCGGATGAGTGCAAGGAGAGCTTTAAGAAGCTCAAGACAACTTTGACCACAGCTCCAGTGTTAGTCTTGCCATCAGCTTCAGGTTCATATACTGTATACTGTGATGCCTCGAGAGTGGGGATAGGCTGTGTGTTGATGTAGGAGGGTAGAGTGATTGCTTATTTCTCGTCTGTTGAAGCCTCATGAGCAGAAGTACCATGTTCATGATTTGGAGTTAGCTGCCATAGTTCATGCCTTGAAAATTTGGAGGCACTATTTGTACGGTGTGTCCTGTGAGGTGTATACCGATCATCGTAGTCTCCGACACTTGTTCAGACAGAGGGATCTTAATTTGAGGCTGTGGAGATGGCTGGAGTTGCTCAAGGATTATGACATTACTATTCTATATCATCCGGGGAAGGCCAATGTGGTGGCCGATGTTTTGAGCCGAAAGGCGGTCAGTATGGGCAGCTTGGCGTACATTCCAATTGGGGAGAGACCATTTGCTTATGATGTTCAGGCGTTGGCCAATCGGCTAGTGAGGTTAGATATTTCAGAGCCCAGCAGGGTATTGGCTTGTGTTGTTTCTCGGTCTTTCTTATATGATTGTATTCGTGAGCGCCACTATGATGATCCACACTTGCTTGTCCTTAAGGACAGAGTTCAACATGATGATGCCAGAGGTATCACAATTGATAGTGATGGTGTATTGAGGATGCAGGGCCGGATATGTGTGCCCAATGTTGATGGCCTTCGTGAGTTGATATCAGAGGAGGCCCAAAGCTCGCGGTACTCTATCCATCTAGGTGCCGCGAAGATATACCAGGACTTGAAACAAAATTATTGGTGGAGGAAGATGAATATGGACATTGTGAGTCATGTAGCATGGTGCCTTAACTGTCAGCAGGTCAAGTGGGAAATGTTCACTATGGACTTTGTTAGTGGACTCTCTCGAAGAGCGAAGAAGATGGATTCAGTTTGGGTGATTGTTGGTAGGCTGACCAAGTCAGCTCACTTCATTCCTTTGTGTACTACATACTCCTCGGAGTGGTTAACTGAGATATTCATTCGTGAGATTGCATGGAGTTCCAGTTTCTATCATATCAGACAGAGGTACTTAGTTTACTTCGCAGTTCTGGAGGACATTTCAGCGTGAGTTGGGCTCACAGGTTGAGTTGAGTACTGCATTTCATCCTCAGACGGACGGATAGTCCGAGCGTACTATTCAGATCTTGGAGGATATGTTGCGAGCTTGTGTTATTGATTTCGGTGGTTCATGGGCTAATTATTTACCTCTCGCACAGTTTGCCTATAACAACAATTACCACTCTAGTATTCAGATGGCGCCGTGTGAGGCTTTGTATGGGAGACGGCGGACGTCTCCAGTCGGTTAGTTCGAGCCCGGCGAGCCTAGGTTGTTGGGGACAGAGTAGGTCCAGGATGCTTTGGACAAGGTGAAGGTGATTCAGGAGAGACATCGCACAGCTTAGTCCCGCCAGAAGAGTTATGCGGACCGGAAAGTTCGGGATGTGTCTTATTCTGTGGGTGACAAGGTCTTACTAAAGGTTTCGCCTATGAAAGGCGCCATGAGATTTGGGAAGAATGGAAAGCTCGGTCCGAGATTCATTGGCCCTTTTGAGATTCTCAGGAGGATTGGAGAGGTGGCATGTATGCTTGCTTTGCCACCCAATCTATCGAGTGTTCATCTAGTGTTTCACGTATCTATGCTCCGGAAGTATGTTGGCGACCCATCGCATGTGTTAGATTTCACTACTATTCAGCTTGATGATGACTTGACCTATGATGTGGAGCCTATAGCTATATTGGGTCGTCAATTGAGGAGATTGAGGTCCAAGGACATTGCATCAGTCAAGGTTCAGTGGAGAGGCCGGCCTGTGGAGGAGGCCACTTAGGAGATCGAGCAGGAGATACGGAGCAGATATCCTCATTTATTTGAGTCTCCAGGTATGTTTCTTGACCCGCTCGAGGACGAGCGTTTACTTAAGTGGGGGAGAATGTGACGACCTAGCCCATCGTCACGAGAGTTATCACCCCGTTACCCCTTCATTTATGTGTTTCATGCTTCTATATCTGTGTTAGAGTCTATTGGGTGAAATGGGATTGATTCTGGTTGAAAATAAGGCATATAGCCTTTTTGAGTGAAGCTTGTTTATGAAAAGTCAACCTGGAGTTGACTATGTGGTTAAAGGGCTCGGAATCAAATTTTGATGATTTGGTTAGTTCCGTCAGGGTGGCCGTCAGGGTTTCCAGCAGGGCCAGTCTTCACTCAATGCCCTCTCAGCTCAGAGTGCAGCACCTACTTCTTCGACCCTGGGTTCATCTGTGGCGAGGGGTTCCGTTCAGTCCCCTTCTCCATAGACAGGCAGTTGTTTTAAGTGTGGCGAGTTTGGTCACATTAGGAGGTAGTGCCCTCGATTTCGCAGGGATAGGTCTCAGCAGAGGAATCAGCCCTCCTCTTCAGCACCATCTCAGGCTAGTAGAGGTGGAGGTCAGTCTTCTTGAGGTTGCCCCAGGGGTGAGGAGCAATCGAGCGGAGGTCAGGCACGTTTCTATGCACTTCCTGATAGGCGTGATGCAGTTGCCTCAGATGTAGTGATTACAAGTATCATTTTAGTTTGTCACAGAGATGCCTCTATTTTGTTTGATCCCGGGTCCACATATTCGTATGTGTCTTCTTATTTTGCACATCATTTGGGTGTGACCCGTGGTAGTCTTGATTTGCCTGTTCATGTATACACCCTAGTGGGTGATACGATTATTGTGGATCACGTCTATAGATCATGTGTTATTTCTTTTGGTGGTCCGGAGACCCGGGTGGATAATTTATTGTTGGGTATGGTGGATTTCGATGTGATTTTGGGCATGGACTACTATCCCCGTGCCATGCTATATTGGACTGTCATGCGAAGACAGTTACATTGGCTATTACTAGTATTCCTTAGATTGAGTGGCGGGGTTTGAGTGATTACGTCCCTAGCCGTGTTATTTCGTTCTTAAAGGCTTAGAGAATGGTTGAAAATGTGTGTTTGTCGTATCTAGCATTTGTGAGAGATGTGGGAGCTGAGACTTCTAGTATTGATTCTGTGCCTGTTGTGAGGGACTTCCCTGATGTGTTCCCATCAAACTTGTCGGGCATGCCGCCGGACAAGGACATCGATTTTGGTATTGACTTGGTGTTGGGCACTCAGCCCATTTCTATTCCTCCTTAGTGGATGGCACCAGCTGAGCTGAAGGAATTGAAATAACAGCTTTAGGAGCTTTTGGATAAGGGGTTCAGTCGCCCTCGTGTGTCATCGTGGGGTGCACCCGTGTTATTTGTTAAGAAGAAAGATGGTTCTATGCGGATGTGCATTGATTATAGACAGCTGAACAAGGTAACAATGAAGAACAAGTATCCTCTACCGCACATTGATGATTTATTTGATCAGCTCCAGGGAGTGAAGGTGTTCTCGAAGATTGATCTTCGTTCAGGCTATCATCAGCTGAAGATTAGGGACTCTGATATTATGAAGACTGCATTCAGGACGAGATATGGGCACTATGAGTTTCTTGTGATGTCTATTGGGCTAACCAATGCCCTAGCCGCGTTCATGCATATGATGAACAGTGTGTTTCGGCCATATTTGGAATCATTCGTGATCATTTTTATTGATGACATTCTACTATACTCCCGTCGCCATGAGGAGCATGCTCAGCATTTGAGCGTTGTGTTGCAGAGGTTGATGGAGGAGAAATTGTATGCTAAGTTCTCCAAGTGCGAGTTTTGGCTCGAGTCAAAAGCTTTTCTGGGTCATATGGTGTCTCGTGATGGTATTCAGGTTGACCCGAAGAAGATAGAGGCGGTGCAGCGTTGGCCTAGACTGTCCCTTGCTACGGAGATCAGGAGTTTCCTTGGTTTGGCGGGGTATTATCGCCGATTTGTTCAGGGATTTTCATCCATTGCATCTTCTTTGACCAGGTTGACGTAGAAGGGTTCACCATTCGTATGGTCGGATGAGTGCGAGGAGAGCTTTCAGAAACTCAAGACAGCTTTGACCACAGCTCCAGTGTTAGTCTTGCCATCAGCTTCAGATTCATATACTGTATATTGTGATGCCTCGAGAGTGGGGATAGGCTGTGTGTTGATGCAGGAGGGTAGAGTGATTGCTTATGCTTCTTGTCAGTTGAAGCCTCATGAGAAGAACTACCATGTTCATGATTTGGAGTTAGCTGCCATAGTTCATTCCTTGAATATTTGGAGGCACTATTTGTACGGCGTGTCCTATGAGGTGTATACCGATCATCGTAGTCTCCGGCACTTGTTCACACAGAGGGATCTTAATTTGAGGCAGCAGAGATGGCTTGAGTTGCTCAAGGATTATGACATTACTATTCTATATCATCCGGGGAAGGCCAATATGGTGGCCGATGCTTTGAGCCGAAAGGCGGTCCGTATGGGCAGCTTTGCGTACATTCCAGTTGAGGAGAGACATTTGCTTATAATGTTCAGGCGTTGGCCAATCGGCTAGTGAGGTTAGATATTTCAGAGCCAAGCAGGGTATTGGCTTGTGTTGTTTCTCGGTCTTCCTTATATGATCGTATTCGTGAGCGTCAGTATGATGATCCACACTTGCTTGTCCTTAAGAACAGATTTCAGCATGATAATGCCAGAGATGTCACTATTGATAGTGATGGTGTATTGAGGATGTAGGGCCGGATATGTGTGCCCAATGTTGATGGCCTTCGTGAGTTGATATTAGAGAAGGCCCATAGCTCACGGTACTTTATCCATCTAGGTGCCGCGAAGATGTACCAGGACTTGAAATAACATTATTGGTGGAGGAAAATGAAGATGGACATTATGAGTCATGTAGCATGGTGCCTCAACTGTTAGCAGGTCAAGTACGAGCATCAGAGGCCCGGTGGCGTGTTTTAGCATATTGATATTCCCGAGTGGAAGTTGGAAAGGATCACTATGGACTTTGTTAGTGGACTCCCTCGGACAACGGTTAGCTGAGATATTCATTCGTGAGATTGTGAGATTGCATCGAGTTCCAGTTTCTATCATATTAGATAGAGGTACTCAGTTTACTTTGCAGTTCTGGAAGACATTGAAGCGTGAGTTGGGCTCACAGGTTGAGTTGAGTACTACATTTCATCCTCAAATTGACGGATAGTCTGAGCATACTATTCAGATCTTGGAGGATATGTTGCGAGCTTGTGTTATTGATTTCGGTGATTCATGGCTGATTATTTGCCTCTCGTAGAGTTTTCCTATAACAACAGTTACCAGTCTAGTATTCAGATGGCGCCGTATGAGGCTTTGTATGGCACTACCAGAAAATGTGCCTATTGGAACAGTTATTTTAGCAACGGTTCACAAACCGTTGCCATAGAACATGTATGGTAACGGTTATAACCGTTACAGTAGCATTTAGGTGATATTAGCACACTTTAACTATAGAACCGTTACAATTGTAAAATAACCGTTGCCATAGATGCATCTGGCGCAACGGTTATATGAACCGTCCCAATAAATCTATCTACGGGAACGGTTAAGTTGTATAAATTTCTATTGGAACGGTTATTTTTTCTCTCTTATTTTCCCTCTTAAATTTTATTACACCCGCCAAAACAATCCCTATTCTTTTTATTTTTAATAATTTATTTAGTAATACATATTAAATAAAAAAACTTGGTCACTTAATTTCCCACTAACCAGGCGATACCCCAAATATTACCGAGCCATCTCTTCTTCTTCACTGCGATATAGGCGATACCCCCAAATTTCCCACTATCAAAATCTTCTTCTTCTTCTTCGATGACCTAGGTCATCTTCTTCTTCACTGAAATATAGACGGTACCCCATCTCTCTCTCTCTGATGACCTAGGGTTCGTTGTTTTTGTGAATATTTGAACAAATTGGGTTTGGGGTTTTATTCTAATTGGTGTCGAGAAGTTGTGGATGAAGCTTGGATTCATTTGTCTGGTGTCAACAATCAAATTTTTGGTGCTAAAGCTCGAAGAACGGCTTCAAATTTCTTGAGTTTAGTGCCTGAAGCTGTTGCGTTGCGTATGCACTCCTCGACGCATCAGGTATTCTTTCTCTACGCTTAAACTTGTGTCATTTTATGGATTTTTATGCGTATGAGTTGGTTCGGGGGTTCCGTCCCGTTGGGTTGTGGCTTTATTATGTGTATATACAGAGTTTGCTTTGTATGTATCTTATCGAGGATTGTAAAATTTGTCAGATATTCCAAGGATTAGACTTTGAGACATAGGGATAGCATGTAATCTGTATATATTTTTTACCTCTTGACAAAATTGTTAAGTTACTATTTCCACTCCACATGTTAAAAGCCTATTATCTTCTCAGAAATTCCATGTTTTTTTTAACTTATGAAAAACAGATAGTTGAAAATAGTCAATAACTCAAAGCCGCAGTGATTCATGGCGATAACTAACCATTTGAGTTCGAAAAATGATACGAGTAAGACTGAACTTCATTACTATTATTTGGGATAAATCGATTTGAATCTGTGAATTCGACTCACGTTGTGTAAGCCTGTTTTTTTTAGTATTGAACTGCATTTGCAGTTCGACTTGAGGCTGCTATTGTATGGAGAGCACCTTGTATCAGATATAGTGCTCTCTTATTGTCATGTCATGTAGCTTGGTTTCTTGTATGATTACTTCAAGAAAAGCAATGAGATCTCATATTTTAGCATCAGGGGTTCATCAGCAAGTGTTCTTGCTGTAGTTTTAGAAGCCTATATTCCAAGAATTGCCAAAAGAAGAACTAGGAACTTCATATTAAAGAAATTCTTTATAAAGAAGACAATTGTAAGCTGTAGGTAATGGTGTATATATTCCTTTGGAGATACTGGTATATATAGATTCTTGAATTTGAATTTGCCTCTAGTTGAATGATCTTCCATGAGATGTATTAGTATGAAAATAGCAGTAGTTTTTCTCAGTTTGCCGTGCCAAATATTGTGATTTGGACTAGCTATATCTTTGCCGCATATGCTTGTTTGTTTAGTAATGTAAGTCACCTAAAGGAAGCAGTTCAACATATGTCTCGTGATCTTGGATTGTCGAGTCCATTCTGATATGCAGGTGTACCATAAAAGTTGTGAGTACAACTACTGCAAGACCAGAGGCTAAAACGAAAACTTCTCTATGGTCTAATTCGATTCCTGGCTTGAATCCAAGTTGTGAGCATATTTTAATTCTTGTAATGACTTGCTTTAAATTTCAAGTTAATCAGCCAAAGGGATAATTGTACTTTATGATGAGTGCAGTTCTTCGCATTGAGTGGTTTTCCTTGCCCGACTCTCCAGAATCCATCAGATTATTTTCTCAAAACAATAAACAGTGATTTTTATCAGGTAAGAAAAAGTTTTGATCATCTTTTCGTATTAGAATATAATGATCCTCAATTACTTTAAATGAAACTTTTGGTTATGAATAATAGGACATTGAAGAAGGTTCAACTGGAAGGAAATCAACAGAAGAGGTGATTAATATCCTGATAAAGTCATACAAATCTTTGGATAAGTACAAAGCAGTTCAAAGTCAAGTTGCTAAAATCTGCAAACAGGTGCCAAATCTGAAACACTGTTATGATTGATCCTCACCTGATATATTTCCTCTACCAATTTGAAGGTTAATTTCATGTATGGTCACTGAACTTTACCTGATTACTAATACAGGAAGGTGAGATACTGGAGAAAATAAGTCATGTCAGCTTAATAACCCAAAGCTTTGTTTTGACAAGAAGGTCATTTGTGAACATGTGCCACGATGTTGGTTACTACTGGCTATGTTTATGTTGTCATAGCTATAGGTCTCGGTACCATCTACTATGATGTTGGATGTTCTAATGCTTCAGTTCAGGTAATTGAGGAGTATACTTGCAGCTAGTGTTTCCTACCAAATTACAGTATTTACAATACTTTACATGGTGAACATAGGCAAGAGGTAACATGCTTATGTTTGTGGCTTCATTTATCACTTTTATGGCCATTGGTGGATTCCCCTCTTTCGTGGAAGATCTGAAGTTAGAAATACATAAATGTTTCATTTCTTGTTTTTCCTTTCTTGATGATCTCATACTAATAAGTAAGAAAATAAAATGGCATGTATTTCAGCTAGAGAAACTAAATGGTCATTATGGATCTGGTTCATTTGTCATTGCCAATACAATAAAATGACTAGCCTGCTGTTCAATTTGCTCCTCTGTTATTGCGAAAGGAAGATCCTGTTTGGTTGAAATTGCTTGAAGTCAGAGGTGTCAGGAAAAATATTTAAAAAGAAAAACCAAACATTTCTTTGATTATTGCAAGTTTTACTATGTAAATTGTCACTTCTAGGATACTGACTAGTAAAAAATACTTGCTGTTGTTAAATGCCGGATTCTGTGAAGTTTCTTTTCAGTTAAATGCCGGATTCTGGGGCTTTAATTTCATCTCAAAGAATATCAATCCAGAACAGTCTGTCTACTTGAGGCTGTGTTTGCTTTATCAATTTTTTCGTTCTACAAGCCTCTTTAGTTGCTGTTTGCTTTTGTGTGTGTATATATTTTTCAATCGATATCATATGTGGTGTATTCTTTGGGTGATCAACCCTAGCTCCACTTTTTTTCCAGAAGTATTGGTAGTGTTTTGCATTTGCCGTCACGTTTCTAGGTAAGATTGGCATAAACATTCAGTTCTAGTAGGGGAAAAAGTGGTAAAAAGATCACATAAACAATTTTGGTTAACTGGTAGACACATACATATACATTCAAAACCTTATTCTGCTTAGAAGACATGACTCTTGCAAAGTTTGCATTGTGGATTATCTGCAGTCAGACCTAACGCAATTTGTTGGTAATACTTTCAGGTTTGAGCACTCGTCTTCTCAACTGGATTCTCTTGTTAAAAAGGAAAATTTGCTGAGAAGAACAATGCTACTGTACTTCTTAAATTATGGGGCCAGAATCTAATATTAGTTGAAATATGTGATTTTTCACTTATAAATCCATCTTCCATGTCAAAAATACTGGTTCTGTTCAACCCGTAGCGCAAATGCTACATCAGCATTGTTTTAACTTACTACGAAAGTGCATCATGCTTTAACTTTTTGATGTTTTACTATGGTTTACCTAGTTTTTCTAAGAGGTTTCTTGTACATTCAGGTTGATCTTTTGGGTGATGAGGTGGATACACTTTTAAGCCTACTTGAGAAGATTTATATAGCACTTGATCATTACTCGCCAGTTTTGCAGCATTATCCTGGGGTAAGATGAATCATGTCTTAACATATGTGTTATCATTCCTGTGAGACTAGTATTAGTCCGGTTTATTGATTCAGCAATATGTGTCTAATAGTCATCTCAAGTTCCCATATGCTTTAAGTATGTCAGATAGACTGCAAACTTGAAAATCTGTCCTTTGCATCTGAAAATAAAGTAGTCACTCCTTCCAATCGAAGGATAAGTTGTTAGCTGGGTATCTTGTTGTTAGCATGTGCAAACTTTTACAAACCAGTGGCTAAAGGTCCAGTGACAAGGGGTAAAGACTATACTCCTACTGCTCTTACTATCGAAGTTCTATCGGAATCCTATGTCTTTCCCTCGCCAGTTATTTATAGCTTCCTTTAAGGGCCCTTCACTGCCTATTGTACACCTAAGAGATAAAGGAATAGCTCCAGATTTGCTTTTAGCCCTTTCCAGTTCTGGAAGACAATGTAGAATCAAATAGTTTATAGCATCGTTACTTGTGTTCTTGCTTTGATATGAGTCTTAGTTGACTAATCGTCTTAGCTGAACCTTGTAGTCTAGTCTTGTTCAATTTGAAACAATTGAAACTTGACAGTGCAAGTGGAATATTTCACACTAATCCGCTTCATTTTTTCTGCGGTAGCTTCAGGGTCAATTGCGTGAGGCGACGCTGTAGCGACTGTAGCATCGCTATTCAAAAAAAAAAAAAAAAAGGGCGAAACTTAAAATAACATGTCGCGATTAGGGCTCGAGTTTAGAGCTTCTTCAACTTTGAACAAAAAAACAAGAAGAGAAGGTCGGAACTGTGGTTTCTTCCAGGTCGCGATTAGGGCTCGAACAAAACAACTTCTTCATCTTAAAGCTTGAGGTTTCTTCCAAGTGCCATCTTCTTCTTCATCAAGCTTCTGCCATTGAAAGACCAGGTATGAGCTCTAAGTTTCCTTGCTTTCTTCTTCTTTCTTCTCTTTTCTTTCTTCTTTCTCCTTCTTCTTCTTTTCTTCTTCCTTTTTCTTTTTTCCTCTGTTTTTTGACGGAAAGAGCAGAAACAGAGGTCTCTTTTTGTGCTCTAATTTTCGAGTAAAATACGGAGGTTCTTCACTTCCTCTTTCTTCTTCTCTTAATTCTTTTTTTGGCTCCGTTTTGACAAAATACAGAGCTCTGGCTTTTTGGCAAAATATAGAGGTCTGTTTTGGCTCTGTTATGGCCATTTTTGAGCTGCTTTGAGGCCCTTTTTTCAGAAACAGAGGCTGTTTTGGCAAATATCCTCGGCAGTGTCATTAAAGGAATTTAGCAACCGGATAACAAATTAGCAGGGGGAAAATCCTGTCATTAAATACTGCATTTCCTGAGGCTCCTGTTATTGGGAAACTTCACAGCTATTAAGACTTTCCATCTATGAATCCCAAGAGTATTAAGCAAAGGGATCAAAGGTTCAACTCTTTCAAAACATGGTCTGGTAACCTTGAGAGACAATTAACAAATTTGCATGGAAAGAATCTGGAAGCACAACAAGAATCGAATACTGCAGAGAGAGAAAATATCCCTGGACATCGATACTTTGATGCGGTGGAGGGATCAGAATTGGACACTCTACGGGTAAGCTTTTCTCCTTTGTTTCACCCACCTAGTTTAGTGGTCTGCTGAAATTTGCTTCAGATGTAGATATCTTTAAAGATTACTAGCATGTGATATCATGAATGTATCAATGCATTTCAGTTTTGATCTTTTATGGGTGTCAACGGCGTATATCCAAGATATGTTTTTCTACCGATAGATGGCCTGAAAAAGTTCCCTTCATACGGACAATTACATTGCCCATCACTTGTATATATGCTATATCTTCCACACACCATTGGGTACCCGCAGTTTCCTACATCAGATTCAGATGTCCAAACATCAGATACCACTTTCCAATCAAGCTCATATATGTCAAATTGGTATAGCCGTAAATGTCCATTATGCTCAAGCATCATGAATGGAGCAAAAGTAGACGCGAGGCTAAGGGTAGGAGCATCAAAACTTAAACCAGTATCGTTCGTATAATCTGAAGCATAGTAATATTGAGGTGGATTAGTATCTGTGTACGCCACAAGGCTTCCGTTGAGAATAGTAAGCGAAAATAAACCTTGACTCTTATTGGATGATCAAACGACTGCCAAATTGCTCGATTTCTCTTATCAAAGAGCACGAGATTCCCTCTTTCTGTCAAGTTTAATCCTGAAACAGATTTGCCAGTAGTATTAGTGGACCAAACAAGAGTACCATCAGAATCTAACAAGACCAAGTTGCCATCTCGGCCTAGTTGCAACGTCGCATTGGCTTTCACTGGACGGTTCCTGTTAGCAGACCAAACTAACTGGGGGTAATGTGTTTGGCTTGAGATACTAGCTCTAGCTATTAGATGGCTTTGAGACGGATTTATTCTGTCCGAAGCAATTTCGGAGGGTTTATTGGACGGTTCAAGTATTTATGTTTGTGATTCTTCTTATGCATTATTCTTTACTTTGCCATTATAGCTTGATAGTTTAAAAGTCTTGGTGTTTGGTAATAATATCAGATTGTTATTGCGTATAATTTGTTGAGATGAATAAGTTGGATTAATAAAAGAAGAAAAAAACAGTTAAATGCTTGAGTATTCTTAGACCGGATTATGTTGAAGGTTAATAACTTTATTTATGCTCTTTTGTAGGTGGAGTTGATCAACAAATGGATGTTGAAGACAATGAAGAATTAGACCTTACTTGAAATGAATTTTGTATTGTTATAGCTAAATGTTCTAGGAATCTTTTGTTGCCAACCTTTTTGAAACTTATTTAATATCTTGAAATGTACTAAACCACTCATGGGTTAGAATATTTAGCTTTATGGATAATTTTGTATTATTAATAGTTTCATTTTATGATGTGTTTAAATTTTAGTGTTATTATAATTTATTATATGCATAAATATATATTTATAACAGGTTATTTTGATTTTAATTGAACCGATACATACAGAACCGTACCAATAGGACACTAAAACCGTTCCAGTAGATAATGTAAACCGTTGCAATAGGTTCCACAAATTATTCCAAAACTAATATAACCGTTACGATAGCCTAAAGCAACCGTAGCTATATCCAACATAACCGTAGCAATAGTTTACGTAAGTGTTGCTATAAATAATATGGTAACGGTTAAAAACCGTTGTAGAAACTATACAGCAACGGTTTTGAACCGTTCTAATTGAAAAAAATGACCGTACTAATAGAGAAAGAAAAAACCGTTGCCATAGACCTATCTATTGTTACGGCGACGCAAACCGTTGCAAGAACCGTTCCAGTAGACCTATAGGTACGCCGGCTGATGTAACGGTTGTTTAACCGTTCCTATATCCATATGGCAACGGTTTTGCTGTCTATGGGAACGGTTTTGCAACCGTTCCTGTAGACCAATTTTTCAGTAGTGTGGGAGACAGTGTAGGTCTCCAGTCGGTTGGTTCGAGCCCGGCGAGGCTAGGTTGTTGGGGACATAGTTGGTCCGGGATGCTTTGGACAAGGTGAAGGTGATTCAGGAGAGACTTCGCACAGCTCGGTCGCGCCAGAAGAGTTATGCGGACCGGAAGGTTTGGGATGTGTCTTATTCTATGGGTGACAAGGTCTTACTGAAGGTTTCGCCTATGAAAAGCGCCATGAGATTTGGGAAGAAAGGAAAGCTCAGTCCGAGATTCATTGGCCCTTTTGAGAATCTCAAGAGGATTGGAGAGGTGGCCTATATGCTTGCTTTGCCACCCAGTCTATCGGGTGTTCATCTAGTGTTTCACGTATCTATGCTCCGAAAGTATGTTGGATTTTAGTACTATTCAGCTTGATGATGACTTGACCTATGATGTGGAGCCTTTAGCTATATTGGGTCGTCAGGTGAGGAGATTGAGGTCCATGGAGATTGCATCAGTGAAAGTTCAGTGGAGAGGTCGGCCAGTGGAGGAGGCCACTTGGGAGATCGAGTAGGAGATGCGGAGCAGATATCCTCACTTATTTCAGTCCCCAGGTATGTTTCTTGACCCGCTCGAGGACGAGCGTTTGCTTAAGTGGGGGAGAATGTGACGACCCGGCCCGTCGTCACGAGAGTTACCACCCCGTTACCCCTTCATTAATTTGTTTCATGCTTCTATATCTGTGTTAGAGTCTATTGGGTGAAATGGGATTGATTCTGGTTGAAAATAAGGCATATAGCCTTTTTGAGTGAAGCTTGTTTATGAAAAGTCAACCTGGAGTTGATTATGTGGTTAAAGGGCTCGGAATCGAATTCTGATTATTTGGTTAGTTCCGGGAGATGATTTGTGACGTAGAGGAGCGATCGAAATTGAATTTGGAGGTCCGGTGTAGAAATAGGCTTGAATTGGCTAAGTTGGAATTTTGGCGAAATCCGATCGATAGGTGAGATTTTGATCCGGGAGTCGGAATGGAATTTCCCGGCAGTCGCAGTAGCTTCGTTAGGTGATTTTGGATACGTATGCAAATATTCAGGTCATTCCGACATCGTTCGGTGGGGTTTTTGATAGAATGTATGTTTCGGAAATTTTGGTTGAATCTTAAGCTTGAACCGACATTAATTCTAAGATTCATGTGTTTGAGGGTGTGGTTTTATGATTGGAACAAGTTCGTGTTACGATTTAGAGTGGATTTGTATTTTTGGTTGAGGTCCCGGGGGCCTCGGGATGTTTTCGGAGGGTCTATCGGATGAATTTTTGGAGTTTTGGATTGCTGGTATAAGTTGCAGCACGAGTTTCACTTCTGTGGATGGAAAACTGCAGCAGCGGCTCCGCCGAAGCGTGGGAAATCTCGCAAAAGCGAGTTTGAGGTTGGCCGGATATTTTCGCAGGAGCGGTGGTGTTGTCGCAGGTGCGGGCTCGGAGAAGCGCGCCCTTGTTCGCAAAAGCGGTGTTAGGATACTCGGGGAATTTTGCAGAAGCGGAAAGGCGAAAGCGACCGCAGAAGCGGTCCTCACCTGTTAATGACAAGTCGCAGAAGCGACATAATTTCCGCAGAAGCGGTCACGCTTAAGCAAGTAAAGTATCGCAGAAGCGAAAGTCGTCAATGATTTATGAAATAAAAGGGTTCAAATTTTAGAATGTTATATCACATTGGGGCTTAGAACTAAGAGACGATTTAGGCGATTTTGAGGAGGAAATCGAGGGGATTCATCAGGTAAGAATTCATGGACTCAATTTATGTTATATATTGTTAAATTATGGAGTTAACAGCTGAAAATGGAGGATTTGAGGTATATTAGTGGAGGGTTTTGCTCTAAGCCTAGGTTATTGAAAATAATTGATTTGAATGGGCAAACGGAGTCCGATTTTGATAAACTTTATATGTATGGACTTGCGTCGAGATAAGGATTTTGAAAATGTAACTTTTGTAATTTTCGAGGAGCGGCCCGAGGGTCGGGTTTTGGCAACTTCGTGGTTTTTGGTGTAATTCGAGTTGTTTCGATTGGGTCATGTTCCTTTATCCTATTTTGATGCATTTCTATTGGTTTTGATCAGATTCTGCACCTGTGGAAGCCGATTCTCGTGGCAAGGGCATTGCGAGCTAGTCTTCGAGCCGAGTCGAGGTGAGTAATGGGTGTGGGTGATAACCACCGGATTTGAAACCCCGGTATATCACTATGTGACGCTATACTGAGGCGAGACACACACTCATCTGTGAGTGCGGGGTTGATTCTAATTTATGACATGTGTCAGATGCTGATTGGCGCTGTCACACCTCCCTTTTTACTACCCCACATTTAGGGAATAAGCATATAAATACGCTCGTAGGGTATACCCCGACGTTAGATACCCGAAACGGATAAGATAACGTAAGGGAAGGAGTTTTTCCAATTAAAGGACAATCGGTTCGGGATTTTATTGAGATTAATCAGAGTCGCCACTTGGGAAAGATAATGGTGTCCCAAGTCACCGGTTAATCCCGAATCCGAGGAATTTGACTCTTAAAAATGTTTGCGAAGCAAAGATCCGGATAAGGAACTCTGTTAACCCGGGAGAAGGTGTTAGGCATTCCCGGGTTTCGTGGTTTTAGCACGGTCGCTCAATTGTCGTTCTCGACTCTTGTTTGACTCAATTACAGATTTTAACAACATATATAGTGCTTTTTACATTAAGTATTATTTTTAGGAAGTTTGCAGCATTGCGAAAACACGCCTCGAGTCATACCGCAACCAGTACGCCTATGACTATCGGTGTATTTCAGCTTTGCCGAGATTTGGATTTGAGTCGCACCAAGTGCACACTCATTCAATGGAAGGTATATTAAAATCGTGCCCTAAAATAGTCTATCGGCTTTCGATTGTTTTGGGTAAGACTATGGAATTAGCTAGTAGTCTTCCCGAGTCTAATTGTATTAAACCATTACTAAATGGGGGCCCCGCTTGTTTAAAGTCGGGCGAGGCTCATCCCAAGTTAATTTTAAAGTTCAATCCTAAGAAGTATACACTATGTTTTTCTAATTGTGTTTTTTCCCTTAATCGTTTTTTACTAAGCATTCCAGGCCCGTCGGGTTTCTATTATTCAATGGGGCATGGTCTTCTCTTCATTAAACAGATCCGCAAAGGGCCAGCCCAGGCCTTAAAGCCTAGACAGTCTTCAGGCTTTCAACCAGCAGACCAATCAATTTCGTAGGACAGTTCAGGCCCAACGTTACACAAGGCCCAAACCAAATTGCAATAACGAAAATATAACGCAGAATTCATAAAGAAACAAATACTCAAGATTAGAAATGAAATCAAATCACTTTTTATTTATTAATAAGGAAGTCAATACATAAAAGAACGGTAATCTTAAGCCAATGGTCTATATACATGAAAACTCAATCAATTGTTACCCCTACGTGCTTGTAACTAAGAATCTATTCTAAATCTAATCATTTACTTATGAGATATTCTCGAAGACAAACTACTTGCCTAGGAAATCAGATTAAATTAAAGTGAATTGTCTAATTGTTTATAGTATAGAAAGAGAAACTAAATGATTATTCACAGGCATTTACTATATTATTGGTTTCATGGTAAGCTATACCTCTTATCAGCTTCTTTTTTAACATTACCAAAATCTGAACTTGAATCCTCAAAATTAACCAATTATATGAACCGCGTCTTCATGGACCAGTTTTAAATTGAAAATACCTGTATCTAAATTAGAGTTGCCATATGACTCAAGTATTATTAAACTACTGATTTTATTATGGTTTTAACCCATTGCAATATTATTACCTAGACGATTCGTTCTAAGTTATTCTGAAGCTTATCACACGTTTAAATACAGACCCGTGATACTGGTTTGAAAACTGTTAAGCAAACTTATGTTTTAGGAGTTTTACCTAATTAAACTAAGTGATATGCTATTGCTACTATGCTACTATTATTGTACTATCTACTCTATCACTAAGCTATTACATTGTTTGTTTGGTTTCTGTTTTTCAGCTACTACATACTACTACAAGGAATAATCTACAAACTGAAGCTAACAATGTAAAACTACAACTACATGACAGCATATGATATAATCTGGATCTCTCATTTTTATTTCATCAATATCATCAATACAGCTTCGATTGGGATAGTAATGTACTTGAATCAAATAGAGAAGCCAATGAGTTCTAGGGGGAATGGAAGCAAATAATCAGCAATAGACTCAACAGCAATGCAATAGTGGTAGAAGATCCACGAAACAGAACACCACAGCCAAACAAACAAATAGAAATCCCACAGCAAAGGCCAATAGAAATCCAGATCAGTTTGGAGCAAGGAACCCCGAAAACCAGAAGAGATTAACCCAAGTTTCTCCTCAAACACTCCCAGAAATCCTACTGTTTCTATGCTATTTCTTTACTCTGAAGCTTTGTATTCAAAAGCCAACCTCAATGAATTTTAGATTGCCAAATTTCGAACCCCCTTTCAGCCCCTTTTAGGGTGTATTTATAGTTAGGCAAAGGGCTGAAACTTGGGGAGAAAGTCTGGGATTAAATCCCACTTCTCCCCCTCTTAAAATTACCCAATGTACACTTTAGCCCCATTTTAGTTAACAAAAAATCCTTCCAGCATGTGCTGGAAGGTTCTAAAGATTCTTTTTTGGGGCTTTTTACCAATGTAGCCCTAAGGGTTAAGGATTTTTACAGATCTCCCATTTTAGGGAGACAATTATACCCTTAAATCTCTGCAAAATTACAGAAATCAGGGGTACAAATGACTCCCTTACCCCTTATGTTTCAAACTATTCACTATTTTACCTATTTGGTTTCCAATTATGCCCTCAAGGCCACTGCTGATTTACCTGACTGCCTAGGTTAATTTCAGCTCCTTTGGAACTTATTTAACTAATAGCCAGCCCTTGCATTGGTATTTAAGGGCTGGCCAATCCTACTATTAAGAACTATTTTAATTCTAGCCTCTTTTACTTAGTTCCAGTTAATTAAGACCAATTTATTTCAATTTTAAGCTAATTGCAGGACTAGCCTGCTTTATTGTTGAAATTAAACTATTTAAAAGCTAGCCAGTCTCAAGTTGAGACTTAGCTTGGGTATTACACCCAATTACTGAACAGTTGGGCCCAAAACCTTTGCAAGTTTGGCCACTTTAATGTTCAGGGCCCAAAAGAGAGCCTGGGCCAGTCTGCATTTGCAGACTTAGCCATTTTGCACAACCAGCCCCTTTTTAAGGTGGACTGTGTGTTAGGCCCTTATAGAATTGGTCAACCTTTTGCAAAGTTGACCACTCTTAGGCCAATTATTTGTTAATAACCTATTTGTGTGATTTTAAGGTCAATTAAACTAATTTGCAGGACCAGCCTGCTTAATTAAAGCACTTAAGCCATTTGAAATTTGGCCAGTCCTTAATTTGGACTTGGCTTTGCCATTTTAAGGCTCAAAACTGAACACGGGCCTGGTTAAGACCTTTGCAGGTCTAGCCATCTGTGTTCAGGGCTCAATTGAGCCTTGGTGAGTCTGCATTTGTAGACTTTAACCAATTTTTACACAACTGACCCCTTTTGAGGTGAGTCAGTGTGTTGGGACCTTATAGAGTTGGTCAACCTTTGCAAAGTTGACCACTCTTTAGGTCAATTATTAAACCTGTAGCCTATTTTTGTGATTTTCAGTTTTAACTTATTTCAAAACTAGCCACTTTATGAAGCCTAGCACTAACAGCTATAACCAATCCCCTAAGGTTCAAACAGTGTTAATCAAACATTTACACTCAACCAGAATCAATAAAACTAAATCAATTTCAACACGGATTGCATATTAGGACACATAAGATCAAACAAAATGTAATAATCAACCAAAACTCAGAGAAGGCAATTTGATATGGTTGAATTTCAGTTAATTAATTAACATTATCCAATTTTATGAGACAAAGTATGAACTCATGTTAATTAAGACTTAATTACTACCAATTCAAGTCATATGAAAGTTTGAGCAACTTCAGAACCTTTAAAGTTCGAGGTACAATTACACATATAGGCACAGGCTCTCAGAAACAGTCAACATGGCTCAATTAGACATAATCGCAATAGACGTTAACAGGGTAACACAAGCATGATAATTAGAAATCATTTTCAAGCACTGACCCTAGCTTGATACAGACATGCAGATGAAGAAAGATGGATATGGAGAAACAATGAAGAAAAACAGGAAAGTTCAATCATAGATCATTAAAGCCAAAGGCAACAAGAATGGTCACCACAACTTAAGCTTGATTTTAAACAGAAAACAAAGATCAAAAGTCATGATTTTTTGCCATGAATCAAAACTCCACAGTTAAAATGATAAAGAAAAGATGAAATCTCTGAACTTAGAGCCAAAAACCATGAGGTCCAATCATAACAAAACAAAACCCTATCACTAACAAACCCAAAAGAAACAGATTATGAGACCCTATGACTAATCATCCGAGACACAGGCAAAAAGATGTTAAACAAAAGAAAAGAAAACAACAGGTGAGAGTCTTATAACTAATCATGCGAAAGAACTAAGAAATACAGAAGAGAGAGATAACAACCAATAGAGAAAAGCGACATTGGAAAGATAGGCTATGAGAACATGACCAACAAGAACCAAATCATGGTCAAACGTGTCAAACAGAAATAAAAGAGAAGCAAGTGCAAAACTCCTATGACTAACATGTTCAGAAGAACTAATTAAGAAAATAAGAGAAGAATAGGTTAACAGACGAGGATATACAGGACAAATTGGAACAAAAAAGGATAAACAAAAGGCAAGAAATAGAAGATCAACAAGAATAAATCCTAAACTAACATGTGAAAGCAAAAATCAGAGAAGACATCTAGAGGCATGCAAAATAGAAAACAAAAATCAAATAACACACACAAGGCAAGAACAGGATAATAACAGAAAGCAAATAAAAGGGCCGGGGGACTTAGCTTGCAGGGCCTCTCCCCTGAGCTTCCTATCTTTCTTCACTCTCTACGTTCTTTTCTTTTCAAACTCTCGAACCTTTTCCTTTGTTTCTTTTCTTTATTCCTTTTTTTTCGTTTTCTCTTTCTGACTTTCCTTTTTAGGCTTAAAGATGAAGCCTTTATGAGTTTTGAGTTGCAGAGGGGTGTTTGGGAGGGTAAAAGACAAAGTCTTGAAGAGGGGTTTGGTTTTGAGTCGCCGGAATTAGGTTTCCGGCGACCTTCTTTTGGATATTCGACGAGTTCCAGGGATCTTCGAAAGAAACCAGTGGGGTAGGGTGATAGACCAGGTCAGGGGGGTTCGAATGGCATTGGTTTGATAACGGTTCTCATTGTTTGAGTGGTCACCGGCGAAGTTCCGGTGACCGGCGTTTTAAAAGAAAGGGCCTGTTTCTGGAGTTTTGTTGTAAAAGAAAGAAAAGAAGGAGGAAAAGAAGAGAGAAGGGGGTAGAAAGGCCGGCGACCACCGTGGAGGGTGGTGGCCGCCATGGCTATTTAGGGTTTTCTGGTGTGAAGATGAAGACGACGAAGGAGGAGGGAATGGGGTAAAGGGCGGCTAGGTTTTAGAGATAATGTAAAGTGGCGAAAATCGTTCAGACCAAAGCCTTTTATAGGCTGGTCATACGAGGTGATCTGGACCGTTGATCTGATGAAGATCAACGGCCATCAGACGCGTTACATAAACGGCGTCGTCTCATTGCCTGGGAGACCAAAGGCTTTAGTCGTTGGATCAACTTAAACGGACGGCCCAGATCACTTTTCTCATATTAATTATCAAATAAAAACTCACTAATGCTTCCAACCGTTGGATCTAATGAAGTGAACGGCCAAGATCACCTCAGTCCCAACAACTGGATCAGATCCCTTGGGCCAACACATTTGGGCCTTCAGATTCTCTTCAATTGGCCCAATCTTATTATACCCTACCTATTTTTGTATTTTTTCTGATTTTAATTATTTTTTATGTATTTTCTTTTATACTTTTTTTTTCTTTTATGCCAAATTTATAAAAATCTAATTTCCTACTTACTCCCATTATTTAGTATTTTTTGGCAATTTTCTACTATTTTTTTCCTAATTTTCACTACTTAAAACTATTTTTTGCTAGTTTTCTTCTCAAAACTAATCAAATTAAATAAATTAATTACCTAGCCTAATTTTTTTGATTTATCTAATTTCTACTTATTCAAACACATAAAGTATAGCTAATTTCAAACAAAGCAGGTAATTGCACTCAAAAATATTATTTATTTAAATTTTGGAATTTTATTGCCTAGTGCAAAAATCACGTGCTCACAACTGCCTCTCTTTGCTCGGGAACACGAAGAGTTTTAGTGCAAAGTCAAGTGAGCAGTAATGAGAGATTTTTGCCCATTGTCATATTTCGTAAGAAGCATTTTTGAAAACCTTTTGACCGCACCCTGCTTTAGAGGTTGCCTACATATCGTGGGCTAAACAGGAATCAGGTCAGTGTAGTTTGGGAAAGTCTGGCAGTTTAAAAAACTACCAGACTCACTGTTGCATTGACACTGTCGAGACCTGCTGACTTACTCCTTATTACACCGGGTGGAGAAATGTAAAATGAAGAAGCTATTCTAAGCTATGATCCTACAATTACAATTGTTCCTAATCTAGCTTTTGTTCTTCTTCCTTTTCTTGATTTTTGGTGATGCAGACTCTCTTTTTTGTTGATTTTCTTTGATGTTGACTCTCTTTTTTGTTGATTTTCTTTTCTTGCTTTCCCCCTCTTTTTTTTGATTTTCAATGGTACTTCTTGTCCTCGAGCTGAAACCTGCTCAAAACAAAACAACAAACTACTTTTTTTTTCTTTTTCTGCCCCAGCTTGGGCTTTTAGCTATATAAACCATAACGTACAGAAATGTATTCCCGTATTTGAAGGTGGCCACCTAACAGAAATTAAACGTGCAATGCGATGCAGAAAAGTATTCCCGTATTCGAAGGTGGGCACCTAACATAAATTAAACGTGCAATGCGATGCAGAAAAATATTCCCGTATTCGAAGGTGGGCACCTAACAGAAATTAAACGTGCAATGCGATGCAGAAAAATATTCCCGTATTCGAAGGTGGGCACCTAACAGAAATTAAACGTGCAATGCGATGCAGAAAAATATTCCCGTATTCGAAGGTGGGCACCTAACATAAATTAAACGTGCAATGCGATGCAGAAAAATATTCCCGTATTCGAAGGTGGGCACCTAACAGAAATTAAACGTGCAATGCGATGCAGAAAAATATTCCCGTATTCGAAGGTGGGCACCTAACAGAAATTAAACGTGCAATGCGATGCAGAAAATATTCCCGTATTCGAAGGTGGGCACCTAACAGAAATTAAACGTGCAATGCGATGCAGAAATATATTCCTGTATTCGAAGGTGGGCACCTAACAGAAATTAAACGTGCAATGCGATGCAGAAAAATATTCTCGTATTCGAAGGTGGGCACCTAACATAAATTAAACGTGCAATGCGATGCAGAAAAATATTCCCGTATTCGAAGGTGGGCACCTAACAGAAATTAAACGTGCAATGCGATGCAGAAAAATATTCCCGTATTCGAAGGTGGGCACCTAACAGAAATTAAACGTGCAATGCGATGTAGAAAAATATTCCCGTATTCGAAGGTGGGCACCTAACAGAAATTAAACGTGCAATGCGATGCAGAAAAATATTCCCGTATTTGAAGGTGGGCACCTAACAGAAATTAAACGTGCAATGCGATGCAGAAAAGTATTCCCGCAGCCTGAGGACTGGGGAGTGAATTTTAAAAGATGCTACCTTCCTCTTTTTGGCATTTTCTTTTACCAATTATCTCTTGCTTGTGAATTTCTCCACTTATTGGTGAACTTTCTCTTTTTGGTGTTTTCTATTTTCCACATTGGTCACATTCACTTTAAAGTGATGAGTGACAATTTGTTCCTGCATGAAACAAAATTTATTAGATATAAACTGCTGGCAACTGGCATCTGTCGTCCCTGCTTCTTATTGCTTTCTTCTTTTTACTTTTCTCACGTTGTGCAACTTTCAACTGCTTATCCCTTGCAGACTCTTTTTGTATTTTCTCACTTTTTCCATTTTTGTTTTGTTTTCTTTTCCTTTGGCCATGTTTGCCAAACTTCTTTATTTTCTTCCCAACTCTTCTTTCTTTCTGATCCAGTGTTGTTTCAGCTTTCGTCATCAGGAGCTGGTAGTTAGCTCTCAAAGGATAAACAATGAAATGCAGAAAAATGAAAGAGGTAAGGGTGTTTTGGGAGAGATGATAGAACTTATCTGGGTATTTGCTGGTTGATTCCGCTGACCATGCCATGTATTTAAACTCTGACCCAGTTCGTTCCAATCATTATTCTGTCTCCGAATTGTTTCCAACCCAAACCGATGCTATTTTTGTTGCTTTTCTCTTTTCTGGTAATCATCACGATCGCCCTACGGTGCCTCGAAAGGTTTTCGCCAATAAGACTCTCTCATTTATTCTCTCAACCTCACAGTCATCTCACAGTGCCGGAAGGATTTCACCAATGAGACTCTCTCATTTTATTTCTCTCGAACTCACAATCGTCTCACAATGCCGGTTAAGGTTTTCACCGATGAGACTCTCTCATTTTTTCATTTTTCATTTTTCCTTTTTGTATTTTGTTTTCTGTACCACGGGTATTATCCGATGTTTTGCTCCTCCTTCATTGCATTCGTTATCATTTCGGAGTTGATCAGAAGGTCTTTCTTTGGACTATAACGTGGCTTTTGGATGGGTCGAGAAAGAAAGGTATAAAGGCTCAAAATCTCACGAGGGTTCAAAAGTATTTACAACTCTCGGAATTATTAAAACATAACTTCTGCCCCAGTTTCAATGTGTGGGGAATTTTTGGATTTTTTCTTTATTGTGACCGAACCTCAGAGAGGCTGCCTACGTACCCTTTCGGGATCAAGTCAGACGTAGTTCATCCAACTTCATTAGTTAGATGGATTTCTTTTTGACTTTTCCCGATTTCTTTGTCTTTTTCTCCTTTTTTTTCATTTTTCATTTTTTTTCATTTCATTTTTTTCATTTTTTTTTCAACATTTTTTTTCATTTTGGCAATTTCGATCTTATTGCGCTAAAGCGATTCCGAGAGAGGGATATGAAAGAATATATTCATTAAGGCTCAAAGGGGTTATCAATGGATAAAGTGTTTGGATAGAGAATAAAACGCCTTCGTCATTTCAATTCCAAAATCACAACAAAATACAAAACACATAATCGAAAAGGAATCATACATAGTATCTTTTGACTGCATCTGAATTGATAGCAGTCTCTATGCACTTTCCTTCAACATCTGTTAAATACAATGCCCCATTGGACAACACCCGTGATACCACGAACGGTCCTTGCCAATTTGGTGCAAACTTGCCTTTCGCCTCGGCCCAATACGGTAAAATACGCCTCAATACAAGTTGTCCGACTTCAAACTTTCGAGGTCGTACCTTCTTATTGTATGCTCTGGCCGTTCTTCGTTGATACAATTGCCCATGGAAAACTGTGGCCAACCTCTTCTCATCAATCAAACTCAATTGTTCCAACCGGGCTTTTACCCATTCATCGTCATCTATCCCAGCTTCAGCTATGATCCGTAATGACGGTATTTCTACTTCTGCGGGTATAACAGCCTCCGTTCCATACACCAGTGTGTAAGGTGTGGTTCCGATAGAAGTACGCACTGTCGTGCGGTAACCCATGAGAGCAAAGGGTAGCTTTTCATGCCATTGCCTGGATCCCTCCACCATCTTTCGTAGAATCTTCTTGATATTCTTATTCGCCGCTTCTACTGCACCATTCGCCTTTGGCCTGTAAGGTGTGGAATTGCGGTGTGTGATCTTAAATCTCTCACAAACTTCCGCCATGAGATGACTGTTTAAATTGGCTCCATTATCTGTGATGATCACCTTGGGAACTCCAAATCGGCATATAATATTCTCATGCACAAAATCCACCACCGCTTTCTTCGTTACTGCCTTGAACGTTTTCGCTTCAACCCACTTGGTGAAATAATCAATTGCAACCAAAATGAACCTATGCCCATTGGAAGCGGCTGGATCTATTGGGCCGATGACATCCATGCCCCAAGCAACAAAGGGCCAAGGTGCTGACATTGTATGTAGCTCATAAGGCGGGGAATGGATCAGATCCCCATGTACCTGGCATTGGTGGCATTTCTTTACATACATGATACAATCACACTCCATAGTGAGCCAGTAATACCCAGCTCTCAAAATCTTCTTTGCTAAAACATATCCGCTTATGTGGGGTCCACAAGCTACGACATGTACTTCAATCATGATTTCATCTGCTTGTTGTGCATCCACACACCTCAGTAAACCCAGATCTGGTGTTCTTTTGTATATAACTCCTCCACTGAGGAAAAATCCATTAGCTAAACGCCCGATGGCTCTCTTCTGGTCTCCAGTGGCCTGCTCCGGGTATTTGCCAGCTTTCAGGTATTCCCTGATATCATGATACCACGGCTCTCCATCCGATTCTTCTTCCACAGCAAAGCAATAAGCATTTTGATCACGGACTTGGATCTGAAGCGGATCTATATATGTCTTGTCAGGATGATGCAACATAGAGGACATTGTGGCCAAAGCATCTGCGATCTCATTGTGCATTCTTGGGATGTGCTTGAACTCTATAGACTGGAATCTTTGAGACAACTCGTGCAAACAATACCGATAAGGTATCAATTTCAAATATCGTGTCTCCCATTCCCCTTGGATTTGATGTACCAAGAGATCCGAGTCACCCATGACCAAAATCTCTTGAATACCCATGTCAATTGCCATCCTTAATCCCAAGATGCACGCCTCATATTCGGCCATGTTGTTGGTACAGAAAAATCGAAGCTGAGCTGTGACGGGATAGTGTTGACCCGTACCTGAAATGAGTACCGCTCCGATACCAACGCCCTTGCTGTTGACGGCTCCGTCGAAGTACATTTTCCATCCTGGTCTCTCATCTTGCTCCATTTCCTCGACAATCATTGTCTCCTCATCCGAAAAGTACGTCTTCAATGGTTCATACTCATCATCCACCGGATTCTCAGCTAAGTGGTCTGCAATAGCTTGTGCCTTCATTTCCGTACGAGTCACATAGATAATGTCAAATTCTGCGAGCAGAATCTGCCATTTGGCAAGTCTTCCTGTAGGCACAGGCTTCTGAAATATGTACTTCAGAGGATCCAGTCGTGATATCAAGTACGTGGTATATGCTGACAAATAATGCTTCAATTTCTGAGCTACCCAAATTAACGCACAACAAGTTCTTTCAAGTTGAGTGTATTTCACCTCGTAGGATGTGAACTTCTTGCTGAGATAATATATGGCTTGTTCTTTCTTGCCTGTCTCGTCATGCTGACCCAGTACACAACCAAAGGAGTTATCAAGCACTGTCAGATACAAAATCAGAGGTCGCCCTGGTTCTAGAGGGAACTAACACTGGAGGATTGGCCAAATATTCCTTGATCTTGTCGAAGGCTTCCTGACACTCGTCGGTCCATTTCACTGCCGCATCTTTCTTCAACAACTTGAAGATCGGCTCACACGTTGATGTCAATTGAGCAATGAATCGACTAATGTAATTCAACCTTCCTAGTAAACTCATTACCTCCTTCTTGTTCTTCGGCGGAGGTAGACTTTGGATAGCTTTGATCTTTGATGGATCTAGCTCAATACCTCGCCGACTCACTATAAACCCCAGTAATTTCCCTGAAGGTACTCCAAAGGCGCACTTCGCATGATTGAGCTTTAAACTGTACCTCCGGAGTCTTTGGAAAAACTTTCTCAAATCTCTCACATGATCAGGTTGCTTTTTGGACTTTATGATGACATCGTCCACATACACTTCAATTTCTTGATGCATCATATCGTGGAACATTGTGGTCATTGCCCTCATATAAGTTGCCCCGGCATTCTTCAATCCAAATGGCATTACTCTGTAACAATACGTTCCCCAAGGTGTAATGAAGGCAGTTTTCTCAGCGTCTTCTTCGTCCATCAGGATCTGGTGATAACCGGCATAACAGTCCACAAATGAACCGATTTCATGCTTGGCGCAATTGTCGATCAATATGTGAATGTTTGGCAATGGGAAGTCATCCTTTGGACCTGGCTTTGTTGAGGTCTCTGTAGTCCACACACACTCTGGTTTTTCCATCTTTCTTCGGGACCGGCACGACATTCGCCAACCAGGTGGGGTATTTGGTAACTCTTATGACCTTTGCCTCAAACTGCTTATTCACCTCTTCCTTTATCTTCACACTAATGTCCGTTTTGAATTTCCTCAACTTCTGCTTTACTGGCCGGCATTCAGGATAGATAGGCAACTTGTGTACCACCAAATCAGTGCTAAGTCCGGGCATGTCATCATAGGACCAGGCAAAAATGTCCTTAAACTCATGTAACAACCTTATCAATTCATCCCTGAGGGGTGCCTCCAGATGAACACTAATCTTTGTTTCCTGGACATTGTCTTCGCTCCCCAAATTTATAGATTCCGTATCACTCAGATTTGGTTTGGGTTTTTCCTCATATTGTTTCATGTCCTTGCTTATTTCCTCCAGGGCTTCCTCCTCCTCACATTCTATCTCACTATCTTCCTCAATTTCTTGTATGGTAATGTGACTGTCAAAACTGGGTCTAGAATCCTTCATGCATGACATGGCATCAAAATCAACGCATGCAGAACTGTACAAAAGAAAAAATAAAGAAAAATAAGGCAAAAAGTGAAGAAAAGGAAAACTGCATTTCATTGATAAAAAGAATGAACAAAGTTCGGGATACATTTTGATTTTCTTTTCATGAGGGGGATGGGAGCACTATAAAAATAACAATTTTGGGAAAGCAATGATGAAACTTCGGAGCTAACTACCAAGACTCCTTCCTGATAGGGAAAGGAGTGGCTTCCCAATTGTTCAACATGATTCCAGGTCCCACAAACTGCACATCCATTTTGCTTGTGCCTTCCCCCACTTCAACCATATTCACATCCCCAAATATCTTCTCAAAACTCAGGATTTCTTCATCAGGGCGAGTCTCGATGTACTTTGTCACAGCAGATGTCCGATATTTTGTACCATGCTTGATGAAGGTGTCGGATAGTTTGGGTATAGGCTTAGGCAGGGTCCAGTTCTTTTTGGCTTTGGAGGCTCTCTGGATGTCGGCAAAGGTGGGTTTGAACCCTAAGCCGAAAGTACCTTTGTTTTCTGGAAGCTGAACCGGTTGAATAACTCCCTCCAATGCTTTGCCCTATCCCTTCCCTGGCGCAAACCCATTTCTAAGCATCTCCTTGGCCACCATCACAGCAGTTGGTGCCACCATAGGGATTGGCAACTTCTCCCCTTCGGCAATTCTGTTTACCGCAATGGCATCTGTCACTTGGTAGACCCAAAGACCCCTATCTCCGTCAGTATCATCAAACGGTGTCACCATATTGCAAGCATTTTCTTCCCCATGTACCACAATCTCCTGTTGCTCCCACTCGAATTTGACCATCTGATGTAAAGACGATGGTACTGCCTTGGCCGCGTGGATCCAGGGTCGGCCTAACAACAAATTATATGACACAGCAATGCCGAGCACCTGGAATTCCATAGTAAAATCCACAGGACCGATGGTCACCTCCAGAATAATGTCTCCCAATGTGTTTTTACACCCACCATCAAATCCTCTCACGTTTATACTGTTCTTCCGGATTCTGTCCGGACTGATATTCAGCTTTCCCAAAGTCGACAGCGGCCAAATGTTAGCGCTTGATCCGTTGTCTATCAACACTCTGGTCACTACCGACTCTTCGCTTTTTACCGTAAGGTAAAGCGCCTTATTGTGCTGGGTTCCCTCAACAGGCAATTCCTTATCTGAGTATGTGATCCTATTAGACTCGAAGATCTTGCTGGTAATCTTTTCCAGGTGGCAAACTGAGATCTTTTCTGGAACATGAGCCTCGTTCAGTATCTTCATCAGAGCCTTCCTGTGTTCTTCCGAGTGTATTAGCAAAGATAGCAAAGAGATCTGCGCAGGGGTCTTCCTCAGCTGCTCAACTACAGAATAATCCTGTGACTTCATCTTTTTGAGGAATTCCTCCGCCTCTTCTTCTGACACTGGTTTCTTTAACTGGTTCTCTTTCACTGTTTTCATTTTTCTCAATTCTTCTGGAGCAAAGCACCTCCCAGACCGGGTGAGACCGTGGGTTTCATTAATTTCCCCAGACACCTCTTTTCCTTTATAAACCACTGCTACCTTGTTGTAATTCCAAGGTACAGTCTTTGTGCTCACTACCGGCATCTGCACCACCGGCCTTATGATTACTGGCTCCGCACTCACGCCTTTCACAGTCACAATCGGCTTTATGCTTGGTACTACCACTTTCAAACCTTCCACCACTACTGGCTTTCCCGCTGGTTCTTCAACAATCACTTTTTCTTTCACGGCTTCCTTTTCTGTTCTGCCACTTGCCTTTATCATCATCACAGACTGAGATGGCTTCTGACTGCTATCACCTTGCACCAATTCTATCATGTGTGTTTCATGGTGATTTGGCAGTGGATTTTGGGTGATATTTGGAGCTTCTGGAGCTTGAACTTCAATTCTCCGATCGTCAATAAGATCCTGAATGGCATTCTTCAATTGCCAACATTTTTCAGTATCATAGCCCAGTGTTCCCGAACAATACTCACACCTAACGGACGGATCAAGGTTTTTCGGGGGTGGGTTTGGAACTTTAGGTGCAACCGGGCTCAGCATCCCCAACTCTTTCAATCTATGATAAAGGCTGGTATATGATTCCCCCAATGGGGTGAATGTTTTTCTTGCCTTATTTCTCCATTCTGAGTCAGGCCTGGGCCTGTTTTGGTTCCTGTAGGGTTTAGAGGTGGGGTATGTGTTTTGGGTGTGGTAAACATTGTGTGGGGTTTGGGCTTTCCACACATGTGGTGGTGGTGGTGAGTAGGCTTGGGCTTGTGAGTGGTGGTAGTGTGGGACTGTTGGTGGGTTTGATGGTGGCGGTGGGTTATATGGGGTCAGTGTGTTATATGGGTTTGGCTGGTAAGATGGTGGTGGTGGGTTATACGGGGTTGATGGGTTTGATGGGTGTTGGTGGTAGGGTCTTGGTGGGTGATGATGCGGGTTACGGCTCCATGGCCTGCTCTCTACAGTTGCTACCTCTTCCTTTTTCTTCTTTCCCATTGCTCCTCCATTTCCAGTCTGTATTGCTTGATTGGTGGCCTTAATGGCCGAAAAACTCATGATTTTATTGGTTTTAAAACCTTCCTCCACAACGCTTCCCATCTTCACGACTCCATTGAAACTTTTTCCAATCGCCGACACTAAATGACCGTAATATGTAGGCTCCAAAGCCTGTAGGAAACAAGTCCACCATCTCTCCTTCCTTCATGGGTGGATCTACTCTTGCAGCCTGCTCCCTCCATCTGAAACCGAACTCCCTGAAGCTTTCCCCTGGCTTTTTCTCCATTTTTGTAAGGGATAGTCTATCAGGTATGATTTCTAGGTTGTATTGAAAGTGATTTGCAAAGGCTTGCACAAGATCATCCCAGACGAACCACCTTGTATGATCTTGTCGGGTATACCACTCTAAAGCTGAATCCCTTAGAATCTGGCTGAAATACGCCATCAATAGCTCATCTTTACCTCCTACACCTCTCATTTGCTACAGTATCCAGTGAGGTGGGCCACCGAATCTCCGTGTCCGCTATACATATCGAATTTTGGCAATTTGAATCCCACGGGAAGTTGTACTTCAGGGAATAGACATAAGTCCTTGTAGGCCACACTCACCTGCCCTCCTAATCCTTGCATAGTGCGGAAGGCGTTCTCCAGACTTTTCACTTTCCTGGCCATCTCTTCTTGCTCTGCACTCTTGGCAATTCTCTCTTCATTTGTTTCTATCAGCGGAGCATGAGACTCATGTTGTCGGAAAGTTGGTTCTGGAGGGTAGTAATGAGGATCCTGTATGTGGAACATCGGTTCACTAGAGGATTTGTGCATAGCAACGGGCGGAGGTGCCACATACACTGGAGCAACTTGGGGTATGTGAGGTGGTGCTTGTTTTACTGGAGGTGGTGGTACCTGGGAGGTGGACGCATAATAGTGAGGGTAATCGGGGTATGTGGAGGATGAATTCATTGTAGGCGGTTCAGGATCGGGGTTGGTCGGAGGGACATATGCGGGGTTGGCAGGGTAAGCTGGCAGGGGTTGACCTCTAGACCAGGCCTGGTACATCTCGGCCATCTGCTGCCTCAATTTGTACATTTCCTCCTTCATTCCTGCTACGTCTACAATCTCCTCTTCATGAGCAAGATCTACGATAGTTGCCTCAATTTCTTGGGACACAACTTTCGTCATCTTCTTGTATCTTGGGTTGGAGGGGTGGGTAGCCAGAATGCCAGTTGCCAAGAAAATCTGAACTCACAAGCATCAACACCCATTAGTTGTTAGCGCATGAATAAAATGCAACGACTTTAAAACAAACATATTTTCCTCGAGTCGTCATGCATCATCCCGGCCGCTGCTCATTTGAACCAATCAAAATTTTTCTCTCTTTCTTTCCCCTTTTTTTTTTCTTTTTCTTTCTTTCTTCTTTTTTGTTTCTTTTCTTTCTTTCTTCTCCTTTTTCTTCTTTTCTTCTCTCTTTTTTCTTTCTTTTTTCTTTCTCTCTTTTTTTCTTGTCATTTTCATAATTATGTTCCTATTTATTTGCCTAGCGAATTTAAAAGAAATGACATAAAGCAAAAGAATTGATAACACCACTTGATTTCCATTGATAATTCAAAACAATTGATTACAAGGTGATGTTGTAAAAGAAAAAATAAAAAAAAAATGATGCATGCCCTATGAGTACATTAATGCTCCTAGTGCCCACGAGGCATCGTTCGGCCTTGCCGCGGGCCTATATGCTAATCCCCTTTGGAGCCTATCTAGGTCAGAGACATGACTTGTTGCACGAAGAACTTCACCGCTGATACAAAGGTTCCTCGAGACATATCTTCACACAGCTGACTCTTTCGGGTGATGTATTGAGCAATGCGAACAATCTTCTCTCGAATGACCCCTTTTTCTTGAAGCAATCGGCTTATTTGTTCAGTGCGAGCATCCAAGGTATGTTGGTTATCTTTTTGCACTTGCTGCAGCTCCAATTCTAATCTAGCCATAGTTGTGTAACAATGCTCTCTCTTCTTCAAGATCCTTGATAATCTTGTTACTTTTAACCGTGGCTGAAATTATTTTCTTTCTAAGCTGAGCTACCTCAAATTCGTGCTTATCTTGTAATTGCCGAACCAACTTGGCTCTTTCCTCAGCATCTCTGTCTATTTGCTTCCGAGCCCTGACTAATTCCTTTTCAGCCTTGTCCAAGTCAAAGTTGTAGTCATTTACTTTGCGCCGGAGAGTCTCGATTAATTTCTCATCCCGGGCTAAGCGAACCGGGGTCTCGGATGCAATTTTCATTTGAGCAATTTGAGCCTTCAACATTTCTTTTTCTTTCTTTAGTTGTTTCTTCTCCCCTTCATCAGATTGCTGCTTGTAAACCACTTTCAAAATGGAGATTTCTCAATTTATCTTCCAACAAGCTGATTTTGGCCTTGTATTCTTTTTCTTTGGCCGCCCAGTTCTGATTCTCCTTGGATTGCTCTATCAAATCTTGCAAGTGAGGTCTTTTCGAAAGACGTTCGTGCTCATCACCTCGTCGGTACCATGTGGAGTATCCAAACGACATTTCTCCCCTTGCTCTATTCGGCACACAAGTATCAATTTTCAAGTTTTGGCACTCATTCCAGATTTGCCGGATCTTTGCTTCCAGGAATTGCCCATCCGGACCAATCTCTACAGCTTGCAAACTGAGGTCCCCATCTCTCGGAATAATTTGACATCTACCCAACTGTCGTAGGGCCCTATATTGGGCATAAGGTTGTATGCTTTTCAAACCCATGATCAAAAATGGCGATCCTTCCGTTGGCATATACATTACCTCGTCAAGAGGTAGCCAATCATACGTCCAATCGATCTGGCCATCAGTTAGTGATCGAAGATACACAATCCAACCTTTGACTCCCTCCGGCAATTTTACTTCTTTTGTTCTCGTACAGAATTCTTCCAAACATGTTCGTTCAGCCGAACCATAACTTGAGAACGAAGGATGATGGCATAGATGTTCAATTAACCAGATTTGCAAGATCAAATTACACCCTTCAAAGAAGTTGGCTCCCGCTTTGCACGCAGTCAGAGCACGGTAGATGTCAGCTACAATCATTGGGGCTAGAGTACAATTGTCTTGTACTATCAGTGTGCTAGCTACCCCGGCAACCTTTATATTGATATGTCCATCTTTTCTCGGGAATATGACAATTCCGAGAAATGCCACTAAAAATGCAAACCTCCGGTGTTCCTCCCATTTTGCTTGGTTGGACTTGCAGCATAACTTGTTCGTTAGGTCGTTGAAACCCCCAATGTGTCCAAACCTATTATAGATGAAGCTTAAGGAACAAAACCCGTTGGCTAGATCTTCGTTGTGAACATTCCTGGCAATTTTCAAAGAGTCGAGAAAACGATGCACTGTTACCGTCCTCGGAGATACCGGGTATTTTCCTTTTAACGGGACCTCAGTCTTCCCGATATAGAAAGCAATTTCCTCTAGATTAGGGGTGAGTTCAAAATCTGGGAAATGCAATACATTGTGTGCCGGATCCCAAAATGTGACCAACGCTCTAATCACGTCGCCTCGGGGGACTATGTCTAATAACCCCGTAAGATCTTTCAAGTAACCTTTGACCCAGTCTTGACCATCTGATCCCATGTCTTGCCACCACAGTTTCAACTCCAAAGGGATTTTATTTAAGGAGAAATGTTCATTCATCATTGTGCTCATCCTGCACATTTATTAAGGCGATTTTATTTAGAAAAAAGAAAAATCTTTTTCAATGCAAGTTTTCATTTTTTGAAGGAAAGAAAAGAAAATGACTTTCGAAGTGGCCATTTTTGCCAAAACAGCCTTCCGGCGTCCTTTCGGAACATTCGGCCGTTTCCAAAAATAGCGATCACCTCGATTATTTAAAAGGAAAATCTTTTTGGTCTTTTTTCTAAAAGTGTGGTTGGACCCGTTTAAGGGTTGCCTACGTATCCCACCTAATGGCGAGAATCAAACCTGCGTAGTTCGGTCAGATTAATTGACCAATAATTTCAACAAAATTGTTCCACCTATTTTTTTCAAATTTTCTGGATACCCAATTTTCTATAAATCTTATTTTTCTCTCTCTTTTTCTTTTTCAACAATTTTTCTATCCTCGGGATTTCCGCCAGTCCGCATAACGATCAAGGACAATAAAAAATGCAACACATAACATGCTCGGTTTTTCCAATACCTGGTCACCTGTCCTAGACGGACCCAACCCCTGTGTTGAGTCCCCTAAGTCAAATATGATGCAAATGATCGTCCTAGACCTATGTTCAAAATCTTACGGTTTCATAGAGTGCTAGACCGTGTACCCGAGCGGACAACTCGAATCGAGGAGGGGGCTACGTACCGGTGACCCGCGGAGTCAATCGGCTTTGTAACTTATCCGGCCTCTGTTTTCTTAATTTAAGGTGACTTTAACAGAAAGGGAAGTCTCAACCAGTAAGCACATCCCCGGGGGATGAAGAGAGAAAGGTTTTCGGCACAATTTATATATAATCCACATAATATCAAAGCGATAAAGCACATAGCATGTTGTTCAAATCATATAATGAAGTCAAACAATAACGCGAACGGCAATTCTAAAGAGCTCGAGTTCTTAAACCCCGAAACCGAAGTTCGGGGTTGGATTCCCCAGCAGAGTCGCCAGAGCTGTCACACCTCCTTTTTTACTACCCCACTTTAGGAAATAAGCATATAAATACGCTTGTAGGGTATACCCCGACGTTAGATACCCGAAACGGATAAGATAACGTAAGGGAAGGAGTTTTTCCAATTAAAGGACAATCGGTTCGGGATTTTATTGAGATTAATCAGAGTCGCCACTTGGGAAAGATAATGGTGTCCCAAGTCACCGGTTAATCCCGAATCCGAGGAATTTGACTCTTAAAAATGTCTGCGAAGCAAAGATCCGGATAAGGAACTCTGTTAACCCGGGAGAAGGTGTTAGGCATTCCCGGGTTCCGTGGTTTTAGCACGGTCGCTCAATTGTCGTTCTCGACTCTTGTTTGACTCAACACAGATTTTAACAACATATAGTGCTTTTTACATTAAGTATTATTTTTTAGAGAATTTGCGGCATCGCGAAAACACCCCTTGAGTCATACCGCAACCAGTACGCCTATGACTTTCGGTGTATTTCAGCTTTGTCGAGATTTGGATTTGAGTCGCACCAAGTGCACACTCATTCAATGGAAGGTATATTAAAATCGTGCCCTAAAATAGTCTATCGGCTTTCGATTGTTTTGGGTAAGACTATGGAATTAGCTAGTAGTCTTCCCGAGTCTAATTGTATTAAACCATTACTAAATGGGGGCCCCGCTTGTTTAAAGTCGGGCGAGGCTCATCCCAAGTTAATTTTAAAGTTCAATCCTAAGAAGTATACACTATGTTTTTCTAATTGTGTTTTTTCCCTTAATCGTTTTTTACTAAGCATTCCAGGCCCGTCGGGTTTCTATTATTCAATGGGGCCTGGTCTTCTCTTCATTAAACAGATCCGCAAAGGGCCAGCCCAGGCCTTAAAGCCTAGACAGTCTTCAGGCTTTCAACCAGCAGACCAATCAATTTCGTAGGACAGTTCAGGCCCAACGTTACACAAGGCCCAAACCAAATTGCAATAACGAAAATATAACGCAGAATTCATAAAGAAACAAATACTCAAGATTAGAAATGAAATCAAATCACTTTTTATTTATTAATAAGGAAGTCAATACATAAAAGAACGGTAATCTTAAGCCAATGGTCTATATACATGAAAACTCAATCAATTGTTACCCCTACGTGCTTGTAACTAAGAATCTATTCTAAATCTAATCATTTACTTATGAGATATTCTGGAAGACAAACTACTTGCCTAGGAAATCAGATTAAATTAAAGTGAATTGTCTAATTATTTATAGTATAGAAAGAGAAACTAAATGATTATTCACAGGCATTTACTATATTACTGGTTTCATGGTAAGCTATACCTCTTATCAGCTTCTTTTTTTTTTAACATTACCTAAATCTGAACTTGAATCCTCAAAATTAACCAATTATATGAACCGCGTCTTCATGGACCAGTTTTAAATTGAAAATACTTGTATCTAAATTAGAGTTGCCATATGACTCAAGTATTATTAAACTACTGATTTTATTATGGTTTTAACCCATTGCAATATTATTACCTAGACGATTCGTTCTAAGTTATTCTGAAGCTTATCACACGTTTAAATACAGACCCGTGATACTGGTTTAAAACTGTTAAGCAAACTTATGTTTTAGGAGTTTTACCTAATTAAACTAAGTGACATGCTATTGCTACTATGCTACTACTATTGTACTATCTACTCTATCACTAAGCTATTACATTGTTTGTTTGGTTTCTGTTTTTCAGCTACTACATACTACTACAAGGAATAATCTACAAACTGAAGCTAAAAATGTAAAACTACAACTACATGACAGCATATGATATAATTTGGATCTCTCATTTTTATTTCATCAATATCATCAATACAGCTTCGATTGGGATAGTAATGTACCTGAATCAAATAGAGAAGCCAATGAGTTCTAGGGGGAATGGAAGCAAATAATCAGCAATAGACTCAACAGCAATGCAACAGTGGTAGAAGATCCACGAAACAGAACACCACAGCCAAACAAACAAATAGAAATCCCACAGCAAAGGCCAATAGAAATCCAGATCAGTTTGGAGCAAGGAACCCCGAAAACCAGAAGAGATTAACCCAAGTTTCTCCTCGAACACTCCCAGAAATCCTACAGTTTCTATGCTATTTCTTTACTCTGAAGCTTTGTATTCAAAAGCCAACCTCAATGAATTTTAGATTGCCAAATTTCGAACCCCCTTTCAGCCCCTTTTAGGGTGTATTTATAGTTAGGCAAAGGGCTGAAACTTGGGGAGAAAGTCTGGGATTAAATCCCACTTCTCCCCCTCTTAAAATTACCCAATGTACACTTTAGCCCCATTTCAGTTAACAAAAAATCCTTCCATCATGTGCTGGAAGGTTCTAAAGATTCCTTTTTGGGGCTTTTTACCAATGTAGCCCTAAGGGTTAAGGATTTTTGCAGATCTCCTATTTTAGGGAGACCATTATACCCTTAAATCTCTGCAAAATTATAGAAATCAGGGGTACAAATGACTCCCTTACCCTCTTATGTTTCAAACTATTCACTATTTTACCTATTTGGTTTCCAATTATGCCCTCAAGGCCACTGCTGATTTACCTGACTGCCTAGGTTAATTTCAGCTCCTTTGGAACTTATTTAACTAATAGCCAGCCCTTGCATTGGTATTTAAGGGCTGGCCAATCCTACTATTAAGAACTATTTTAATTCTAGCCCCTTTTACTTAGTTCCAGTTAATTAAGACCAATTTATTTCAATTTTAAGCTAATTGCAGGACTAGCCTGCTTTATTGTTGAAATTAAACTATTTAAAAGCTAGCCAGTCTCAAGTTGAGACTTAGCTTGGGTATTAAACCCAATTACTGAACAATTGGGCCCAAAACCTTTGCAGGTTTGGCCACTTTAATGTTCAGGGCTCAAAAGAGAGCCTGGGCTAGTCTGCATTTGCAGACTTAGCCATTTTGCACAACCAGCCCCTTTTTAAGGTGGACTGTGTGTTAGGGCCTTATAGAATTGGTCAACCTTTTGCAAAGTTGACCACTCTTAGGCCAATTATTTCTTAATAACCTATTTTTGTGATTTTAAGGTCAATTAAACTAATTTGCAGGACCAACCTGCTTAATTAAAGCACTTAAGCCATTTGAAATTTGGCCAGTCCTTAATTTGGACTTGGCTTTGCCATTTTAAGGCTCAAAACTGAACACAGGCCTGGTTAAGTCCTTTGCAGGTCTAGCCATCTGTGTTTCAGGGCTCAATTGAGCCTTGGTGAGTCTGCATTTGCAAACTTTAACCAATTTTTGCACAACTGACCGCTTTTGAGGTGAGTCAGTGTGTTGGGACCTTATAGAGTTGGTCAACCTTTGCAAAGTTGACCACTCTTTAGGTCAATTATTAAATCTGTAGCCTATTTTTGTGATTTTCAGTTTTAACTTATTTCAAAACTAGCCACTTTATGAAGCCTAGCACTAACAGCTATAACCAATCCCCTAAGGTTCAAACAGTGTTAATCAAACATTTACACTCAACCAGAATCAATAAAACTAAATCAATTTCAACACGGATTGCATATTAGGACACATAAGATCAAACAAAATGTAATAATCAACCAAAACTCAGAGAAGGCAATTTGATATGGTTGAATTTCAGTTAATTAATTCACATTATCCAATTTTATGAGACAAAGTATGAACTCATGTTAATTAAGACTTAATTACTACCAATTCAAGTCATATGAAAGTTTGAGCAACTTCAAAACCTTTAAAGTTCAAGGTACAATTACACATATAGGCACAGGCTCTCATAAACAGTCAACATGGCTCAATTAGACATAATCGCAATGGACTTTAACAGGGTAACACAAGCATGATAATTAGAAATCATTTTCAAGCACTGACCCTAGCTTGATACAGACATGCAGATGAAGAAAGATGGATATGGAGAAACAATGAAGAAAAACAGGAAAGTTCAATCATAGATCATTAAAGCCAAAGGCAACAAGAATGGTCACCACAACTTAAGCTTGATTTTAAACAGAAAACAAAGATCAAAAGTCATGCTTTTTTGCCATGAATCAAAACTCCACAGTTAAAATGATAAAGAAAAGATGAAATCTCTGAACTTAAAGCCAAAAACCATGAGGTCCAATCATAACAAAACAAAACCCTATCACTAACAAACCCAAAAGAAACAGATTATGAGACCCTATGACTAATCATCCGAGACACAGGCAAAAAGATGTTAAACAAAAGAAAAGAAAACAACAGGTGAGAGTCTTATAACTAATCATGCGAAACAACTAAGAAATACAGAAGAGAGAGATAACAACCAATAGAGAAAAGCGACATTGGAAAGATAGGCTATGAGAACATGACCAACAAGAACCAAATCATGGTCAAACGTGTCAAACAGAAATAAAAGAGAAGCAAGTGCAAAACTCCTATGACTAACATCTTCAGAAGAACTAATTAAGAAAATAAGAGAAGAATAGGTTAACAGACGAGGATATACATGGCAAATTGGAACAAAAAAGGTAAACAAAAGGCAAGAAACAGAAGATCAACAAGAATAAATCCTAAACTAACATGTGAAAGCAAAAATCAGAGAAGACATCTAGAGGCATGCAAAATAGAAAACAAAAATCAAATAACACACACAAGGCAAGAACAGGATAATAACAGAAAGCAAATAAAAGGGCCGGGGGACTTAGCTTGCAGGGCCTGTCCCCTGAGCTTCCTATCTTTCTTCACTCTCTACGCTCTTTTTTTTTCAAACTCTCGGACCTTTTCCTTTGTTTCTTTTCTTTATTCCTTTTTTTTCGTTTTCTCTTTCTGACTTTCCTTTTTAGGCTTAAAGATGAAGCCTTTATGAGTTTTGAGTTGCAGAGGGGTGTTTGGGAGGGTAAAAGACAAAGTCTTGAAGAGGGGTTTGGTTTTGAGTCGCCGGAGTTAGGTTTCCGGCGACCTTCTTTTGGATATTCGATGAGTTCCAGGGATCTTCGAAAGAAACCAGTGGGGTAGGGTGACAGATCAGGTACAGGGGGGTTCGAATGGCATTGGTTTGATAACGGTTCTCATTGTTTGAGTGGTCACCGGCGAAGTTCCGGTGACCGGCGTTTTAAAAGAAAGGGCCTGTTTCTGGAGTTTTGTTGTAAAAGAAAGAAAAGAAGGAGGAAAAAGAAGAGAGAAGGGGGTAGAAAGGCCGGCGACCACCGTGGAGGGTGGTGGCCGCCATGGCTATTTAGGGTTTTCTGGTGTGAAGATGAAGACGACGAAGGAGGAGGGAATGGGGTAAAGGGCGGCTAGGTTTTAGAGATAATGTAAAGTGGGGAAAATCGTTCAGATCAAAGCCTTGTATAGGCTGGTCATACGAGGTGATCTGGACCGTTGATCTGATGAAGATCAATGGCCATCAGATGCGTTACATAAACGGCGTCGTCTCATTGCCTGGGAGACCAAAGGCTTTAGTCGTTGGATCAACTTAAACGGACGGCCCAGATCACTTTTCTCATATTAATTATCAAATAAAAACTCACTAATGCTTCCAACCGTTGGATTTGATGAAGTGAACGGCCAAGATCACCTCAGTCCCAACAACTGGATCAGATCCCTTGGGCCAACGCATTTGGGCCTTTAGATTCTCTTCAATTGGCCCAATCTTATTATACCCTACCTATTTTTGTATTTTTTCTGATTTTAATTATTTTTTATGTATTTTCTTTTATACTTTTTTTTATGCCAAATTTATAAAAATCTAATTTCCTACTTACTCCCATTATTTAGTATTTTTTCGCAATTTTCTACTATTTGTTTTCTAATTTTCACTACTTAAAACTATTTTTTGCTAGTTTTCTTCTCAAAACTAATCAAATTAAATAAATTAATTACCTAGCCTAATTTTTTTGATTTTTCTAATTTCTACTTATTCAAACACATAAAGTATAGCTAATTTCAAACAAAGCAGGTAATTGCACTCAAAAACATGTTTATTTTGATTTTGGAATTACTTGCCCGGTGCAAAAATCACGTGCTCACAATACCGTGTTGTTGGCTATTATTGAGCCGGTAAACCTCCTACTTGGATGGTTGTGGGTATCTTTGGGCTGTGAGCCAGTTATTTGGATCCCGCGATGATCATTACTATTGCTTCTATGATTATAGCATGATATTCTAATACCAGTCTTGAGCTATCACTGTCTAAAATGGATTTCCAAACTTTGGCATTTCTAAATCACTGTTTCTTACTGTAAAAGATAAAAAGAGATTTCAAATGTTATTTCTGTACCTGTGAGGCTTGCATAGCATGTAGCTAGATCGGTAGTGGATCGGACTGCGCGCCGCAGCATATCATTGATATTCTGCTTGGATTGTAGGAGCCCCTCCAGAATCTGAACCCCCACAGTGAGCACGGGTACCCAAATGGATCGGGCTACACGCCATAGCGGTCATGTTCATGCATTGCATTGCATTTAGATATACTAGTTGTATTGTTTAGCTGATATTGTTGGTGCTGATACTGATCATGTTAATAATTAGTAAAGGATATTATTGTATAGCCTTGCTTAGTGCTTTATTGGGTTTTCATACCTTCGATGTCTTACCTTGCTTATTACCACTGAGTTGGAAGTACTCACACTACTCTCGGCACCTTGTGTGCAGATCCAGGTACATCACAGCAGGGCTGTCTCTCCAACTGCTCGGAGTGCTTCATCCGGATTGTCAAGGTAGCTGCTAACGTCTGCAGGACCTGACACTCCAGTCTATCTTATCTTTTCTTTAAACTATTCTGCACTTGTAGTCACAGTTGTATACACTATTACAGATGTATTCTGGTAGAGGCTCATGACTTATGGCTCCTGATTCTATGGGAGGTGTTCACTGGTTTTGGGATATTTTCCCAATTGTGCTAGATTTTATATCGTTTCTTATTCTGTTAATTGCTAAAAGGGTAAGTTGAGAGCTGGTGGCTCTGTATCATGAAAGATTGGTCAAGCTGGCCTAGCAATGTGTTGGGCGCCATCACGACCGAATTTTGGGGTCGTGACAAGTTGGCATCAGAGCCTAGGTTACTAGGCCTTATGAGTCTTGAGCAGGTTAGTAGTGTCTCGCAGATCGGTACGAAGACGTCTGTATTTATCCTCGGGAGGCTGTAGACCTTTAGGAAACACTTCACATTTCTCGAACTCTATCGTGCGATTTTGTTGTTCCGAGAACTGAATTTCTGTATTCTATTCTCTCATAGATGGCGAGGACTCTTGCTACAGTACGAGGTGGACGACCTCCATTGCAACCAGCTAGAGGTCGTGGTCGAGGTCGTGGTCGTAGTCGTGGTAGAGTGGCAGGGGCGGTGCCAGTAGAGCCACATGTTGCCCCTATCCAGGATCAGCCCGCTGTGGTTGAGGCTCCAACACTACCCGCTCAGGCACCATCAGTGCCTATTGTTATTCCTAGCCTTCAGGAGACTTTGGCCCAGATATTATCAATTTGTACTGGGTTGGCTCAAGTAGTTTCAGCTACCGCTATAGCAGCGACATCTCAGACCGAGAGTGGTCATCAGACCCCCGTATCTCGCACACCAGACCAGGTTGTGCAAGGACTTCTAACGCTAGAGGCAGTCCCAGCTCAGGCAGTTGCACCGGCTGTTCCAGTTACGCCGGTTGCACCAGCCCCAGAGTATGTTGTAACGGTGATGCCCGACAACGAGCAGCGTCGATTGGAGAGATTTGGTAGACATCAGCCACCTTCATTCAGTGGTACTGAGGGCGAGGATGCAAGGGTTTCTTAGATAAGTTTCAGAGGATGTTGCGTATAGCGGAAATTCTTGAGTCCAGCGGTGTTTCATTTACTACATTCCAGTTTTCTGGTCCAGCATTCATCTGGTGGGAGGAGTTTGAGAGGCGTAGGCTTGCAGGGGCAGCACCTCTTACTTGACAGTAGTTTTCCACTCTCTTTTTAGAGAAGTATGTGCCTCAGTCCCGTTAAGCGGAGCTATGTCGCCAGTTTGAGTGGCTAGTGCAGAGTGATATGTCAGTGACGCAGCATGAGTTGAGGTATACTCAGTTGGCTAGGCATGTTACTTGTATGATCCCGATAGATCGGGAGAGGATCGGGAGGTTCATTGATGGCCTCAACTATGCTATTCGTATCTTGATGACCAGAGAGAGAGTATTGCCAGCATCTTTTGAGTAGGTAGTTGATATGGCATGCTCTATTGAGGCGGATAGTCGCCGTGAGCGAGAGGAGAGGGAGGCCAAGAGGCCTCGAGGTTCGGCCAGTTATAGTGGTGCTCCATATAGGGGCCAGTTTCATCAGGGCAGAGGTCGTTCATCTAGACCTCCTCAGTCAGGTCGCCCAGAGCATAGTGGAGCTTCTTCTGGTCGTGGCCGTCAGGGTTTCCAGCAGGGCCAGTCTTCACTCAGTGCCCTCCCAGCTCAGAGTACGGCACCTACTTCTTCGGCCAAGGGTTCATCTGCGGCGAGGGGTTCCCTTCAGTCCCCTTCTCCATAGCCAAGCAGTTGTTTTGAGTGTGGCGAGTTTGGACACATTAGGGGGCAATGCCATCGACTTCGTAGGGATAGGTCTCAACAGAGGAACCAGCCCTCCTCTTCACCACCATCTCAGGCTAGTAGAGGTGGAGGTCAGTCTTCTATAGGTCGCCCTAGGGGTGAGGAGCGATCGAGCGGAGGTTAGGCACGTTTCTATGCACTTCCTAATAGGCGTGATGATGATCCCTTCAGTCCCCTTCTCCATAGCCAAGCAGTTGTTTTGAGTGTGGCGAGTTTGGCCACATTAGGGGGCAATGCCATCGACTTCGTAGGGATAGGTCTCAACAGAGGAACCAGCCCTCCTCTTCACCACCATCTCAGGCTAGTAGAGGTGGAGGTCAGTCTTCTATAGGTCGCCCTAGGGGTGAGGAGCGATCGAGCGGAGGTTAGGCACGTTTCTATGCACTTCCTAATAGGCGTGATGATGTTGCCTCATATGTAGTGATTACGGGTATCATTTTAGTTTGTCATAGAGATGCTTCTGTTTTGTTTGATTCCGAGTCCACATATTCGTACGTGTCTTCTTATTTTGCACATCATTTGGGTGCGACCCGTGGTAGTCTTAATTTGCCTGTTCATGTATCCACCCCGGTGGGTGATACGATTATTGTGGACCACGTCTATAGATCCTCTGTTGCTTCTACTGGGTGTCTGGAGACCCGGGTGGATCTGTTATTGTTGGGTATGGTGGATTTCGATGTGAGTTTGGGCAAGGACTGGCTGTCCCCGTGCCATGCTATATTGGATTGTCATGCGAAGACAATTACATTGGCTATTACTAGTATTCCTCAGATTGAGTGGCGGGGTTTGACTGATTACGTCCCTAGCCGTGTTATTTCGTTCTTAAAGGCTTAGAGAATGGTTGAAAAAGGGTGTTTGTCGTATCTAGCATTTGTAAGAGAGGTGGGAGCTGAGACTCCTAGTATTGTTTATGTGCCTGTTGTGAGGGACTTCCCTGATGTGTTCCCATCAGACCTGCCGGGCATGCCGCCAGACAGGGACATCGATTTTGGTATTGACTTGGTGTCGGGCACTCAGCCCATTTCTATTCCTCCTTAGCGGATGGCACCAGCTGAGCTGAAGGAATTGAAATAACAGCTTCAGTAGCTTTTGGATAAGGGGTTCAGTCGCCCTAGTGTGTCACCGTGGGGTGCACCCGTGTTATTTGTTAAGAAGAAAGATGGTTCTATGCGGATGTGCATTGATTATAGACAGCTGAACAAGGTAACAGTGAAGAACAAGTATCCTCTACCGCGCATTGATGATTTATTTGATCAGCTCCAGGGAGCGAGGGTGTTCTCGAAGATTGATCTTCGTTCATGCTATCATCAGCTGAAGATTAGAGACTCTGATATTATGAAGACTGCATTCGGGACGAGATATGGGCACTATGAGTTTCTTGTGATGTCTATTGGGCTAACCAATGCCCCAGCCGCGTTCATTCATCTGATGAACAGTGTGTTTCGGCCATATCTGGAATCATTTGTGATCGTTTTCATTGATGACATTCTAGTATACTCTCGTCGCCATGAGGAGCATGCTCAGCATTTGAGCGTTGTGTTGCAGAGGTTGAGGGAGGAGAAATTGTATGCTAAGTTCTCCAAGTGCGAGTTTTGGCTTGAGTCAAAAGCTTTTCTGGGTCATGTGGTGTCTCGTGATGGTATTCAGGTTGACCCGAAGAAGATAGAGGCGGTGCAGCGTTGGCCTAGACTGTCCCTAGTTACGGAGATCAGGAGTTTCCTTGGTTTGGCGGGGTATTATCGCCGATTTGTTCAGGGATTTTCATCCATTGCATCTTCTTTGACCAGGTTGACATAGAAGGGTGCACCATTCGTGTGGTCGGATGAGTGCGAGGAGAGCTTTCAGAATCTCAAGACAACTTTGACCACAACTCAAGTTTTAGTCTTGCCATCAGCTTCAGGTTCATATACCGTATATTGTGATGCCTCGAGAGTGGGTATAGGTTGTGTGTTGATGTAGGAGGGTAGAGTTATTGCTTATGCTTCTCGTTAGTTGAAGCCTCGTGAGAAGAACTACCATGTTCATGATTTGGAGTTAGCTTCCATAGTTCATGCCTTGAAGATATGGAGGCACTATTTGTACAGCGTGTCCTGTGAGGTGTATACCGATCATTGTTGTCTCCGGCACTTGTTCAGCCAGAAGGATCTTAATTTGAGGCAGCAGAGATGGCTTGAGTTGCTCAAGGATTATGACATTACTATTCTATATCATCCGGGGAAGGCCAATGTGGTGGCCGATGCTTTGAGCCGAAAGGCGGTCCGTATGGGCAGCTTTGCGTACATTCCAGTTGAGGAGAGACCATTTGCTTATAATGTTCAGGCGTTGGCCAATCAGCTAGTGAGGTTAGATATTTCAGAGCCAAGCAGGGTATTGGCTTGTGTTGTTTCTCGGTCTTCCTTATATGATCGTATTCGTGAGCGTCAGTATGATGATCCACACTTGCTTGTCCTTAAGGACAGAGTTCAGCATGATGATGCCAGAGATGTCACTATTGATAGTGATGGTGTATTGAGGATGTAGGGCCGGATATGTGTGACCAATGTTGATGGCCTTCGTGAGTTGATATTAGAGAAGGCCCATAGCTCGCGGTACTTTATCCATCTAGGTGCCGCGAAGATGTACCGGGACTTGAAATAACATTATTGGTGGAGGAAGTTGAAGATGGTCATTATGAGTCATGTAGCATGGTGCCTTAACTGTTAGCAGGTCAAGTACGAGCATCAGAGGCCCGGTGGCGTGTTTTAGCATATTGATATTCCCGAGTGGAAGTTGGAAAGGATCACTATGGACTTTGTTAGTGGACTCCCTCGGACAGCGGTTAGCTGAGATATTCATTCGTGAGATTGTGAGATTGCATCGAGTTCCAGTTTCTATCATACTAGATAGAGGTACTCAGTTTACTTTGCAATTCTGGAAGACATTTAAGCGTGAGTTGGGCTCATAGATTGAGTTGAGTACTGCATTTCATCCTCAAACGGACGGACAGTCTGAGCATACCATTCAGATCTTAGAGGACATGTTGCACGCTTGTGTTATTAACTTTGGTGGTTCATGGGCTGACTATTTGCCTCTCGCAGAGTTTGCTTATAAAAATAGCTACCAATCTAGTATTCGGATGGCGCCGTATGAGGCTTTGTATGGGAGACAATGTAGATCTCTAGTCGGTTGGTTCGAGCCCGGCGAGGCTAGGTTGTTGGGGACATAGTTGGTCCGGGATGCTTTGGACAAGGTGAAGGTGATTCAGGAGAGACTTCGCACAGCTCGGTCGCGCCAGAAGAGTTATGCGGACCGGAAGGTTTGGGATGTGTCTTATTCTATGGGTGACAAGGTCTTACTGAAGGTTTCGCCTATGAAAAGCGCCATGAGATTTGGGAAGAAAGGAAACCTCAGTCCGAGATTCATTGGCCCTTTTGAGATTCTAAAGAGGATTGGAGAGGTGGCCTATATGCTTGCTTTGCCACCCAGTCTATCGGGTGTTCATCTAGTGTTTCACGTATCTATGCTCCGAAAGTATGTTGGATTTTAGTACTATTCAGCTTGATGATGACTTGACCTATGTTGTGGAGCCTTTAGCTATATTGGGTCGTCAGGTGAGGAGATTGAGGTCCATGGACAATGCATCAGTGAAAGTTCAGTGGAGAGGTCGGCCAGTGGAGAAGGCCACTTGGGAGATCAAGCGGGAGATGGGGAGCAGATATCCTCACTTGTTTGAGTCCTCGGGTATGTTTCTTGACCCGCTCGAGGACGAGCGTTTGCTTAAGCGGGGGAGAATGTGACGACCCGGCCCGTCGTCACGGGAATTATCACCCCGTTACCCCTTCATTTATGTGTTTCATGCTTCTATATCTGTGTTAGAGTCTATTGGGTGAAATGGGATTGATTCTGGTTGAAAATAAGGCATATAGCCTTTTTGAGTGAAGCTTGTTTATGAAAAGTCAACCTGGAGTTGATTATGTGGTTAAAGGGCTTGGAATCGAATTCTGATTATTTGGTTAGTTCCGGGAGATGATTTGTGACGTAGAGGAGCGATCGAAATTGAATTTGGAGGTCCGGTGTAGAAATAGGCTTGAATTGGCTAAGTTGGAATTTTGGAGAAATCCGATCGATATGTGAGATTTTGATCTGGGATTCGGAATGGAATTTCGGCAGTCGCAGTAGTTTCGTTAGGTGATTTTAGATACGTATGCAAATATTCAGGTCATTCCGACATCGTTCGGTGGGGTTTTTGATAGAATGTATATTTCGGAAATTTTGGTTGAATCTTAAGCTTGAACCGACATTAATTCTAAGATTCATGTGTTTGAGGGTGTGGTTTTATGATTGGAACAAGTTCGTGTTACGATTTAGAGTGGATTTGTATTTTTGGTTGAGGTCCCGGGGGCCTCGGGATGTTTTCGGAGGGTTTATCGGATGAATTTTTGGAGTTTTGGATTGCTGGTATAAGTTGCAGCACGAGTTTCACTTCTGTGGATGGAAAACTGCAGCAGCGGCTCCGCCGAAGCGTGGGAAATCTCGCAAAAGCGAGTTTGAGGTTGGCCGGATATTTTCGCAGGAGCGGTGGTGTTGTCGCAGGTGCGGGCTCGGAGAAGCGCGCCCTTGTTCGCAAAAGCGGTGTTAGGATACTCGGGGAATTTTGCAGAAGCGGAAAGGCGAAATCTACCGCTGAAGCGGCCTCGCAGGTGCGAGACCTTGGCCGCAGAAGCGGTCCTCACCTGTTAATGACAAGTCGCAGAAGCGACATAATTTCCGCAAAAGCGGTCACGCTTAAGCAAGTAAAGTATCGCAGAAGCGGAAGTCGTCAATGATTTATGAAATAAAAGGGTTCGAATTTTAGAATGTTATATCACATTGGGGCTTAGAACTAAAAGACGATTTAGGCGATTTTGAGGAGGTAATCGAGGGGATTCATCAGGTAAGAATTCATGAACTCAATTTATGTTATATATTGTTAAATTATGGAGTTAACAGCTGAAAATGGAGGATTTGAGGTATATTAGTGGAGGGTTTTGCTCTAAGCCTAGTTTATTGAAAATATTTGATTTGAATGGGCAAACGGAGTCCGATTTTGATAAACTTTATATGTATGGACTTGCGTCGAGATAAGGATTTTGAAAATGTAACTTTTGTAATTTTCGAGGAGCGGCCCGAGGGTCGGGTTTTGGCAACTTCGTGGTTTTTGGTGTAATTCGAGTTGTTTTGATTGGGTCATGTTCCTTTATCCTATTTTGATGCATTTCTATTGGTTTTGATCAGATTCTGCACCTGTGGAAGCTGATTCTCGTGGCAAGGGCATTGCGGGCTAATCTTCGAGCCGAGTCGAGGTGAGTAATGGGTGTGGGTGACAACCACCGGATTTGAAACCCCGGTATATCACTATATGACGCTATATTGAGGCGAGACACACACTCACCTGTGAGTGCGGGGTCGATTGTGATTGGGGACTATGGCTTAGTCCGACCTGGTAATATTATACCGTGTTGTTGGCTATTATTGAGCCGGTAAACCTCCTACTTGGATGGTTGTGGGTATCTTTGGGCTGTGAGCCAGTTATTTGGATCCCACGATGATCATTACTATTGCTTCTATGATTATAGCATGATATTCTAATACCAGTCCTGAGCTATCACTGTCTAAAATGGATTTCCAAACTCTGGCATTTCTAAATCACTGTTTCTTACTGTAAATGATAAAAAAAGATTTCAAATGTTATTTCTGTACCTGTGAGGCTTGCATAGCATGTAGCTAGATCGGTAGTGGATCGGACTGCGCGCCACAGCATATCATTGATATTCTGCTTGGATTGTAGGAGCCCCTCCAGAATCTGAACCCCCACAGTGAGCACGGGTACCCAAATGGATCGGACTACACGCCATAGCGGTCATGTTCATGCATTGCATTGCATTTAGATATACTAATTGTATTGTTTAGCTGATATTGTTGGTGCTAATACTGATCATGTTAATAATTGGTAAAGGATATTATTGTATAGCCTTGCTTAGTGCTTTATTGGGTTTTCATATCACTATGTGACGATGTATTGAGGCGAGCCACATACTCTCATGTGAGTGCGGGGTCGATTGTGATTGGGGACTATGGCTTAGTCCGACCTGGTAATATTATACCGTTTGTTGGCTATTATTGAGCCGGTAAACCTCCTACTTGGATGGTTTTGGGTATCTTTGGGCTGTGAGCCAGTTATTTAGATCCCGCAAGGATCGTTACTATTGCTTCTATGATTATAGCATGATATTCTGATACCAGTCATGAGCCATCACTGTCTAAAATAGTTTTCCAAACTCTGGCATTTCTGAAACACTGTTTCTTACTGTAAATGATAAAAAGAGATTTCAAATGTTATTTCTGTGCCTGTGAGGCTTGCATTGTATGTAGCTGGACTGGAAGTGGATCGGGCTGCGCGCCGCAGCATATCATTGATATTGTGCTTGGATTGTAGGAACCCCCACAGTGAGCACGGGTACCCAAATGGATCGGGCTACGCGCCATATCGGTCAAGTTCATGCATTGCGTTGCATTTGGATATACTTGTTGTACTGTTTAGCTAATATTGTTGGTGCTGATACTAATCATGTTAATAATTGGTAAAGAATATTGTTGTATAGCCTTTCTTAGTGCTTTATTGGGTTTTCTTACCTCATTTGTCTTACCCTTGTTTATTACCACTGAGTTGGAAGTACCCACACTACTCCCTGCACCTTGTGTGCAGATCCAGGCACATCACAGTATGGCTGTCTCCCCAACTGCTCGGAGCGCTTCATCCGGATTGTCAAGGTAGCTGCTAACGTCAGCAGGACCTGACACTCCAGTCTATCTTATCTTTTCTTTAGACTATTCTGCACTTGTAGTCACTGTTGTATACACTAATACAGATGTATTCTGGTAGAGGCTCATGACTTATGACTCATGATTCTATGGGAGGTGTTCATTGGTTTTTGGATATTTTCCTAGTTGTGCTAAATTATATATCGTTTCTTAATCTGTTAATTGCTAAAAGGGTAAGTTGAGAGCTGGTAGCTCTGTATAATGAAAGATTGATCAGGCTGGCCTAGCAATGTGCTGGGCGCCATCACGATCGGATTATGGGGTCGTGACAAGTTGGTATCAGAGCCTAGGTTACTAGGCCTCATGAATCTCGAGCCGGTTAGTAGCGTCTCGCGAATCGGTACGGAAACGTCAGTATTTATCCTCGGGAGGCTGTAGACCTTTAGGAAAGACGTTCACATTTCATGAACTTTATCGTGCGGTTTTGTTGTTCCGAGAACTGAATTTCTGCATTCGATTCTCTCGCAGATGGCGAGGACTCGTGCTATAGGACGAGGTGGACGACCACCATTGCCACCGGCTAGAGTCCGTGGTCGAGGCCGTGGTCATGGTCGTCGTAGAGTGGCAGGGGCAGTGCCAGTAGACCCACATATTGCCCCTATTCAGGATCAGCCCCTAGTGGTTGAGGCTCCAGCAGTGCCTATTGTTATTCCTGGTCTTCAGGAGACTTTGGCCCAGATATTATTAATTTGTACCGGGTTGGCTCAGGTAGTTTCAGGTACCGCTATAGCAGCGACGTCTCAGACCGGGAGTGGTCATTAGACCCCCGCAGCTCGCACACTAGAGCAGGTTGTGCAGGGACTTCTGACGCTAGAGGCAGTCCCAACTTCGGTAGTTGCATCGGCTGTTCCAGTTGCGCAGGTTGCGCCAGCCCCAGAGTATGTTGTACCGGTGATGCCCGACGACGAGCAACGTCGATTGAAGAGATTTGGTAGACTTCAGCCACCTTCATTCAGTGGTACTAAGGGCGAGGATGCCAGGGTTTCTTAGATAAGTATCAGAGGATGTTGCGTCTAGCAAGGATTCTTGAGTCCAGCGGTGTTTCATTTACTACATTCCAATTTTCTGGTCCAGCATTCATCTTGTGAGAGGAGTTTGACAGGCGTAGGCTTGCAGGGGCAGCACCTCTTACTTGGCAGCAGTTTTCCACTCTCTTTTTAGAGAAGTATGTGCTTCAGTCCCGTTGAGAGGAGCTATGTCGCCAGTTTGAGTGGCTAGTGCAGGGTGATATGTCAGTGACGCAGTATGAGTTGAGGTATACTCAGTTGGCTAGGCATGTTACTTGGCTGATCCTGATAGATCGGGAGAGGATAAGGAGGTTCATTGATGGCCTCAACAATGCTATTCGTATCTTGATGACCAGAGAGAGAGTATTGGCAGCATCATTTGAGCAGGTTGTTGATATGGCACGCTCTATTGAGGCAGATCGTCGCCGTGAGTGAAAGGAGAGGGAGGCCAAGAGGCCTCGAGGTTTTGGCAGCTTTAGGGGTGCTCCATCTAGGGGGAGTTTCATCAGGGCAGAGGTCATTCATCTAGACCTTCTCAGTTAGGCCGCCCAGAGCATAGTGGAGCTTCTTCTGGTCGTGGCCGTCAGGGTTTCCAGCAGGGCCAGTCTTCACTCAATGCCCTCTCAACTCAGAGTGCAGCACCTACTTCTTCGACCCAGGGTTCATCTGCGGCGAGTGGTTCCCTTCAGTCCCCTTCTCCATAGACAGGCAGTTGTTTTGAGTGTAGCGAGTTTGGTCACATTAGGAGGCAGTGCCCTCGACTTCGCAGGGATAGGTCTCAGCAGAGGAATCAGCCCTCCTCTTCAGCACCATCTCAGGCTAGTAGAGGTGAAGGTCAGTCTTCTTGAGGTTGCCTCAGGGGTGAGGAGCAATCGAGCGGAGGACAGGCACGTTTATATACACTTCCTGATAGGCGTGATGCAGTTGCCTCAGATGTAGTGATTACAAGTATCATTTTAGTTTGTCACAGAGATGCCTCTATTTTGTTTGATCCCGGGTCCACATATTCGTACGTGCCTTCTTATTTTGCACATCATTTGGGTGCGACCCGTGGTAGTCTTGATTTGCCTGTTCATGTATCCACCCTAGTGGGTGATACGATTATTGTGGATTACGTCTATAGATCCTGTGTTATTTCTATTGGGGGTCCGGAGACCCGGGTGGATCATTTATTGTTGGGTATGGTGGATTTCGATGTGATTTTGGGCATGGACTGCTGTCCCCGTGCCATGCTATATTGGACTGTCATGCGAAGACAGTTACATTGGCTATTACTAGTATTCCTTAGATTGAGTGGCGGGGTTTGAGTGATTACGTCCCTAGCCATGATATTTCGTTCTTAAAGGCTTAGAGAATGGTTGAAAATGGGTGTTTGTCGTATCTAGCATTTGTGAGAGATGTGGGAGCTGAGACTCCTAGTATTGATTCTGTGCCTGTTGTGAGGGACTTCCCTGATGTGTTCCCATCAGACTTGTCCGGCATGCCGCCGGACAAGGACATCGATTTTGGTATTGACTTGGTGCTGGGCACTCAGCCCATTTCTATTCCTCCTTAGTGGATGGCACCAGCTGAGCTGAAGGAATTGAAATAACAGCTTTAGGAGCTTTTGGATAAGGGGTTCAGTCGCCCTCGTGTGTCATCGTGGGGAGCACCCGTGTTATTTGTTAAGAAGAAAGATGGTTCTATGCGGATGTGCATTGGTTATAGACAGCTGAACAAGGTAACAGTGAAGAACAAGTATCCTCTACCGCGCATTGATGATTTATTTGGTCAGCTCCAGGGAGCGAAGGTGTTCTCGAAGATTGATCTTCGTTCAGGCTATCATCAGCTGAAGATTAGGGACTCTGATATTATGAAGACTGCATTCAGGACGAGATATGGGCACTATGAGTTTCTTGTGATGTCTTTTGGGCTGCCCAATGCCCCAACCGCGTTCATGCATCTGATGAATAGTGTGTTTCGGCCATATTTGGATTCATTCGTGGTCGTGTTCATTGATGACATTCTAGTATACTCCCGTAGCCATGAGAAGCATGATCACCATTTGAGCGTTGTGTTGCAGAGGTTGAGGGAGGAGAAACTATATGCTAAATTCTCCAAGTGCGAGTTTTGGCTCGAGTCGGTAGCATTTCTGGGACATGCGGTGTCTCGTGATGGTATTCAGGTTGATCAGAAAAAGATAGAGGCAGTGCAGAGTTGGCCTAGACTGTCCTCAGCTACAGAGATCAGGAGTTTCCTTGGTTTGGCGGGGTATTATCGCCGGTTTGTTCAGGGATTTTCATCCATTGCTTATTCTTTGACCAGGTCGACGCAGAAGGGTGCACCATTCGTGTGGTCGGATGAGTGCGAGGAGAGCTTTCAGAAGCTCAAGACAGCTTTGACCACAGCTCCAGTGTTAGTCTTGCCATCAGGCTTCAGGTTCATATACTGTATACTGTGATTCCTCGAGCGTGGGGATAGGCTATGTGTTGATGCAGGAGGGTAGAGTGATTGCTTATGCTTCTCGTCAGTTGAAGCCTCATGAGAAGAACTACCCTGTTCATGATTTGGGCATTTGGAAGCACTATTTGTACGGCGTGTCTAGTGAGGTGTATACCGATCATCGTAGTCTCCGGCACTTGTTCGGACAGAGGGATCTTAATTTGAGACGGCGGAGATAGCTTGAGTTGCTCAAGGATTATGACATTACTATTCTATATCATCAGAGAAAGGCCAATGTGGTGGCTGATGCTTTGAGCTGAAAGGCAGTTAGTATTGGTAGCTTGGCGTATATTCCAGTTGGGGAGAGACCATTTCCATATGATATTCAGGCATTGGCCAATCGGCTAGTGAGGTTGGATATTTTAGAGCCCAGCAGGGTGTTGGCTTGCATTGTTTCTTGGTCTTCCTTATATGATCGCATTTGTGAGCGCCAGTATGATGATCCACACTTGTTTGCCCTTAAGGACAGAGTTCAGCATGATGATGCCAGAGATGTCACTATTGATAGTGACGGTGTATTGAGGATGCAAGGCCAGATATGTGTGCCCAATGTTGATGGCCTTCGTGAGTTGATATTAGAGGAGGCCCATTGCTCGCGGTACTCTATCCATCCAAGTGTCGCGAAGATGTACCAGGACTTGAAACATCATTATTGGTGGAGGAAGATGAAGATGGACATTGTGAGTTATGTAGCACGGTGCCTCAACTGTCAGTAGGTCAAGTACGAGCATCAGAGTCCCGGTGGCTTGTTTCAGCGTATTGATATTCCCGAGTGGAAGTGGGAAAGGATCACTATGGACTTTGTTAGTGGACTCCTCGGACAGCGAGGAAGTTTGATTCAGTTTGGGTAGTCGTGGATAGACTGACCAAGTCAGCTCACTTCATTCCTGTGTGTACTACATACTCCTTGGAGCAGTTGGCCGAGATATTCATTCGTGAGATTGTGAGATTGCATGGAGTTCCTGTTTCTATCATATCAGACAGAGGTACCCAGTTTACTTTGCAGTTCTGGAGGAAACTTCAGCGTGAGTTAGGCTCACAGGTTGCATTTCATCCTCGGACGGACGGACAGTCCGAGCGTACTATTCAGATCTTGGAGGATATATTACGAGCTTGTGTTATTGATTTCGGTGGTTCATGGGCTGATGATTTGCCTCACAGAGTTTGCCTATAACAACAGTTACCAGTCTAGTATTTAGATGGCGCCGTATGAGCCTTAGTTTGGGAGACGGAGTAGGTCTCCAGTCGGTTGGTTCGACCCGGTGAGGCTAGGTCGTTGGGGACAGAGTTGGTCCGGGATGCTTTGGACAAGGTGAAGGTGATTCAGGAGAGATTTCACACAGCTCAGTCGCGCCAGTAGAGTTATGCGGACCAGAAGGTTTGGGATGTGTCTTATTCCGTGGGTGAGAAGGTCTTACAGAAGGTTTCGCCTATGAAAGGCGTCATCATATTTGGGAAGAAAGGAAAGCTCGATTCGAGATTTATTGGCCCTTTTGAGATTCTCAGGAGGATTGGAGAGGTGGCCTATATGCTTGCTTTGCCACCCAGTATATCGGGTATTCATCCAATGTTTCACGTATTTATGCTCCGGAAGTATGTTGGTGACCCATCGCATGTGTTGGGTTTCAGTACTGTTCAGCTTGATGATGACTTGACCTATGATGTGGAGCCTATAGCTATATTGGGTCGTTAGGTGAGGAGATTGAGGTCCAAGGACATTGCATCGGTAAAGGTTCAGTGGAGAGTTCACCCCGCGGAGGAGGCCGCTTGGGAGATCGAGTAGCACTTATTTGAGGATATCCTCACTTATTTGAGTCTCCAGGTATGTTTCTTGACCCGCTCGAGGACGAGCGTTTGCTTAAATGGGGGAGAATGTGACAACCCGGCCCGTCGTCACGATAGTTACCACCCCGTTACCCCTTCATTTATGTATTTGATGCTTCTATATCTGTGTTAGAGTCTATTGGGTGAAATGGGATTGATTCTGGTTGAAAATAAGGCATATAGCCTTTTTGAGTGAAGCTTGTTTATGAAAAGTCAACCTAGAGTTGATTATGTGGTTAAAGGGCTTGGAATCGAATTCTGATTATTTGGTTAGTTTCGGGAGATGATTTGTGACGTAGAGGAGGAATCAGAATTGAATTTGGAGGTCCGGCGTAGAAATAGGCTTGAATTGGCTAAGTTGGAATTTTGGCGAAATCCGATCGATAGGTGAGATTTTGATCTGGGAGTCGGAATGGAATTCCGGAAGTTGCAGTAGCTTCGTTAGGTAATTTTGGATACGTATGCAAAGTTTTAGGTCATTTGGACATCGTTCGGTGGGGTTTTTGATAGAATGTATGTTTCGGAAGTTTTGGTTGAAACTTAGGCTTCAACTGACCTTAATTCTATGATTCGTGTGTTTGAGGGTGTGTTTTTATGATTGGAACAAGTTCGTGTGATGATTTAGAATGGATTTGCATTTTTGGTTGAGGTCCCGGGGGTCTCGGGACGTTTTCGGAGGGTCTATCGGATGAATTTTTGGAGTTTTGGATTGATGGTATGAGTTGCAGCAGGAGTTTCGCTTTTGCGGATGGGGAACTGCAGAAGCGGCTCCGCTGAAGCGTGGGAAATCTCGTAGAAGCGAGCTTGAGGTTGGCCGGAAATTTCCGCAGGATCGGTGGTGTTGTCGCAGGTGCGGGCTCGGAGAAGCGAGCCCTTGTTCGCAAAAGCGGTGTTAGGTGACTCGGGGAATTTTGCAGAAGCGGAAAGGCGAAAGCAACCGCTGAAGCGGTCTCGCAGGTGCGAGACCTTGGCCGTAGAAGCGGTCCTCGCCTGTTAATGATAAGTCGTAGAAGCGACATAATTTCCGCAGAAGCGGTCACGCTTAAGCGAGTAAAGTATCGCAGAAGTGAAAGTCGTCAATGATTTATTAAATAGAAGGGTTCGAATTTCAGAATGTTATATCACATTGGGGCTTAGAACTAAGAAGCTCAAGACAGCTTTGACCACAGCTCCAGTGTTAGTCTTACCATTAGTTTCAGGTTTGTATACTGTGATGCCTCGAGAGTGGGGATAGGCTGTGTGTTGATGCAGGAGGGCAGAGTGATTGCTTATGCTTCTCGTCAGTTGAAGCCTCATGAGAAGAACTACCATGTTTATGATTTGGAGTTAGCTGCCATAGTTCATGCCTTGAAGATTTGGAGGCACTATTTGTACGGTGTGTCCTGTGAGGTGTATACCGATCATCGTATTCTCCGGCACTTGTTCAGACAGAGGGATCTTAATTTGAGGCAGCGGAAATGGCTCCAGCAGCACCCGCTCAGGCACCGACAATGCCTATTGTTATTCCTGGCCTTCAGGAGACTTTGGCCCAAATATTATCAATCTGTACTGGATTGGCTCAAGTAGTTTCAGCTACCGTTATAGCAGAGACATCTCAGACCGGGAGTGGTCATCAGACCCCCGCAGCTCACACACCAGAGCAGTATGTAGGGACTTCTGACGCTAGGGGCAGTCCCAGCTCAGGCAGTTGCACCGGTTGCGCCAGCCCCAGAGTATGTTGTACCGGTGATGCCCGACGACAAGCAGCGTCGATTGGAGAGATTTGGTAGACTTCAGCCACCTTCATTCAGTGGTACTGAGGGCGAGGATGCCAGGGTTTCTTAGATAAGTATCAGAGGATGTTGCATATAGCGGGGATTCTTGAGTCCAGCGGTGTTTCATTTACTACATTCCAGTTTTCTGGTCCAGCATTCATGTGGTGGGAGGAGTTTGAGAGGCGTAGGCTTGTAGGGGCAGCACCTCTTACTTGGCAGCAGTTTTCCACTCTCTTTTTAGAGAAGTATGTGCCTCAGTCTCGTTGAGAGGAGCATGTCGCCAATTTGAGTAGCTAGTGCAGGGTGATATGTCAGTGGCGCAGTATGAGTTTAGGTATACTCGGTTGGCTAGGCATGTTACTTGGAGGATCCCGATAGATCGGGAGAGGATCAGGAGGTTCATTGATGGCCTCAACTATTCTATTCGTATCTTGATGACCAAGGAGAGAGTAATGGCAACATCTTTTAAGGAGGTTGTGGATATGGCATGCCAGATTGACACGGATCATCGCCGCGAGCGAGAGGAGAGGGAGGCCAAGAGGCCTCGAGGTTCGGACAGTTATAGTGGAGCTCCATTCAGGGGTCAGTTTAATCAAGGTAGAGGTTGTTCATTTAGACCTCCCCAGTCAGGCCGCCCTGAGTAGAGCAGAGCTTCTTCTGGTCGTGGTCGACAGGGATTCCAGCAGGGCCAGTCTTCACTTAGTGCCCTCCCATCCCAGAGTGCAGCACCTACTACTTCTTCCGCCCAGGGTTCGTTCGCGGCGAGGGGTTCCATTCGGTCCCCTTCTCCAACACCAGGTAGCTGTTTTGAGTGTGGCGAGTTTGGCCACATGAGGAGGCAGTGCCCTCGACTTCGCAGGAATAGGTCTCAATAGAGGAATCATCCCTCCTCTTCAGCACCATCTCAGGCTAGTAGAGGTGGAGGTCAGTCTTCTAGAGGTCGCCCCAGGGGTGAGGAGCGATCGAGCGGAGGTCGGGCACGTTTCTATGAACTTCCTGATAGGCGTGATGCTGTTGCCTCAAATGTAGCGTTTACAGGTATCATTACTGTTTGTCACAGAGATGCCTCTGTTTTGTTTGATCCTAGGTCCCCATATTTGTACGTGTCTTATTTTGCACATCATTTGGTTGCGACCCGTGGTAGTCTTGATTTCCCTATTCATGTATCAATCCCGGTGGGTGATACGATTATTGTGGATCACGTCTATAGATCATGTGTTGTTTCTATTGGGGATCTGGAGACCCGGGTGGATCTGTTATTGTTGGGTATGGTGGATTTCGATGTGATTTTGGGCATGGACTGGCTGTCCCCGTGCCATGCTATATTGGACTGTCATGCGAAGACAGTTACATTGGCTATTCCTGGTATTCCTCAGATTGAGTGGCGGGGTTTGACCGATTACGTCCCTAGCCGTGTTATTTCTTTCTTAAAGGCTTAGAGAATGGTTGAAAAATGGTGTTTGTCATATCTAGCTTTTGTGAGAGAGGTGGGAGCTGAGACTCCTAGTATTGATTCTGTGCCTGTTGTGAGAGACTTCCCTGATGTGTTCCCATCAGACCTGCCGGGCATGCCGCCGGACAGGGAAATTGATTTTGGTATTGACTTGGTGCCGGGCACTCAGCCCATTTCTATTCCTCCTTATAGGATGGCACCAGCGGAGCTGAAGGAATTGAAAGAACGGCTTTAGGAGCTTTTGGATAAGGGGTTCAGTCGCCCTAGTGTGTCACCGTGGGGTGCACCCGTGTTATTTGTTAAGAAGAAAGATGGTTTTATGCGAATGTGCATTAATTATAGACAGCTGAACAAGGTAACAGTGAAGATCAAGTATCCTCTACCACCCATTGATGATTAATTTGTTCAGCTCCAGGGAGCGAAGGTGTTCTCGAAGATTGATCTTCGTTCAAGCTATCATCAGCTGAAGATTAGGGACTCTAATATTATGAAGACTGCACTCAGGACGAGATATGGGCACTATGAGTTTCTTGTGATGTCTTTTGGGCTGACCAATGCCCAGCCACGTTCATGCATCTGATGAACAGTGTGTTTCGGCCATATTTGGATTCATTCGTGATCGTGTTCATTGATGACATTCTAGTATACTCCCGTAGCCACGAGGAGCATGCTCAGCATTTGAGCGTTGTGTTGCAGAGGTTGAGGGAGGAGAAATTGTACGCTAAGTTCCCCAAGTGCGAGTTTTGGCTCGAGTCAGTAGCGTTTCCAGGTCATGTGGTGTCTCGTGATGGTATTCAGGTTGACCCGAAGAAGATAAGAGGCGGTGCAGAGTTGGCCTAGACCGTCCTCAGCTACAGAGATTTTTAGTTTCCTCTGTTTGGCGGGTTATTATCGCCGATTAGTTCAGGGTTTCTTATCTATTGCGTCATTGACGCAAAAGGGTGCTTCGTTTGTATTGTCGGACGAGTGTGAGGAGAGCTTTCAAAAGCTCAAGACGCCTTTGACCACAACTCAAGTATTAGTCTTGCCATCACCTTCGGGTTCTTATACCGTATACTGTGATGCCTCGAGAGTGGGGATAGGCTGTGTGTTGATGCAGGAGGGTAGATTGATTGCTTATTTCTCGTCAGTTGAAGCCTCATGAGAAGAACCACCATGTTCATGATTTGGAGTTAGCTGCCATAGTTCATGCCTTGAAGATTTGGAGGCACTATTTGTACGGCGTGTCCTATTAGGTGTATACCGATCATCGTAGTCTCGGGCACTTGTTCAGACAGAGGGATCTTAATTTGAGGCAGCGGAGATGGCTTGAGTTGCTCAAGGATTATGACATTACTATTCTATATCATCCGGGGAAGGCCAATGTGGTGGCCGATGTTTTGAGCAGAAAGGCGGTCAGTATGGGCAACTTGGCATACATTCCAATTGGGGAGAAACCATTTGCTTATTATGTTCAGGCGTTGGCCAATCGGCTAGTGAGGTTAGATATTTTAGAGCCCAGCAGGGTATTGGCTTGCGTTGTTTCTCGGTCTTCCTTATATGATCGTATTCGCGAGTGCCACTATGATGATCCACAATTGCTTATCCTTAAGGATAGAGTTCGGCATGATGATTCCAGAGATGTCACTATTGATAGTGATGGTGTATTGAGGATGCAGGGCCGGATATGTGTGCCCAATGTCGATGGCCTTCGTGAGTTGATATTTGAGGAGGCCCATTGCTCGCGGTGCTCTATCCATCCAAGTGCCGCGAAGATGTACCAGGACTTGAAACATCATTATTGGTGGAGGAAGAAGAAAATGGACATTGTGAGTTATGTAGCACGGTGCCTCAACTGTCAGCAGGGTCAAGTATGAGCATCAGAGGCCTGGTGGTGTGTTCCGGCATATTGATATTCCAGAGTGGAAGTGGGAAATGATCACTATGGACTTTGTTAGCAGACTCCCTCGGACAGCGAGGAAGTTTGATTCAGTTTCGGTGGTTGTAGACAGGCTGACCAAGTCAGCACACTTCATTCCAGTGTGTACTACATACTACTCGGAGCGGTTAGCTGAGATATTCATTCGTGAGATTGTGAGATTGCATGGAGTTCCAGTTTCTATCGTATGAGACAGAGGTACTCAGTTTACTTTGCAGTTCTGGAGAACATTTCAGCGTGAGTTGGGCTCACAGGTTGAGTTAAACATCTGACAATTCTCATTAACTTATAACTTTATTACCTTCACAATTCTTCATGTTCATTGTGTATTTATTTTATTATTATGGGTACACATTAAATTCTATTGTGAACTCATGAAAATCTTAAATTTTTCATCAAAAATAAGGTAAATGGCCAAAAAAGCCAGAAATTAGATAAATAGTATTGTTGGGTAAAGAGAGGTGCCACCTCAGCTTTTCAATTCCTTCTTATATATATATATATAGATTATGGAGTTAACACCTGAAAATGGAGGATTTGAGGTATATTAATGGAGGTTTTTACTCTAAGCTTGGGTTATTGAAAATCATTGATTTGAATGGGCACATGGAGTCCGATTTTGATAAACATTATATGTATGGACTCGCGTCGAGATAAGGATTTTGAAAATGTAACTTTTGTAATATTCGAGAAGCAGGCCCGATGGTCGGGTTTTGGCAACTTCGTGGTTTTTGGTGTAATTCGAGTTGTTTCGATTGGTTTATGTTCCTTTAGTCTATTTTGATGCATTTCTATTGGTTTTGATTAGATTCTGCACCCGTGGAGGCCGATTCTCATGGCAAGGGCATTGCGGGCAAGTCTTCGAGTCAAGTCGAGGTGAGTAATGGGTGTGGGTGATGACCAGCGGGTTCGAAACCCCGGTATATCACTATGTGACGTCGTATTGAGGCGAGACACGTACTCTCCTGTGAGTGCGGGGTCGAATGTGATTGGGGACTATGGCTTAGTCCGACCCGTTGATACTATACTGTGTTGTTGGCTATTATTGAGCCGGTGAACCTCCTACTTGGATGGTTGTGGATATCTTTGGGCTATGAGCCAGTTATTGGGATCCCGCGAGGATCGTTACTATTGCTTCTATGATTATAGCATAATATTCTGATACCAGTCAGAGCTATCACTGTCTAAAATGGTTTTCCAAACTCTGGCATTTCTGAAACACTGTTTCTTACTGTAAATGATAAAAAGAGATTTCAAATGTTATTTTTGTGCCTGTGAGGCTTCACTACAACAAATTTGGCCTAAGGCCACGTTAATTTTAGACTACACTTGAAAAGTGTTGCCAAAATAATATACAGGAACGCTTTTTGAGGCATGGCCTTTGTAATGACATTTAGGCCACGCAGTTTTGGCAACTCTTACAAAATGTTATCTTTGAATATAAAAACCACAGGTTATAAGCGTAGCCAAATCATAAAGTAATCGGGAACGTTATTCAGCTTTACTTCAACACCTTTTAAGCGTTGTCCTTGTTAATCATAAAAGCAACGATATAAAAGGGTGCTCTAAAACTTTCCCCCTAAAACTTTCCCAATTTTTTCCCCCCGCCTAAAGTTCCCCCCTAAAAGACACTCCCTATTATTAGCTCTTCAAAAATATCTTTTTTGAAAGGAAATTTGCACGCACGCATTTGCTCTTCAAAAATATTCCAATTTTGAAGAAAAGTGGCATGGAATGGAGATAAAGAAGAGTCGTCTGAAACAAAGATAGAAATCAATTTGCAGTATGAGATCCAAAAGGGCGAGATCTGAGTAGGAGAGCGAAAGGAATACAATTGGCTTTGCTCGATTTACACAAAGATCTAGACCGAAGGAAAATCAAAAGTACTAGAAACAAAGAGGAGAGTCTGAAAGGAATTAATGTTCGCTTTGCTCGATTTATACATAGGATCATTAGCTTGGGTTCGTTTCTTGTCTCAGTGATTTCAATTTTTTCGTCTTTTACGTCCATTATAAATCTGATATTCATGTTTTATTATTTATTGTGTTCTCATTTATTTCCATAAAATTCAGCCCTATATTATTCTGTTTTTTTTCAAAGAATTGGTTACTTTCAAGATGGAAGTGGAAGTGATTTTATCAAATATATTGTAATGTTTTAGATTTTAAAATGATGAGAGGATACCACAAAATTTAGGTGTTTTAGGTTAGAGATAGAAGAGCGAATTGGCCGATTAAAGAGAAAAAAGGCCAATAATTACTTTTATGAGAACTTGCAAGAAGGGGATAAGGTTATTTCCTCTGGGTGAAAGATATTGGTATAATATCATGTTTGTTGCTAATCAAAGTGTATATAGATACTATGGCTGCAAAGTAGGTAATGAATTATTATGTGCTCAAAACCACAATTTGGACAAGGTTGAAAATATTCACATTCATTTTCTTATTAGCTTTGTTGTTTTATTCTTAGTTCTTTCTTCTGGTTGAAACTACCTCTTTCTATATGAAATGATAAAGTTCCTCTTTTGTATTAGGTCTGGTGAAGATGTTTCAGATCTTTTTAGTTAGCATTTGGATCTTCTGAAATTGTGAAGTTGGAAAAGAAAATCGATTGTTGAATTATTCAAATCAAAGCTAACCAAAAGTATGATGATGATCTGTCAGCGCACCTCAATTTTTCATATGGATATACACCTTATCTCGTACAAGGCAACAAGAGCCAGTTGGTTCAGGTAAAATTTTCTTTACTTCTATACTTATGTTATATAAAAATGATTGTATTGAAATATAGGAATTTCTCCAATAACCACATTTTCAATACTTCTATTATTAAGTACTCTAGCACTTTTTATCCACCCAGGATACTAATTTCTTTAAGTATTTTTGGTGAAGAAGTTGTTGGTCTGAAGTAAGGCTTAACAGTGGCAAGAAAATTAACCACACCCAGTCACTATTGCATTGTTGGAGTGCAAGATTTAGTTAATTTAGATGTTTAATTTTTAGATTCAAATATGAGTGAACATACACTCATAAACTGCAGTAGAAGTGACTTTGTTGTGTTTTTCTTATCATATTTTGTTCAAGTTGCAATGTCTGGAAGGCATTATATTTTGTTTGTTGTAAAGGATGTAGCCTTAGGTATATAGATTCCACTATCTATCTACATCTTTCTCTATTTCATCATATTAAAGTAGTGTTTTCTTTGACGAAACTTGAGAGTAAATGTAAGTATCTACGAGATAATTACGTATCTTTATCCAAAAAAAGATACAAAAACAAAAACAGAAAGTTCTTTATTTAAACATGTGGCAATCATGGTCCACACGGTTCCAAGATGTTCCTTTGGTGTCCAGGACTTCGTAACCCCGTAAGTATGAAAAATCTACTGTAGCTTTAGGATGTCATTGTAGAGGGTGATAACAAAAGATGGATGTTACCTCTATTCATCAGTATGTTACTAGCTGTGCAACAAGGCAATTTAGTGAGAGGTACATGTGAGCATTGCTCATGTAGAAAAATAACTTTTCTAGGAACTTATGATTGTAATTGAAGTTGTTGAAAATGATTTAATAGTTACTGACAAGTAAAGGTTAGATATTCTTATTGGAAAGTTAATTCATTATACACAGTTTTTGAGGATAATAATGTAAAACCAGGCTTAAATTTTTTTTTGTTCAGTCAGACTAATGGTTTCCTCCTTCTTCTTTTTTTTCCTTTTCGGTGTTTTCTTGGCATGTAATGCTTTAAAGCATTAGAGGAATGCAAGATATGCTCCAATGGATTACTAAAGTTAGAATTGTAACTTTGGTGTATGTCATAATTCGACATTACACGTACCAGTATAAATCATATATGTCATTTGGAAAGAATTAGATTTGTGTTTGAATTAGAAAGGGTGAAGAGACTCGTGGTTAATGAGTACTATTTTGTTAGCATGTCATTCAGCAGGCCACTATACAAAGAGAAAAACAAAGGAACACACAGTGTTCAAAATAGCGTGAAGCGAGATAAAGCGACAACCCCTATTTCACGAAAAGCGAGAAGCGAGAAGCGAAGCGCCCGCTTTTTTTAAGTGAAGCGAAATTTTAACATATCAAGCCGGGTCTTTCCTATCTTCTTTTGGCGCCATTAAAATATCAACTACATAACACATAAGAAAGGCAATACGAGATAAGAATAAAAAATATATGCTTTGGCAGAAATTTGAGAAGAAATTTGGCCAGATTATGGGCAGATTTTGGGCAGATTTTGGGCAGAAACAGGGCAGAAAATTTCTGGAAAAAATTCGCCAGCATTTCGACGCTATTTGGACGTTTAGAAAGAAAAAGAAAAAGAAGAAGAAGAAGAAGATCAGAAGAAGAAGATTGAATGAAAATAAAAACATACCTTTTAGTCTTGAAACTTGAAAGTTGTCCTCTTTTTGTTGTAATGTTGAAGAAGAAAGACGGGAAGAAGAACTTAAGAAGAAAGACTGCTGCTGTAATGTTACTGCGTTAGTGCTGACCCCTTTGGGTTTTTTAAGTGAAATAGGGCTGTTAATTTCAAGAAGCGCACGCTTCCATCGCTTCGCTCGCTTCTTCCGCTTCACGCTTTTAGGGTTGAAGCGCACGCTTTATCTTACCTGCGTCGCTTCTAACCCTTGGAGCGCCTGACAAGTCGCCTCGCTTCGCTTCTCGCTTAAAGCGAGAAAGCGACCGCTTTCGTGAACACTGGGAACACAATACGACCACATTGATAATTATAGAAGCCTGGAACAAAGCATGAATTATTTCATATTTTAAGATCAGTTTTACTACTGTATATTATGCACATAGGACTTCTTGGTTTCTGCATCACCCTGCATTTTATAACGTAGTATTCTGAGAAGTCTTCGTACTGTTTCTTGGAGATCAATTTGTTTTATGGTACTTAATTTAATATTTATCAAATGTATGTTCTTTTGTTTCTATGTGGAACAGTAAGTTGGCTTGGACACTGATAGTGGTTAGAAATTAGCATGCCTTGAGATGTGTGGTTATGTGAGTAGTCCTGCAAAAACACCAGTTTTAAGCAGATTTTTCCCCTTAAATGTATGACCCACAATTAATGCTTTCACATATTTGAACTCCTCCAACTTCTTAGTACTCATCTTATATAGAGATATAATTTTTTGCATTATTAGCAGGCTATAATAAATTGTGCATCTTAATAAACTGTACATCTTTGTTTGTTTCAATTGCAGGAAGGCAAAGTTACTAAAGAGAACAAAGAAAATATAAATGGAGAACTTAAGACCTTGAAACCTTCGGAAGTTTCTATTGGTTTGAACAAGGAAAGCTTTCATGCCACTTAGATTAATGGGGAGGCCAAGCTTACAACAAATGGATCAACTACAAAATTATGAGATGAAGGATGTTAAATCAGCCATGTATCAGGAAAGAAACATGTAGCTAAAGGGATAGTAAATGGAGTTTCTAATAAATGATAGCTTTAGGTGTTTAGTATGTGTAAATTTTATCATGATGCATACGTCCGATTGATATAGTTTCATTTTTAGGACACACCTTTAAGAGATCTGCTTTATTAGTTAATGTAGTACATAATAAATATTTTTCTGGAAGTTCATAGCAAGTGTGTGCATTTGAATTTTGTTTGGATATTTTTAGTTGATGTAGTGCTTAAGCTCTTTATATCATAGCAATGATCTCAAAAAATATGAGATTAATGAATATATTACAAAATTTACATGAAAGGGAATATATTACACGATTTGCTGTAAAAGCCACGGATAAAAGTGTGGCTTATAAGGTACCAAAGACCACGCCTTGAAAGTGTTGTAGTAGCACTTGAAAGCATTGATACAAAGGGGTATGTGCAAGCGTGGCCTTTGTATGTTATAGGCCACACTTATGAAGTGTGGCTTCTAAAGCAACACATGAAAAGTGTGGCCTTAGCGAAAAGCGTTGCCTAAAGTCGAAAAGTGTGGTCTTTGATCAAATACCACACTATTTGATAGTTTAGGCCACACTTTTTATGAGTGGTTAAAGACCTAAAATGTTGTAGTGCTTGCATTGCATGTAGTTGGACCGGTAGTGGATCGGGCTATGCACCGCAGCGTATCATAGATATTGCGCTTGGGCTGTAGGAGCCCCTCTGGAGTCTGAACCCCCACAGTGAGCACGGGTACCCAAATGGATCGGGCTACGCGCCGTAGCGGTCATGTTCATGCATTGCATTGTATTTAGATATACGTGTTGTACTGTTTATCTGATATTGTTGGTGGTGATACTGATCATGTTAATAATTGGTAAAGGATATTGTTGTATAGCCTTGCTTAGTGCTTTATTGGGTTTTTTTACCTTCGCTGTCTTAACATTTCTTATTACCACTGAGTTGGAAGTACTCACACTACTCCCTGCACCTTGTGTGCAGATCCAGGTACATCACAGTAGGGCTGACTTCCCAGCTGCTCAGAGTGCTTCATCCAGATTGTCAAGGTAGCTGCTAGCGTCCGCAGGACCCGACACTCCAGTCTATCTTGTCTTTTCTTTAGACTATTCTTCACTTGTAGTCATAGTTGTATACACTATTACAGTTGTATTTTGGTAGAGGCTCATGACTTATGACTCTTGATTCTATGGGAGGTGTTCACTGGTTTTGGGATATTTTCCCCGTTGTGCTAGATTTTATATTGTTTCTTATTCTGTTAATTGCTAAAAGGGTAAGTTGAGAGTTGGTAGCTCTGTATCATGAAAGATTGGTCAGGCTGGCCTAGCAATGTGCTGGGCGCCATCACGACCGGGTTTTGGGGTCGTGACAAAGATGCACAAGCTTGGTAAAAAATAAATAAGAGTCCTCGTATTAAACTGCCTACCTATGAAGTCTAGTTAAAAGAACATTTTTCATGGAAGAGGAGGTGAAAGTCATAAAGGGCATGACTCTCCTGTAAATGTACTAAAGAAGCTTGACAAGCAAAACATATGGGAAAAGAAAAGAAATGAAAGATGTCATATGTACCATCCAAGCAAAAGCCAGAGACGAGATGTTGGTGCTGAAGGCAACCGTTCACCCAAAGCAAGCATACCAGCAAGTACACCAGTTACAATTGATGCAACAGCCGCACATGTGGACACTACAATTGCCCTTCCATGCTTCAAGACACGTGTCTGTTGGAAGAATAGAAGCAATTAATAAAAGCTGTTAGTAAGTAAGGCAGAAGGTATAAATAGTTTTTGCTTTAAGGCAAAAAAATGAAAGTTAGATTATGGTTGTTTTGTGGCCTCATCTATCTTTGCTAGCTAACATAATGTTGACCAAGACCTAATTGCTCGGATTTGAGTGTGGGCTTTCGATACGGGTCCGGATCTAGAGGTCGAATCCTTCATGATCTGAATTTTATGATAAGGGGGGAAGGATCCAGTTACGGAAACAGATGCTGAGATTCTACTAAAAATGATTCAAATATTCAAAAATAGATTTATAAAAATATGTCTGAATTATGAGACATTATGTGAAAATCTTACGAGGTATTCCGAGAAGGATAAAATATTGATCAAGAGGAGAATCCCAGAAGAAGATAAAAGGAAAAGGACTGACATTGAAATATTTTTATACAAGGTATTCCATTTCCTTCAATATCACTCTAGCTTTTCAAAAATCGTTATATCTGTCCGGAATTTCTCCGTCAATTTTAAGTACCTAAAATCAGCTGACCAGATCAGGTACGGATCCCACACCCACACCCATGTCATGTCGATACGGGTGCACACCTAAAGTGAAGAGTCTGAGCAGCTTAGACCAAAACCAGACAAGAGAAGAAAGCACTTGTTCATGATTACTTGGCTTGGATTCGTGATATCAGTATTACTTGTAAGTGGTAATAGCAGATACAAATAACGTTAATCACATAAAGTACCTGACAAACAAAACCAGAAGCACTACAGCAAATGCTTATTGAAATGCAAATGGGCACCAATAACTTGGAAAATCCCTGCTCCAAGAATAAAAATCCCATCTTTGATATCACGGCTGAAATCCTGTAACCATATTATTGAATCATTATCCACATCTAAATAACTTACCAACACTTGACGTAAGAAAAAGATGACTTTGGCAAGCATTACTATATAGAGATAAAATGGAATTATCTCAAAGCAACCAAGCATACAAGTCTATTAACATGATTGCAATAGTTGTTAATAGCAGAGCAAGCTTAAAACAAAACTACACAAGCAACGAAAGGAGCTGTTGAGAATTCTGCCTTACGGGATTTTAAAATGACAAACAGTATAAATACAAGTCTACTTATTCTGATTCAAAGACTTTACAATGATAAAAGGGGTCTGGAACTAGTCCAATTTCACAAGTCTACTCTCATCTAACACGCAACGATTGACACAAATTTCTGTATAAAGATGTGACTGTCTTTACAGGGTAATCTGGTGTATGAGGCTTCTGCATTTTATGGCCTGCTGCAGTAATGTAGGTCAATGTAAGACAAGCAAAAGATAAGTACAAGAGATAAGTACAACTTTGAGAACCCCGTAGTAGTTACCTAAACAAAATGCCAGATTCCAGTCCATATATAATTTCCTCGATTACTTCATATTGCATCTGCATGGGGGAAAATTCGCATACTATCAGGCATGTCCAGAAACATCAAATCTAAGTGCTAAGTGGAAAATTCAAACCAACTCTTGCTCTCTTCGCTGGCGTCTATAAATTCGAAGCCATCCATTAAGGAGAACCTATATCCATCGAAGAGTATAAGATTTTGGAATTCAAAAAGTACAAAAGCATTCGATACTTCTTCAGCATAAAAGGCCAAAACCATATGCGGAGAATTCATAATAAGATCAGTACAACTCCAAAGAAATGCATACAAAAACAAAATGTGAAATGAAAAAATGGATTTACCAACTTCCTAGATGATAGAGCTCAGAAAAAATCAATCATATAGCATTGTACAAGCCAATTAGTAAGAATCTTTTAAATGAGCAGTATTAATGAATATTTTACTCGAGTAAAGAAAAGTTATTTATCATTCCAGTGGGCAAGGCAAACCAAGCTAATTGTTTTCATCGAAAGCTATTAGAGCAAAGCACCCATAACAGTTGGTCAGGAGCATAGGTGTCCGACAAGAGTGTTAACAGACAGCAGCACAGTCTTCTTCACTACGTTTAGATAGATAATATCTCCTCTCTTCTGAAATACATAAATTCTCATTTAGCATAAGTTATCCAGGAAATTGACATCAAAGTATTTCTTGTATTGCTTAAAAAAATGTAGGTAACATATGTCCCTAAAATAGGAATATGGATGAGAAAACAATAAGAAAAAGAACTGGCGTGAAACAACTTATAAATGTAAAGCTATTTTTTCATCAAGTATAAATGTAATGCTACCGGACTTTATGTTGGTTATTTGTGAGGCTATATATGTTTGACATTTTTGTGGTGGACATGAGTTACCATGCTGCATTCAGTCACATAAAACACTAGCGGACATGACTACTTGGATCAACTGCACCACACGTCTTATCACATCTAAAAAGAAAAAGGAGCATTACTAAATTTATCCATTTATAGTGTTATCATTAAATACTTTAATCTTTAGTTGTTAGCCATTTAAGGCAACTAAATCTATGTTTGAGATATTCTGCAGATAGTTGCATAATGACATAAGTGACTTTCTGACATTCTTCTATTTCCAAGTAAAATATGATGAGATCTAGGGTGTGTTTGGTATGAAGGAAAATAATTTCCGAAAATATTTTCCAATTTTGCTATGTTTGGTTGGCTTAAATGTTTTGGAAAAATATTTTCTTCGTGAACTCATTTTCCTCCAATTGGTGAAAAATATTTTCCGTATCAAGAGAAAAGAAAATATTTTCCAAAACTCGTTTTCAACCTTCCTCAACCTATTCCTTATCCTTACCAACCCACCATCATACCCTCACACCTCACCTGCCCATCCCCACCACCACCTCACCTTACCCAACTCTCACCCCCCACCCCCACCATAAATAAAAATGTTATTAATAGTACTTTCTTTCCATGTTATAGATAGATTTTTTTTTTATTTCAGTAAATGAGTATTTTCTTTTCATGATATAAAAAGTATTATTTTTTATTTTAACAAAACATGTACTTTCTTTTCATGATGCAGAAAAAGTATACTTTTTCATTTAAACAAAATGAGTAATTTTTTTTCATGATATGGAAAAAATATTAATTTATTTCAACAAAAAAAAAATTATTTTCGTGATGTCGAAAAAGTATTTTTGTTCATTTCAACAAAATGAATATTTTCTTTTCATGATGTAGAAAAAATATTATCTCTTATTTCAAAAAATGCTTACTTTATTTTCATGTTGTAGAAAGAGTACTTTTTTTTCAATCATAAAAAGAGTATTTTCTTTATAGTTATGAAGCATAAATTTCAATATTGTTTTGCGTAAAAAAAATTAAAGCATCAAATAAGTTCCTTCGGGTTTATGTGAATTATTAGAAGAATAATAAAATTGTTGAAGAAAATAGAGTTATGAAAATGTTGGGTATTTTGGGAGGGAGGGAGGGGAAGGATGAAACATGGGGACTTGGGAAAAGGAGGTGAAGGGAGTAGCATAAAAGAATATTTTCATAAAAATATATTTTTTACTCTCTAACCAAACAATAGAAAATATTTTCCGGAAAAAGTTTTCCACTCACCAACAAAACAAGGGAAAATAAGTTATAAAACCACTCAGTTTCGATGAAAACATTTCAATGGAAAACATTTTCCTTCATACCAAACACACCCCTAAGCCACCACTTTTGTCTGAAGGGTAAAAATAGTTTTACATGAAAAGAGACAAAGCTAACAAGGAAGAAGATGAGAGGAAAAAAGTATCCTCCAGAGTTATTAGTTACAAGGTGTTAGTCTTTTCAAACATATAGGGATATAATAAGAACCTAGGACTAAAAGTGTTGACATGGTAAGCAACTGGGGAAGTACTTTTAGTATGTGCAGAAACAAAAAAACTAGTTGGACAAAAGGTGGGTGCAAGAAGGAAGTGGTGATTATGGTGTTATGGAATGCTTGAAGATGTTCGACTTCATCAAATAAATCAACCTCTCTTGCCTTTTTTAGCAATCACATGGAGCCTGACATTTGATGCGTGGAGACTTGACTAAACAAGCTTTTCATGACAAAAAGTTTCATGCCAAACTACTTGCATAACTATCTGAAAGAAGCCGCTGCAAAATGCTATCAGTGATTCTTCCTCCCTTTTTCCATCTATTCGACCTTTTCTATAGGTGCCAACTTAGTGCAAGTTTTCTTGGTTAAGGGAGAAAAAAAAAAGCATTGATAGGATTAGTACTATAAGTCGGACAGAAGCGTTTTCTCTAAAATAATTAATATACCAACCAATATACAAAAAGAATTCAACATAATCGCTCTATAGTCTATACTTAAAATAATATAGCACCAAAAAAGACCTTATCAAGTGAATAACTTAAAGTGTGCTTGTACTGTGCAAAGAATAAGATACCTACAAACAAGATTGCAACAGCACATGCCAGCCATGGTAGATTAAAAACTGAAATAGCCGAAGCCTGCTGTTCCTCCCCACCGGCACCAACAGCTGAACAGAGAAAAGAGAAGTGCGAAGTAAACTTTTTTCAGAAATTCATATCGTAGTGAAACATTTCAGTAAATAGATTTCAATCTCTTTGCTTTTCTCTGAGGTTCCTAAGTCAAATTACACATCAACCAAACATAAGACAGATTTACTGCATTGGTGCTTGAACAAAAGGTGTACATCAATCAAAATAGCGACCAAATTTTCGGAATCTTAATACTAACAACACTAATATATTTTAGATACCAAATATTGTTTTATAAGTAGAAACAAAGCGGACAGATAACCGACACTCCCGCTCCAACTAAGACAACCTGACGGAACTGATATTTTAAACCCGGTGCGTGGCTGTACCACCCTTTTGTGTATTCGTAATTACCATTCAATCAAAGACATTTGATTAACTAATTGGTTGACGTATCATTCTAGATTCAATTTGCATCAGGCATGGCCAGAGTCGCCATAAGAAATGGAAAATGAATAGAATACTGTAAAAATGACATAGGCTACATCCAGATACCAGAAACTTTCCCCTCAATTTATAAACAAAAAATATTCCTGTTAAGAATATAGAAAGGAAATTGTATACAAATATCTAATCCTTTGCAATATGGGAAAGATATACTCCCTCCGTTTCAATTTATATGTGGTAATTTGACTCGGCATAGAGTTTAAGGGAAAAGAGGGAGACTTTTGAAACTTGTGGTCTTACAAGCTTAAGGATAAAAGCTTTGTGGAGCCGTGACATTTGTGTGGTTATAAAAGATTCTCACTAAGGAAAAATGAAAAGTTTAAAGTTGAATTATTTCTGATTATAGAAATGTATCATTCTTTTTTAAACGGACTAATAAGGAAAGTGTGTCATCTAAATTGAAACGGAGGGAGTAGAATTCATGTCACCGGGTTTGTTATTGTTGTATTTAGAATGTGATTGTGTGAATCGGAATAAGAATTATTTTCCTTTCCATTTTCGGATTACTTGCAAACATTATTTAAGTCCAGCATACTTGAGGGAATAATCAACCAATTCATTCTCCAAATGCCTTCTTTCTTTTTTTCTTCACGATTTCTACTATAATCTAAACAAGCTATCGATTGATAAAGAGATGATAGCTGCATAAATCATGACCCAGAAAAGTATTCTTCAACATATTCATGACCGCTGATATATTCATTCATGAAGTGATATCTTACTTTGCTAACTATATAATTTGTTTAGTGCCAACCCCTTCAATACAGCCCTAATGGGCAATGAGGTATTGCACTTAGCTAAATGATTTAAGTCAGCCCAGCTTTTGATATCGCTAATCGTACGGTTTAGTAAAAGTTTCTTTTCAATGATATTTAAGATTTGAGACTTCTCGTGACCAACTTATGAGTTCCTCAATGTCAAACAATTCCATCATCAAATAGCCAACTAGGTGGTAGTTTTCTGAAATTAAGTTTTAGGTCATTCAAAGAAGTGTAAGGAAGTACTGTTCTGTGTTACTTTTTGACAACAAACTCATTGCACAAAGTTGTTTACCAGCACTATGTAATCACACTTAGGAAAAAAGAAATTTCATATTAAAAGAAAGTTAGATGATTGAATTTATTGCTTAGTAATGTGTTCTAATTATCCAATACAAACATAAGAACATAAAACACATGTGACAAATAGCGATCATAAAAACGACATTCCATCACCACACAATACCAAAAAAATATGCTTCAATTCCATTAGTTGAGGTCAGCAACATGAATCCTATATGTCGGTTCATCTTTATTTGGATCCTTTACATCCCAATATCCAATATTTATCTTTAAACATATACTAGGCCTCCTCTGATGTTAGATTATTTACATTTTTTGCAGTTACACAAACCTTTGTACTTTAAATAAATAAATAAAAGAGTCACCAGAAAATATCATAACAAAATCATCAGCAGACATTTGAACCACGTTTCAATGTGCATAATTATAAGAGTATATATGAATGATAACATAATCAGTCACCCATAAATCAAATCCTTCAGAAGAATCAATCTTTCCAAGAAATACAAGAAAATCAAGTTTCTCAACAAAGAAACAGAAACAAGAATTGGATCAAAACTCCAAAAATAAACAAAACCCAAAATTTAGAAGGGGCAAGTTTACCAGTTTTGAATATACCTTGAGCTTGAAAGATAAAGGAGGGACAATGAGAGTGCCCTTCTTCTGAAGAACCTTGCCGATATTGTTACCAGCCGTCGCCGCTACCGTTAGGCAAATTGATTCCCACATCTCTGCTCCCGTATTTTTTCTGTTTTGTGGATCAATAGGGAAAAGGAATGAAGGAATATTTCTTGGTTTTAAAATGTTTTTCAGTTTGTTGCTCTGGCAGATTAAGGCATATCACCAGAATATTATTAACTATATATATTATGGCAATCCCCTACGCTTTCTCGTCTTCCTTTTTTTATTTCTTCCTTTTCTTTTTCCTTTTTCCCAAACGAAAAATATTGTCTAATTTTGATTTATTTTTTTAGGTAAATAAGCAAATTTATTAACCAAACTCGAAGAATTACATCGAAAAGAAAACTAGGAAAGAGGCCGCTGTAAAGAACTGGTATATATATATATATATATATATATATATATATATATATATATATATATATATATATATATATATATATATATATATACCTTTTGTATCTTATATATATATAAATATACAAATTTTATACACTTTTTCGTATAACAGATATAAATAATTTTTCGCGAGAAATTACACAACTGCAACACACATTTTCAGTAGAATAGAACTCCCTATGCCCGTGGCTACCACATGATAAAATTTCAGGTATTGCAACTTCATCACTATCTAAGGCTCTACAAATTTCCCCATAGAAAATCTCTTGGAAAATGGTCGTGATAATCAACTTTGTGCTCCTACACTTCCCTTGAAAAATTGTAAGGATCAATCAATCATTTTGAGTTCTAACATTATATTCTATGATACGAGATTTCACATAGGTTTATTAGGTGATTTATGACATGTGAGTATAAATGGTTCTGGTCCCGTAACGATCAGAAATAATTTAGAGCACTTAGTTCCTAATTATAGTCCTTAAGTTAAGAGAGTTGACCAGAGTCAAAATTTTGGGTAACAAACTCGAATCGGTGATTTGAAGGTTCTGATAGGTCCATATGATGATTTTGTATTTTTACTTATGTTGTGATTAGTACCCGATGGGCTCGGGAGCAATTTGGATGTATCTTGTGAAAGTTAGAATTGAATAACTAAAGAGAATTCATAGTTTAGTTTGACACTGATTCTTAGTTGTGATGTTATTATATGTGTTTTGAGCCTTTGGACAAGTTTGCATAGGGTATATGGACTAGCTGGCATGGTTTGGAGAGGTTATAGGAGCTCGATTGAGTTTTATAACATTTTTGGGAGCGTAGCAGCTATAGAATTTTAATAGCAATACAGTGAATCGCGATCACAGAGTGAGTCTTGTGATTGTGAAGTATAAAATGTATTGGAGGGAATTTGTGAATCGTGATCGCGTAGGACTGACGAACGCAAAATACACTATATCAAACTGAAGCTCGCTCGTATCACGACCCAAAATTTCACTGATCGTGATAGCGCCTGTCTCACTTGTTAGGAAAGCCCATCAAAAATGAATAATCAAAAATGATAACAAAGTACAAGTTATTTAATCTAAGAGTCAAATATCATAAATAAAGAATGCACCAATAAATAAATCCCCAAGAACTTGTAATATTGAGCCTTGAGCTCAACAATAAGAGTACAAGTATGATAATATGAAATATTGTCGAAACAACAACAGTAACAAAAATTGGAAAGAGACACCAAGGACTGTAATCGGAATGTAGCTCTACCTCGTCTCTCAACAACTCAACAATGATCTATCATAGCTCTCAGCTAGGTGCCACACATGGATCTGCACAATTAAGTGTAAATTACAGTATGAGTACAATCAACCTTATATACACTATAAGTATCATGACTAACCTCGGAGATGTAATGCCAATATTCACCAATGTTACTGACGTGATAAATCCTGTAAAACTTATGAAATACATACGAATACGCATTAACAATACCAGAATCTATGCATGATGGCAGATAAAGCCAATGATGCACATAGAGAATATATGCACGAACATCAAATAACACAATAGTTCAGCATATAATGAGATATGCACGAATAGACAAGTCAAAATTATATAGAGAGACACATATCGTTACCCACTGATTTCCTCTTCAAAATTCTCCCAAAATCGCCCTCTCCCGAGCTCCAAATCAATTTCTAACTTTTGATTTCAAACCCCCAAAATTCTTATTTTCTGTCCAGCAAATCTCCTTTTGTGGCCTAAGGGCCACATTTGCAGTCCCACTTATGAGGAAACTCAACCACACCTGCGATATTTCATTAACTTCCTAACTCCGCACCTGCGACCATTTTACCGTATCTATGGTCACGCAGGTGCGTGGAAACTTCCGCATCTGCAACTTCTATCCTTTTATCATCCGGCCTCTTCTGCGGCTTGATTCCGCATCTATGGGAGTCGCACCTGCTGCCTCTCAACCGTAGATGCGGTTATGACAACAGTCATAAACTTTAGCTCTAACTCCAAATTCCTAACTTTTTGTCAACCATCTGAAATCACCCCGAGGCCTCTAGTACCTCAACCAAACGTACAAACAAGTCCAATATCATTGTTTAAACTTATACAAATCTTCAAAATAACTCAAACTACATCGAATCAACCAATTAGCATAGGATTCAAGCCTAAGAACTTCAAAAACTCTGAAATTACGCTTTCGATCAAAAAGTCTATCAAAACTCGTCAGAGTGACCTAAAATTTTTCACACACATCGCATACAACTCTATGGAGCTACTACAATTACGGAATTCCATTCTGACCCTAATTCTCAAATCGGAAACTTCAAAATTCAAGTTCTGGCATTTCAAGCGTAAATAAGCTATGGACCTCCAAAATACAATCCGAACATACTCCTAAACCCGAAATCACTCAACGGAGCTAATCGAACTTGCGAAATTTCATTTTGAGGTTGTCTTCACACTGATCCAAACCTTCCAGTCCGCGTAACTCTTTTGTTTGGACTGGGTTGTATGGAGTCTATCCTGAATCACCTTAACCTTCTCCAAAGCATCATGAACCAAGTTTATGCCCAATAATCTTGCCTCAGCCGGTTCAAACCAACCCACCGGGGATCTACACTGCCTACCATATAAAGCCTCATAAGATGCCATCTAAATGTTGGATGGATAAATATTGTTGTAGGGTAACTTTGCCAATGGCAAGAACTGGTCCCAAAACCCTCCGAACTCAATCACACACGCACGAAGCATATCCTCAAGAATCTGAATAGTGCGATCGGACTGTCCGTCCATCTGAGCTTGAAATATTGTACTCAACTCCACCTAGGTACCCAACTCATGTTGTATGGCCCTCCAGAACTATGATGTGAACTGAGTATCTCTATCTGAAATGACGGGAACTGGAATTCCATTTAGACGAATAATCTCTCGAATATAAACCTCCGCCAACCGCTTCGAAGAATGGTAGTACTCACAGGAATGAAATGCGCGGACTTGGTCAGTTGATCCACAACCACCCAAATGGAATCGAACTTCCTCAAAGTCTGTGGGAGTCTAACTACAAAGTTCATGGTGATCCTCTCCCACTTCCTCTCCGGAATCTCTATCTGCTGAATCAACCTACCCGATATCTGGTGCTCATACTTCACCTATTGATAATTGAGGCACCGAGCTACAAACCTAACTATATCATTCTTCATCCGACTCCACCAGTAGTATTGTCTGAAATCTTGGTACATCTTTGCGGCACCCGGATGGATGGAATACCGCGAACTATGGGCCTCCTCTAGAATCAACTCTGGAAACCCATTAACATTGGGTACTCAAACCTGACCCTGCATCCTGAATACCTCGTCATCGCCAATAGTATCATCTCTGGCATTTCCATGCAAAACCTTGTCCTTGAGGACAAGCAAATGAGGGTCATCAAACTGATGCTCCCGGATACGATAAAACAAAGAATACCGGGAGACCACGCAAGCTAGAACCCGACTAGGCTCCGAAAGATCCAATCAAAAAAACTAGCTGGCTAAGGCATGAACATCCATCACCATGGGCCTCTCTACTGCTGGTAAATAGCTAAACTCCCCAAACTCTCAACACGACGGCTCAAAGCATCGGCCACCATATTGGCCTTGTCTAGGTGATACAAAATAGTGATATCATAGTCATTTAGCAACTCTAACCACCTCCTCTAGCATAATTTTAGATCCTTCTGCTTGAATAGATGCTGCGAACTCTGGTGATCAATATAAATCTCATAAGGCAAACCGTATAAATAATGACGTCATATCTTCTAGGCATGAACAATAGCAGCTAACTCGAGATCATGTACAGGATAATTCTTCTCATATACCTTCAACTATCTGGACACATAGGCAATCACATTACTGTCCTGCATCAACACCGCTCCAAGGACAATTCTTGAGGCATCATAATAGACAGTATAATACCCTACACCTATAGGCAATATCAAAACCGGGGTTGTAGTCAAAGCTCTCTTGAGCTTCTTAAATCTCGCCTCGCACTCTTTCGTCCACTGGAATAGAGCACCCTTCCGGGTCGGCCTGGTAATAGAATAGCTAAAAACACCTCAATAAATCAACGGTAATAACTCGCCAAGCTAAGAAAACTACGAATCTTTATCGCTAAGGATGGTCTGGGCTAACTCTAAACTGCTTCCACTTTCTTCGGATCCACCTTTATCCCCTCACTAGATACCACGTGACCCAAGAATGCCACAAAATCCAACCAAAACTCACATTTCCAGAACTTTGCATATAACTTCTTTTCACTCAGAGTCTGAAGCAGCACCCTCAGATGCTACTTACAATCTTCCCGACTCTAGGAATACACTAGAATATCATCAATAAAGACAATGACAAATGAGTCAAGATATGGTCGAAACACACTGTGCATCAAATGTGTGAAGGTTGGTGGGGCATTGCTTAGTCCAAATGACATAACAAGGAACTCGTAATGATTATACCAAGTCCTGAAAGTAGTCTTCAGGATACCTGGCTCCTGAATCTTCAACTGATGGTACCCTGAACATAAGTCAATCTTAGAAAACACTCGTTCACCTTATAGTTGGTCAAACAAATCATCAGTACGAGGCAAAGTATAATGGTTCTTCACTATAACTTTATTCAACTGACAATAATCAATAAACATACACATAGAATCAGCCTTCTTCTTCACAATCAAGACAGGAGCACCCCCACGGTGATATACTAGGCCTAATAAAACTTTTATCAAGTAATTCCTGTAACTGATCCTTCAACTTAGGAGGAGCCATGCGATACGGAGGAATAGAAATGGGCTGAGTGCCCGACAAAAGATCAATGCCAAAATCATATCTATCGGGCGGCATGCCCGGAAGGTCAGCTGGAAACACATCAGAAAAATCTCGTACTACTAGGACTGAATCAATTGTACGGGTATCAATACTGACATCTCTCACATAAGCTAGATACACATCACATCCCTTCTCAACCATTCTCTGAGCCATAATGAAAGAAATAACTCTACCGGGAGTGTGATCTAAAGCACCCCTCCACTCAACAAACGGTATACCTAGCATAGCCAACGTCATTATTTTGGCTTGACAATCTAGAATATCATAATGGGGCGACAACCAGTCCATGCGCAAGATAATATCGAAATCTAAAATGCTGAGCAACATTAAATCAACTCTGGTCTCAAAACTACTAAGAGTAACCAAACACGACCGATAAATGCGGTCCACAATAAGAGAATCTCCCACGGGAGTAGAAACATAAAAAGGGGAACTCAAAGAATCCCGAGATACACCCAAATGTAGAGCAAAATAAAAAGACGCATCAGAATAAGTGGAGCCTGGATCGAATAGAGCCAACATCTCTATGAGAAACCAGGACAATACCTATGATGATAGAATCAGACGAAACCGCCTCGGTACAGGCAGGAAGGGCGTAGTATCTGGCCTGACCTCCCTCTCTAGGGAGACCTCTACCTCCCCGATCTCTACCTCCAACTGGCTGAGCAGATGGGGTAGCAACTAGAGTTATAACCATAGCATGAGAACTCTTCAGGGCACGTTATGGCTCAGAAGTCTGTGGAGGTGCACCCCTCCTAAGTTTTGGGCAATCCCTCACCATATGGAATGTGTAACCACACTCAAAACAAGCTCTGGGAGGACGTGGTGGTTGTGACTGGCTCGGGCTAGGTCTGCTGGACTGACCACCAAAAACACCTAGCGTAAGACGCGCACTAGATACTGGAGGTGCATAATAAGGCTCTTGAGGCCCAGGAGGAGATGAAATACCACCGACTGCTGGAAGAGCTGAATGAATAAGGCGAATCATATAACCCCTACTGCAGCTAGGGCACGGGCACCAGAACAATGGCCTGATTCTCGAGACCTCTTGGCCTTCCTCTCCTCTCTATCCCTAGTATCCATACCTCAATCCTTCTTGAAATTGTCACCACCTGTTGATAAGAAATATCTATCTCCAACTCACGAGCCATGCTAGACCTGATGCTGGGAATAAGACCCTCAATAAACTAGCGAACCCTCTCGTAAACAGTAGAAACCAAAGCTGGGGCATGTCTAGCCAAGCTAGTGTAACATACTGCATACTCCGAGACAATCATAGTACCCCAGTGCAAATGTTCAAACTCTGTACGCCATTCATCTCTAATGCTCTAAGGAACATACTCTCTCATGAACATATTTGAAAACTGAGTCCAAGTCAGGGAAGCTGCCTCATCCGGGATGTGTAACTCATAAGTATGCCACCACTCATAGGTGGCTCCTCAAAGCTCGAAAGTAGTGAAGGAAACCCAACTTGATCCTGATATACCTATGGTACGGAGAATACAGTAGCACTCATCTAGAAATCCCAGAGCCTCATCTGATGCTAGACCACTGAATACATGGGACTTGTACTTCTTGAACCTCTCAAGCCTCCGCTACTCATCCTCAAAACTTGAAAGTAGTGAAGGAAACCCAACTTGATCCTGATATACCTATGGTACGGAGAATACAGTAGCACTCATCTAGAAATCCCAGAGCCTCATCTGATGCTAGACCACAGAATACATGAGGCTTGTACTTCTTGAACCTCTCAAGCCTCCGCTACTCATCCTCAAAAGCCACTGCCCTGTCCTCGAGCTGATATGGGACTACAGGCTATACAAGGATAATCTTTAGGGCTTGTTCAACATACATTCGCTGCTCAAGAGTGCGGGCGGCAGAATTTTGTGCTCCTCCCCCAGCCTGAGATGTAGTTGTAGTAAGGGGAAGCAACCCTGCCTAAGCCAAAGTGGTGTACATGTTCATGAACTATGCTAGAGTCTCCTGAAGTGCTAGAGTAGTAGTAGCAGTTGGCGTATCAGGTGCATAGGCTTTGGGTGGAACTGTTGGTGGCTCCTCAATGGTAGCTCGTGTGGGTGATCTAACTTCACCGCATGCGCATTCTTGACCTATAGCCAGACCCCGGCCCCGGCCTTTGATAGTTCCAATAGAGGCATGGGTGTTGATCATCTCGGGTAGCATGTGTCTTCACCATCTATGAGAGAACAGAAGACAAAGGTTTAGAATTGTGATATCAAAATCTCGTACGGCAAGGAAATCAAGTGGTCAGTTAAATATCCTCTCGCAGATAAGTACATACATCTATGTACCGATCCGCGAGACTCTAATAAATCGGCATGTGATTCATGACTCCGATGAACCTAAAGCTCTAATACCAACTTTTCACGACCCCAGTTCGCCCTCCATGAACTATTGTGATGACACCTAATCTCTACGTCTAGGTAATCCTAAGAAATGTGTAAAAAGAAACAATTGCAGAAAGGAAGTAATTAAAAAAAATAGAGATAACAAAATTAAACAGTGTTTAAGATGCCGCCTGGCATATAATAGTAAGAGAATCTCAAGCTAACACTCCAAAAATCCTGAACCCATGAACCATTAGCTAAGAGATTACATGTAAAGCTCTAACTCTAGAAATGTCTATCAGCAAGGAAAACACATAAGGGCTATACTGGTACTGAGAATAGAAAGGGACTCTTCAGTATAGTGACGCGGCAGATATACCTCGAAGTCTCTACAAAAGCGCTTTGCCTCAAGTGTGATAAGACTGAGTGGAAGTACATGGATCTGCACAAGAAAAACATGCGCAGAAAGGGCATGAGTACACCATAGTGTACTCAGTAAGTACCTAGCCTAACCTCGACCGGGAAGTGACGAGGAAAGTTAAGGCCTTACTAATGTTAAATCGAATACAAGGTATAATAGTATAAATGAAGACAATATCTCCCGAGATACCGTCTCATAGTCCAAATATATATATCCAATGGATCTCCCGAAATACCGTCCAAGTCGTCCAAATCATAGTGCGTGGAGATCTGCCGGAATCCCTATCCGTAGTCCCAAATGTAAATACCCAGTACTGGGAAATCCACCGGGTGCATTCCCCTAGTTCTAATATAAAAGTGTAGGGGGATCTCTCGAAATACAAATCAGTAGTTCCAAAGTAAACATATAGGGAGATCTCCCGGGATACCGTCCTGTAGTCCTAAATATAAATACACAGCAGCAACATGAAGAATACTCAATTCAATTCAAATTTCATACCAAGGTATGCAGGTATTTCTAACCTAGCATGCTGCACATAATTCAATAAGGTAGTTGAGAAAATAGGCAATTAAGTCAATAAGAGATGGTTCCCTAAGCGAACAACGGGCATAAATTAGCAACTAGTACAAACAAAGAAAGGAAACACAATTTTAGTTACTTAATAAAAACTAAAATTTCAACAATTAGCACAAGAACGCACTCGTCACCTTACGTACAAGTCATTTCAAATATTTCAAATATCAACAATACAAAATCCTAAGGGGAGTTCTGCCATACAAGGTTAGGCAAGCTACTTACCTCGAATCGGCTCAAAATCAATCTGAAACCATGATCTTGCCACTAGTACTCGACTCCAAATAGCCCAAATCTATTCAATTCAGTTGCATAATGTAAATAACATTTCAAGTAACCGATTCTACAAATAAATTCTAAGCTAATACGCGAAATTAGAAAAAATAACCAAAATGCCCCTTGGGCCCACATCTCGAAATCAGGTAAAATTTACATTCTCGGAATTCTCACACTCTCACAAGTCTAACCATAAAAAATTTTTGCAAATCCAATGTGAAATTCCCAATCAAAACTCGAAATTTAGGTCTAAGAACTTTATCCAATTTTCCCCCAATTTCCATCTCAAATCCGAATTTAAATGACATAACTAAGATTAGATTATAGGAATACAACTAGAAAGGGATTAGGAATCGTTACCCACTGATTTCCTCTTCAAAATCCTCCTAAAATTGCCCTCTCCTGAGCTCCAAATCAATTTTCTAACTTTTGATTTCAAACGCTCAAAATTCTTATTTTCTGCACATTAAATCTGCTTTTGCGACCTAAGGACCGCACCTGCGGTCCTGCTTCTGCAGAAACTCAACCGCACCTGCAATATTTCATTAACTTCCTAAATCTGCACATGCAAACATTTTACCGCATCTGCGGTCACGCAGGTGCGCGGAAACTTTTGCACCTGCGGCTCCTAACTTTTCCTCATCTAGCCATTTATGTGGCTTGATTCCGCATCTGCGGGAGTCACACCTACAGTCTCACAACCGTAGATGCGGTTATGATAGTAGACATAAACTTCAACTGCAACTCCAAATTCCTAACTTTTCGTCAACCGTAAAATATCAGCCCGAGGCCCTCAAGACCTCAACCAAACGCACAAACAAGTCCAATACCACAGTTCAAACTTATAGAAATCTTCAAAACATCTCAAACAACGTCGAATCAACCAATTAACATCAGATTCAAGCTTAAGAACTTCAAAAACTCTCGAATTACGCTTTCAATCAAAAAGTCTATCAAACCTCATCCGAATGACCTACAATTTTGCACATACGTCGCATTCAACACTATGGAGCTACTCCAACTTCTGGAATTCCATTCTGACACTGATGTCAAAATTTTACTATCGAACCGAAAACATCAAAATTAAAGTTCCGACATTTCAAGCCTAAATAAGTTGTGGACCTCCAAAACACAATCTGAACATGCTCCTAAACCTGAAATCACTCAAAGGAGCTAACGAAAGTGACATAATTTCATTCTGAGGCTGTCTTCGCATTATTTTAACTACGGTTCACATTCTAAAACTTAAACTCTTATTTAGGGACTAAGTGTCCCAAAACCCTCTAAAACACCAAATAAATCCTATAGGCAACTCACAATAGCAGAAACAAATATGAGGAATGCAGTTAATAAGGTATCGGGGTGTTAATTCTTAAAACGACTGGCCGAGTCGTTACAAATATAGTCTTGCATATTAGTACGATAAGTCCATACTTAGCTTCAAGGGGATATAGGGAATCTAGGAAACTTCCCATCTTTCTTTCCTTATCGTGCAACTTAGTTTCAGCTTGAAGTTAATACCTTTGATTTCATTCCATTCTCTCATCTGTGATGTTGAGCGCTCTATATTAGTGGTGCTCTAACAGGTTGTGGTATTGCGGATAGGATGCAAAAAGTTATGGATATGATCACCATCTAGATGTGTTGTATAGTTTTGGGAATTTTGGAATTGGGTTTCGATGATTTACAATCGTGTCCAATGAACGTGTACTAAGAACCAAATTCTCAAAGTAGCTGGTAAAGGTTCTTACAAGGCAGTAACTTTTACACGAAGTTACTGTAGTGTGATATTGCTGAAAGGACTCTTGATGTGATAAGGATTGGTGTCCAAGAATATTTACCAGCATATCTGATACACATGAGTCAAAAGATTCATAGAGTCTTTAGAACTTTGGGATTGCAAGCAAACCATAGCTTGACTACATGTAGGACTCCCAGATATCTTGGAGTATTGGGAAGTTAAATTCTTTCACTATAGACTGTGAAGATTATCCCTTTGCACAGCAACAAAAGAATACAACACAACATTTTCAGTTCAACACTCAACTCTGTCATTAGTGTATTTTGAAAGTCATCTTTTCTCGAGTTTGTTTAGTTCAAGTTTATTAGAAGATTGGGTTGTTATCAAAATGATATTCAAACATGTTAGTTAGAGTATTGTTTGAGTGTGCAAGCTAGAGTAAACTTGTATGTAACGACCCAAATTTTTGTTTTAAAAATTCGCATTTCCGTTCAATAGCATAAGACCTTAAGAAGCTTTGTAATATGCATCATGACCCACATGTACAATCGAGTTTGGCATTCGCAAGATTCAGAGTTAAATTTAAAGAAGAAGAAAAATTAAAATCTTATTTTGAAAGCTCAAATAAAAAGAATTGATCGGAGAGTTGACTTTTGAGAAAAATGACCCCAAATTGGAATTTTAATAATGTTAATAGCTTCTCATGGTGATTTCGGAATTAGACATGTGTCCGAAATTGAATTTGGAAGTACATAGGACAATTCAACACTTTTTAACGAAGTAAAAAAGTTGACGTGTTCTAATTATATTATTTATTATGTGAAAGAGGTCTATTACTATGATGGACACCAATTGGATATGATAGCAAGTGTAGGCGGTGTACTACAAGATATATGGAGTCTAAGGAAAGTCTTATGTCTAAGCCAAGTTGGAAAAATTTCATAATAGACTAAAGTTGCAAATGACTACGCATTGGACCTCACTTGAGACGAGCATATCAACATATATATAATGTGTTATATGATTCAAAACCTATAAAATTAAAGGTCTTTGAGTCTAGTTTCTAACGCTTCAAAGCGTTCATGTGATGACCCAAAGGGGTCATCACTTATTTAATTAATCATTTCGAGCTTCGAGGCCTTGAAAACCTCATTCTATGTTGCCTCGATTTATGTGCACGATCCGAGCATGTAGCCGGAAAGATTTTGTGATAGAAAATATGAATTCTATGGGAAATTTGGATAAAAATGATATTAATATTGATATGGTTGACTTCGGTCAACATTTTTGGTAAACGGATCCGGACCCGAGATTTGATGGTCCCGAGAGGTCCGTAGGAAAATATGGGACTTGGACATGCGTCCGGAGTCGAATTCTGAGGCCTAGAGCCCAAGTTATGAATTTTTATGTGAAATTGTTTTTGATGCAATTATTAAAGGAAATAAATTAATTGACCTTGGTATCGGGCTCGTATTTTGGTTCCGACACCCGGTACAAGTCTTAAATATTATATATGTGATTTCGTAAAGTTTGGTGACATTTGGATGTCGTTTGAGATGTTTTGGACCTTGGGTCCCAAGTTTGAAAGTTTTGAAAACTAAAGGTATGAAAATCATGCATTTGAGGCTTGATTTGATGAAAACGAGGTGATATTGGCGATGTGATCGCACGAACAAGTTCATAATGTGTTTTTAAGGTTATGTGCATATTTGGTTTGGAGCCCCGAGGGCTCGGGTGAACATTGGATAGGCCACGAGATCAATTTTTCATGTTAGAAGTTGTTGTCTGCAACTGGTCTGCAGAGTTCGCAAATGCGAACTCCCCACTATTCTGCAGAGTTCGCAAATGCGAACAATAGTTCGCAAATGCGAACTCCCCCTATTGTGTCTGTGTTCGCAAATGCGAACAATAGTTCGCAAATGCGAACTTGACCCTACTGTGCCTGTGTTCGCAAATGCGAGCTATAGTTCGCAAATGCGAACTCGCCACTATTCTGCCTGGGTTCGCAAATGCGAACAATAGTTCGCAAATGCGAACCTCCCCATATTTAGCTTGTGTTCGCAATTGCGAACAATAGTTCGCAAATGCGAACTTCCCAGTTTTGCCTTGGCTTCGCAAATGCGAACAAATGTTCGCAAATGCGAACTTCCCACCCTTAGCTTAATTTTCAAACTCCAGAAATTGGTCGGGGTTCGCAATTGCGAACCCATGTTCGCAAATGCGAACATAGAGACTTGAAAAACACGAATTTCAGTCATTTCTTCACATTTTACAAAACCAAAACACCCATTTGCGATTATTCAAGGATTTCTTCTTCATCAAAACGATTGTAAGTCACTTTTTACTTAATTCTTTCAATTCCTAACATCATTAAACATGTTTTTCATAAGAAATCAAAGATTTTCATGGTAAAATTCTTGTTTTTGTTAGAAAATAGGGTTTTTTCATAAATTGGGGAATTGGACCTCGAATTGAGGTCCGATTTTGAAACAAATTATATATATGAACTCGTGGGGGAATGGGTAACCGGATTTTGGTTCTAACCCCGAATTCCGACCATGTGGGCCTGGGGTTGAAATTCACTATTCATGGCAGAATGTTGTAAAAGTTGTATTTGGTATTAAGAATTAGTTTGTTGAGTAGAATTGATGATATTAAATCAATTGTGTATAGATACGGTTGGATTGGAGCCAAATTGAAAGAAAAGACATTTCCACGGAGTGAATTGTTCATAAGCATTCGAGGTAAGTGTTTGTTCTATCCTAGCTTGAGGGAATAGGATTATGTGTTATGTGTTATATGATCGAGTGTGGTGTATGGGCTGTGGTGACGAGCATCCATACACTGGCGTCTAGTATGACCGTGAGTCGTTGGAAAATGATATTTTGAGATATATTACAGGTGAATTGTTATTGTTCTCCCTTGTTGGGACTTGTTGTGAAGATAATTATTGATTGCCCTTGATGGGACGATTTATGAATTGTTGTTTCTTTCTCTGCCCTTAACTGTGATTGTTATTTGGGTGAGGAAGAGTGATAATGCATGAAGGGTGATGCCGTGCCATGTTTATTTATTTATGCACGAAGGTTAATGCCGTGCCATGTTTATTTATTGATTATGCACGAAGGATCATGCCGTGCCCTGTTATTTATTTATGCACGAAGGTTAATGCCGTGCCATGTTTATTTATTGATTATGCACGAAGGATCATGCCGTGCTCTGTTATTGAACCATGTACGAAGGATCATGCCGTACTATGGATGTGAGGATGAGAGTAAAAGCACGAAGGGTGATGCCGTGTACTTTATTTGTTTGTTTGGTGAGGATGAGAGTAAAAGCACGAAGGGTGATGCCGTGTACTTTATTTGTTTGTTTGGTGAGGATGAGAGTAAAAGCACGAAGGGTGATGCCGTGTACTTTATTTGTTTATTTGGTGAGGATGAGAGTAAAAGCACGAAGGGTGATGCCGTGCAATTGCTTGCTATTTCTTGAAGTGATATTATTCGTGTTTACATTATACTTTGTTTTCTTTGTGAATTTATTAACTCTGTGGTTAATTGTTGAATTCTTTAAGATATTCCTTATTGTGTTATTACTTGATTATTTCTTGTTATTTTGTGGTACACATATATATATTGAATTGCACAGGGTTATGTGAGTGTCTGGTCCTAGGCTTGTCACTACTTCGCCGGGATAGGCCAGGCACTTACCAGCACATGGGGTCGGTTGTGCTGATGCTACACTTCTGTGTGTTTTTGCACAGGTCCAGGTTACGATCAGGAGGAGCAGCAGCAGTAAATAGATTGCGTGGGAGTTGATCACATTTGAGACCGAGGTAGCTTGCAGACGTCCGCAGGCCCGGCGTCTCTTTCTTTATTTATGTTAATAGCTGTAGTCTCATTGTTCCGAGACAAACAGAATTATGTTATATTTCCTTCAGACTTTTATGTGTAGTATTCCATAGTAGTTTGTGAGTTGGTGACTCCAAGTCTTGGGTAGAGGATTTCGGTATGATTTTACCTTGTGATTTGTTATTTCCATTTCGATAAAGTATTCCGCATTTATTTAATTAAAATTGTGTTAAAAACAGGATAGTATGAATACAGTGGCTTGCCTAGCTACCACGAGTAGGCGCCATCACGATCCCGATATTGGGGGAAATTCCGGGTCGTGACAAGTTGGTATCAGAGCACTAGGTTACATAGGTCTCACCACTCACGAACAAGCTTAGTAGAGTTTGAGAGGTAGGTACGGAGACGTCTGTACTTGTCCTCCAGAGTCTATTGAGTTAGGAAAAAGTCTCTCATTTGTTCTTTCTTGTCGTGCGACTTGTTCCTCAATTACCGATTGAATTTCTATTCTGTCCTTTCGCGGATGGTAAGGACACGCGCTTCTTCGTCCGCCGACCAGCAGCCCGAGCCCCGGGCAGCTCCCGTGAGGGGCGAGGGCCGAGGCCGTATCGCAGGCCGTGGTAGGGGTAGAGCTCGGCCCCGGGCAGCTACTCCAGAGGTGGAGCCTTAGATTGAGATTGACGAGGAGGTTCCGGTTCCAGCAGCCCCAGTGGGCCCAGCTGAGGTCCCGGGAGAGGCTTTAATTACCCCGCATCTCCGGGATGCTTTGGTCGGAATAGCGGGATTCGCGGACGAGCATTGCCGGAGCCGGGTTTATTATCGGCTGCCCCGCCTACTTCTCGGTCGGAGGAGGGGCCCGGACTCCTATCGCTCATACTCCGGAGCCGGTAGCTCCTCGACCCTCGAGCACCGGTGATCCGGCCGACCGTGGCCACTCGATGCTGGTACCACGGCTCATGCCGGTGATGGAACGGCCATGACTTACGATTCGTTATGGAGGCTTGATCGGTTCTCCAAGCTATTTACCACTACTTTCGGTGGAGCCACATCAGAGGATCCTCGGGACTTTTTATTCGGTTGCCATGAGATTCTCAAGACTATGGGGATTGTGGAGACAAACGGAGTTGACTTCGGTACCTTCAGACTTGCAGGATCCGCCAAGACTTGGTGGAGAGATTATTGCTCGACTCGACTAGCAGGGTCCCCAACTTTATCATGGGACCAGTTTGCGGAACTATTTATGGAGAAGTTTCTCCCTGCTACTCAGCGGGATGTACTTCGGAGGCAGTTTGAGCGCCTCCATCAGGGCACTATGACAGTTACACGGTATGAGACGAGATTTGTCGATTTGGCTCGTCATGCAGTGGTGATACTTCCCACGGAGCGGGAGAGGGTCCGCATGTTTATAGATGGGCTTAATCAGCCGATTAGACTCCAGATGGCTTTGGGCGTGGGGAGTGACATATCATTTCAGGAGGCAGCCAATGCAGCACGTAGAGTTGAGATGGCTCTTGCTAGAGGAGGCGGTTATTCTTCAGATAAGAGACCTCGTCATTCAGGCAGGTTTGGTGGTTCTTCCTCTGGTGGCAGAGAATCCTTTGATAGAGGCCAGCCTTCCAGGCCTTTTCATTCCGCCCTTCAGGCTTCACAGGGTGGACCAGGTGATCGTGGTTTTCGGGGGCATTATTCAGACTAGCCTCCTATTAATGCTCAGCCTCTTCAGAGTGTTCGTGGAGGCCATTCGGGTCGTCACGGCCAGCGGCCCTATCAGTCCAAGAGTTGCTACGATTGTGGCGACCCGGGTCATTTTATCGGGAATTGCCCTATAGCGGCGGGCAACTCTCGGCAGCGAGGTCCTCGTCCCATGATTCGAGCCCCGACCGACCCTCGGCCTGCCCAGCCAGCCGCAGGCGGGGGTAGAGATTATAGAGGTGGAGGTCGAGACCGTAGAGGTGGAGACCGTCCGGCGAGAGGTAGAGGTCAGGCCGGCTGATGGTCGTCCTAGAGACGCAGCTCAGAGGGAGGTGCGGATCCCCGATTCTATGCTTTACCAGCCGGGCCAGAGGCAGAGGCATCAGATGCCGTGATTACAGGTACTATTCTTGTGTGTGGCAGAGGTGCTTCAGTATTATTTGACCCGGGATCTACATATTCCTATGTGTCTTCCTACTTCGCACCGTATTTGGTCGTGCCCGCCTATGCTCTGGATATTCCAGTTTATGTGGCTACACCAGTGGGTGACTCCATTGTAGTCGATCGGGTGCATCGTTCGTGCGTAGTTATATTTGGGGGTCTTGAGACCCGTGTTGATCTGTTGCTTTTGGATATGGTAGATTTTGATGTCATATTGGGGATGGACTGGTTGTCCCCATACCATGCTATTCTTGATTGCCATGCTAAGACGGTGACCTTAGCCTTGCTAGAATCACCCCGATTAGAGTGGAAGGGTACCTCAAGCCACTCCGTTCGCACTGTTATTTCTTATGTTAAGGCTCGACGTATGGTCGAGAAGGGGTGTCTAGCTTATTTGGCTTATGTTCGTGATTCCAGCGCAGAAGTTCCTTCCATTGATTCAGTCCCTATTGCACGGGAGTTTCCCGAGGTTTTTCCTTCAGACCTGCCGGGCATGCCACCCGACAGGGATATTGATTTCTGTATTGATCTGGCACCGGGTATTCAGCCCATCTCTATTCCACCCTATCGTATGGCCCCGCCGGAACTAAAAGAGTTGAAAGATCGGTTGCAGGACCTTCTTGAGAAGGGCTTTATCAGGCCCAGTGTTTCCCCCTGGGGAGCACCTGTATTATTTGTAAAGAAGAAGGATGGCTCGATGCGGATGTGTATTGATTACCGGCAGTTAAACAAGGTGACTATCAAAAATAAATATCCACCGCCGAGGATTGATGATTTGTTTGACCAGCTCCAGGGAGCGAGGGTATTCTCTAAGATAGACTTGAGGTCAGGCTACCATCAGCTGAAGATCAGGGCGGCTGACATTCCTAAGACGACCTTTCGCTCTAGATATGGGCATTATGAGTTCTTGGTCATGTCCTTCGGGTTGTCCAATGCCCCAGCAGCATTCATGGAGTTGATGAATCGGGTATTCAGGCCTTACTTAGATCTGTTCGTGATAGTCTTCATAGATGACATCCTGGTGTACTCCCGCAGCCAGGAAGAGCACGAGCAACACCTCAGAGTGGTTCTTCAGACTCTGAAAGATAATCAGCTATATGCCAAATTTTCTAAATGTGAGTTCTGGCTGAGTTCGGTAGCATTTCTGGGTCACATTGTATCAGTGGAAGGTATTCAGGTAGACCCAAAGAAGATTGAGGCAGTCCAGAATTGGCCTCGACCAGCTTCAATGACTGAGATCCGGAGTTTCTTGGGATTAGCAGGTTACTACCATCGTTTTGTAGAGGGGTTTTCTTCTATCGCAGCCCCGATGACCAGGTTGACCCAGAAGAGTGTCCAGTTTTAGTGGTCAGAGGAGTGTGAGGCGAGCTTTCAGAAGCTCAAGACAGCCTTGACCACCGCACCAGTGTTGGTACTACCTACAGGTACAGGGCCTTATACAGTTTATTGTGACGCATCTCGTACAGGGCTTGGAGCGGTATTGATGCGGGATGGTAAGGTTATCGCTTATGCTTCGAGGCAGTTAAAGATACATGAGAAGAATTATCCAGTTCATGATCTTGAGTTAGCAGCAGTGGTTCATGCCTTAAAGATCCGGAGGCATTATCTATATGGTGTGACATGTGAGGTGTACACTGATCACAAAAGCCTACAGTACTTGTTCAAGCAAAAGGAGTTGAATCTACGACAGCGGAGATGGATAGAGTTGCTAAAAGACTATGATGTTACTATCTTATATCACCCAGGTAAGGCAAATGTGGTGGCCGATGCATTGAGTAGAAAGTATGCCAGCATGGGTAGTCTTGCATATATTCCGGTCAATCGGAGACCATTAGCTCTAGATGTCCATGCCTTAGCCAACCGGTTCGTGAGATTAGACATTTCTGAGCCTAGCAGAGTGTTAGCCTGCACGGCCGCTCGTTCTTCTTTATTAGAGCGTATCCGTGAGAGGCAATTTGATGATCCTCGTTTGCGTGAGTTGAGAGATACAGTACAGCGGGGAGGTGCCACACAGGTAAACCTAGATGATGATGGGGTATTGAAATTGTAGGGTCGAGTTTGTGTACCCAATGTCGAAGGGATTTGAGAGTTGATCTTAGCAGAGGCCCACAGTTCACGGTATTCTATTCACCCAGGCGCCACGAAGATGTATCAGGACTTGCGACAGCACTATTGGTGGCGCGGAATGAAGAAAGATATCGTTGCGTATGTCGCTCGGTGTCTAAATTGTCAGCAGGTGAAATATGAGCACCAGAGACCTGGTGGTGTATTCCGGAGGATTGAAATTCCCGAGTGGAAATGGGAGCGGATCACTATGGACTTCGTTACTGGACTTCCTTTGACTCGGAGGAAATTTGATGCTATTTGGGTCATTGTTGATAGGTTGACCAAATCAGCACACTTTATTCCAGTATCTGTCTCCTACTCGTCGGAGAGGTTAGCGGAGGTTTACATTAGGGAGATTGTTCGTCTCCATGGGGTGCCAGTATCTATTATCTCTGATCGGGGAACGCAGTTTACCTCGCGGTTCTGGAAAGCGGTCCAGCAGGAGTTAGGCACCCAGGTTCAGTTGAGTACGGCATTTCATCCTCGGACGGATGGCCAGTCCGAGAGGACTATTCAGATTCTTGAGGACATGCTTCGAGCCTGTGTTATTGATTTCGGAGGCTCGTGGGATCGGTTTCTACCATTAGCAGAGTTCGCCTACAATAACAGTTACCAATCTAGCATCCAGATGGCTCCGTATGAGGCGTTGTATGGTAGGCGATGTCGATCACCGGTCGGATGGTTTGAACCGGGAGAGGCTCGGTTGTTGGGTACAGACTTAGTTCAGGAGGCCTTGGATAAGGTCAAGACTATTCAGGAGAGATTGCGTTCAGCTCAGTCCAGGCAGAAGACTTATGCGGATCGTAAGGTTCGAGATGTAGATTTCATGGTTGGTGAACGAGTATTGCTCCGAGTGTCGCCTATGAAGGGCGTGATGAGGTTTGGGAAGAAGGGCAAGCTCAGCCCTAGGTATATTGGCCCATTTGAGATTCTAGACGGAGTGGGAGGGGTGGCTTACAGATTAGCTTTGCCGCCTAGCTTATCAGCCGTGCATCCAGTTTTTCATGTATCTATGCTTCGGAGATACCACGGCGATCCCACACATGTGTTAGACTTCCAGTACTGTCCAATTGGACAATGATCTATCTTACGAGGATGAGCCGGTGGCTATTCTAGACCAGCAGGTTCGACGGTTGAGGTCGAAGAGTTATCCTTCTGTGCGCGTTCAGTGGAGAGGTCAGCCTCCTGAGGCATCGACCTGGGAGTCCGAGTCTGATATGCGGAGCCGCTACCCACACTTGTTTCCTGACTCGGGTACTTCTTCTTTTGTCCGTTCGAGGACGAACGGTTGTTTTAGAGGTGGAGATTGTGACGACCCAAAGGGTCATCACTTATTTAATTAATCATTTCGAGCTTCTGAGGCCTTGAAAACCTCATTCTATGTTGCCTCGATTTACGTGCACGATCCGAGCATGTAGCCGGAAAGATTTTGTGATAGAAATTATGAATTCTATGGGAAATTTGGATAAAAATGATATTAATATTGATATGGTTGACATCGGTCAACATTTTTGGTAAACGGATCCGGACCCGAGATTTGATGGTCCCGAGAGGTCCGTAGGAAAATATGGGACTTGGACATGCGTCCGGAGTCGAATTCCTGAGGCCTAGAGCCCAAGTTATGAATTTTTATGTGAAATTGTTTTTGATGCAATTATTAAAGGAAATAAATTAATTGACCTTGGTATCGGGCTCGTATTTTGGTTCCGACGCCCGGTACAAGTCTTAAATATTATATATGTGATTTCGGTAAAGTTTGGTGACATTTGGATGTCGTTTGAGATGTTTTGGACCTTGAGTCCCAAGTTTGAAAGTTTTGAAAACTAAAGGTATGAAAATCATGCATTTGAGGCTTGATTTGATGAAAATGAGGTGATATTGGCGATGTGATCGCACGAACAAGTTCATAATGTGTTTTTAAGGTTATGTGCATATTTGGTTTGGAGCCCCGAGGGCTCGGGTGAACTTTGGATAGGCCACGAGATCAATTTTTCATGTTAGAAGTTGCTGTCTGCAACTGGTCTGCAGAGTTCGCAAATGCGAACAATAGTTCGCAAATGCGAACTCCCCACTATTCTGCAGAGTTCGCAAATGCGAACAATAGTTCGCAAATGCGAACTCCCCTCTATTGTGTCTGTGTTCGCAAATGCGAACAATAGTTCGCAAATGCGAACTTGACCCTACTGTGCCTGTGTTCGCAAATGCGAGCTATAGTTCGCAAATGCGAACTGGCCACTATTCCGCCTGGGTTCGCAAATGCGAACAATAGTTCGCAAATGCGAACCTCCCCATATTTAGCTTGTGTTCGCAATTGCGAACAATAGTTCGCAAATGCGAACTTCCCAGTTTTGCCTTGGCTTCGCAAATGCGAAGAAAAGTTCGCAAATGCGAACTTCCCACCCTTAGCTTATTTTTCAAACTCCAGAAATTGGTCGGGGTTCGCAATTGCGAACCCATGTTCGCAAATGCGAACACAGAGACCTGAAAAACACGAATTTCAGTCATTTCTTCACATTTTACAAAACCAAAACACCCATTTGCGATTATTCAAGGATTTCTTCTTCATCAAAACGATTGTAAGTCACTTTTTACTTAATTCTTTCAATTCCTAACATCATTAAACATGTTTTTCATAAGAAATCAAAGATTTTCATGGTAAAATTCTTGTTTTTGTTAGAAAATAGGGTTTTTTCATAAATTGGGAATTGGACCTCGAATTGAGGTCCGATTTTGAAACAAATTATATATATGAACTCGTGGGGAATGGGTAACCGGATTTTGGTCCTAACCCCGAATTCCGACCATGTGGGCCCGGGTTGAAATTCACTATTCATGGCAGAATGTTGTAAAAGTTGTATTTGGTATTAAGAATTAGTTTGTTGAGTAGAATTGATGATATTAAATCAATTGTGTATAGATACGGTTGGATTGGAGCCAAATTGAAAGAAAAGACATTTCCACGGAGTGAATTGTTCATAAGCATTCGAGGTAAGTGTTTGTTCTATCCTAGCTTGAGGGAATAGGATTATGTGTTATGTGTTATGTGATCGAGTGCGGTGTATGGGCTGTGGTGACGAGCATCCATACACTGGCGTCTAGTATGACCGTGAGTCGTTGGAAAATGATATTTTGAGATATATTACGGGTGAATTGTTATTGTTCTCCCTTGTTGGGACTTGTTGTGAAGATAATTATTGATTGCCCTTGATGGGACGATTTATGAATTGCTGTTTCTTTCTCTGCCCTTAACTGTGATTGTTATTTGGGTGAGGAAGAGTGATAATGCACGAAGGGTGATGCCGTGCCATGTTTATTTATTTATGCGTGATTGTTATTTGGGTGAGGAAGAGTGATAATGCACGAAGGGTGATGCCGTGCCATGTTTATTTATTTATGCACGAAGGTTAATGCCGTGCCATGTTTATTTATTGATTATGCACGAAGGATCATGCCGTGCCCCGTTATTGAACCATGTACGAAGGATCATGCCGTACTATGGATGTGAGGATGAGAGTAAAAGCACGAAGGGTGATGCCGTGTACTTTATTTGTTTGTTTGGTGAGGATGAGAGTAAAAGCACGAAGGGTGATGCCGTGTACTTTATTTGTTTGTTTGGTGAGGATGAGAGTAAAAGCACGAAGAGGGTGATGCCGTGTACTTTATTTGTTTATTTGGTGAGGATGAGAGTAAAAGCACGAAGGGTGATGCCGTGCAATTGCTTGCTATTTCTTGAAGTGATATTATTCGTGTTTACATTATACTTTGTTTTCTTTGTGAAATTATTAACTCTGGTTAATTGTTGAGATTCTTTAAGATACTCCTTATTGTGTTATTACTTGATTATTTCTTGTTATTTTGTGGTACACATATATATATTGAATTGCACGGGTTTATGTGAGTGTCTGGTCCTAGGCTTGTCACTACTTCGCCGGGATAGGCCAGGCACTTACCAGCACATGGGGTCGGTTGTGCTGATGCTACACTTCTGTGCGTTTTTGCACAGGTCCAGGTTACGATCGGGAGCAGCAGCAGCAGTAAATAGATTGCGTGGGAGTTGATCACATTTGAGACCGAGGTAGCTTGCAGACGTCCGCAGGCCCGGCGTCTCTTTCTTTATTTATGTTAATAGCTGTAGTCTCATTGTTCCGAGACAAACAGAATTATGTTATATTTCCTTCGGACTTTTATGTGTAGTATTCCATAGTAGTTTGTGAGTTGGTGACTCCAAGTCTTGGGTAGAGGATTTCGGTATGATTTTACCTTGTGATTTGTTATTTCCATTTCGATAAAGTATTCCACATTTATTTAATTAAAATTGTGTTAAAAACAGGATAGTATGAATACAGTGGCTTGCCTAGCTACCACGAGTAGGCGCCATCACGATCCCGATATTGGGGAAAAATCCGGGTCGTGACAGTTCATCATTTGGGCATTTGTACAAAAAGTTATGATGGATTTATTGAAGGCGGGTAATGTTGTGTTTTGCGGCAGAGGCAAATCGATGTTGCTGAATGCCATTTATAAGTCGCATTTGACAACTGCGACTTGCCTGGACATATTACAAAACACGAGTTTCAGGTATTTTTAACATATTTGGAGCTATGAAGTTTGGATTGAGGCGATGTTTAGGCGATTTTCACCATATGGATTGGGGTTAGTGATTCTATCTCGATTTTGGTTGAAATACATGAATCTATTGTTGTTTTTATCATGAAATTAGTGAATTGAATTGAAAATGGTATAAATTCTCTATACCTTAGATTTCAGATTTGGAGGTCGATTTGCTGTTGGAATTTAGTAATTTTGGTATGGTTGGACTCGTGATTGAATGGGTGTTCGTATCTTGTAACTTTCATTGGATTCCGAGATGTGGGCCCCACGGGCAATTTTGAGTTAACTTTTGGATTTTTAATGGAAATGTAGTAATTCATACAGAATTAATTCCTATAATTTTTATTGACTGAATCGAATTGTTTATGGCTAGATTTTAGAATTTCGGGCATGAGCTCGCGAGGCAAAGGCGTGTTAGAATTTTGAATTGGTTGCAAAGCGAGGTATGTGTTTGGTCTAACATTAGCTTGAGGCATTAGGAGTTGTGTCCTATTTGTTAGGTATTATTTGTGGAATACGGCGTATAGGCATGGTGACGAGTATTTATACGTTGGTGTCAAGCATGCTCGCGAGTCTTGTATAATAATTGTTATGACTCCATTGTGGTATATTGCGCTTCATGTGTTATTAATATTATTGTTCCCTTGTTGACATGTTTGTTTAATATTATTTTTCCCTTGCCGGGATGTTTGTTTGATATTATTGTTCCCTTGCTGGGATGTTTGTTTTGAAAGTATTGTTCCCTTGCCAGGATGTTTGTTTAATATTATTATTCCCCTTGCTAGGACGTATAGGTTATTGTTGTTGCTCCCTTGCAGGAAATTAATTGTTTACTTGTATTCTCCCTTGCGGGGATAGTTGAGTTGGTAATTTGTACCCTTGTCGGGTAAATCATTGTATTATCAAATTTTCGTTATTGGGATCCTCCCTCGAAACACTGATATATTATGAAATGGGATCGTGTGGAATGCCAACCACTTATATATAATGAAATGTGGTCGTGGGGTACGTCGACCACTTATATATTATAACATGGGATCATATCGCACGCCGACCACTTATATATTATGAAATGGGATCGTGTGTCATGCCGACTACTAATATATCATGAAATGGAATCGTGTGGCACACGACTACCACTTATATATTATGAAATGAGATCGTGTGGCACACCGACCACTTATATATTATGAAATGGGATCGTGTGGCACACCGATCACTTTTTATTAAATGGGATCGTGTCGCACGCCGACCACTTATATATTATGAAATGGGATTGTGTGGCACGTCGATCACTTATATATTATGAAATGGAATCGTGTGGCACACCGACCACTTATATATTATAAAATGGGATCGTGGGGCACGCCAACCACTTATATATATATGAATGGGATCGTGTGGTATGCCTACCACAAGATATAATAAAGTGGGAGCGGGTGGTACGCCTAACACAAGATATAATGAAATATGATATGGTGGTACGCCTACCATAAGATATAATAAAATGGGAGCGGTTGGTGTGCCTACCACGAGATACATGAAATGGGAGCAGGTGGCACGCTTGCCATGAGATACAGGGAATGGGATCGGGTTGCACACCTGCAACAAGATGTGAAAAGGAATCGAAATCTGCCTTTGTTTTCCTTATTATTGACAGTGGTCCGATTTATTGATTTCTCGTATTAAAGGTAATAATTCATTCGATATTGTACTTCAATTGGAAAGGGTTATCAAATGATTTCTAAAATAACTTTGTCTTTACTTGTTGGTTTCCTATTTGGGTTTATATTAAGTAAATGAGTCTCTTTGAACACTCTTAATTGTATTGGGTTATAGTCCCTATGAATTGAGTAACATGAGAATGTTGTTACGAAATGTGAGACATAAACATGTGGTCACAAAGTGTCGGGAAAAATATGATGATTTTTATTAATGACAGATTATGATATAGGCACTAGGTGCCGGGGAAACTATTATGGTTTCATTTAATGGAACGTGAGTTGCTCGTGCGGTTATAATATAAATATGGCCACGAGATGCCATAAAATATGAAAGTGGGTCGAGGCCTATATTATTATGATTATGAAATGAGGCGTCACAAGGTGACCTTTACTCAAAAGAATTATATTCGAAAGATACTTATTTGAAAGATATTTATTTGTAGGAAATATATTCAAAATATATATTCATTGAAAAGCATATTATCTCAGAGATTATTACTGAAGGCAAACCGTATAAATAATGACGTCATATCTTCTAGGCATGAACAATAGCAGCTAACTCGAGATCATGTACAGGATAATTCTTCTCATATACCTTCAACTGTCTGGACACATAGGCAATCACATTACTGTCCTGCATCAATACCGCTCCAAGGACAATTCTTGAGGCATCATAATAGACAGTATAATACCCTACACCTATAGGCAATATCAAAACTGGGGCTGTAGTCAAAGCTCTCTTGAGCTTCTTAAATCTCGCCTCGCACTCTTTCGTCCACTGGAATAGAGCACCCTTCTGGGTCGGCCTGGTCATAAGAATAGCTAAAAACACCTCAATAAATCGATGCTAATAACTCGCCAAGATAAGAAAACTACAAATCTTTATCGCTAAGGATGGTCTGGGCTAACTCTGAACTGCTTCCACTTTTTTCGGATCCACCTTTATCCCCTCACTAGATACCACGTGACCCAAGAATGCCATAAAATCCAACCAAAACTCACATTTCCAGAACTTTGCATATAACTTCTTTTCACTCAGAGTCTGAAGCACCACCCTCAGATGCTACTTATAATCTTCCCAACTCCAGGAATACACTAAAATATCATCAATAAAGACAATGACAAATGAGTCAAGATATGGTCGGAACACACTGTGCATCAAATGTGTGAAGGTTGGTGGGGCATTGGTTAGCCCAAATGACATAACAAGGAACTCGTAATGATCATACCAAGTCCTGAAAGTAGTCTTCAGGATACCTGGCTCCTGAATCTTCAACTGATGGTACCCTGAACGTAAGTCAATCTTAGAAAACACTCGTTCACCTTATAGTTGGTCAAACAAATCATCAGTACGAGGCAAAGTACAACAGTTCTTCACTATAACTTTATTCAATTGACAATAATCAATGAACATACACATAGAATCATCCTTCTTCTTCACAATCAAGATAGGAGCACCCTCACAGTGATATACTGGGCCTAATAAAACCTTTATCAAGTAACTCTTGTAACTGATCCTTCAGCTTAGGAGGAGCCATGCGATACGGAGGAATAGAAATGGGCTGAGTGCCCGGCAAAAGATCAATGCCAAAATCATCTCTATCGGGCGGCATGCCCGGAAGGTCAGCTGGAAACACATGAGAAAAATCTCATACTACTAGGACTGAATCAATTGTATGGGTATCAATACTGACATCTCTCACATAAGCTAGATACACGTCACATCCCTTCTCAACCATTCACTGAGCCTTAATGAAAGAAATAACTCTACCGGGAGTGTGATCTAAAGCACCCTCCACTCAACAAACGGTATACCTAGCATAGCCAACGTTATTGTTTTGGCTTGACAATCTAGAATAGCATAATGGGGCGACAACCAATCCATGCCCAAGATAATATCGAAATCTAAAATGCCGAGCAACATTAAATCAACTCTGGTCTCAAAACTACTAAGAGTAACCAAAAACGACCGATAAATGCTGTCCACAATAAGAGAATCTCCCACGGGAGTAGAAACATAAAAATGGGAACTCAAAGAATCCCGAGATACACCCAAATGTAGAGCAAAATAAAAAGACGCATCAGAATAAGTGGAGCCTGGATCGAATAGAGCCAATATCTCTATGAGAAACCAGGACAATACCTATGATGATAGAATCAGACGAAACCGCCTCGGTACAGGCAGGAAGGGCGTAGTATCTGGCCTGACCTCCCTCTCTAGGGAGACCTCTACCTCCCCGATCTCTACCTCCAACTGGCTGAGCAGATGGGGTAGCAACTGGAGTTATAACCATAGCATGAGAACTCTTCTACCTCCTATGTTTTGGGCAATCCCTCACCTTATGGAATGTGTAACCACACTCAAAACAAGCTCTGGAAGAACGTGGTGGTTGTGACTGGCTCGGGCTAGGTCTGCTGGACTAACCACCAAAAGCACCTCGCGTAAGAGGTGCACTAGATACTGGAGGTGCATAATAAGGCTCTTGAGGCCCAGGAGGAGATGGAATACCACCGACTGCTGGAAGAGCTGAATGAATGAGGCGAATTATATAACCCCTACCATGACGACCTGCAGCTAGGGCACGGGCACCAGAACAATGGCCTGATTCTCGAGACCTCTTGGCCTTCCTCTCCTCTCTATCCCTAGTATCCATACCTCAATCCTTCTTGAAATTGTCACCACCTGTTGATAAGAAATATCTATCTCCAACTCACGAGCCATGCTAGACCTGATGCTGGGAATAAGACCCTCAATAAAAACTAGCGAACCCTCTCGCAAACAGTAGAAACCAAAGCTGGGGCATGTCTAGCCAAGCTAGTGTAACATACTGCATACTCCGAGACAATCATAGTTGTGAGCACGCGATTTTTGCACCGGGCAAATAATTCCAAAATCAAAATAAATATATTTTTGAGTGCAATTACTTGTTTTGTTTGAAATTAGCTATACTTCATGTGTTTGAATAAATAGAAATTAGAAAAATCAAAAAAAATTAGGCTCGGTAATTATCTTGTTTTAATTAATTAGTTTAAAGAAGAAAATTAGCAAAAAATAGTTCTCAATAGCGGAAATTAGGAAAAATAGTAGAAAAATTGCAAAAAATACTAAATAATTAGGTTAAATAGGAAATTAGATTTTCATAATATTCCATAAAAGAAAAGAAAAAAAAGTATAAAAGAAAATACATAAAAAATAATTAAAATCAGAAAAAATGTAAAAATATATGTAAGCTTAATAAATTGGGTTTATTAAAACCCATGTGTTCAGCCCAGTGATGTGGCCCAAAAGTGTGGCCCGTCTGATCCCAAAGAAGACACAATCCTCACCGTCCGTCTTATTTGATCCAACGGCCCCAATAATTAGTGGTTTGGTTTTAATTAATTAATTGTGATGATCAATCTCGGCCATCTTTTTAAGTTGATCCAATGGTCGAAGCCTTCGATCTCTTTTTAGTAACGCACGCACGAGCCGTCGATTTTCATCAATCGGACTGCCAGGATCACCTTAGCTTTATCGCCTATAAAAGGCTTATGTCTGAAGGAGACCGGCCACTTCTTCAAATCATCTAACCCTAGCCGCCCCCCATGCTTCTCCTCTCATCGCCTTCATCATCTTCAGACTTTAACCGGCCATGGCGGCCACCACTCTTCACGGTGGTCGCCGGCCTTCCTACTCCTTTCTCTCTTCTGCTCCTCCTTCTTCTCTTCCTTCTACATCAAAGCCCCAGAAAAATAGGCCCTTTCCTTTGAAACTCCGGTCACCAGAACTCCGCCGGTGACCACCAAACAACGAGAACCGTCCCCAAACCAATGCCATTCGATCCCTTTCATCTTGATCTATCCAACCGTACCACCCACATCCCTCGAAGATCCCTGGAACTTCTCGAATATCCAAAAAGAATTCGCCGGAAACCTAACTCCGGCGACCCCCTAAATTCAAACCTCTTCAAGCCTTATCTTTTACCCTCCCAAACATCCCTCTGCAACTCAAAACTCATAAAGGCTTCGTCTTGAAGTCCAAATAAGAAGAGCCAGAAACAAAAATGAAGAAAAGAAATGAGAAAAAGGGAAAATGAAACGGAAAAAAGGGAATAATAGGGTTTGAGAGAGAGTTCGAGAGAGAATGAGTAAAAGTGAAAGAAGAAGGGAAGCTCAGGGGACATGCCCTGCAAGCTAAGTGCTCCCTTCCCTCTTTGTGTTTAGTTTTTCTGTTTACTTCATGTTTCTTTTTTGTTTTATCATGTCTTGTTTAGTCCGATGCATGTATTAGGGTTATTTTGTGTTTTTGTTTGTTTCTCTTGTTTAAAGATTTGATCTTGATATCCATGTTCTTCTTTCTCTTCTGTTTCTGTTAGGTTTTTTATCTTGTTGGTTTTTCGATATCTCTTTTGTTTTTCTCCATGTTTAAGTTTTAGTGTTAGTTGTTTGACATTCATCCTTCTTCATCTTTAAATCAGATTTTCCTTTTGTTAGATTTACTGTTCTGCTCATCTGATAATCACATGAATTAGTTCTGGTTCTTCTTAAGTTTAGCTGTGTGATTCCCATTCTCCTTCATCTGTTATGTTAAGGTTTCTTGTGGTAGTTCATGGTATCTCTTCTGTTATCCTCACCTGTTAGATAGCATGCTTAAAATTGGGGTTTTGAACCCCTGAAATCTGAGTTAAGTGACTCTGCTCCTTTATGTCACTTTCACATGATAGCTTTAGGTTTCTTCTTCACTGTTTATCCATGTTCTCCTGCTCTTCATCTTCATCATGGTAGGCATTTGGAAAAGTTCTAGATTTAGGGGGGTCTAGTTGATATCATTCTCATGTTATTCTGTTAGATCCATTGTTCTTGCGTTTGATATAGGCTATGCCTCATTTCTCTTGACTGTTTTGTGAGATTTAGCCTCTATGAGTCTATATCCATGAACTTTAAGTACTCTGGGTTTTTCATTGAATCATCTAACATGAATTGGTTGTAATTAAGTCTGTTTGATGTCAATTAACACTTTGATGCATGAAATTGAGTCATGAGAGTTGATTAATTAAAATTCATCATTATCAAACTTCCCTCTAAGTTTTAATTGATTGATGAACAATGTTTGGTTTCATGTGACTATGTGTGCAATTGTATGTTGAAATGACTGAGTTTGCAATAGTTTGTATGTTAGTGAACATTGTTAGTGTCTATCACACTTTAGGGGAATTGGTTATAGTTGTTAGTGTTAGGCTTCATAAAATGGTTAGTTTTGAAATAAGTTAAAACTGAAAATCACAAAAATAGGTCACAAGTTAAATAAGTGATCAGAGTGGTCAAGTTTGCAATTGACCTACTCTGTTAGGTCCCTCACACTGACCAACACTTAAAAGTTGGCTAGTTGTGTAATGACTGGTTAAGTCTGCAAAGGCAGACTTGCCCAGGCTCTGTTTGAGCCCTGAATTTTAGGTGGCTAGGTCTGCAAAGACCTTTAGTCCAGCCTATGTTCAGTAATTGGGCTTCATTTGCCCAGGCTAAGTCTCAACTTGAGACTGGCCATTAGTTAAACAGTCAGATTGCTTTAATTAAGCAGGCTAGTCCTGCAATTTAGTCTAATTAACCTTAAAATCACAAAAAATAGGATATTAAGCAACAATTGGCCTAAGAGTGGTCAACCTAGCAAAAGGTTGACCAACTCTATAAGGCCCTAACACACAATCCACCTTAAAAAGGGGCTGGTTGTGCAAAATGGCTAAGTCTGCAAATGCAGACTTGCCCAGGCTCTCTTTTTGAGCCCTGAACACTAAGGTGGCCAAGCTTGCAAAGGCTTGGGCCCAGCCTATGTTCAGCAATTGGGTTTAATACCCAAGCTAAGTCTCAACTTGAGACTGGCTAGCTTTTAAATAGTTAATTCCAATAATAAAGCAGGCTAGACCTGCAATTAGTTTAAAACTGAAATAATTGGTCTTAATTAGCTGGAACTAAGTTAAAATGGGTTAAAATTGAAATACTTTCCTAAAGTAGACCTGGCCAGCCCTTAAATACCAATGCAATGGCTGGCTATTAGTTAAATAAAGTCCCAAAGTGCTGAAACCTGACCTAGGTAGGTCGGGTAAATCAGCAGTGTCCTTAGGGGCATAATTAGAAACCAAATAGGTAAAATAGTGAATAGTTTGAAACATAAGAGGGTAAGAGAGTCATTTGTACCCCTGATTTCTGCAATTTTGCAGAGATTTAAGGGTTTAATGGTCTCCCTAACATGGGAAATTTGTAAAAATCTTTAATCCTTAGGGCTACATTGGTAAAAGACCCATAAAAGGAATCTTTGGAACCTTCCAGCACATGCTGGAAGGGTTTCTGTTAACAGAATTTGGGGTCTAAGTGAATTTTTACAATTTTAAGAGGGGGAGAAGTGGGATTTAATCCCAGACTTTCTCCCCAAGTTTCAGCCCTTTGCCCAACTATATATACCCCTAAAAAGGGGCTGATGAGGGGTTCCAATCAATTTGATCTGAAATTCATTTAGGCTGCTTTTGATAAGAAAAATTTCAGAGTAAAAATAGCAATATAGCAGTAGTTTCTGGCATTTTTGAGTAAGAATTTGGTGAATTTCTTCTGTTTTTTTTGGGATTCCTTGCTCAAACTGGTCTGGATTTCTATTTGTCTTACTGTGGGATCTTCTTCTTGTTGTTGCTGTGTTGCCTTGCTCGTCTAGCATTAAAAGTCCACTGTTGCATTGTTGCTGAGTCCTTGCTGTTACTTATTTGCCTGATTTCCCTAGAACTCATCGGATTTTCTTGTTGATTCAGGTACACCTCTTTTTCCTTTGAAGCTATAATGGAATTGCTGAAATAGAAATAAAGTTCAAGTGTGATTCATATGTCATGATGCATTGCTGTAATTTAAGTTCTTCATAGCTATTTAGCATTAGCATAGATCTGTAGTAGCTTTCAGTTGTAGTGTAGCAGTAGGTAGTATCCGAAAAACAAAAATACAAAAATAACATTTGTAATAGCTAATATAATAGTAGTAGTATAGTATAGTCATGGTCATAAATCACTTAGCTAAATAGGTAAGAATCATAAAATGACACGAATCGATAGCAATAAGTCCAACTAACTCACGTAGGTAATAGGATTTGGAATTGGAAATCTGGATTCGAGTAAGTTTAAAGAGGGAACGACTTGTTTGAAGTAATAACTGAGTTAAAGACTGGCTTTGATAGTATTAATTTAGTTTGGCACGTATTAACGTCGGTAATTAATCTTATCTATGAGTTAGTATATAGATACAGACAAATCCAAAAGGAAAAGAATAGTTGAAACTGGTAAAATCATTTGCACCTAGGGTCTGTAACATTGCCTAAGCTGAGTTGTATTAAAACCAGTGATATAATCATGTATAAGTCCTTGAGTCAATCTTAGATAGTCTATAGTTAATTTGTTTAATTGTTCTTCAAGCTTCATACGTAATCGAATTATCTTTCCTCAGAATTAATTTGAATCTTAAAAGTTAGTCTGTTAGTTCTAGTTTATGGTGATAAATTGATGTATTGATTTCTCTTTACTAAATAAATAAAGTGCATTTTCGTTCCAGATGTGTATCTTTACTTTTTTTTACTGCAATCGTTATTATTGTTATTTAGTTTGGGCCGAATGTGTGTCAAGGGCCTGAACTATAGTGGGAAGCTGACTGGGCTGTCGAGTAAAAATCTGAAGACAGTTTGGGTCTCTAAGACCCGGGTAAACTCAATATTTGATTAATTAAGAGCGTAGAGGCCCAGGCCCAGGCCCAGTAAAGGCATCAACAATGGCCTGGGCCCAGTTCTGAAGTAGTAAATACGGATAAGGAAAAACCAATATAGATAATCTAGTACATACATATAAGATTGGGACTTTAAAATTAAATTGGGATGAGCTTTGTCCGACTTTAAACAAGCAGGGCCCCCATTTAGTAATAAGATAATAAAGTAGACTCGGGAAAGCTAATAGCGAATTCCATAGCTTCTCCCAAAGATTTAAAAGCCGATAAACATTATTTAGGGCACGATTTAACGCACTTTCCTTTGAACGAGTGTGCACTTGGTGCGACTCAAATCCAAATCCCGACAAAGCTAAAATACACTGAATGTCACAGGCGTACTGGTTGCGGTGTGATCGAGGCGTGTATTCGTGATGCCGCAAATTCCTTAAAAATAATATTTAAGTAAAAAAGCACTATACGTTGTTAAAATCTATGTTGAGTCAAACAAGAGTCGGGAACGACAATTGAGCGACCGTGCTAAAACCACGGAACCCGGGAATGCCTAACACCTTCTCCCGGGTTAATAGAGTTCCTTATCCGGATCTTTGCTTCGCCGACATTTTTAAGAGTCAAATTCCTCGGATTCGGGATTAACCGGTGTCTTGGGACACCATTATCTTTCTCAAGTGGCGACTCTGATTAATCTCAACAAAATCCTGAACCGATTGTCCTTTAATTGGAAAAACTCCTTCCTCTATGCTGTTATATCCGTTTCGGGTATTCGAGCGTCGAGGTATACCTTACAAGCGTATTTATATGCTTTTTCCCAAAGTGGGGTAGTAAAAAGGGAGGTGTGACCGCTCTGGCGACTCCACTGGAGATCCCAACCCCGAACTTCGGTTTCAGGGTTTAAGAACTCGAGCTCTTTAGAATTACCGTTCACGATATTGTTTGACTTCATTATATGATTTGAACAATATGCTATGTGCTTTATCGCTTTGATATTATATGGATTGTATATAAAAAATTGTGCCGAAAACCTTTCTCTCTTCACCCTCGGGGATGTGCTTACTGGTTGAGACTCCCCTTTCTGTTAAAGTCACCCTAAATTAAGAAAATAGAGGCCGGATAAGTTACAAAGCCGATTGACTCCGCGAGTCACCGGTACGTAGCCCCCTCCTCGATTCGAGTTGTCCGCTCGGGTACACGGTCTAGCATCCTATGAAACTGTAAGATTTTGAACATAGGTCTAGGACGATTATTTGCATCATATCTGACTTAGGGGACTCAACACAGGGGTTGGGTCCGTCTAGGACAGGTGACCCGGTATTGGAAAAGACCGAGCATGTTATGTGTTGCATTTTTATTGTCCTTGATCGTTATGCGGACGGCGAAAATCCCGAGGATAGAAAAATTGATGAAAAAGAGAAAAAAAGAGAGAGGAAAATAAAAGTTATAGAAAATAGGTATTCGGAAAATTTGAAAATCTGAAAAAAAAGGGTGGAACAATTTTTGTTCAAATAATTGGTCAAATAATCTGACCGAACTACGCAGGTTTGATTCTCGCCGCTAGGTGGGATACGTTGGCAACCCTCATCGGGTCCAACCACCCCTTTTTAAAAAAAAAATAAAAAAAAAAATGTCGAAGTTTTAGTTTTCAAAAAATCAAAGTGATGCTATTTTTGAAAATAGCCGAATGTTCTAAAAGGACGCCGGAAGGCTGTTTTTGCAAAAATGGCCACTTTGACTCTTTTCTTTTTGAATAATGACCTTGAAATATTCCTTATGGATATGTTGAAAGGCCACCCCTTTAAAAAAATCAAATAAAAAAAATGTGTGTTTTTGTCAATAAAATCAAAGTGATGCCATTTTTGAAAATAGCCGAATGTTCCGAAAGGACGCCGGAAGGCTGTTTTTGCAAAAATAGCCACTTTGAGTCATTTTTAATAATTTGCGGGCACAGCCTTGAAATATTCCATGCGGAAATATTGAAAGGCCGTAGCCTCAAAATCAAGTTTGGGTTCCCACCCCTTTTAAAAAAAATCAAAAAAAATGTGTGTGTTTTTGTCATAAAATCAAAGTGATACCGTTTTTGAAAATAGCCGAATGTTCCGAAAGGACGCCGGAAGGCTGTTTTTGTAAAAATAGCCACTTTGAGTCATTTTTAATAATTTGCGGGCACAACCTTGAAATATTTCATGCGAAAATGTTGAAAGGCCGTAGCCTCAAAATCAAGTTTGGGTTCCCACCCCTTTTAAAAAAATAAAAAAAAATATGCGTTTAATTTTGTTAATAAAATCAAAGTGATGCCGTTTTTGATAATAGCCGAATGTTCCAAAAGGACGCCGGAAGGCTGTTTTTGCAAAAAATAGCCACTTTGAAACATTTTTAATAATTTGCGGGCACAGCCTTGAAATATTCCTTGTGGAAATATTGCAAGGTCATACCGCAAAATCAAGTCCGGGTTCACACCCTTTTGCAAAAATAACCAAAAAATGTCAAATTTTTTATTTTGTTATAAATAAGTCGGGTGATGCTATTCTTGCTTAAAATAAGCCGAATGTCCCTCAAAAGGACGCCGGAAGGCCATTTTTGCACGAATAGCCACTTTGAGTCATTTTAAATAATTTGCGGGCATAGCCTTGAAATATCCCCTCGCGGAAATGTCGAAAGACCGTATCCGCAAAATCAATTTTTGAGCCATCACTCAACTTTACAAAAATAATCACTTTATCAAATAAGCCATTACATGGCCAGAATTTTGCTGAAATAGCCACATTTTTGCATTTTAACTTCCTCAGTCTTGTGTTGGCCTGTGTCGGTGCTGAACGATGCCCCATAGGCCCCAGGATAAAAATTTTAAATTTGCATCTTCTTAAATAAAATTTTGCAAAAAGAGCCACTTTGTCCAAATAAGCCATTACATGGCCAATTTATGAAAAATAGTCTTGTGTTGGTTTATGGCGATGCCGAACGATGCCCCATGAGCCACAGGATAAAAATATTTTCAAGTTTATCTTTCTTAAATAAATTTTGCAAAAATAGTCATTTTGTCAAATAAGCCTTTATGTGGCCAATTTTGTAGAAATAGTCATAATTGACACAAAAAATATTCTTATTCTTGTAGAAATATCCTACACAAGTTTACAATTGGAGTCGGCTTCTATAATTTTCCTTCAAAGAAAGAGAAAAAAAAATCGAATAAACATCTCTTTGTTTCTTGCATTAATTTGCAAGAACTACGCTCGGTCTGATTCATGCGGGGTCATGATACGAAAGAAATAAAGGAAAAATGAAAAAAACCACAAAAAGGGAAAAAGAAAAGAAAATAGCAGAAAATAAAAAAAAATAATCAATAAGCGGGATACCTTAATGCTGACATGCTGGCTTCGTTTTGTTGTGTCCATTTTCAGAAAGGTGGTTGGTTGTGGTTCCAATATAACTCTTCCCTATAATACAAGGTCGGAGGACAATGGCAGAGAATCTCAAGACTGAGTGGGTTGGTACCGGTACCCGACAACAGCTGGTTGAACGGAACCACATGTTAGTAGAAGAAGTCAAAATATTAAGACAACACGTGGTTGAAATGTATCGGGCATGGATGGATGGAAAAGCACCACCCCCGCCACCACCTAGTTTCATGGACCCGGTCCTTACACTGAACCCGATGCCAAAAATACCTGCCTATCGCAGCCTTTCTAGCCACTCGAGTAGCTCAATTACTCGACACTACTTCCATCCCCAACCCCACTACTCTCCCGGGGGCACCCAAAATCGTACTTCACCTTCCATGTACCCAATTCCACAAAAAGCCTACCGACCCCCACAAACATACCGGAAACCCCCTAGGTCAGGTTTCAAGTCAAACAAGGCGTTTAGGGAGAAAAGGTTGCTGAAGCGAGAAAAGGCTTTCACCCCTATCGAAGAATCTTATGCGAGTTTGTTCGAAAGGTTGAATCATGTTGGCTTGATTAAGCCGCTCGCCAGATGTATTCCAAATCCTCTTGTAAGAAGCTTCGATCCTACTGCACGATGTGTATACCACTCCAATGCTCAGGGGCATGATGTTGAAAAATGTTGGAATTTGAAAGAGGAAATAGAAAGAATGATTCAGGCAGGAATGATTGCGGTCCAAGACACTGGCACCCTGAACATTACACAGAATCCTCTACCTGCATGTGACATTGCGCATTTTGTGGGGACGATGCCCGATGACGAGGGTGAAGAGATTTTTCTTTGGAAGCCGAGGATATTGAAATAGAAAGCGATCTTAATGCAGAATACGGTGGCTAAGATGCCATGCTTGTCAATTGGGAAGGTGCTCAACTCTTGGAGTTTTGGTAGTTTTATTTTGGTGTCATTTCTGTTACCCTGGTTATTTCAGGGTTGTAATCCGGACGTTGTCTTGAGAGTCAAAACCCTTCTACCTTTGCTTTGTTTAGTAATAAAAATTGTTTAGTGCCGTCTAGGTTTGTAATTCTATTAAAGCCAAAGGCAAAAATACCCCAAAGCTAAGGAACCATTCGTGGTATCGAGATTGTTGCCCAATGGCACCGAGAATCGTCAAATACCGAAGGCAAATATGTGAATCGGTCGAAAGGTGTTTAAATGTGTAGTTTGTACTTGGTAGGTCTCGAAGATTGGAATGACGAAGGCATTTTATTCGGCTATCCAAACACTTTATCCATTGTTATCCCTTCGAGCCTTATTATATTTTCTTTCATATCCCTCTTTCGGAATCAACAACAAAATTGAGGATTGAGCGGGGAAATCAAATGGAGAAAAGAAGAAAAAGAAAGAAAAAAAAAGAGAAAAAGAAAAAGCGAAAAAAAAGAAGAAAGAAAAAGAAAAGAAAAGAAGAGAAAAGAAAAAAAATCGGGAGAAGTCAAATCGCAACAAGGAAGCGATCTTATGATCTGAACTACGTCTGACTTGATCCCGAAAGGGTACGTAGGCAGCCTCTCTGAGGTTCAGTCACAATAAATGAAAAATCCGAAAATCTAAAAAAAAAAATTCCCCAAGAAGGAAACTGGGGCAGAAGTTATGGTTGTTGAAAGAATAAAGATTCCGAAAGTTGTAATTTTATCCTACGATGAAATATTTTTAGCCTTTATCCCAACCAAAAGCCTACATTACGGTCCAAAGGAAGACCTTCCGATCAATCTTCAAGAAATGCCGAGTCAAGCGAACAAAGGTCAATCACATCAGGGGCAACACTCCAGTCCGAACAAAGGAGAATGAAGAACTCAAACCACCATGAGACTCCAAGATGAGAGAAGTCAAAATGAGAGAGTCTTATCGCTGAAAACACGCACGGGCACCGTAAGGCGACGGTGAGTTGAGAGAAAGAAAGATCAAATGAGAGAGGCTTGTTGGCGAAAACCCTACGGGCGCTGCAAGTCGACTAAGGATCGGATCAAAGAAATGAAGTATTGAAGACCGGTTTCACAGCAGAACTTTGCAACAAGAGTTGAACATCAACTTTGCTATACGGAGAAGGCCAAAAGTGCATGTCAAGGTCGCTAGAGTCGGTATTCAAAATCCGATAGGTCATTCTTCTGTAGGTTTCTTGTTAGGAATTGTATTTTCTTTTTTATTCTTCACACTTTGTTTTACTCTACCTCTTATCGAGTCAGTCAGGTCATAACAAGTATAGAAATGATTTCAAAATTTTCCACCAAGCTTTCCAATTGCACAAGATGGGATTTAGCCAACACGACAATTGTCGTAGGTCCGGGAATGACAAGGCCAGTGATTTAAGCCCAAAAGAGAAACATGTGCAATGAGGATCATGCAAGACACAAGGGTCGGCAAAGTGCCAACTCAGGGAAAATATAACAAATGGAAGTACGGGGTTCGAACATAGAGGAGGTATATCTTCTGACAAAAGAAAGAGTCAGTCAAGAAACACCAAAGGTTGTCAAGTGGAGTCATCAAAGGAATCGAGATCGAAGTTTGTGGTATCCGTCAAGAAAGGAACAATATACATACCTAAAGAGAGGTGGATTTTGAACAAAGAAGAAGTAAAAATGGATAGTCGGTGAACAGGCAAGGCACTCGAGTGGAAAGCAGTCGCCATCAAAGTTCAAGGCCACAACCAACCACCGCATTTAAACTAACATATTTTACTTTGCTTTGAAACATGGGCATAGAGGTTATTGGTCCGATAGAGCCAACAGCTTCCAATGGGCATAGGCTCATTTTGGTTGCGATGCGTATCTTACCGTATTGGGCCGAGGCAAAGGGCAAATTTGCGCCAAATTGGCAGGGACCATTTGTAGTATCGCGTGTGTTGTCCAATAGGGCATTATATTTAACAGATGTTGAAGGAAAGTGCGTAGAGACTGCTATCAATTCATATGCAGTCAAAAGATACTATGTATGACTCCTTTTCAATTATGTGTTTTGTATTTTGTTGTGATTTTGGAATTGAAATGACGAAGGCGTTTTATTCTCTATCCAAACACTTTATCCATTGACACCCCTTTGAGCCTTAATGAATATATTCTTTCATATCCTTCTCTCGGAATCGCTTAGAGCGCAATAAGGAAAATGAAGATTAAAATCAACAAAATGAAAAGTGATGACCGAATGAAAAAAAAAATGGAAAAAAAAGAGAAAAAGACAAAGAAATCGGGAAAAGTAAAAAAGAAATCCATCTAACTAATGAAGTTGGATGAACTACGTCCGACTTGATCCCGAAAGGGTACGTAGGCAGCCTCTCTGAGGTTCAGTCACAATAAAGAAAAAATCCAAAAATTCCCCACATATTGAAACTGGGGCAGAAGTTATGATTAATAATTCCGAGAGTTCTAAATATTTTTGAACCCTCGTGGGATTTTGAGCCTTTATACCTTTCTTTCTCAACCCATCCAAAAGCCACGTTACGGTCCAAAGAAAGACCTTCTGATCAATTCCGAAATGATAACGAATGCAATGAAGGAGGAGCGAAACATAGGACAACACCTGTGGTAAGAAAACAAAATACAAAAGGAAAAATGAGAAATAATGAAAAATGAGAGAGTCTCATCGGTGAAAACCTTAAGCGGCACTGTGAGGCGATTGTGAGTTTGAGAGAAATAAAATGAGAGAGTCTCATTAGTGAAAACCTTAATCGGCACCGTGAGACGATTGTGAGGTTGAGAGAATAAATGAGAGAGTCTTATTGGTGAAAACCTTTCGAGGCACCGTAGGGCGATCGTGAGGATTACCAGAAAAGAGAAAAGCAACAAAAATAGCATCGGTTTGGGATGGAAACAATTCGGAGACAGAATAATGATTGGAACGAACTGGGTCAGAGTTTAAATACATGGCATGGTCAACGAAATCAGCCAGCAAATACCCAGATAAGTTCTATCATCTCTCCAAAACGCCCTTACCTTTCTTTCATTTTTTCTGCATTTCATTGTTTACCTTTTGAGAGCTAACTACCAGCTCCTGATAACGAAAGCTGAAACAACACTGGGTCAAAAAGAAGGAAGAGTTGGGAAGGAAATAAGGAAGCTTGACAAATATGGCCAAAGGAAAAGAAAACAAAACAAAAATGAAAAAAATGAGAAAATACAATAAGAGTCTGCAAGGGATAAGCAGTTGAAAGCTACACAGCATGAGAAAAGCAAAAAGAAGAAAGCAATAAGAAGCAGGGACGGCAGATGCAAGTTGCCAGCAGTTTATATCTAATAAGTTTTGTTTCATGCAGGAACAAATTGTCACTCATCACTTTAAAGTGAATATGACCAATGTGGAAAATAGAAAATACAAAAGAGAAAGTTCGCCAATAAGTGGAGAAATTCACAGGCAAGAGATAATTGGTAAAAGAAAATACCAAAAATAGGAAGATAGCATATTTTAAAATCCACTCCCTAGTCCTCAGGCTGCGGAAATATTTTTCTGCATCGCATTGCACGTTTAATTTATGTTAGGCGCCCACCTTCGAATACGGGAATATTTTTCTGCATCGCATTGCACGTTTAATTTCTGTTAGGTGACAACCTTCGAATACGGGAATATTTTTCTGCATCGCATTGCACGTTTAATTTCTGTTAGGTGCCCACCTTCGAATACGAGAATATTTTTCTGCATCGCATTGCACGTTTAATTTCTGTTAGGGTGCCCACCTTCGAATACGGGAATATTTTTATGCATCGCATTGCACGTTTAATTTCTGTTAGGTGCCCACCTTCGAATACGGGAATAGTTTTCTGCATCGCATTGCACGTTTAATTTCCGTTAGGTGCCCACCTTCGAATACGGGAATATTTTTCTGCATCGCATTGCACGTTTAATTTCTGTTAGGTGCCCACCTTCGAATACGGGAATATTTTTCTGCATCGTATTGCACGTTTAAATAGAATGGCATTTTACTTTAAGTTTTAATTGATGTTGAAGTTTTAAATTGTTGTTGAAGTCGGGGTGCCCGCCCGAAGAATGGAATGGCAATTTAATTTCTGTTAGGTGCCCACCATCTAATACGGGAATACTTTTCTGCATTTTGCATTGCACGTTTAATTTACGTTAGGTGCCCACCTTCAAATACGGGAATACTTTTCTGCATTCGCATTGCACGTTTAATTTCTGTTAGGTGCCCACCTTCGAATACGGGAATACTTTTCTGCATCGCATTGCACGTTTAATTTTCATTAGGTGCCCACCTTCGAATACGGGAATATTTTTCTGCATCGCATTGCACGTTTAAATTCTGTTAGGTGCCCACCTTCGAATACGAGAATATTTTTCTGCATCGCATTGCACGTTTAATTTCTGTTAGGTGCCCACCTTCGAATACGGGAATATTTTTCTGCATCGCATTGCACGTTTAATTTCTGTTAGGTGCCTACCTTCGAATACGGGAATACTTTTCTGCATCGCATTGCACGTTTAATTTCTGTTGGGTGCCCACCTTCGAATACGGGAATATTTTTCTGCATCGCATTGCACGTTTAATTTCTGTTAGGTGCCCACCTTCGAATACGGGAATATTTTTCTGCATCGCATTGCACGTTTAATTTCTGTTAGGCGCCCACCTTCAAATACGGGAATACATATCTGCAAGTTATGGTGTATGTAGCTAAAAGCCCACACTGGGGCAGAAAAAAAAAGTTTGTTGTTTTGTCTTGAGCAGGTTTCAGCTCGAGGACAAGAATTGCCATTGAAGATAAAAAAAAATAAAAAAAGAGGAGGAAAGCAAGAAAAGAAAATCAACAAAAAAGAGAGTCGGCATCACCGGAAATCAAGAAAAAGGAAGAAGAGCAAAAGCTAGATTAGGAACAATTGTAATTGTAGGATCATATCTTAGAATAGCTTCTTCATTTTACATTTCTCCCCCCGGTGTAATAAGGAGTAAGTCAGCAGGTCTCAACAGTGTCAATGCAACAGTGAGTCTGGTAGTTTTAAACTGCCAGACCTTCCCGAACTACACTGACCTGATTCCTGTTTAGCGCAGGATATGTAGGCAACCTCCAAAGCAGGGTGCGGTCAAAAGGTTTTGAAAAAATGCTTTCACGGAATGTGTCAATGTGCAAAAATCTATCATTTCTGCTCACTTGTCTTTGCACTGAAACTCTTCGTGTTCCCGAGCAAAGAGGGGCAATTGTGAGCACGTGATTTTTGCACCGGGCAAATAATTCCAAAATCAAAATAAATATATTTTTGAGTGCAATTACTTGTTTTGTTTGAAATTAGCTATACTTCACGTGTTTGAATAAATTGAAATTAGAAAAATAAAAAAAAATTAGGCTAGGTAATTATCTTGTTTTAATTAATTAGTTTAAAGAAGAAAATTAGCAAGAAATAATTCTCAATAGCGGAAATTAGGAAAAATAGTAGAAAAATTGCAAAAAATACTAAATAATTAGGTTAAATAGGAAATTAGATTTTCATAATATTCCATAAAAGAAAAGAAAAAAAAGTATAAAAGAAAATACATAAAAAATAATTAAAATCAGAAAAAATGTAAAAATATATGTAAGCTTAATAAATTGGGCTAATTAAAACCCATTTGTTCAGCCCAGTGATGTGGCCCAAAAGTGTGGCCCGTCTGATCCCAAAGAAGACACAATCCTCACCGTCCGTCTTATTTGATCCAACGGCCCCAATAATTAGTGGTTTGGTTTTAATTAATTAATTGTGATGATCAATCTCGGCCGTCTGTTTAAGTTGATCCAATGGTCGAAGCCTTCGATCTCTTTAATAACCAAACGTCATCGTTTTAGTACTGCACGCACGAGCCGTCGATTTTCATCAATCGGACGGCCAGGATCACCTTAGCTTCATCGCCTATAAAAGGCTTCTGTCTGAAGGAGACCGGCCACTTCTTCAAATCATCTAACCCTAGCCTCCCCCTCATGCTTTTCCTCTCATCGCCTTCATCATCTTCAGACTTTAACCGGCCATGGCGGCCACCACTCTTCACGGTGGTCGCCGGCCTTCCTACTCCTTTCTCTCTTCTGCTCCTCCTTCTTCTCTTCCTTCTACATCAAAGCCCCAGAAAAACAGGCCCTTTCCTTTGAAACTCCGGTCACCAGAACTCCGCCGGTGACCACCAAACAACGAGAACCGTCCCCAAACCAATGCCATTCGATCCCTTTCATCTTGATCTATCCAACCGTACCACCCACATCCCTCGAAGATCCCTGGAACTTCTCGAATATCCAAAAAGAAGTCACCGGAAAACTAACTCCGGTGACCCCCAAATTCTAACCTCTTCAAGACCTTATCTTTTACCCTCCCAAACATCGCTCTGCAACTCAAAACTCATAAAGGCTTCGTCTTAAAGTCCAAATAAGAAGAGCCAGAAACAAAAATGAAGAAAAGAAATGAGAAAAAGGGAAAATGAAACGGAAAAAAGGGAATAATAGGGTCTGAGAGAGAGTTCGAGAGAGAATGAGTAAAAGTGAAAGAAGAAGGGAAGCTCAGGGGACAGGCCCTGCAAGCTAAGTGCTCCCTTCCCTCTTTGTGTTTAGTTTTTCTGTTTACTTCATGTTTCTTTTTTGTTTTATCATGTCTTGTTTAGTCCGATGCATGTATTAGGGTTATTTTGTGTTTTTGTTTGTTTCTCTTGTTTAAAGATTTGATCTTGATATCCATGTTCTTCTTTCTCTTCTGTTTCTATTAGGTTTTTTATCTTGTTGGTTTTTCGATATCTCTTTTATTTTTCTGCATGTTTAAGTTTTAGTGTTAGTTGTTTGACATTCATCCTTCTTCATCTTTAAATCAGATTTTCCTTTTGTTAGATTTACTGTTCCGCTCATCTGATAATCACATGAATTAGTTCTGGTTCTTCTTAAGTTTAGCTGTGTGATTCCCATTCTCCTTCATCTGTTATGTTAAGGTTTCTTGTGGTAGTTCATGGTATCTCTTTTGTTATCCTCACCTGTTAGATATCATGCTTAAAATTGGGGTTTTGAACCCCTGAAATCTGAGTTAAGTGACTCTGCTTCTTTATGTCACTTTCACATGATAGCTTTAGGTTTCTTCTTCACTGTTTATCCATGTTCTCCTACTCTTCATCTTCATCATGGTAGGCATTTGGAAAAGTTCTAGATTTAGGGGGGTCTAGTTGATATCATTCTCATGTTATTTTGTTAGATCCATTGTTCTTGCGTTTGATATAGGCTATGCCTCATTTCTCTTAACTATTTTGTGAGATTTAGCCTCTATGAGTCTATATCCATGAACTTTAAGTACTCTGGGTTTTTCATTGAATCATCTAACATGAATTGGTTGTAATTAAGTCTGTTTGATGTCAATTAACACTTTGATGCATGAAATTGAGTCATGAGAGTTGATTAATTAAAATTCTTCGTTATCAAACTTCCCTCTGAGTTTTAATTGATTAATGAACAATGTTTGGTTTCATGTGACTATGTGTGCAATTGTATGTTGAAATGACTGAGTTTGCAATAGTTTATTGTTAGTATGAACACTGTTAAGTGCCTATCATACTTTAGGGGAATTGGTTATAGCTGTTAGTGTTAGGCTTTATAAAATGGTTAGTTTTGAAATAAGTTAAAGCTGAAAATCACAAAAATAGGTCAAAAGTTAAATAAGTGATCAGAGTGGTCAATTTTGCAATTGACCTACTCTGTTAGGTCCCTCAGACTGACCAACACTTAAAAGTTGGCTAGTTGTGTAATGACTGGTTAAGTCTGCAAAGGCAGACTTGCCCAGGCTCTGTTTGAGCCCTGAATTTTAGGTGGCTAGGTCTGCAAAGACCTTTAGTCCAGCCTATGTTCAGTAATTGGGCTTCATTTGCCCAGGCTAAGTCTCAACTTGAGACTGGCCATTAGTTAAACAGTCAGATTGCTTTAATTAAGCAGGCTAGTCCTGCAATTTAGTCTAATTAACCTTAAAATCACAAAAAATAGGATATTAAGCAACAATTGGCCTAAGAGTGGTCAACCTTGCAAAAGGTTGACCAACTCTATAAGGCCCTAACACACAGTCCACCTTAAAAAGGGGCTGGTTGTGCAAAATGGCTAAGTCTGCAAATGCAGACTTGCCCAGGCTCTCTTTTGGGCCCTGAACACTAAGGTGGCCAAGCTTGCAAAGGCTTGGGCCCAGCCTATGTTCAGCAATTGGGTTTAATACCCAAGCTAAGTCTCAACTTGAGACTGGCTAGCTTTTAAATAGTTAATTCCAATAATAAAGCAGGCTAGTCCTGCAATTAGTTTAAAATTGAAATAATTGGTCTTAATTAGTTGGAACTAAGTTAAAATGGGTTAAAATTGAAATAGTTTCCTAAAGTAGACCTGGCCAGCCCTTAAATACCAGTGCAAGGGCTGGCTATTAGTTAAATAAGTCTCAAAATGCTGAAACCTGACCTAGGTAGGTCGGGTAAATCAGCAGTGTCCTTAGGGGCATAATTGGAAACCAAATAGGTAAAATAGTGAATAGTTTGAAATATAAGAGGGTAAGGGAGTCTTTTGTACCCCTGATTTCTGCAATTTTGCAGAGATTTAAGGGTATAATTGTCTCCCTAAAATGGAAAATCTGTAAAAATCTTTAACCCTTAGGGCTACATTGGTAAAAGACCCATAAAAGGAATCTTTGGAACCTTCCAGCACATGCTGGAAGGGTTTCTGTTAACAGAATTTGGAGTCTAAGTGAATTTTTACAATTTTAAGAGGGGGAGAAGTGGGATTTAATCCCCGACCTTCTCCCCAAGTTTCAGCCCTTTGCCCAACCATATATACCCCTAAAAAGGGGCTGATGAGGGGTTCCAATCAATTTGATCTGAAATTCATTTAGGCTGCTTTTGATAAGAAAAATTTCAGAGTAAAAATAGCAATATAGCAGTAGTTTCTGGCATTTTTGAGTAAGAATTTGGTGAATTTCTTATGTTTTTTTGGGGTTCCTTGCTCAAACTGGTCTGGATTTCTATTTGTCTTACTGTGGGATCTTCTGCTTGCTGTTGTTGTGTTGCCTTGCTCGTCTAGCATTAAAAGTCCACTGTTGCATTGTTGCTGAGTCCTTGTTTACTTATTTGCCTGATTTCCCTAGAACTCATCGGATTTTCTTGTTGATTCAGGTACACCTCTTTTTCCTTTGAAGCTGTAATGGAATTGCTGAAATAGAAATGAAGTTCAAGTGTGATTCATATGTCATGATGCATTGCTGTAATTTAAGTTCTTCATAGCTATTTAGCATTAGCATAGATCTGTAGTAGCTTTCAGTTGTAGTGTAGCAGTAGGTAGTATCCGAAAAACAAAAATACAAAAACATTGTAATAGCTAATATAATAGTAGTAGTATAGTATAGTCATGGTCATAAATCACTTAGCTAAATAGGTAAGAATCATAAAATGACACGAATCGATAGGAATAAGTCCAACTACCTCACGTAGGTAATAGGATTTGGAATTGGAAATCTGGATTCGAGTAAGTTTAAAGAGGGAACGACTTGTTTGAAGTAATAAGTGAGTTAAAGACTGGCTTTGCTAGTATTAATTTAGTTTGGCACGTATTAACGTCAGTAATTAATCTTATCTATGAGTTAGTATATAGATACAGACAAATCCAAAAGGAAAAGAATAGTTGAAACTGGTAAAATCATTTGCAACTAGGGTCTGTAACATTGCCTAAGCTGAGTTGTATTAAAACCAGTGATATAATCATGTATAAGTCCTTGAGTCAATCTTAGATAGTCTGTAGTTAATTAGTTTAATTGTTCTTCAAGCTTCATACGTAATCGAATTATCTTTCCTCAGAATTAATTTGAATCTTAAAAGTTAGTCTGTTAGTTCTAGTTTATGGTGATAAATTGATGTATTGATTTCTCTTTACTAAATAAATAGAGTGCATTTTCGTTCCAGATGTTTATCTTTGCTTTTTTTTTTACTGCAATCGTTATTATTGTTATTTAGTTTGGGCCAAATGTGCGTCAAGGGCCTGAACTATAGTGGGAAGCTGACTGGGCTGTCGAGTAAAAATCTGAAGACAGTTTGGGTCTCTAAGACCCGGGTAAACTCAATATTTGATTAATTAAGAGCGCAGAGGCCCAGGCCCAGTAAAGGCATCAACAATGGCCTAGGCCCAGTTCTGAAGTAGTAAATACGGATAAGGAAAAACCAATATAGATAATCTAGTACATACATATAAGATTGGGACTTTAAAATTCAATTGGGATGAGCCTTGCCCGACTTTAAACAAGCGGGGCCTCCATTTAGTAATAAGATAATAAAGTAGACTCGGGAAAGCTAATAGCGAATTCCATAGCTTCTCCCAAAGATTTAAAAGCCGATAGACATTATTTAGGGCACGATTTAACGTACTTTCCTATGAACGAGTGTGCACTTGGTGCGACTCAAATTCAAATCCCGACAAAGCTAAAATACACTGAAAGTCACAGGCGTACTTGTTGCGGTGTGACTCGAGGCGTGTTTTCGTGATGCCGCAAATTTCATAAAAATAATGTTTAAGTAAAAAAGCACTATACGTTGTTAAAATCTATGTTGAGTCAAACAAGATTCGGGAACGACAATTGAGCGACCGTGCTAAAACCACGGAACCTGGGAATGCCTAACACCTTCTCCCGGGTTAATAGAGTTCCTTATCCGGATCTTTGCTTCGCAGACATTTTTAAGAGTCAAATTCCTCGGATTCGGGATTAACCGGTGACTTGGGACACCATTATCTTTCTCAAGTGGCGACTCTAATTAATCTCAACAAAATCCCGAACCGATTGTCCTTTAATTGGAAAAACTCCTTCCTCTATGCTGTTATATCCGTTTCGGGTATTCGAGCGTCGAGGTATACCCTACAAGCGTATTTATATGCTTTTTCCCAAAGTGGGGTAGTAAAAAGGGAGGTGTGACAATAGTTCCCCAGTGCAAATGTTCAAACTCTGCACGCCATTCATCTCTGATGCTCTGAGGAACATACTCTCTCATGAACATATTTGAAAACTGAGTCCAAGTCAGGGAAGCTGCCTCATCCGGGATGTGTAACTCATAAGTATACCACCACTCATAGGTGGCTCCACAAAGCTCGAAAGTAGTGAAGGAAACCCAACTTGATCCTGATATACCTATGGTACGGAGAATACAGTAGCACTCATCTAGAAATCCCAGAGCCTCATATGATGCTAGACCACTGAATATATGAGGCTTGTACTTCTTGAACCTCTCAAGCCTCCGCTACTCATGCTCAAAAGCCACTACCTTGTCCTCGAGCTGATATGGGACTACAGGCTATACAAGGATAATCTCTAGGGCTTGTTCAACATACACTCGCTGCTCAAGAGTGCGGGCGGCAGAATTTTGTGCTCCTCCCCCAGCCTGAGATGTAGTTGCAGCAAGGGGAAGCAACCCTGCCTAAGCCAAAGTGGTGTACATGCTCATGAACTATGCTAGAGTCTCCTGAAGTGCTAGAGTAGTAGTAGCAGTTGGCGTATCAGGTGCATAAGCTTTGGGTGGAACTGTTGGTGGCTCCTCGATGGTAGCTCGTGTGGGTGATCTTACTTCACCGCATGCGCATTCTTGACCTATACCCAGACCCCGGCCTTTGACAGTTCCAATAGAGGCATGGGTGTTGATCATCTCGGGTAGCATGTGTCTTCACCATCTATGAGAGAACAGAAGACAAAGGTTTAGAATTGTGATATCAAAATCTCGTACGGCAAGGAAATCAAGTGGTCAGTTAAATATCCTCTCGCAGATAAGTGCATACATCTATGTACCGATCCGCGAGACTCTAATAAACCGACATGTGATTCATGACTCCGATGAACCTAAAGCTCTAATACCAACTTTTCACGACCCCAGTTTGCCCTCCATGAACTATTGTGATGACACCTAATCTCTACGTCTAGGTAATCCTAAGAAATGTGTAAAAAGAAACAATTGCAGAAAGGAAGTAATTAAAAAAAAATAGAGATAACAAAATTAAACAGTGTTTAAGATGCCGCTTGGCATATAACAGTAAGAGAATCTCAAGCTAACACTCCAAAAATCCTGAACCCATGAACCATTAGCTAAGAGATTACATGTAAAGCTCTAACTCTAGAAATGTCTATCAGCAAGGAAAACACATAAGGGCTATACTGGTACTGAGAATAAAAATGGACTCTTCAGTATAGTGACACGGCAGATATACCTCGAAGTCTCTACAAAAGCGCTTTGCCTCAAGTGTGATAAGACTGAGTGGAAGTACATGGATCTGCACAAGAAAAACATGCGCAGAAAGGGCATGAGTACACCATAGTGTACTCAGTAAGTACCTAGCCTAACCTCGACCGGGAAGTGACGAGGAAAGTTAAGGCCTTACTAATGTTAAATCGAATATAAGGTATAATAGTATAAAAGAAGACAATATCTCCCGAGATACCGTCTCGTAGTCCAAATATATATATCCAATGGATCTCCCGGAATACCGTCCAAGTCGTCCAAATCATAGTGCGTGGAGATCTGTCGGAATCCCGATCCGTAGTCCCAAATGTAAATACCTAGTACTGGGGAATCTACCGGGTGCATTCCCCTAGTTCTAATATAAAAGTGTAGGGGGATCTCTCAGAATAGAAATCAGTTGTTCCAAAGTAAACATATAGGGAGATCTCTCGGGATACCTTCCTATAGTCCCAAATATAAATACACAGCAGCAACATGAAGAATACTCAATTCAATTCAAATTTCATACCAAGGTATGTAGGTATTTCTAACCTAGCGTGCTGCACATAATTCAATAAGGTAGTTGAGAAAATAGGCAATTAAGTCAATAAGAGATGCTTCCCTAAGCGAACAACGTGCATAAATTAGCAAGTAGTACAAACAAAGAAAGGAAACACAATTTTAGTTACTTAATAAAAACTAAAATTTCAACAATTAGCACAAGAACGCACTCGTCACCTTACGTATAAGTCATTTCAAATATTTCAAAATCAACAATACAAAATCCTAAGGGGAGTTCTGCCATACAAGGTTAGGCAAGCTACTTACCTCGAATCGACTCAAAATCAATCCGAAACCATGATCTTGCCGCTAGTACTCGACTCCAAATAGCCCAAATCTATTCAATTCAGTTGCATAATGTAAATAACATTTCAAGTAACCGATTCTACAAATAAATTCTAAGCTAATACACGAAATTAGAAAAAATAACCAAAATGCCCCTTGGGCCCACATCTCAAAATCAGGTAAAATTTACATTCTCGGAATTCTCACACTCTCACAAGTGTAACCATAAAAAAAGTTTCCAAATCCAATGTGAAATTCCCAATCAAAACTCGAAATTTAGGTCTAAGAACTTTATCCAATTTTCCCCCAATTTCCATCTCAAATCCGAATTTAAATGACATAACTAAGATTAGATTATAGGAATACAACTAGAAAGGGATTAGGAATCGTTACCCACTGATTTCCTCTTCAAAATCCTCCTAAAATTGCCCTCTCCTGAGCTCCAAATCAATTTTCTAAATTTTGATTTCAAACGCTCAAAATTCTTATTTTCTGCCCATTAAATCCGCTTTTGCGGCCTAAGGGCCGCACCGGCAGTCCCGCTTCTGCGGAAACTCAACCGCACCTGCGGTCACGCAGGTGCGTGGAAACTTTCGCACCTGCGGCTCCTAATCTTTCCTCATCTAGCCATTTATGTGGCTTGATTCCGCATATGCGGGAGTCACACCTACAGTCTCACAACCGTAGATGCGGTTATGATAGCAGACATAAACTTCAACTGCAACTCCAAATTCCAAACTTTTCGTCAACCGTAAAAAATTAGCCCGAGGCCCTCAAGACCACAACCAAACACACAAACAAGTCCAATACCACAATTCAAACTTATAGAAATCTTTAAAACATCTCAAACAACGTCGAATCAACCAATTAACATCAGATTCAAGCTTAAGAACATCAAAAACTCTCGAATTACGCTTTCAATCAAAAAGTCTATCAAACCTCATCCGAATGACCTACAATTTTGCACATACGTCGCATTCAACACTATGGAGCTACTCCAACTTCTGGAATTCCATTCTGACACTGATGTTAAAATTTTACTATCGAACCGAAAACATCAAAATTAAAGTTCCGACATTTCAAGCCTAAATAAGTTGTGGACCTCCAAAACACAATCTGAATATGCTCCTAAACCTGAAATCACTCAACGGAGCTAACGAAAGTGACATAATTTCATTCTGAGGCTGTCTTCGCATTATTTTAACTACAGTTCACATTCTATTACTTAAACTCTTATTTAGGGACTAAGTGTCCCAAAACCCTCTAAAACGCCAAATAAATCCTCTAGGCAACTCACAATAGCAGAAATAAATGTGAGGAATGCAGTTAATAAGGTATCGGGGTGTTAATTTTTAAAACGACTGGCCGAGTCGTTACAAATATAGTCTTGCATATTAGTACGATAAGTCCATACTTAGCTTCAAAGGGATATAGGGAATCTAGGAAACTTCCCATCTTTCTTTCCTTATCGTGCAACTTAGCTTCAGCTTGAAGTTAATACCTTTGATTTCATTCCATTCACTCGTCTGTGATGTTGAGCGCTCGATATTAGTGGTGCTCTAACAGGTTGTGGTATTGCGGATGGGATGCAAAAAGTTATGGATATGATCACCATCTAGATGTGTTGTATAGTTTTGGGAATTTTGGAATTGGTTTTCGATGATTTACAATCGTGTCCAATGAACGTGTACTAAGAACCAAATTCTCAAAGTAGCTGGTAAAGGTTCTTACAAAGCAGTAACTTTTACACGAAGTTACTGTAGTGTGATATTGCTGAAAGGACTCTTGATGTGATAAGGATTGGTGTCCAAGAATATTTACCAGCATATCTGATACACATGAGTCAAAAGATTCATAGAGTCTTTAGAACTTTGGGATTGCAAGCAAACCATAGCTTGACTACATGTAGGTCTCCCAGATATCTTGGAGTATTGGGAAGTTAAATTCTTTCACTATAGACTATGAAGATTATCCCTTTGCACAACAACAAAAGAATACAACACAACATTTTCAGTTCAACACTCAACTCTGTCATTAGTGTATTTTGAAAGTCATCTTTTCTCGAGTTTGTTTAGTTCAAGTGTATTAGAAGATTGGGTTGTTATCAAAATGATATTCAAACATGTTAGTTGGAGTATTGTTTGAGTGTGCAAGCTAGAGTAAACTTGTATGTAACGACCCAAATTTTTGTTTTAAAAATTCGCATTTCCGTTCAACAGCATAAGACCTTAAGAAGCTTTGTAATATGCATCATGACCCACATGTACAATCGTGTTTGGCATTCGTAAGATCCAGAGTTAAATTTAAAGAAGAAGAAAAATTAAAATCTTATTTTGAAAGCGTACATATTACCCTCCCCAGACCCCACTTGTGGGATTATACTCGGTTGTTGTTGTTGTTGTTGTGTTATTTTGAAAGCTCAAATAAAAAGAATTGATCGGAAAGTTGACTTTTGAGAAAAATGACCCCAAATTGGAATTTTAATAATGTCAATAGCTTCTCATGGTGATTTCGGAATTATACATGTGTCCGAAATTGAATTTGGAAGTACATAGGACAATTCAACGCTTTTTAACGAAGTAAAAAAGTTGACGTGTTCTAATTATATTATTTATTATGTGAAAGAGGTCTATTACTATGATGGACACCAATTAGATATGATAGCAAGTATAGGCGGTGTATCACAAGATATATGGAGTCTAAGGAAAGTTTTATGTCTAAGCCAAGTTGGAAAAATTTCATAATAGACTAAAGTTGCAAATGACTACGCATTGTACCTCACTTGAGACGAGCATATCAACATATATATAATGTGTTATATGATGCAAAACCTATAAAATTAAAGGTCTTTGAGTCTAGTTTCTAACGCTTCAAACCGTTCATCATTTGGGCATTTGTACAAAACGTTATGATGGATTTATTGAAGGCGGGTAATGTTGTGTTTTGCGGCAGAGGCAAATCGATGTTGCCGAATGCCATTTATAAGTCGCATTTGACAACTGCGACTTGCCTGGACATATTAGAAAACACGAGTTTCAGGTATTTTTAACATATTTGGAGCTGTGAATTTTGGATTGAGGCGATTTTTAGGCGATTTTCACCATATGGATTGGGGTTAGTGATTCTATCTCGATTTTGGTTGAAATACATGAATCTATTGTTGTTTTAATCATGAAATTAGTGAATTGAATTGAAAATGGTATAAATTCTCTATACCTTAGATTTCAGATTTGGAGGTCGATTTGTTGTTGGAATTTAGTAATTTTGGTATGGTTGGACTCGTGATTGAATGGGTGTTCGTATCTTGTAACTTTCATTGGATTCCGAGACGTGGGCCCCACGGGCAATTTTGAGTTAACTTTTGGATTTTTAATGGAAATGTAGTAATTCATACAGAATTAATTCCTATAATTTTTATTGACTGAATCGAATTGTTTATGGCTAGATTTTAGAATTTCGGGCATGAGCTCGCGAGGCAAAGGCGTGTTAGAATTTTGAATTGGTTGCAAAGCGAGGTATGTGTTTGGTCTAACATTAGCTTGAGGCATTAGGAGTTCTGTCCTATTTGTTAGGTATTATTTGTGGAATACGACGTATAGGCATGGTGACGAGTATTTATACGTTGGTGTCAAGCATGCTCGCGAGTCTTGTATGATAATTGTTATGACTCCATTGTGGTTTATTGCGCTTCATGTGTTATTAATATTATTTTTCCCTTGCTGACATGTTTGTTTAATATTATTGTTCCCTTGCCGGGATGTTTGTTTGATATTATTGTTCCCTTGTTTGTTTTGAAAGTATTGTTCCCTTGCCAGGATGTTTGTTTAATATTATTATTCCGCTTGCTAGGACGTATAGGTTATTGTTGTTGCTCCCTTGCAGGAAATTAATTGTTTACTTGCATTCTCCCTTGCGGGGATAGTTGAGTTGGTAATTTGTACCCTTGTCGGGTAAATCATTGTATTATCAAATTTCCGTTATTGGGATCCTCCCTCGAAACACTGATATATTATGAAATGGGATCGTGTGGAATGCGAACCACTTATATATTATGAAATGTGGTCGTGGGGTACGTCGACCACTTATATATTATAACATGGGATCATATCGCACGTCGACCACTTATATATTATGAAATGGGATTGTGTGTCATGCCGACCACTAATATATCATGAAATGGAATTGTGTGGCACACCTACCACTTATATATTATGAAATGGGATCGTGTGGCACACCGACCACTTATATATTATGAAATGGGATCGTGTGGCACACCGATCACTTTTTATTAAATGGGATCGTGTCGCACGCCGACCACTTATATATTACGAAATGGGATTGTGTGGCACGTCGATCACTTATATATTATGAAATGGAATTGTGTGGCACACCGACCACTTATATATTATAAAATGGGATCGTGGGGCACGCCAACCACTTATATATATATATATAAATGGGATTGTGTGGTATGCCTACCACAAGATATAATAAAGTGGGAGCGGGTGGTACGCCTAACACAAGATATAATGAAATAAGATATGGTGGTACGCCTACCATAAGATATAATAAAATGGGAGCGGTTGGTGCGCCTACCACGAGATACATAAAATGGGAGCAGGTGGCACGCTTGCCATGAGATACAGGGAATGGGATCGGGTTGCACACCTGCAACAAGATGTGAAAAGGAATCGAAATCTGCCTTTGTTTTCCTTATTCTTGATAGTGGTCCGATTTATTGATTTCTCGTATTAAAGGTAATAATTCATTCGATATTGTACTTCAATTGAAAAGGGTTATCAAATGATTTCTAAAATAACTTTGTCTTTACTTGTTGATTTCCTATTTGGGTTTATATTAAGTAAATGAGGCTCTTTGAACACTCTTAATTATATTGGGTTATAGTCCCTATGAATTGAGTAACATGAGAATGTTGTTACGAAATGTGAGACAGAAATATGTGGGCACAAAGTGTCGGGAAAAATATGATGATTTTTATTAATGACATATTATGATATAGGCACGAGGTGCCGGGGAAACTATTATGGTTTCATTTAATGGTACGTGAGTTGTTCGTGCGGTTATAATATAAATATGGCCACGAGATGCCATAAAATATGAAAGTGGTTTGAGGCCTATATTATTATGATTATGAAATGAGGCGTCACAAGGTGACCTTTACTCGAAAGAATTATATTCGAAAGATACTTATTTGAAAGATATTTAATTGTAGGAAATATATTCAAAATATATATTCATTGAAAAGGATATTATCTCAGAGATTATTACTTGAAGGATTTAAAGGCGAAAGACTTATAGTTCCAAAAGAGGCATGGGTGTTGATCATCTCGGGGTAGCATGTGTCTTCACCATCTATGAGAGAACAGAAGACAAAGGTTTAGAATTGTGATATCAAAATCTCACACGGCAAGGAAATAAAGTGGTCAGTTAAATATCCTCTCGCAGATAAGTACATACATCCATGTACCGATCCGCGAGACTCTAATAAACCAGCATGTGATTCATGACTCCGATGAACCTAAAGCTCTAATACCAACTTTTCACGACCCCAGTTCGCCCTCCATGGACTATTATGACGACCCCTAATCTTTACGTCTAGGTAATCCTAAGATATGTGTAAAAAGAAACAATTTCAGAAAGGAAGTAATTAAAAAAACAGAGATAACAAAATTAAACAGTGTTTAAGATGCCGCCTGGCATATAACAGTAAGAGAATCTCAAGCTAACACTCCAAAGATCCAGAACCCATGAACCATTAGCTAAGAGATTACATGTAAAGCTCTAACTCTAGAAATGTCTATCAGCAAGGAAAACACATAAGGGCTATACTGGTATTGAGAATAGAAAGGGACTCTTCAGTATACGGACGCGGCAGATATACCTCGAAGTCTCTACAAAAGCGCTTTGCCTCAAGTGTGATAAGACTGAGTGGAAGTACATGGATCTGCACAAGAAAAACATGCGCAGAAATGGCATGAGTTCACCATAGTGTACTCAGTAAGTACCTAGCCTAACCTCGACCGGGAAGTGACGAGGAAAGTTAAGGCCTTACTAATGTTAAATGGAATACAAGGTATAACAGTATAGGAGAAGACAATATCTCCCGAGATACCGTCTCGTAGTCCAAATATATATATCCAATGGATCTCCCAAAATACCGTCCAAGTCGTCCAAATCATAGTGCGTGGAGATCTGCTGATCCGTAGTCCCAAATGTAAATACCTAGTACTGGGGAATCTACCGGGTGCATTCCCCTAGTTCTAATATAAAAGTGTAGTGGGATCTCTTGGAATACAAATCAGTAGTTCCAAAGTAAACATACACGGAGATCTCCCGGGATACCATCCTGTAGTCCCAAATATAAATACACAGTAGCAACATGAAGATTACTCAATTCAATTCAAATTTCATACCAAGGTAAGAACGCATTTCTAACCTAGCATGCTGCACATAATTCAATAAGGTAGTTGAGAAAACAGGCAATTAAGTCAATAAGAGATGCTTCCCTAAGCGAACAACAGGCATAAATTAGCAAGTAGTACAAACAAAGAGAGGAAACACAATTTTAGTTACTTAATAAAAACTAAATTTTCAACAATTAGCACAATAACGCACTCGTCACCTTACGTACAAGTAATTTCAATTATTTCAAATATCAACAATACAAAATCCTAAGGGGAGTTCTACCATACAAGGTTAGGCAAGCTACTTACCTCGAATCGGCTCAAAATCAATCCGAAACCATGCTCTTGCCACTAGTACTCGACTCCAAATAGCCCAAATCTATTCAATTCAGTTGCATAATGTAAATAACATTTCAAGTAACCGATTCTACAAATAAATTCTCAGCTAATACGCGAAATTAGAAAAAAATAACCAAAATGCCCCTTGGGCCCACGTGTCGAAATCAGGTAAAATTTACATTCTCGGAATTCTCACACTCTGACAAGTCTAACCATAAAAAAATTTTCCAAATCCAATGTGAAATTCCCAATAAAAACTCGAAATTTAGGTCTAAGAACTTTATCCAATTTTCCCCCAATTTCCATCTCAAATCCGAATTTAAATGACATACTAAGATTAGATTATAGGAATACAACTAGAAAGGGATTAGGAATCGTTACCCACTGATTTCCTCTTCAAAATCCTCCTAAAATTGCCCTCTCATGAGCTCCAAATCAATTTTCTAACTTTTGATTTCAAACGCTCAAAATTCTTATTTTCTGCCCATTAAATCCGCTTTTGCGGCCTAAGGGCCGCACCTGCGGTCCCGCTTCTGTGGAAACTCAACCGCACCTGCAATATTTCATTAACTTCCTAAATCCGCACAAACCGAACATTTTACCGCATCTGCGGTCACGCAGGTGCGTGGAAACTTTCGCACCTGCGGCTCCTAGCCTTTCATCTTCTGGCCATTTCTGTGGCTTGATTCCGCATTTGCAGGAGTCACATCTACAGTGTCACAATCGTAGATGTGGTTGTGACAGCAGACATAAACTTCAACTGCAACTCCAAATTCCTAACTTTTCATCAACCGTCAAAAATCACCCCGAGGCCCTCAAGACCTCAACCAAATGCATAAACAAGTCCAATACCACAGTTCAAACTTATAGAAATCTTGAAAACATCTTAAACAACATCGAATCAACCAATTAACATCAGATTCAAGCTTAAGAAGTTCAAAAACTCTCGAATTACGCTTTCAATCAAAAAGTCTATCAAACCTCATCCGAATGACCTACAATTTTGCACAAACGTCGCATTCAACACTATGGAGCTACTCCAACTTCTGGAATTCCATTCTGACACTAATGTCAAAATTTTACTATCGAACCGAAAACATCAAAATTAAAGTTCAGACATTTCAAGCCTAAATAAGCTGTGGACCTCCAAAACACAATCTGAACATGCTCCTAAACCTGAAATCACTCAACGGAGCTAACGAAAGTGACATCATTTCATTCTAAGGCTCTCTTCGCATTATTTTAACTACGGTTCACATTCTAAAACTTAAACTCTTATTTAGGGACTAAGTGTCCCAAAACCCTCTAAAACGCCAAATAAATCCTCCAGGCAACTCACAATAGCATAAACAAATATGAGGAATGCAGTTAATAAGGTATCGGGGTGTTAATTCTTAAAACGACTGGCCGAGTCGTTACAAATATAGTCTTGCATATTAGTACGATAAGTCCATACTTAGCTTCAAAGGGATATAGGGAATCTAGGAAACTTCCCATCTTTCTTTCCTTATCGTGCAACTTATTTTCAGCTTGAAGTTAATACCTTTGATTTCATTCCATTCACTCGTGTGTGATGTTGAGCGCTCGATATTAGTGGTGCTCTAACAGGTTGTGGTATTGCGGATGGGATGCAAAAAGTTATGGATATGATCACCATCTATATGTGTTGTATAGTTTTGGGAATTTTGGAATTGGGTTTCGATGATTTACAATCGTGTCCAATGAACGTGTACTAAGAACCAAATTCTCAAAGTAGCTGGTAAAGGTTCTTACAAGGCAGTAACTTTTACACGAAGTTACTGTAGTCTGATATTGCTGAAAGGACTCTTGATGTGATAAGGATTGGTGTCCAAGAATATTTACCAGCATATCTGATACACATGAGTCAAATGATTCATAGAGTCTTTAGAACTTCGGGATTGCAAGCAAACCATAGCTTGACTACATGTAGGACTCCCAGATATCATGGAGTATTGGGAAGTTAAATTCTTTCACTCTAGACTGTAAAGATTATCCCTTTGCACAGCAACAAAAGAATACAACACAACATTTTCAGTTCAACACTCAACTCTGTCATTAGTGTATTTTGAAAGTCATCTTTTCTCGAGTTTGTTTAGTTCAAGTGTATTGGAAGATTGGGTTGTTATCAAAATGATATTCAAACATGTTAGTTGGAGTATTGTTTGAGTGTGCAAGCTAGAGTAAACTTGTATGTAACGACCCACATTTTTGTTTTAGAAATTCGCATTTCCGTTCAACAGCGTAAGACCTTAAGAAGCTTTGTAATATGCATCATGACCCACATGTACGATCGAGTTTGGCATTCGTAAGATTCAGAGTTAAATTTAAAGAAGAAGAAAAATTAAAATCTTATTTTGAAAGCTCAAATGAAAACAATTGATCGGGGAGTTGACTTTTGAGAAAAATGACCCCAAATTGGAATTTTAATAATGTCAATAGCTTCTCATGGTGATTTCGGAATTAGACATGTGTCCGAAATTGAATTTGGAAGTACATAGGACAATTCAACGCTTTTTAACGAAGTAAAAAAGTTGACGTGTTCTAATTATATTATTTATTATGTGAAAGAGGTCTATTACTATGATGGACACCAATTGGATATGATAGCAAATGTAGGAGGTGTACTACAAGATATATGGAGTCTAAGGAAAGTCTTATGTCTAAGCCAAGTTGGAAAAATTTCATAATAGACTAAAGTTGCAAATGAGTACGCATTGGACCTCACTGTAGACGAGCATATCTACATATATATATATATATATATAATGTGTTATATGATGCAAAACCTATCAAATTAAAGGTCTTTGAGTCTAGTTTCTAACGCTTCAAACCGTTCATGATTTGGGCATTGTACAAAACGTTATGATGGATTTATTGAAGGCGGGTAATGTTGTGTTTTGCGGCAGAGGCAAATCGATGTTGCCAAATGCCATTTATAAGTCGCATTTGACAACTGCAACTTGCTTGGACATATTACAAAACACGAGGTCCAGGTATTTTTAACATATTTGGAGCTATGAAGTATGGATTGAGGCGATATTTAGGCGATTTTCACCATATGGATTGGGGTAAGTGATTCTATCTCGATTTTGGTTGAAATACATGAATCTATTGTTGTTTTTATCATGAAATTAGTGAATTGAATTGAAAATGGTATAAACTCTCTATACATTAGATTTCAGATATGGAGGTCGATTTGTTGTTGGAATTTAGTAATTTTTGTATGGTTCGACTCGTGATTGAATGGGTGTTCGTATCTTGTAACTTTCATTGGATTCCGAGATGTGGGCCCCATGGGCGATTTTGAGTTAACTTTTGGATTTTTAATGGAAATGTAGTAATTCATACAGAATTAATTCCTATAATTTTTATTGACTGAATCGAATTGTTTATGGCTAGATTTTAGAATTTCGGGCATGAGCTCGCGAGGCAAAGGCGTGTTAGAATTTTGAATTGGTTGCAAAGCGAGGTAAGTGTTTGGTCTAACATTAGCTTGAGGCATTAGGAGTTGTGTCCTATTTGTTAGGTATTATTTATGAAGTACGACGTATAGGCATGGTGACGAGTATCTATACGTTGGTGTCAACGATGCCCATGAGTCTTGTATGATAATTGTTATGACTCCATTGTGGTTTATTGCGCTTCATGTGTTATTAATATTATTGTTCCCTTGCTGACATGTTTGTTTAATATTATTGTTCCCTTGCCGGGATGTTTGTTTGATATTATTGTTCCCTTGCTGGGATGTTTGTTTTGAAAGTATTACTCCCTTGCCAGGATGTTTGTTTAATATTATTATTCCCCTTGCTAGGACGTATAGGTTATTGTTGTTGCTCCCTTGCCGGAAATTAATTGTTTACTTGCATTCTCCCTTGTCAGGATAGTTGAGTTGGTAATTTGTACCCTTGTCGGGTAAATCATTGTATTATCAAATTTCCGTTATTGGCATCCTCCCTCGAAACACTGATATATTATGAAATGGGATCGTGTGGAATGCCAACCACTTATATATTAGGAAATGTGGTCGTGTGGTACGTCGACCACTTATATATGATAACATGGGATCATATCGCATGCCGACCACTTATATATTATGAAATGGGATCGTGTGTCATGCCGACCACAAATATATCATGAAATGGAATCGTGTGGCACGCCTACCACTTATATATTATGAAATGGGATCGTGTGGCACACAGACCACTTATATATTATAAAATGGGATCGTGTGGCACACCGATCACTTATATATTATTAAATGGGATCGTGTCGCATGCCGGCCACTTATATATTACGAAATGGTATTGCGTGGCACACCGATCACTTATATATTATGAAATGGAATCGTGTGGCACACCGACCACTTATATATAATATAAAATGGGATTGTGGGGCACGCCAACCACTTATATATATATGAATGGGATCGTGTGGTATGCCTACCACAAGATATAATAAAGTGGGAGCGGGTGGTACGCCTAACACAAGATATAATGAAATAGGATATGGTGGTACGCCTACCATAAGATATAATAAAATGGGAGCGGGTGGTGCGCCTACCATGAGATACATGAAGTGGGAGCAGGTGGCACGCTTGCCATGAGATACAGGAAATGGGATCGGGTTGCAAACCTGCAACAAGATGTGAAAAGGAATTGAAATCTACCTTTGTTTTCCTTATTCTTGATAGTGGTCCGATTTATTGATTTCTCGTATTAAAGGTAATAATTCATTCGATATTGTACTTCTATTGAAAAGGTTATCAAATGATTTCTAAATAACTTTGTCTTTTCTTGTTGATTTCCTATTTGGGTTTATATTAAGTAAATGAGACTCTTTGAACACTCTTAATTATATTGGGTTATAGTCCCTATGAATTGAGTAACATGAGAATGTTGTTACGAAATGTGAGACAGAAATATGTGGGCACAAAGTGTCGGGAAAAATATGATGATTTTTATTAATGACATATTATGATATAGGCACGAGGTGCCGGGGAAACTATTATGGTTTCATTTAATGGTATGTGAGTTGTTCGTGCGGTTATAATATAAATATGGCCACGAGATGCCATAAAATATGAAAGTGGGTCGAGGCCTACATTATTATGATTATGAAATGAGGCGTCACAAGGTGACCTTTACTCAAAAGAATTATATTCGAAAGATACTTATTTGAAAGATATTTATTTGTAGGAAATATATTCAAAATATATATTCATTGAAAAGCATATTATCTCAGAGATTATTACTTGAAGGATTTAAAGGCGAAAGAGTTATATCTGAAGGACTTCATTAATATGTACTTGTATTTATTATTTGTTGAGAAACAATTATTTGTAGGAAACAATTATATTGTCTTTGTTGCGTGCTATTTATATCACTGGTTGATCATTGCTGCCATGATTTTTATCTACTTCCTATTATTTTATACGCTATGTTGCACAGGTTTATTTGGTAGTCTGGTGCTAGCCCCGTCACTACTTCACCGAGGTTAGGCTAGGCACTTACTGTGAGCACGTGATTTTTATTTCTTGATTTTTTCGGTATTTTTGCCATTTTTCTTTTTTTCGGTATTTTTTGCATTTTACTTGATTTTTCTGAATTGTAACATTTTTATGATATTTTACAATTGATTTCTTTTGTATTTTTTATTTCAATTTTATTTTCAAACCAAAAATCACAGTTCAAAAATAATAATAATACAAAAATGATTTTTTTTGTAACTGTGTTATTTTTGAACTGTGATTTTTGGTTTGAAAATAAAATTGAAATAAAAAATACAAAAGAAATCAATTGTAAAATATCATAAAAATGTTACAATTCAGAAAAATCAAGTAAAATGCAAAAAATACCGAAAAAAAGAAAAATGGCAAAAATACCGAAAAAATCAAGAAAATAGAAAATAAAGGAAATATAGCAGTTGAAAATAAATACAAAAAGAAAAATACAAAATACCAAAAGAAAATACAATAAATAAATAAAATATAAGTCAAAATACAAAATACAATATGAATTTGGGCTAAATACATAAGGAAATACATATATATACCAAGCCCAAAATACACTAGGCCCAAACGAAATAAGCTTGGTCTGCCCAGGCTTATAATAAAAACGATGTCGTATCAACCAAATAAATCCCAACCGTTGATAATTTGAATTGTATGGATCAGATTAGGCGGTTCCATTATAAACCAAACGACGTCGCATACAGAAATAATCCTGATCGTTCAATACGATCGATCCAATGGACAAGACCAATGACTCATTAAAACCAAATGACGTAGCATAGGTAAAATGATCCTAGCCGTCCAAGCATATAATCCAACGGACCCAAAGAGATCCTTCATTAAAACAAACGACACAGTATTGAGGCTAGAAGATCCTGGCCATTGATCTTGACTAATCCATTGGCCAAAAATCCACTAGACATGAATGATATAAATACTCCCATCTCACGTTGTATCCGTCATTACACTCTCATTTGTATCATCTAACCCTAGCCGCCTGAGACCCATCTTCTTCCTCCTACAGACTCTCATGGAGACATGCCGGAAACCATGCCTCAGCCGTCGTCTCCGGCTCAGGCAAGGCTCAAAGACCATCTCCACCACCCAAAAACCTTTCAAGCCACCATAAACCCCGACCGAAACCAAAAGACGTCTCTGTTCTTGAAACTCCGATCACCGGAACCCTAGCCGGTGACCTCACCAAGTATGAACACAGGTCCCCAATTAACACCCTTGAATAGTTTTGAGGTGATCTATCACCCTATCTGGGTGGTTTCCCTCGAATCACCCTCGGATGTGTCGAATATCAAAAAAACACTCGTAGAAACCCTACTCCGGCGAGTACCAAACATAACCCCACCCCAAACATACTACCCCAGGTCTCCAGACCACCCCCATACACACCTAAATCGAACCAAAAGCCCCATCTGAAAGATCCAGTACTCAGAAGACCAAACGTCTTCAGAGTTCTGAAAATCCAGAAAAATGAAAATGAATGAAGAATAACAAAGAAGAAAGAAAGAAAGAAGAAAGAAAGAATGAAGAAAGAAAGAAGAAAAGAAAGAAAGAAAAGGAAAAGGAAAAGGAAAAGAAAAAGCTAAGTTCCACACCTCTGTTTCTATTCTTGTTTGCTATATGTTTTGAAAAATGTTTCTTTATATGTTTTCTATGTTTATCTGAACCTGTTTCTTCTGCATGCTTAAAACAATTAGAATCTATCTTTGCCTGTTCATGTGAGCCTTGAATCTTACACATGCCTAAGTTTTCTTAGGGTTTTTGATATTAACTATGCATGAATCATGTGCTAATTAGTCTGTTTTATGTGTTTGTTCATTATACTCTGTCTCGATTGAGTTTTGGTTAGTTGGAATTCAACCATTTTCAAATTTCTCCTTTGAGTTCTGATTAATTGAAAATTAATTCGTGATTAAGGCTATATGTGCAAAACAACATGAATCCGGCTATATTTGTAACTTGATTTGTATGTGAGTTCAATTTGAACTTTGAATACTTATGTTATTTGGGTCAGAATTTGTGGCTACGTTTGTGAGTCAAGTCTGAGTGTTGATTCAGTGGCTATGTTGATTGAGTGGCTATGCTTTTAATAAGTAGCTATGTTTTAAATAGTGGTCACATTTTGATAAATGGATATTTTCTGATAAGTGTTGGCTAATAATGAAAAGGGGTGTGGGTCAAAATTGGTTAAGTCTTAAAATATTTCTAATTAGTGGTTACTTATTAAATAATTACTTACACTAATTTTTGCCAAACCTAAGGCAGGTCGGGTATATGGATTAATACAAAGGGTAAAAAGGGAATAGTAAATAGTATTTCTGTAGATTAAATAAAGCCTATAAGGATAAAAGTGACTTTAGTACTTGGTATTTCTGCAATTACTTAGAAAATAAATGGCAGACTGGGTAGAACTTGTGACCGTCGTCACGGGAATTTCCACCCCGTTATCTTTCATTTATACGTTTCATGTTTCTATATCGGTGTTAGAGTCTATCGGGTGAGTTAGGAATGATTCTGGTTGAAAATGAGGCAAATAGCCTTTTGAAATGAAGCTTGATTGTGAAAGTCAACATGGAGTTGACTATATAGTTAGAGGGCTCGGAATTGAATTCTAATGATTTGGTTAGTTCTGGGAGGTGATTAGTGACTTAGGGGAGCGATCGGAATTGAATTTGGAGGTCCGGTGTAGAAATAGGCTTGAATTGGCTAAGGTTGAATTTTGGCGAAATCCGAACGGTAGGTGAGATTTTGATCCGGGAGTCGGAATGGAATTTCGACAATTCCTGTAGCTTCATTAGGTGATTTTGGATATGTCTACAAATCTTTAGGCAATTTGGATGTCGTTTGGTCGGGTTTTTGATTGAATGTTAGTTTCGGAAGTTTGAGTTGAATCCTAGGCTTGAATCCGCTATAATTTGATGATTTCTGTGTTTAAGGGCATGTTTTTATGATTGGAACAAGTTCGTATAGTGATTTAGAGTAGAATGAAATATTTAGTTGAGGTCCCGGGGGCCTCGGGATGAGTTTGGGAGGTTAAATGGAAGGATTTTGAGTTATAAGAGCTGTTATCATAAAATGCAGCAGTGTTTTCGCTTCTGCGGATTGGGAACCGCAGAAGAGGAACCGCAGGAGCGGGATTTTTATCGCAAATGAAAAATTGGGCTTGGCCAGGCAGTTCCGCAGAAGCGGATTTACTAGCGCATGAGGGGGATCGCTTCTGCAAACCAGTGGTCGCGGAAGCGGAGGCAGGCGACTGGGTGAAGGATCGCAGGTGCGGAAGGGTTCTGCATAAGCGGGCTCGTAGGTGCGAGACCTAGACAGCTGGTGCGAAATTGGCCGGTTAAGTGTTGGACCGCAAAAGCGACCATTTGGTTGCAGGTGCGGACTCGCAGCTGCGAGTTTATGTCCGCAGAAGCGAAAATCGCGTCAGTTATTAGAATGAGAAGGTTAAAAATTTCAGAACAGTCTTAAAACGCTAAGGCATCTTCTAAAAGGCGATTAAGGGGCGATTTCAGAGAAATCAAAGGGATTCTTCAGGTAATCATTCATGGACCTAAATTATGTCATTTTCTTGCTAAATTATGATGTTTTTGACTGAAATTGGAGGAATTAGGGGTGTATTAATGGAGGGTTTCACCCTAGGCCTGGGTTACGGAAAATCAATAATTTGAATGGGTAAATGAAGAATAATTTTGGTAAATTTTATATGCATGGACTCGTGTTGAGATAAGGATTCCAAATATGTGACTTTTGTAATTTTTCGAGAAGCGTACCGAAAGTCGGGTTTTGGCAACTTTGTAGTTTTTGGTGTAATGTGAATTTCTTTGACTGGGTAACGTTCCATTGGCCCATTTTGATGTATTTCTATTGAATTTGATCAGATTCTACACCTGTGGTGGTTTATTCTCGTGGCAAGGGCATCGCGGACTAGTCGTCGAGCCGAGTCGAGGTGAGTAATGGGTGTGGGTGATGACAAGCGGGTTCGAAACCCCGGTATACCACTATGCGACGGTGTACTGAGGCGAGACATGTACTCTCTCGTGAGTGCGGGGTCGAATGTGATTGACGACTATGTCTTAGTCCGATTTGTCGATATTATACTATTTTATTGGCTATTTTTGAGCCGAGAAACCTCATATTTGGATGGTTGTGTACATTTTGGGCTGTGAACGAGTTATTGGGATCCTGCGAGGATCGTTATCATTGTTTCTGTGATATTGACATGCTATTTTACTACCAGTCCTGAGCTATTAATGTCATAATGGTTTTCCAAACTCTGGAATTTCTGATATACTATTTTCTACTGAAAAATAATAAAAAGAGTTTTCAAATACCACTTTCGAGCCTGCGAGGTAGCATTGCATATTAGCTGACTGGTAGTGGATCGGGCTGTGCGCCGCAGCGTATCATGATATTGTGCTTGGGCTATAGGAGCCCCTCTGGAGTCTGAACCCCCACAGTGAGCACGAGTACCCAAATGGATCGGGCTACGTGCCGTAGCGGTCATTTCATGCATTACATTGCATTTATCTACACCTGTTAGCTATTATATTAATTTGCTGGTATTATTGGTGCAAATACTGTCATGTTGATATTGTTGCAGGGTATTTTGATTATAGCTTTACTTAGTGCTATATTGTGATTTCTTACCTTCGATGTCTTAACCCTGCTTATTACCACTGAGTCTGGAAGTACTCACTTTACTCTCTGCACCTTGTGTGCAACTCCAGATAAGTCTCAGCAGACATGACCCGGTAGCTGTTCAGAGATACTTTTCGGGATAGTCAAGGTAGTTGCCGCGTCCGCAGGACCTGACTCTCCTTCCAGCTTACTTTTATTCATGTTGTTATCTATTTTTGCACTTGAGCACTGATGTAAACACTATTACACTCGTATACTCTGTAGAGGCTCATGACTCGTGACCCCGGGTCCTTGGGGAGTTGTTATTGTTTTGGGATGTGATTCCCGTACTTGGTTATTCCATTACTGTTGTTCTATCTTTGTTTATGCCAAAAATGGTTCAAAGTGAGCTAATAGCTCTGTGAGTTCTGTTGATTGATCGGGCTGGCCTAGCAGTGTGCTGGCCACTATCATAACCGGGTTGGGGTCGTGACAAGTTGGTATCAGAGCCTAGGTTAGTAGGACTCATGAGTCTTGAGCCGGTTAGTAGAGTATTGTGGATCGGTACGGGGATGCCTGTACTTATCCTCGGGAGGATGCGAACCTTTAGGAAACACTTCACATTTCTTGAACTCTATCGTGCGATCTTGTTGTTCTGAGAATTGAACTTCTGTATTCTATTCTCTCGCAGATGGCGAGAACTCGAGCTTCAGGATGAGGTGGACGACCACTATTGCCACCTGCTAGAGGCCGTGGGCGCGGCCGTGGTAGAGGTAGAGGTAGGGTAGCTGAGGCAGTACCAGCTGACCCGCCCGTTGTACCTATTCAGGGGCAGCCCCTAGTGGTTGATGCTCCATCAGCCCCAGCTCAAGCGCAGACGGTGTCTATTGCTATTCCTGGTCTTTAAAAGACTCTAGCCCAGATATTATCAGTGTGTTCCGGATTGGCTCAGGTAGTATCAACTACCGCTACTGCAGCGACATCCCAGACAGGGGGTGGTCAGCAGACCCCTACAGCTCGCACACCTGAGCAGGTGGTACAGGGACTTCAGATGCCAGAGGCGGTCCTCGCTCAGGTGGTTGCACCAGTTATTCCTCCAGCTGCACCAGCTCCAGAGCATGTGGTTTAGGTTATGCTCGACGACGAGCAGCGTCGTCTAGAGAGATTTGGTAGACTCCAGCCACCTCATTTCAGTGGTACTGAGGGTGAGGATACCCAGGGTTTCTTAGATAAGTGCCAGAGGATGCTACGTACAGTTGGTATTCTTGAGTCCAACGGGGTTTCATTCACTACTTTTCAGTTTACTGGTCCAGCGTTCGATTGGTGGGAGGAGTCTAAGAGGCGTAGGCCTGCGGGAGCAGCACCTCTTACTTGGAAATAGTTTTCTACTCTCTTCTTGGAGAAGTATGTACCTCAGTCCCGTCTTGAGGAGCTTTGTCATTAGTTTGAGTGGTTGGTACAGGGCGACATGTCAGTGACCTAGTATGAGCTGAGATATACACAGTTTGCTAGGCATGCCACATGGATGATCCCGACTGATCGGGAGAGGATTAAGAGGTTCATTGATGGCCTCAACTACTCCATTCGCATTCTTATGACCAGAGAGAGAGTTCTATCATCATCTTTTGAGCATGTTGTGGATATGGCACGCTCCATTGAGGCGGATTGTCGCCGGGAGCGAGAGGAGAGGGAGGCCAAGAGGCCTCGTGGTTCTGGTAGCCCTAAGCAGAACAGAGCTTCTCATTCAGGCCGCCCTAAGCAGAACAGAGCTTCTTCTGGTCGTGGTCGCCAGGGATTCCAGCAGGGCTAGTCTTCACTTAGTGCCCTCCTAGTCCAGAGTGCAGCACCTACTACTTTTTCAGCCAAGGGTTCATCTGCGACGAGGGGTTCCCTTCAGTCCTCTTTTCCAGCACCAAGTAGCTGTTTTGAGTGTGGCGAGTTTGGCCACATGAGGAGGCAGTGCCCTCGAATTCGTAGGGACAGGGCTCAACAGAGGGATAAACCCTCCTCTTCAGCACCATCTCAGGCTAGTAGAGGTGGAGGTCAGTCTTCTCGCATTCGCCCAGAGGCGAGGAGCGATCCTGTGGAAGCTAGGCACGATTCTATGCACTTCCTGATAGGCGTGATGCAGTTGCATCCGATGTAGTGATTACAAGTATCATTTCTATCTATCACAGAGATGCCTTTGTTCTATTTGATCCAGGGGTCCACATATTCGTACGTGTCTTCTTATTTTGCACATCACTTGGGTGGGACCCGTGGTAGTCTTGATTTGCCTGTTCATGTATCCACCCTAGTGGGTGATACGATTGTTGTGGATCATGTCTAGAGATCCTGTGTTATTTCTATTGGGGGTCTTGAGACCCAGGCGGATCTGTTATTGTTAGGGATGGTGGACTTTGATGTGATATTGGGTATGGACTGGCTGTCTCCGTGCCATGCTATATTGGACTGTTATGCTAAGACAGTTACGTTGGCTATTCCTGGTATTCCTCAGATTGATGGCAGGGTTCGACTGATTTCGTCCCAAGCCGTGTTATTTCATTCTTAAAGGCTCATAGAATGGTTGAAAAGGGATGTTTGTCGTATTTAGCATTTGTGAGGGATGTGGGAGCTCAGTCTCCTAGCATTAATTCTGTAGCTGTTGTGAGGGACTTTCCAGAAATATTCCCCTCAGACCTGCCGGGTATGCTACCAGACAGGGATATTGATTTTGGCATTGACTTAGTGCCGGGCACTCAGCCCATTTCTATTCCTCTTTATCGGATGGCACCAGCTGAGCTGAAGGAATTGAAAGAACAGCTTCAAGAGCATTTGGATAAGGGATTCATTCGCCCTAGTGTGTCCCCATGGGGTGCACCGGTGTTATTTGTTAAGAAGAAAGATAGTTCCATGCAGATGTGTATTGATTATAGACAATTGAACAAGGTAACAGTGAAGAACAAGTACCCTCTACCGCGCATTGATGATTTGTTTGATCAGTTACTGGGTGCGAGAGTATTTTCTAAGATTGATCTTCATTTAGGCTATCATCAGGTGAAGATCAGGGACTCTAATATTATGAAAACTGCATTCGGGACTAGATATGGCCACTATGAGTTCCTTGTGATGTCTTTTGGGCTGACCAATGCCCCAGCAGCATTCATGCATCTGATGAACAGTGTGTTTAGGCCGTATTTGGATTCCTTCGTGATTGTGATCATTGATAACATTCTAGTCTACTCCCGTAGTCAGGAGGAGCATGCTCATAATTTGAGTATTGTGTTGCAGAGATTGAGGGAGGAGAAGCTGTATGCTAAATTCTCCAAGTGCGAGTTTCGGCTCGAGTCAGTAGCATTTCTGGGTCATGTGGTGTCTCGTGATGGTATTCAGGTTGATCAGAAGAAGATAGAGGCGGTGCAGAGTTGGCCTAGACCATCCTTAGCTAAAGAGATCATAAGTTTTCTTGGCTTGGCGGGATATTATCGCCGGTTTGTTCTGGGATTTTCATCCATTGCTTCTTCTTTGACTAAGTTGACTCAGAAGGGTGCACCATTCGAGTGGTCGGATGCGTGCGAGGAGAGCTTTCAGAAGCTCAAGACAGCTTTGACCACAGCTCCAGTATTAGTGTTGCCATGATCTTCAGGTTCATATACTGTATATTGTGATGCCTCGAGAGTATGGATAGGTTGTGAATTGATGTAGGAGGGTAGAGTGATTTCTTATGCTTCTCGGCAGTTGAAGCCTCATGAGAAGAACTACCATGTTCTTGATTTAGAGCTAGCTGCCATAGTTCATGATTTGAAGATTTGGAGGCACTATTTGTACGGCATGTCCTGTGAGGTGTATACCGATCATCGTAGTCTCCAATATTTATTCAAACAGAAGGATCTTAATTTGAGACAATAGACATGGCTTGAGTTACTCAAGGATTATGACATTACTATTCTATATCATCCGGGGAAGGCCAATGTGGTGGCCGATGCTTTGAGCCGGAAGGCGGTCAGTATAGGCAGCTTGGCATATATTACAGCTGAGGAGAGATCATTTGCTTATGATGTTCAGGCGTTAGCCAATCGGCTAGTGAGGTTAGACATTTCAGAGCCCAGCAGGGTGTTGGCATGTGTTGTATCTCGGTCTTCTCTATATGATCGTATTCGTGAGCGCCAGTATGATGATCCACATTTGGTTGTCCTTAAGGACAGAGTTCAGCATGATGATACTAGAAATGTCACTATTGATAGTGATTGTGTATTGAGGATGCAGGGCCGGATATGTGTGCCCAATGTTGATGGCCTTCGTGAGTTGATTTTGGAGGAGGCCCATAGCTCACGGTATTCTATTCATCCATGAGCCGCGAAGATGTACCAAGATTTGAAACAACATTATTGGTGGAGGAAGATGAAGATGGACATTGTGAGACATGTAGCACGGTGTCTCAACTGTCAGCAGGTCAAGTACGAGCATCAGAGGCTCGGTGGCGTGTTTCAACGTATTTATATTCCCGAGTGGAAGTGGGAAAGGATCACTATAGACTTTGTTACTAGACTCCCTCGGACAGCGAGGAAGTTTGATTCAGTTTGGGTGATTGTGGATAGGCTGACCAAGTCATCTCACATCATTCCTGTGTGTACTACGTACTATTCGAAGCGGTTAGCCGAGATATTTATTCGGGAGATCATTAGATTGCATGGAGTTCCAGTTTCTATCATATCAGACAGAGGCACTCAGTTTACTTCGCAGTTCTGGAGGACATTTCAGCGTGAGTTGGGCTCCCAGGTTGAGTTGAGTACTGCATTCCATCCTCAGTTGGACGGACAGTCCGAGCGTACTATTCAGATCTTGGAGGTTATGTTGAGAGCTTGTGTTATTGATTTCGGTGGTTCATAGGCTGATTACTTGCCTCTCACAGAGTTTGCCTAGAACAACAGTTACCAATCCAATATCCAGATGGCGTCGTATGAGGCTTTATATGGGAGACGGTGTAGATCTCTAGTTGGTTGGTTTGAGCCCGGTGAGGCAAGGTTATTGGGGACATAGATAATCCAAGATTCTTTGGATAGGGTGAAGGTTATTCAGGAAAGTCTTCGCACAGCTCAGTCGCGCTAGAAGAGTTATGCGGACCGAAAGGTTCGGGATGTGTCTTATTCTGTGGGTGAGAAAGTCTTACTGAAGGTTTCGCCGATGAAAGGCATCACGAGATTTGGGAAGAAAGGAAAGCTCAGTCCGAGATTCATTGGCCCTTTTGAGATCCTCATGAGGATTGGAGAGGTGGTGTATATGCTTGCTTTGCCACCCAGTCTATCAGGAGTTCATCTAGTGTTCCACGTATCTATGCTCCAGAAATATGTTGGCGACGCATCGCATGTGTTGATCTTTAGCACTATTCAGCTTGATGATGACTTGACCTATGAGGTGGAGCCTATAGCTATATTGGGTCATCATGTGAGGAGATTGAGATCCAAGGATATTGTATCAGTTAAGGTTTAGTGGAGAGGTCGACCCGTGGAGGAGGCCACTTGAGAGATCGAGCGGGAGATGCAGAGCAGATATCCTCACTTGTTTGAGTCTTCAGGTATGTTTCTTGACCCGCTCGAGGATGCGCATTTGCTTAAGTGGGGGAGAATGTGACGACCCGGCCCGTCGTCACGGGAATTTCCACCCTGTTATCTTTCATTTATATGTTTCATGTTTCTATATCGGTGTTAGAGTCTATCGGGTGAGTTAGGAGTGATTCTGGTTTGAAAATGAGGCAATAGCCTTTTGAAATGAAGCTTGATTGTGAAAAGTCAACCTGTAGTTGACTATATAGTTAAAGGGCTCGGAATCGAATTCTAATGATTTGGATAGTTCCAGGAGGTGATTTGTGACTTAGAGGAGCGATTGGAATTGAACTTGGAGGTCCGGTGTAGAAATAGGCTTGAATTGGCTAAGGTTGAATTTTGGCGAAATTCGAACGGTAGGTGAGATTTTGATCCGGGAGTTGGAATGGAATTTCGACAATTTCTATAGCTTCATTAGGTGATTTTGGATACGTCTGCAAATTTTTAGGTCATTCGGACGTCGTTTTGTCGGGTTTTTGATTGAATTTTAGTTTCGGAAGTTTGAGTTGAATCCTAGCCTTGAATCCGCTATAATTTGATGATTTTTGTGTTTGAGGGCATGTTTTTATGATTCGAACAAGTTCATATAGTGATTTAGAGTAGAATGGCATTTTTGGTTGAGGTCCTGGGAGCCTCGGGATGAGTTCGGGAGGTTAAACGGAAGGATTTTGAGTTATAAGAGCTGCTATCATAAAATGCAGCAGTGTTTTGCTTCTGCGGATTGGGAACCGCAGAAGCGGAACCGTAGGAACGGGATTTTTATCGCAAATGCGAAATTGGGCTTGGCCAGGCAGTTCCGCATAAGCGGATTTACTAGCGCAGGAGCGGGCTCGCTTATGCGAACTAGTGGTCGCAGAAGCGGAGGCAGGCGACTGGGTGAGGGATCGCAGGTGCGGAAGGGTTCTGCATAAGCGGTCTCGCAGGTGCGAGACCTGGACCGCAGGTGCGAAATTTGCCAGTTAAGTGTTGGACCACAGAAGCGACCATTTGGTCGCAGGTGCAGACTCACAGGTGCGAGTCTATGTCCGTAGAAGCGGAAATCGCGTCAGTTATTAGAATCAGAAGGTTAAAATTTTCAGAACAGTCTTAAAATGCTAAGGCATCTTCTAAGAGGCGATTAAGGGGCGATTTTCAGAGAAATCAAAGGGATTCTTCCGGTAATCATTCATGGACCTAAATTATGTCATTTCCTTGCTAAATTATGGTGTTTTTGACTGAAATAGGAGGAATTAGGGGTGTATTAATGGAGGTTTTCACCCTAGGCCTAGGTTATGGAAAATCAATGATATGAATGGGCAAATGATGTCTCATTTTGGTAAATTTTATATGCATGCTCGTGTTGAGATATGGATTCCGAATATGTGACTTTTGTAATTTTTCGAGAAGTGTACCGAAAGTCGGGTTTTGGCTACTTTGTAGTTTTTGGTGTAATTTGAATTTCTTTGACTGGGTAACATTCCATTGGCCCATTTGGATGTATTTCTATTGAATTTGATCAGATTCTACACCTGTGGAGGTTGATTATCATGGCAAGGGCATCGCGGACTAGTCATCGAGCCGAGTCGAGGTGAGTAATGGGTGTGGGTGATGACCAGCGGGTTCATAACCCCGGTAAACCACTATGTGGCACTGTATTGAGGCGAGACATGTACTCTCCCGTGAGTGCGGGGTCGAATGTTATTGGGGACTATGCCTTAGACCGACCTGTCGATATTATACTGTGTTATAGGCTATTCTTGAGCCGGGAAACCTCCTACTTGGATGGTTGTGTGCATTTTGGGCTGTGAGCCAATTATTGGGATCCTGCGAGGATCGTTATCATTGTTTCTGTGATATTGACATGCTATTTTACTACCAGTCCGGAGCTATTACTATCATAATGGTTTTCCAAACTCTGGAATTTCTAATATACTAATTTCTACTGAAAATTTATAAAAAGAGTTTTCATATACTACTTTTGAGCCAGCGAGGCTGCATTGCATATTAGCTGACTGGTAGTGGATCGGGCTGCGTGGTGCAGCGTATGATGATATTGTGCTTGGGATGTAGGAGCCCCTCCGGAGTCTGAACCCCCACAATGAGCACGAGTACCCAAATGGATCGGGCTACGCGCCGTAGCGGTCACTTCATGCATTGCATTGCATTTAGCGACACCTATTAGCTGTTATATTGATTTCTGGTATTATTAGTGCAGATACTGTCATGCTGATACTATTGTAGGGTATTTTGATTATATCTTTACTTAGTGCTATATTGTGATTTCCTACCTTCGCTGTGTTACCCATGCTTATTACCACTGAGTCTGGAAGTACTCACTTTACTCCCTGCACCTTATGTGCAGGTTCAAGGTATGTCACAGCAAACCTGACCCAGTAGCTGCTCGGAGATACTTTCTGGATAGTCAAGGTAGCTGCCGCGTCCGCAGGACTTGACTCTCCTTCCAGCTTACTTTTATTCATGTTGTTATCTATTTCCGCACTTGAGCACTGATGTAGACACTATTACACTCGTATACTCTGTAGAGGCTCATGACTCGTGACCCCAGGTCCTTGGGGAGTTGTTATTGTTTTGGGACGTGATTCCTGTACTTGGTTATTCCATTACTGTTGTTCCATCTTTGTTTATAACAAAAATGGTTAAAAGTGAGCTAATAGCTCCGTGAGTTCTGTTGATTGGTCGAGCTGGCCTAGCAGTGTGCTGGGCGCTATCACGACCAGGTTGGGGTCGTGACAGAACTTAAAGACAATAGTGTGATATATCTTAGCAAGTGAGGGTAATTAGGTAAAACACACCTAATAGAACCCAATAGAATTGCCTAGAACCTTCTAGCAGGGGTTCTAAGGCATTTCGATACAATTCTAATAGAGTATACTATAACTAATTGAAAAGAATAAGGGGAGGGAAATAGAAATAACTTATTTGAAATTCCCCCCAATTCCCCCCAAAATAATTCTATAAATAGGCTGTTAGTGAGCCTGAAAAAGGGTTTTAGAAATTTTGGTTCTGAACTCGAAAAGCATCTTTAGGGGTTCCAATTTTAAGGCTGTATTTTGAAAATTCAGAGATTAGTCCATAGTTTTGAAATCGAAAGAGTTCTAATAGTTCTGAAACATACAACTAAAGGTAACACACATTCAGGAAGCTAATTGACTTGAGTGCTGTTCTGGGATTTCTGGGGGTCGATTCTTCATCAATTCATCTCGGCTTTGCTGGATTCTCTGATTTTACTTGGGTTGATTTGGTGGGTTTTATATTTGGAGTTTTTGATAGCTGTTTGCCGTGATTGAATCGCCTCATTGCTGTTGCTGTATTGTTGCTATTGGTTGCTGACTATTCTTCTTCTCCAAAACTCTAGACTCATCGATTTATTTTGAACCAGGTACACACTTTTGACCTGAAGTTCTATTGAACTGCTGATTGGAGAAAAATGATATACAATTGTGTTATATGAATTTTCATGTGCTTGTATTATGTTATGTAGTTTAGAAGTATTAGATTTCTGTAATTCATCTAGAATTTGGTTGTAATAATTCGTAGACTATGAATATACTCTACTCGATATCAGTAGGATAAACGAGCTAGGTAGGGATTATCACCTAAAACTAAAACCGGCTAAAACACAATTAACACACTTAGATTTATAACTATTCTGAAACTGGACATGTAATACCATACTTAGATATTTTCTTTAACCAAGTTTTGAATCAGTATCAACCAATTCGAAAAGCGTGAGTAATAGAATTTTAAATCATGTTAATGTTATATCAATGTTGAAATTGATTTAGTCACAAAATTTGTATTAAGCTATTGTGATATGGTGACATGAATATGGTTGTAATAAAAGTGGTAATGCAAGCATGTTTAGCTTAAGCTTAGAACACTGTTTTAAGTTAATGAGAGCAATAATTAATTCATAGATGTATATTCTGTTAGTTAGTAGTTAAATAATAACAAGTGGGTTAAATTAGTGTTGATATTTTTAGTTAATAGACAATATCGAAATCAGTAAGGATTAAATGTAATTTGATATTATTTGAAATATTAACTGTTAGTATTGAATGGTATTTGTTTGTGGTACTATTGTTAAAATAATTTGCTTCGATTCCACTTTAGACATAAGTAACCTGGGCCTTGCCGTGAATACATGCCCAGATCTAATTGACATGGCATTTATGCCTGAAAACTAGAAAAGAAATAACTACTGGGCTGCAGAAGCCCGGTATCTCATGACAGTTCATTGAATTGGTCTTTGGTCCAAGCCCAATAGCTAAATATGGCCTGGACATTAATGCACAATAATATAGATTTAATATAAAAAAATGGTACATATATTATGATAAGAGAAAAAACATAAATAGAAAATGTAGAATACCTAGGAAAAACCTTAATAAAAACGGAGACAAGCCTCGCCAAATCACAAAGGCATAGTTGCGAGGCCCTCCATAATTTCCTATGAAAACGTTAGAAATTGGGAAGACCATTTAGCAAATTCCACGGTCTCTCCCAAAAATTAACGAGACATAGACATCGTAGGGCACGATTTATAATAAATATACATTCCTAATACGAGTGCACATTTATGTGACTCAAATCAAAATCCCGACGAAGCTGAAATGCATCGAGGTCACAGGCGTACTGGTTGCGGTGTGATTCGAAATGCATTTCTCAACGTCGCAAAATCCTAAAAAATAATCAAAGGGGAACATCAATAGCATTTGAAACTAAGGCATATAAGGAAATCAAATATTACAATTATGGCAATTGAGCGATCGTGCTAGAACCACAGAATCCGGAAGTGCCTAAAACCTTCTCCCGGGTTAATAGAATTCCTTATCCGGATTTCTAGTTTTGCGGACTGTAAAATAGAGTCATAATTTCCTCGGTTCGGGATTAAACCGGTGACTTGGAACACCATTATTTTCCCAAGTGGCGACTCTGAAACTTAATAAATAAATCCCGTTCCGATTGTCCTTAAAGTGGAAAAACTCCTTCCCTGTTGTTATTATTATATCCCTTCTTGGGGTGTATTAGTAAATAGCGGGGTATACTTATTTAAAAGTAGAAAAAGGAGGTGTGACAGCTCTGGCGACTCTGCTGGGGATAAGAAACCCAGAACTTCGGTTCAAGGTTTAAGAATTCGAGCTCGATTAAATTGCTGTTTTTGATATTATCTGATTTCATTATATTCTTTGATCAATGTGCTACATGTTTACCACTTTGATATTACGTGAATTGTATATATAAAATTGTGCCGAAAAACCCTACTCTTCTTACCTCCGGCGATGTGCTTACTGGTTGAGACTCCCCTTTCTGTTAAGTCAATACCCCAATAAGAAAATAGAGGACGGATAAGTTACAAAGCTGGACAATCCCGCGGGTCCCCGATACGTAGCCCCCTCCTCGATCCGAGTTATTCGCTCGGGTACACAGTCTAGTACCACTGAAAAATTATGATACTGAGCCTAGATTTAGGACATTTATTTGCATCATATCTGACTTAAGGGACTCAACACAGGGGCTGGGTTTGTCTAGGACAGGTGACCGGAAATCAAAGACCGATCATATTATATGTTACATTTATTTGTCCTAGATTGTTATGATGACCGGCAAGATACCTGAAAAACAAAAGACAATTTAGAATAGAAATACCGAAATATTGACGAAACACTGTCAAAAGTTTGAAAAGGATGTTCGAAAAATAGTCGGAACAATTTTTTTGAAATAATTGGTCGTAAAAAAATTTGACCAAACTACGCAGGTTTGATTCTCACCATTAGGCGAGATACGTAGGCAACCCTTGACGGGTCCAACCACCCCTTTCAAAAAATAACCAAAATACGTCGAATTTTTAGTTTTCAATAAAATCAAAGTGATGCTATTTTTGAAAATAGCCAAATGTTCCGAAAGGACGCCGGAAGGCTGTTTGTGCAAAAATGGCCGCTTTGAAGTCATTTCTTTTTCTTTTTGAATAATAGCCTTGAAACTTTTCAAATGAAATATGGTAAGGTTGATTCTTTTTAAAATGAACAAAAATTGTCCAAAAGATATTTCTTTTTGAATAAATCACCTTTAATAAGTGTGCAGGATGAGCACAATACAAAATAAACCCTTTGCACTAATGAACAAAATCCCTTTGGAGTTGCGATTGTGGTGGAATGATTTAGGCCAAGATGGACAGGATTGGGTCAACAAATATATAAAAGATCTTACTGGGCTGCTAAACATAGTACCTCAGAGTGATATTATCCAAGCTCTAGTTGCTTGCTGGGATCCCGCACACAACGTGCTCCACTTCTCGGATTTTGAGCTCACTCCGACATTGGAGGAAATTGCTAACTACATCAGGAAGGGCGAGGTTCCTTTAAAAGACAAGTATCCGGTGGCTCCAAGGGCTCTTACTGTGCACAGATTCCTCGACTCCTTAAAGATTGCCAGAAATGTTCACAATGAATACTTGCTTCACGGGTTCTACACTATGAACTTTATATACCACAGATATGGCCACGTTGGAGGATTTAATGATCCAACAAACAAACTCTGCAATAAAGCAAACCGGGCTAAGTGGGAGGAACACATACGTTTCGCCTTTATGGTAGCCTTTTTGGGTTTGATCATATTTCTGAGGAAAGATGGGAATATTGACATTAGACTTGCCGAAATTGCCAGTACTCTCCTTGTATAGGACAACAATACATTGGCACCAATGATAGTGGCCAATATCTTCCGTGCCCTCACGGCCTGCAAAGCGGGACACAATTTCTTCGAGGGGTGTAATTTACTTCTTCAAATGTGGATGATAGAGCATTTATGCTGCCACCCTCAGTTTTCAAGGTTTGGATCGTCTGAAAAGACGTGTATCGAAGAATTCTACGTAAGGACAAAAGAGGCCAATTTGCCAGAAGGATCGAAAGGATGGATCACATATTTGCGATCACTGACCGCTAGCCAAATAGAATGGGCATATGGATGGTTGCCCCTCAATGAAGTTATATACATGCCAGCGGAAGGGTCGTATTTTCTGCTAATGGGTCTCAAGAGCATCCAACCTTATGCGCCATACCAGGTATTAAGGCAACTAGGAAGATATCAGGTTGTGCTGAAAGATGGGGACCTCAACCTTCAAGTAATAGAAATCAGTCCTGATGGGCAACTCCCGGAAGCAAAAATTCGGCAAATATGGAATGAATGCCAATGTCTGAGAATAGACACTTGTGTGAGAGATCGGGCTAGAGAAGAAGTATCACCGGGATATTCCACATGGTACCGTAGAGATGTTGAGCATGAGAGACCGATGAAGAGGCCTCATATTTAAGAGTTTACCGAGTAGTCCAGGGAACAAAAATATTGGATGGCCAAGGAAAATGAATATCGAGCCAGAATCAGTATGTTGGAAAAACAATTCCAGGACCTCAAATTCGAAAGCAGCCTACAAGCAGTAGCCGATGAGGGTGAAAAGAAACAGCTGAGAAAAGAAAATGAAACTTTGAAGGCACAGATTGTGAAAATGAGAATAACAATCGAAACCCCAGTTCGACTTGCTCGGGATGAAAAGCTAATTGAAAATCTATGGCACAAGGTGAATGATTATAGCTTTGATCCAGATAAAGCTGAGAAGGAATTAGATGGGGTTCGGAAACAATTGGCCAAGAACACCGAAGAAAGAGCTCGGATGGTTTGATAGTTAAAAGATGAACATAATGTTGAAGTAGCCCGATTGATGAAGAAGATCATCACAGCCGAGGTCAAAAGTAGTCAACAAACCAAAGAATTTGATGTAGAGAGAGAACATTGCTACCTGGACATGGCTCGATTAGAATTGGAGCTACAACAACTTCAAAGAAGAACCAGCAAACCTTAGATGCTCGTGCCGAATAGATTGGTAGGTTGCTTCAAGAAAAAGGGGTCATCAGGGAAAGAATTGTCAACATTTCTCAATACATTACGCGCAAATGCCAACTGTGCGAGGATATGTCTCAATCAATGTTACCGCAGCAGCAATGAACTTTGTGAAACAAGTAATGACCGACCTGGACAAACTCCAAAGGGGATTAGCATATAGGCCCGCGGTAAGACCGAATGATGTCTCGCATGCACTAAGAGCTTTAATGTATTCATAGGGCATGCATTTTTGTATTTGTATTTTTCTGCATTTTAAAAGTCGTAGTGCAACATCATTTGTAATCGATGTTTGAATATCAATGAAAATTCAAAAGAAATTATCATTATTTTTCTCTTATATGTGCAAATTTCTTGGGCGATAGGCAAACATATAGGATCGAAAAACAAAAAAAAAAAGAAAAAAAAAAAGAAAAAGGGAAAAGAAGAAAAAGAAATAATGAAATAATGATGGGTGGAAACAAAAGAAAAGAAAAAGAAAAAGAAAATTGGCGGGTCAAAAGAAGAATAATGCCGGGATGACGCATAATTACTAGGCAAAAGTTGTGTTTTTAAAACTTGTGATGTTTATCCATTATGATCTAACTATTAACAAGTTTTTGTTGTTGATGAGTATCAGATAAAACTGTTAGCAACTGGCATTCTAGCACATCACAACTACAACACTCGTTCTAAAAGCATGACAAAAGCAGTGTGACCCAAGAAATTGAGCCGACAATCATGGATCATGTGCAAGAGTAGGAAGTAATAGATGTGACTAGCATGAAGGAAGAAATGTATAAGTTGAAACAATAGGTGTTAGAAATGTACCATGCTTGGTTAAGGGGGCAACCCTTACCTTCGTACCTAGCTAACCCCACATATATTCCTCCCTTGAACCCAAACCAAGAACCACCCACCATGAACTCATCTTCTACATATCCCGCTTACCCGCATTATTACGCCACTACATCACAAGTACCACCACCCCAACCTAAACAAGCTTCACCACTACCACCCCAGACCGCTCCTGTATATGTGGCACCGCCACCAGTCACTTTTACATAAATCCTCTAGCGAGTTTGTATTTCATGTCCAGGATAATCATTACTACCCGCCAGAACCCACCTCCAGGCAACATGACTCTTACACCCCACTCATCGACATGACAGAGGAAGAGAAACCTGCTAGAAACCCTGAACAAGAGGAGATGGCCAGGAAAATGAAGAGCCTTGAGCAGTCATTTCGTAATATGCAGGGTCTGGGAGGCCAAGTTAGTGTGGCATACAAGGACTTATGTTTGTTTCATGAGGTAAAGCTACCTGCCAGGTTTAAACTGCCAAAATTTGACATGTATGATGGCCATGGTGGTCCAGTGGCCTATCTCAGAGGATATTGCAGTAAAATGCGTGGAGCTGGAGGAAAGAATGAACTACTTATGGCCTACTTCAGTCAGAGCCTCAGTGGTTCGGCATTGAAATGGTACACTTGTCAAGATCATACCCGATGGTTCATTTGGGATGACTTAGCTCAATCATTTGCAAACCATTTCCAATATAATCTAGAAATCATCCCTGATAGATTGTCATTGACTAAGATGGAAAAGAAGCTCGGAGAAAGCTTTCGGGAGTATGGTTTCAGGTGGAGGGAATAGGCTGCTCGTGTAGATCCACTAATGAAAGAATGAGAAATGGTACATTGTTTCCTACAAGGTTTGGAGCCAACATACTACAGTCATTTGGTGTCTGCCATTGGAAAAACTTTTAACGAGGTAGTAAAGATGGGGAGTTTTGTGGAAGAAGGTGTGAAGACGAATAAGATTATGAGCTACTTAGCCATCAAGGCTACAAACCAAGCAATTCAGATAGGAATAGGAGGGTCGATTGGAAAGAAGAAGAAGGAAGAAGTGGCGGTTATTGAAGGAAGATCTTGGTCCCGGGGCCCCAACCCATATCATCATCAACCTCGCCCATACCAACCTTATCCACCAGCGCTATATAACCCATCTCCACAATATTATCCTCTAACTAGTCCCTAATTTTCTGTCCAGCATGCTCAACCTTACCCACCGCCTCCACCTTCATGGCAAACCCCAGCTCCTCAGAATGTCTACCATGCCCAAGATGCTTACCCACCATAAAAAATCTACAGAAATCCAAACTGAACCAACTTCCGTCCTGACCCTGAAGTAAAAGGTGACAGGGCTCAGAGAAAAAGAACATTCATTCCTCTAGGAGAATCATATACCAGTCTCTTTCACCGATTGAGAGAATTAGGAATGCTGAACCCCATTGAGCCTAAACTTCCCAACCCTCCAACAAGAAATTTAGACCAATCTGTCCGTTGTGAATACTGTTCTGGGGCACCGGGACACGACACGGAGAAACGTTGGCACTTAAAGTCTGCAATACAAGAACTCATTGACTCCAGGAGAATTGAGGTGCAAGCTCCAGGGACTCCCAACATAATGCAAAATCCTTTGCCAGCGCATCATGAGACACATATGATAGAGCTAGTACAGGGAGAAAGCTGCAAAAAACCTTCTCAGATGGTGATGAAAATTAAAGCAAATAGTAAGGTCGAGGAGAAAGTAGAAGGTGAAAAAGTGTCAATTGAGCCACCAACAAAATAGTCATCGGTGATAATTGAGCCTGCGCCCGTAAAAGTAATAGTACCTGGGGTGAAGCCCTTACTGATTGTGAAAGGGGCTTATATGGAGGCAATGGTTATCAAACCAGTTGTTCAAATACTGGTTCTGAGTACCAAGGCTGTACCTTGGAGTTATGACAAGGTAATAGTAATGTATAAAGGGAAAGATGTCAAGGGGGAAATTTGTGAAAGTCACGGGTTGACTCACTCTGGGCGATGTTTTGCTCCTGATGATTTAAGAAAGACTAAAGTGGTGAAAGAAAATCCAGCTTGCATAAAAAAGCAGTCACCGAGGAAGAAGCTGAGGAATTTCTAAAGAAGATGAAAGCTCAAGATTACTCCATAGTCGAGCAATTGAGGAAGACACCCGCGCAAATATCATTGTTATCCCTGCTAATTCATTCTAATGAATATAGAAAGGCGTTGATGAAGATTCTAAATGAAGCCCACATACCAGAGAAAATTTCGGTACGTCATATGAAGAAAATAACAAACAAGATCTTTGAGACAAATAAGATAACATTTTCGGACAGCGAGCTACCGCTAGAAGGGTCAGAGCATAATAAAGCACTATACCTCACGGTAAAATGTGAAGAATCTGTAGTAACTCGTGTTTTGGTAGAAAATGGATCAAGCGCCAATATTTGTCCATTGTCAACTCTAGGGAAGCTGAAATTTAATCATGAGAGGATTCACCGAAATAATGTATGTGTGAGGGGTTTTAATGGAGGAGGAAAGAACACCGTGGGGGATATCATACTAGAACTTGCTATCGGACCTGTGGATTTCACCATGGAGTTTCAAGTGCTGGATGTCACTGTGCCATACAACCTTTTGTTAGGACGTCCATGGATCCATGCTGCGAAAGTAGTACCATCTTCTTTGCATCAAATGGTAAAATTTGAGTGGGAGCAACAAGAAATAATAGTGCACGGGGAAGACGATGTTTGTAATGCTATTACACCATTTGAGGAAGTTGAAGGAGATAAAGGTCCGTGGGTGTACCAAGTAATGGACACCATGACGGTGAATAAAATATCTGAAGGAGAAAATATGCATGTACCTACAGTGGCCCCTGCAGCGGTCATGGGCGCCAAAGAGATGATAAAGAATGGGTTCTCTCCAGGAAAGGGTTTAGGAGCTACCTTGTAGGGTATAACGCAGCCAACTTACCTTCTAGGCAGCACTGATACTTTTGGCTTGGGTTTCAAGCCAACTATTGCTGATATATAGAGAGCTAAGAAATTGAAAAAGAGAGGGTCGACCCTCCCCAAACCTATCCCAAAATTGTCCAACTCCTTTGTCAAGCTTGGTACATAGAGGCGTCTGCAACTGTTATGGCAAACCGTGCAGAGATAAAACATGATGAAGAGCTTTTAGCAAGATTTGAAAGGTTATTTGAAGACGTGAATGTGATGGAGACAACCGAAGGAACAAGCAAAATGGACGTTCAATTTGTTGGACCCCACACTATGCTAAATAAATGGGAAGCTACTCCTCTTCCAATCAGGAGGGAGTTGTGGTAGTTAGCTTTTAATATTTCATTCCCAAAACTGTCTTGTTTTAAAATTGTAATCTTATATCCCGTCAAGTCAAATGTATCCAACTCTTGTTACCTTTCAAAAATTCAATGAAATGCAATTTCTTTTCTTCCTCCATTTTTTGCCTTATTTTATTTTTCTTCTTTTGTATAGTTCAATATTTGCTGATTCCAATGATATGTCATGCATAAAGGATTCCTAGTACAGTCTTGATAATCAGATAGTTATACAGGAAATTGAAAATGAACATGAAGTGGAATATGAGGATGAGGAAGTATTGGAGGAAATTAGTAAAGATTTGAGCCATTATGAAGAAAAACCCAAACCGAACTTATATGAGACGGAATCTATTAATTTGGGAAGTGAGGAAAATGTTCGAGAAACAAAGATTAGTGTACACTTAGAGGCTTCGCTTAGAGAAGATTTGATCAGGTTGTTACATGAGTACAAGGACATATTTGCTTGGTCTTATGATGGCATGCCCGGGCTCAGTACTGACCTGGTGGTACATAAATTGCCCACTTATCCAGAATGCCGGCCAGTTAAGCAAAAGTTAAGAAAGTTTAAAACGGATATCAGTGTGAAAATAAAAAAAGAAGTCAACAAGAAATTTGAGGTGAAGGTCATACGGGTCATTAAATATCCCACCTGGTTAGCCAACGTTGTGCCTGTTCCAAAGAAGGACGAAAAAACCAGGTTGTGTGTTGATTATCGAGACCTCAATAAAGCTAGTCCAAAGGATGATTTTCCATTGCCAAATATCCATATATTGATCGACAATTGTGCAAAACATGAGATTGGTTCTTTTGTGGATTGTTATGCGGGTTATCATCAGATCCTGATGGACGAAGAAGATGCAGAAAAGACGGCCTTTATCACGCCTTGGGGAACATATTGCTACAGAGTGATGCCGTTTGGGTTGAAGAATGCCGGAGCCACATATATAAGGGCAATGACCACTATGTTTCATGACATGATACATCGAGAGATTAAAGTATATGTGGATGATGTTATTATCAAGTCCAAAAAGCAATGTGATCATGTCAAGGATCTACGAAAGTTTTTCCAGAGCTCCAAAGATATAATCTCAAGCTCAATCCAGCAAAATGTGCTTTTGGAGTACCATCAGGAAAGATATTGGGATTCATAGTAAGCCGGCGTGGTATTGAATTAGTCCCGTCAAAGATAAAGCAATCCAGAACCCGCCTCCGCCAAAGAACAAGAAAGAGGTGATGAGTTTGTTGGGCAGGTTAAATTTTATTAGCGGATTTATTGCTCAGTTAACATCAACCTATGAGCCCATTTTCAAATTATTGAAGAAAGATGATGCGGTGAATTGGACTGATGAATGTCAAGATGCATTTGACAAAATTAAGGAATATCTAGCCAATCCTCCTGTATTGGTTCCTCCAAAACCTGGAAGGCCCTTGATCCTTTATCCGACTGTATTGGATAATTCTTTTGGCTGTGTACTGGGGCAGTATGATGAAACAGGGAAGAAGGAGCATGCAATATATTATCTTAGTAAGAAGTTTACATCTTACGAGGTAAAATACACCCAGCTGGAGAGAACATGTTGTGCTTTAACATGGGTTGCACAAAAGTTAAAACATTACTTGTCGGCTTATACTACTTATCTGATATCTCGATTGACCCGCTGAAGTATATCTTCCAGAAGCCTATGCCCACAGGAAGGCTCGCTAAATGGAAAATTCTACTTACATAGTTTGATATCATTTATGTAACTCGCACTTCAATGAAGGCACAAGCAGTCGCTGACCATTTGGCAGAAAATTTGATCGATGATGAATATGACCATTAAAGACATATTTTCCTGATGAGGAGACAATGAATATTGAAGAATTGGAACAAGCCGACAAACCAGGCTAGAGAATGTATTTTGATGGGGCCGTCAACAGCAAAAGAGTCGAAATCGGAGCAGTGCTCATTTAAAAAACGTGTCAGTATTATCCTGTTACTGCTCAACTCCAATTTTTCTGTACCAATAATATGGCCGAGTATGAAACATGTATATTGGGATTGAGAATGGCAATAGACATGGGTGTTCAAGAGATTTTGGTCATGGGTGACTCGAATCTCTTGATACATCATATTCAAGGAGAATGGGAGACAAGGGATTTGAAACTTATACCCTATCGACAGTGTCTGCATGAACTATCTCAAAGATTTCAATCCATAGAGTTCAAGCATATCCCAAGAATGCACAACGAAGTAGCAGATGCTCTAGCCACAATATCATCCATGTTGCACCATCCCAACAAAGCCTATATAGATCCACTACAGATACAAGTTCGTGATCAAAATGCTTATTGTTTTGTCGTGGAAGAAGAACCTAACGTTGAGCCATGGTATCATGATATTAAAGAATATTTAAGGACATGACTGTACCCAACACAAGCCACGGGAGATCAGAAAAGGACTATAAGGCGACTAGCAAATGGATTTTTCTTCAGCGGAGGAGTTGTATACAAGAGAACCCCAGATTTGGGTCTACTAAGATGTGTAGATGCACAGCAAGCCGACACAATCATGGCTGAAATACATGCAGGAGCTTGCGGACCTCATATGAGTGGATATGTTTTGGCCAAGAAAATATTAAGAGCAGGATACTATTGTCTCACCATGGAGCGTGATTGCATTAGATATGTTCGGAGATGCCACCAATGCCAGATACATGGAGATTTGATTCACTCCCCACCCTATGAGTTACATACAATGTCAGCACCGTGGCCATTCGTCGCCTGTGACATGGATGTCATCGGCCAAATAGAGCCCGCAACATCTAATGGCACAGGTTTATCTTGGTAGCAATTGATTATTTCACTAAATGCGTGGAGGCGAAGACATTTAAAGCAGTGACAAAGAAAGCGGTAGTGGATTTCGCACATACAAATATCATTTGTCGCTTTGGAATTCCTAAGGTGATTATCACAGACATCGGAGCAAATCTTAACAGTCACCTCATGGCAGAGGCATGTCAAAAGTTCAAAATCCTGCACCGTAACTCTACACCTTATCGGCCTAAAACAAATAGAGTAGTTGAGGTTGCGAATAAGAATATTAAGAAGATGGTGGAAGAGTCAAGACATTGGCATGAAAAATTACCATTTTCTCTCATGGGTTATAGTACAACTGTACGCACTTCAATTGGCGCAACCCCTTACTCATTGGTGTACTGAACGAGGCGGTCATACCTGCAGAAATTGAAATACCTTCCCTCCGGATCATAGCTAAGGCTGAAATTGACGATGATGAATGGGTAAAAACCCAGTTAGAGCAATTGAGTTTGATTGATGAAAAAAGGTTGGCAGTAGTCTGTCACGGACATTTGTATCAACGGATGATGGCTAGAGAATATAACAAGAAAGTACGTCCACGGAAATTCGAAGTTGGACAGTTGGTGCTAAGACGTATTTTACCACATTGGGCCGAAGAAAAAGGAAAGTTTGCACCTAATTGGAAATGGCCATTCATGGTATCCCGGGTATTGTCCAACAGAGCTTTATATTTAATAGATGTGGAAGAAAAATGTGTAGAGAGTGCTATCAACTCAGATGCAGTCAAGAGATACTATATATGATTCCTTTTTTTCATATGTACAATTGTATTTGTCATAATTTTAAAATTAAAACGATGAAGGCATTTTATTTCTCTATCCAAACACTTTACCCATTGTTATCCTTTTTGAGCCTTATTGCATTATTCTTTCATACCCCTCTCTCGGAATCTATTATGAACAAGAGAATGAAAAGAAAATAAAAGAGAATGAAGAAAAATGAAAAACAAATGATGATGAAAAAAAATGAAAAACAAAATATATGAAAAACAAAGAAGAAAAATACAACGAATCAGGAAAGGTCAAATGACGAAAAAAACCTTAGGGTTTGAACTACGTTTGACTTGATCCCGAAATGGTACGTAGGCAGCCTCAATGAGGTTCATTCACGACAGAAATAAAATCCAAGATTTCCCAAATATTGAAACTGGGGCAGAAGTTATGTTTTATGATTCTGAGAGTTGTAAATATTTTGAACCTTCGCTTAAATTTTGAGCCTTTATACATTTCTTTTTAAACCCATCCAAAAGCCACATTATGGTCCAAAGAAAGACCTTCTGATTAGTTTAAATAAAATGACAATGCAACAGAAATAAAGAGAAACACATCATGGATAATACCTAGAAATTTGCAAAACAGAAAATAAAGAAAAATAAAAATGAGAGTCTTATTGGTGAAAACCATAACAGGCACCATAAGGCGAATGTGAGATGGGAGAAAAATAAAAATGAGAGAGTCTTATTGGTGAAAACCCTAACGGGCACCATAAGGCGATTGTGAGATGAGAGAAAATAAATGAGAGAGTCTTATTGGTGAAAACCTTCACAAGCACCATAAGGCGAAAGTGAGGAATATTTTGATGAAAGGGAAACAGCAAAATAAGAAAAGTTTGGGTTGAAGGAAAGATGAAATTAAGACATCAATGATTCGATTGGACAGACTGGGTCGGACATTCAAATACATGGCATGGTCAAAGGAGTCAGCCTTCGTACCCCAGATAAGTTCTATCTTTACTTCAAAATACCTTCATTCCTGAAATTCAGGTCATTGCATTTCATTTTACTTGTTCGAAACCAGTTGCTAATAGAAAGCTAGCTACCAGCTTCTCATGTTAAATGGCATAATAACATTGGGTCGTTCAAAGGAAAAGAGAAAAAATAAAAAAAAAATGGCGATCATACAGTCAAAAGGAAATAAAAGGAAAAGAAACAAAAAAAGAAAAGCAAAGGGGATTACAAGAGGAAAATTGAGAAAATCTGGAGATGAACTACAAAGCAGAATGAAGCAAGATGAGGCAGACGATGGAAGCAAGGCCAGCAAGAATTCCAGTTGCTAACCATCAATCCATTACTAATAAAATGTTCACTGATTTAGACAGGGACAAGAGATTCAAATTCTCACTAATCACTTCAAAGTGAATGTGACCAATGTGGGAGAAAACATAAAAAAGAAACAGCAATAAAGGAGAGAATCCACAAGGGAGGACTCACACAGTAATCAGGAACCTACCCGAACATCAAGGGAGGTATTATCTTTTACAAAATTTACACCCCAGTTATCAAACTGAGGGAATATTTTTCTGCATTTTTCATTTCTGCATCAGGCGCCCACCTGGATAATGAGGGAATATTTTTCTGCATTTTCATTTCTGCATCAGGCGCCCACCTGGATAACCAAGGAATATTTTTATGCATTTCCATTTCTACATTAGGCGCTCACCTGGATAACTAGGGAATATTTTTCTGCATTTTTTCATTTCTGCATCAGGCGCCCACCTGGATAACGGGGGAATATTTTTCTGCATTTTTATTTATGCATCAGGCGCCCACCTGTATAACAATGAGAATATATTTTCTGCATTTTCATTTCTACATCAGGCGCCCACTGGATAACGACGGAATATTTTTCTGCATTTTTCATTTCTGTTCAGGCGTCCACCTGTATAACAAGGGAATACTTTTCATCATTTTTAGTTTCTGCATTAGACCCCCAACTGGATAACGAGGGAATATTTTCTGCATTTTAATTTCTATATCAGATGCCCACGTGTATAACAAGGGAATACTTTTCTGCATTTTCATTTCTGCATCGAGCGCCCACCTGGATAACGAGGGAATATTTTTATGCATTTTAATTTCTGCATCAGGCGCCCACCTGTATAACAAGGGAATACTGTTCAGTATTTTAATTTCTGTTCAGGCGCCCACCTGTATAACAAGGGAATACTTTCTGAATTTTTAAAAGTTTTTCTAAAAGAGTAACACCATAATACATTGAAAGCCCTATACTGAGGCAGAGAAAAAAAGAGAGAGTTTTCTTTGTTTTTGCAATAAGCAAGTATCAACCTAGAAGCAAGAAGCACATTTTGAAGTCTATACAAATGGATGAAAGCAGTATGTTGGAAGCAAGTCATGAGCAAAATTCACAAAATGGAAGATGCAATTAAAGAGCAATATGCAATATGGAAGAGCGAGACAATACAAGAAGACAAGACATAGATAGGATTTTCTTGTAATTCATAGACCATAGCTTAGAATAGCTTCTTTATTTTATTTTTATCCCGATGTAATAAGGAGTCAGTCAGCAATAACAGCAATAACAGCAACAACAGCAATTCCCTGGTAGTTTCAAACTACCAGACCTTCCCAAACTACACTAACCTCATTCCTGTTTAACCCATGATATGTAGGCAACCTCTGAAGCAGAGTGCGGTCAAAAGTTTTCCAAAATGCTTCTTACGGAATATGCAATTAGGCAAAAATCTCTCATTACTACTCACTTATGTTTGCACTGAAACTCTTCGTATTCCCGAGCAAAGAGGGGCAGCTGTGAGCACGTGATTTTTCCGCTAAGCAATTAAGTACCAATATATATATATATACATATATATATATATATATATATATAATAAAAAATGATTTTTTGTTTGTAATTGTGTGATTTAGTTGAAATACTAGTGTTTTGGTTAGAAAATTATATTGAAATGAAAATTACAAAAGAAATCAATTGGAAAATATCATGAAAATGTTACAATTCAGAAAAATCAAGTAAAATGCAAAAAACTACTGGAAAATAAAAGAAAAATGGCAACAATACCCGAAAATTAAGGAAAAAATCAAGAAAATAGAAAATATAGCAGTTGAAAATAAATACAAAAAGAAAAATACAAAATACAAAAAGAAAAAATACAAGAAATAAATAAAATATAAGTCAAAATACAAAATACAATATGAATTTGGGCTAAATATATAAGGAAATACATATATATACCAAGCCCAAAATACACTAGGCCCAAACAAAATATACCTGGTTTGCCCAGGCTTATAATCAAAACGAAATCGTATCAACCAAATAAATCCCAACCGTTGATAATTTGAATCGTATGGACCAGATGAGGCGGTTCCATTATAAACCAAACGACGTCGCATATAGAAATAATCCTGACCGTTTAAATCGATTGATAAAATGGACAAGACCAATGACTCATTAAAACCAAATGATGTAGCATTGGTAAAATGATCCTAGCCGTCCAAGCATATAATCCAACGGACCTAAAGATATCCTTCATTAAAACAAACGACACCGTATCGAGGCTACAAGATCCTGGCCGTTGATCTTGACTAATCCAATGGCCAGAAATCAACGACACATGACTGATATAAATACTCCCATCTCACATTGTATCCGTCATTACACTCTCATTTGTATCATCTAACCCTAGCCGCCTGAGACCCATCTTCTTCCTCCTACAGTCTCTCATGGAGACATGCCGGAAACCATGCCTCAGCCGTCGTCTCTGGCTCAGGCAAGCCTCAAACACCATCTCAACCACCCAAAAAACTTTCAAGCCACCATAAACCCTCGACCAAAACCTAAAGACCTCCCTGTTCTTGAAACTCCGGTCGCCGGAATCCTAGCCGGCGGCCTCACCAAGTATGAACCAAAGTCCCCAATTAACACCCTTGAACTGTTTTGAGGTGATCTATCACCCTATCTGGGTGGTTTCCCTCGAATCACCCTCGAACGTGTCGAATATCAGATAAACACTCGCCGAAACCCTACTTCGGTGAGTACCAAAATTAACCCCACCCCAAAAGTACTACCCCAGGTCTCCAGACCACCCCTATACACATCTAAATCGAACCAAAAGTGAAAGATCCAGTACTCAGAAGACCAAACGTCTTCAGAGTTCTGAAAATCCAGAAAAAATGAAAAATAATGAAGAAGAACAAAGAAGAAAGAAAGAAGAAAGAAATAACAAAGAAAGAAGAAAAGAAAGAAAGAAAAGGAAAAGGAAAAGAAAAAGCCCGAAAAAGCTAAGTTCCCCACCTCTGTTTCTATTCTTGTTTGCTATATGTTTTGAAGAATGTTTCTTTATATGTTTTCTATGTTTATCTAAACCTGTTTCTTCTGCATGCTTAAAAAAATATGAATCTATCTTTGCATGTCATGTGAGCCTTGAATCTTACACATGCCTAAGTTTTCTAAGTGTTCTTAGGGGTTTTGATATTAACTACACATGAATTATGTGCTAATTAGTCTGTTTTATGTGTTTTTTCATTATACTCTGTCTCGATTGAGTTTTGGTTAGTTGGAATTCAATCATTATCAAACTTCTCCTCTGAGTTCTGATTAATTGAAAATTAATTCGTGATTAAGGCTATATGTGCAAAACAACATGAAACTGGCTATATTTGTAACTTGATTTGTACGTGAGTTCAATCTGAACTTTTGAATACTTATGTTATTTGGGTCAGAATTTGTGGCTACGTTTGTGAGTCAAGTCTAAGTGTTGATTCAGTGGCTATGTTGATTGAGTGGCTATGCTTTTAATAAGTGGCTATGTTTTAAATAGTGGTCACATTTTGATAAATGGATATTTTTTGATAAGTGTTGGCTAATAATGAAAAGGGGTGTGGGTCAAAATTGGTTAAGTCTTAAAACATTTCTAATTAGTGGTTACTTGTTAAATAATTACTTACCCTAATTCTGCCATACCTAAGGCAGGTCGGGTAATATGGATTAAATACAAAGGGTAAAAAGGGAAGAGTAAATGGTATTTCTATAGATTAAATAGAGCCTATAAGGATAAAAGTGACTTTAGTATTTGGTATTTCTGCAATTACTTAGAAAATAAAGGGCAGACTGGGTAGAACTAAAAGGCAATAGTGTGATAAATCTTAGCAAGTGAGGGTAATTAGGTAAAACACACCTAATAGAACCCAATAGAATTTCCTAGAACCTTCTAGCAGGGGTTCTAAGGCATTTTGATACAATTTTAATAGACTATACTGTAACTAATTGAAAAGAATAAGGGGAGGGAAATAGAAATAACTTATTTAAATTCCCCCCAATTCCCCCCAAAATAATTCTATAAATAGGCTGTTAGTGAGCCTGAAAAAGGGGTTCATAAATTTGGGTTCTGAAATCGAAAAGCATCTTTAGGTGTTCCAATTTTAAGGCTGTATTTGAAAATTCAAAGATTAGTTCATAGTTTTGAAATCGAAAGAGTTCTAAAAGTTCTGAAACATACAACTAAGGGTAACACACATTGAGGAAGCTAATTCACTTGAGTGTTGTTCTGGGATTTCTAGGGGTCGATTCTTCATCAATTCATCTCGACTTTACTGGATTCTCTGATTTTACTTGGGTTGATTTGCTGGGTTTTATATTTGGAGTTTTTGATAGCTGTTTGTTGTGATTGAATCGCCTCAGTGCTGTTGCTGTATTGTTGCTATTGGTTGCAGACTACTCTTCTTCTCCAAAACTCTAGACTCATCGATTTATTTTGAACCAGGTGCACACTTTTGACCTGAAGTTGTAATGAGCTGCTGATTGGAGAAAAATGATATACAATTGTGTTATATGAATTTTCATGTACTTGTTGTCACGACCCCAATCCCGGTCGTGATGGCGCCCAACACAACTCCTAGGCAAGCCCGACCATTTACCCTCTCATCCCGAGCATGAAGCTCAAACCAATTACCTGGATATTATTATCAACAATAAAGCTAAACTGAATAACCACCCAAAGATCTAGGGTCACGAGTCTAGAGCCTCTAAACATGATCGGATAACAATATCTAAACCAAATACTCAAGTATGAATAATGTATATACAAAGGAAAACTGGAATAATAAGAGAAGCCAGGTCCTGCGAACGCCAGCAGCTACCTCAGCAACTCGGATAAATACTGATAAAAGCTGGAGTGCTCATCTATCCCTCCTGTGTACCTGAATCTGCACACAAAGGTGCAGGGAGTAGGGGTGAGTACTAAGTACTCAGTGAGTAATAAATATATACAAGTAGCTGAAAGTAAGAAATCCACATAATACCACATAATGAAGCTAAACTACAGTCCGATTCCTCCTACGAACTAGCAACAACAACAAGTACATTACCACTATCACAGATAATTCACAGACAAAGATGCAATGCAAAGCACATAACCGCTACGGCGTATAGCCCGATCTATTTAACGTCGACAACGCTCACTCGGGGTGTGTACAGACTCCGGAGGGGATCCTACAGCCCAAGCGCAAATACCGTTGCGGCGTGCAGCCTGATCATCATATCATAATAACCACAGCGGCGTACAACCCGATCCGTCCTCAGTCCACAACAATCATATAAGTTACACAACAACTCAATTATTATTATTTCCAGGTTCCAGTTCATAAATTGTGAAAATACTTTAACTTTTATTTAATTTTTCCAAAACATGTGACTTAGCAATTCAATACGGTGATTTCCAATCCAGGACTGGAATCAGTGATTAAGCAAGTATAGCTATCACATATATAACTATCCCCTAGGGATACTACAGGTCGGCACAAGGCCCCAAATACGGCTTACAGCCCACAATTATATCAAACACGATATTTTTCAACCATAATTCTCATATCATACTCATTCGGGATGGACTAAGTCTCAATCCCCAGTCACAATCAGTCCTGCACCTGCCACGGGGTGCGAGCCACACCCTACTAGCGTCACAATGTGCTAATCCGGGGTTTCGAACCCTCAGGCTACCATATACACAGACTACTCACCTCTAGCCGGTCGTAGACTCATCCGCAATGCCCTTTCCTTTGTAATTCGCTGCTACGCGTGTAGAATCTATTCAAACCACAATAATTGTGTCAAATACAGCGGGTCAAAGAATCATAACCCATTTCAATTTACATGAAATTCGCATAAATACACTAAGTTGGTAAAAACCCGACCCCGGGCCCGCTGCTCGGAAAATTCCAAAATTAGTACCAACGCGATCCTAGTCTTGCCACGAGTTCGTGCATATACAATTTATCGAAATCGGAGTTCGATTGGCCTTTCAAAACCCAAATATTCGTTTTCAATTTCTTGGCCACAATCCTTCACAATTTCTACCCAAATTCATGAAGATTGATGTTAATTCTACCATAAAATTATGTTTTTGAGTCAAGAATCTTACCTCCGATGTTTACCCAGTGAAATCCCTCTTGAAGCTCTCCAAAATCATTCAAACGAAATGAAATCAATGAAAGAAATAACCCAATTTCGTGTAATAAAGAATCTGTATGTGCTTCGTCGGGTTGTACCCTGCACCTGCGCTGTACAAGTTGTACATCCTATTGCTCCAGCAGTCATTTTCCGTCGATCCTAACTTCTAGTACAGATGTCCAAATTACGAGTTCTTTAGCTTTCTGGAAACTAGACACGATGTTCTACAACTTTTAGCTTTTGCACTTTTAGTGATTCCCTATAGATTACAAGATATCAACTCTCAAAGTAGCCGAAAATTGCTGAAAATCTGCTGCAATTAGTGCAGCAATCAGCTGCTCACTTTGGCTCTAAATGGTCCGTTTGGACCCCCGAATTCATCCCGAGGCCCCCGGACCCCCAACGAAAACCACCAACATACTCCATAACACGATGTAAACTTGTTCCAATCATAAAAACACACCCTTAAACACGGAAAACATCGAATCCAAGCAAATTCAAGCCTAAGTTTTCATTTAAACTTCCGCAACCAACATTCGATCAAAAACCCGACCAAACGACCTCCGAATGACCTGAAATTTTGCAGGCACATCCAAAATCACCTAACGGAGCTACTGCATTTGTCGGAATTCCATTCCGACTCCCGGATCAAAATCTCACCTATCGATCGGATTCCGCCAAAATTCCAACTTCACCAAAATAGGCTAACTTCTTCACCGGACCTCCAAAGTTACTTCCGATTGCGCTCTTAAGTCATAAATCATCCCCCGAAACTAACCGAATCATCGGAATTCAGTTTCGATCCCTCTAACTCATAAGTCAACATTGAGTTGACTTTTCCAACTTAAGCTTTCCTTAAAGAGATTAATTGTTCCATTTCCTACCAAAATCGATCCGAATTGACTCAAGATTTGCACACAAGTCACACTCGACATTACGGACTTGCACGAACTTCCGGAATCGCATACCGATCCCGATATCAAAATTTTCACTTCCAGTTGAATTTTCTCATAAACCTTCAAATTCCTATATTTTGCCAAATGACTTCAAAATGACCTCCGGACACCCGAATTCACTTCCGATCGCGTTCCCAACTCCAAAATCACCATATGGATCTATTCGCAGACTCGGAATCCCAAACGGACATCTATAACTCTAAAATTCCTTCCAACCCAAATTTATGAAATCCTTCTAAAATACTAACTTCCACCATATACGCTGAAATACTCACGGGTTATCAAAAACCAAATCCGGACATACGTCCAAGTTTAAAATCATCATACTAGCATGTTGGAACTTTAGATCCCAATTCCGAGGTCATTTACTCAAAATTCCAATCGTAGTTCATTTCTTCAACTTTAAGCTTTCAAAATGAGAATTTCCATTTAGATTTAACTCCAAACTTCCTGAGTTTGAATTCTGACCATACACATAAGTCAATATAAAAGAGATGAAGCTGTTCATGGCCTCAATCTGCTGAATGACGCGTCGGGACTCAAAACGATCGGTCGGGTCGTTACAATCTCCCCCACTTAAACATACGTTCGTCCTCGAACGTGCCGAGAACTACAATGATGTAGTCTCAAATAACTTGTTTAACACATAATGCACCTTCCTATGCTACCACTACTTAGTTGAGCATATTAGCTATATAATTCTGCAGATATAATTCTTTATTCGAGCGAATAAGACATTAGGCCAAATTCCAACATCCTGAATATCCTGCCAAGTCTGTTTCCATCATTCGACCACCATATCAATCTCCACACGTTGTACCCAAAAATTAATGCATAACTTTGTTGAATTCACACTTTGCATCACTTTACTCATATGACCACAATAGATTTCGGAGCCAAACCTCGATATTACCTTTCTAACGAGTTGAGATCAAATATGCCCGTACTCATTAATGACTCCAACGATCATGTCGATTATAACACACTGCATTGGTGACACGACACCTCAGCATCGGCCTAAGCCACAATGAACACAACACAGGCTCCAATAAAAAAAATGATCCGAACACACTCGAATCATGACAACTAACTGACACAAAAGAGCTATTGTTCAATTCACCCGTACCATCATAACATAGAACTGAAATCTCATCTCACATCATAGAATTAGGGTACTTGAATCCTCCTCGAAAGGTCATAACATCACGTGGCCTTGCCACAGCCCATGATTCTATCCAAACACTATTACTCATAGAGCACCTCAAGTCACCATGCTCAAAACGGTCAGCCATACACATATTTAGGTCCGAAACCAAGCAATCAGTCGCACCCACGGTGAAATAATTAATATATGCTATCAAGTCCTAAAAAGACACAACCGATGTGCCATTCGCCAAGTGATACTCAATACGAACTTTTCCTCAGAAGCCAGGAAGTATTGTATACCATGTAACATATAACTAACTCTATTTTCACATTACACTGTTGCGGCGTGCAACCCGCTCCAATGACATACCCGTGGCAGCGTGCCACCCGATCCAGATACCATACCCGTGGCGGCGTGCCACCCGATCCAAATAACCATACCCTGTGGCGGCGTGCCACCCGATCCATATAAAACCCTCGCAAAAGAAATGCACATCGAGTCAAATTGCTCATTACAGTAAACATATATAGCCTCAAGCTCGGACACAAAAAACGCGTCAGACAAAGTTCCCCAATACTGGAACTGAATCAATGGTAGATACCTCTACACTGACATCCACCACGAAGGCCCAACTGACAAAGCAATACCTACCAGCCGTCCGCTGGCCCTAGGGTACATTTACCCTGATGGAATATGATCGGATGCGCTCTGCCATGCAGTTGTGATATTTTTCGGATATAGTCCATATCACATTAGTCTAGACAACCCGACTTATGACAACTAGTCTGCAATCATATATCATAATCCAAATTCGTCATATCAAGTTGAGAGAGAGCCACTAGGGCTTCCGATTTCCAATAATCACTAAACGGTGCCGATACACATGATATACAACCACTGCATAGGCGGACTAACGAGAACTTCAAATCTCCAACACATATATAACACATGAATCACTATGCCTGATTTCGTACTTCACCGTACGAATACATAACGCACATCAAGCGTCCATTCATATCACGAAAGCCATTCAGAAATTTCACTATGCCATTAGCGACTCAATTATTACAGTCGATCCCACAAGAGAATACCACCATACCACTAGATATTATCGGTTTACATTACCTTGTCCTTTTGGACCATATACCCTGCCAAATCACTAGAATAGCAGTACCATTTTCTTTAATCACCAGAAAGATCGATTCTTAAATTCACCTGCAGCTGCCCGCGCTGCTCAATAATTTTTAATGACTTCCCATATATTATGAACAAATCTCAAAGCCTTGAATATGCCATTATCAACTTTCCATAACACATCGCATATACCATACCACACTAAGATAACATGGGAATTCATATCCCCTTCCTACGCCGCAAACATTGGCGCACTCAACTAGTCAAGACCTTTCATGATCCCATATAGAGAAAACTCATTACACATTCCAAGCTTTGCATACCGACAGGAATATACTCACTTTTAAACCACGGTAGGACCCATCACAAACTCTTTCTCCCAATCCATTACATAAGTTTAGCTGTAAGGACTGAGTCCTTCTACCCACATCGACCTACGCAACTGCGAGCACTCAAGAGCTTGGTTGCACCATAGCTGCAAGACTTATCACTTCGAACACATACAAGGAATTAACTGTATCCCTATCATACCGTTCCAGTTTATTAACAAGTTACTCCATTTTCCTTTCTGATTCATCTTTAATTTCATATTAGCCTTTACTGTAGCACTACAATATCTCAACTCATGTTACCACACGAGACTCGTACACAAGACCACACGGTCTAAAGCCCATAGGTCACTTAATACTCTCTCAATGTTTCCCAAAAGTACCACATTCTACAATACTTTATTTTGAAGAACTTCCTGCAATTTTTGAATTCATTATCATTACTCTCCAATATAGATACATAGAATCTCATCATTCACATATCATTACACAAGTCTTGATCCCTTCTAACGAAACCACCGTCTTTAGCCACATACACAATCTGAAGACACCTTACCGTTACAAGCAAAATCCTGAACACCGCAAGCCCATTCTCGGGCGTCATTCACGCTTATTCAATTATAATTCAACTATCTTATTGGACAGGACCACTCGTCCCCTGTTAGAACTCTGGCACCGCAGACCATGATTACATACAAATGCATTTATCTATCTTTCCTTCCTATACACCGAACATTCTTACCAGCAGCATTTCAAACCATCCGATTATTTCTTCATATCTACAAAGCACCATAACCTTTATCAGAATTTCCCAACATACTTAGAGACATAACCAATATAGTTCACAACAGTGCAATCAGTTAATCAATAACAACCTCCCCAACTTGGCTCGGAGCCATACATCAAAGCACTTTTAGCCGCTCATAGCATTCTTTACTCAAACGATGCCACTATGTTATGGTGAGATTAAACTCAAGTGATATACAAGCTTGACAAAGACTCGAATCATCAGAGACCTTAACCCTTCTGCAATTCTTGCATTTATACACATACCACAGTTAAGCCTACTCTCTTTAGGTGTCACGACCCGGATTTTCCCCCAACATCGGGATCGTGATGGCGCCTACTCGTGGTAGCTAGGCAAGCCACTGTATTCATACTATCCTGTTTTTAACACAATTTTAATTAAATAAATGCGGAATACTTTATCGAAATAGAAATAACTAATTATAAAGTGAAAATCATACTGAAATCCTCTACCCAAGACGTGGAGTCACCAACTCACGAACTACTATGGAATACTACACATAAAAGTCCGAAGGAAATATAACATAATTCTGTTTGTCTCGGAACAAAGAGACTACAGCTAATAACATAAATAAAGAGAGAGACGCCGGGCTTGCGGACGTCCGCAAGCTACCTCGGTCTCAAATATGATCAACTCCCACGCAATCGATTTACTGCTGCTGCTGCTCCTGATCGTAACCTGGACCTGTGCAAAAACGCACAGAAGTGTAGCATCAGCACAACCGACCCCATGTGCTTGTAAGTGCCTGGCCTATCCCGGCGAAGTAGTGACAAGCCTAGGACCAGACACTCACATAAACCTGTGCAATTCGATATATATATGTGTACCCCAAAATAACAAGAAATAATCAAGTATTAACACAATAAGGAATATCTTAAAGAATTCAACAATTAACCACACTTAATAATTTCACAAGGAAAAACAAAGTATAATGTAAACACAAGTAATATCAATTCAAGAAATAGCAAGCAGTTGCACGGCATCACCCTTCATGCTTTTACTCTCATCCTCACCAAATAAACAAATAAAGTACACGGCATCACCCTTCGTGCTTTTACTCTCATCCTCACATCCATAGTACGGCATGATCCTTCGTACATGGTTCAATAACCAGGCACGGCATGATCCTTCGTGCATAATCAATAAATAAACATGGCACGACATTAACCTTCGTGCATAAATAAATAAACATGGCACGGCATCACCCTTCGTGCATTATCACTCTTCCTCACCCAAATAACAATCACAGAGTTAAGGGCAAAGAAAGAAACAGTAATTCATAAATCGTCCCATCAAGGGCAACCAATAATTATCTTCACAACAAGTCCCAACAAGGGAAAACAATAACATCTCATCTGTAATATATCTCAAAATAATCATTTTTCAACGACTTACGGTCATACTAGACGCCAGTGTATGGATGCTCGTCACCACACCCCATACACCGCACTCGATCACATAACACATAACACATAATCCTATTCCCTCAAGCTAGGATAGAACAAACACTTACCTCGAATGCTTATTAACAATTCACTCCGTGGAAATGTCTTTTCTTTCAATTTGGCTCCAATCCAACCGTATCTATACACAATTGATTTAATATCATCAATTCTACTCAACAAACTAATTCTTAATACCAAATACAACTTTTACAACATTCTGCCATGAATAGTGAATTTCAACCCCCGGCCCACATGGTCGGAATTCGGGGTTAGGACCAAAATCCGGTTACCCATTCCCCCACGAGTTCATATATATAATTTGTTTCAAAATCGGACCTCAATTCGAGGTCCAATTCCCCAATTTATGAAAAACCCTATTTTCTAACAAAAACAAGAATTTTACCATGAAAATCTTTGATTTCTTATGAAAAACATGTTTAATGATGTTAGGAATTGAAAGAATTAAGTAAAAAGTGACTTACAATCGTTTTGATGAAGAAGAAATCCTTGAAGAATCGCAAATGGGTGTTTTGGTTTTGTAAAATGTGAAGAAATGACTGAAATTCGTGTTTTTCAGGTCTCTGTGTTCGCATTTGCGAACATGGGTTCGCAATTGCGAACCCCGACCAATTTCTGGAGTTTGAAAAATAAGCTAAGGGTGGGAAGTTCGCATTTGCGAACATTTGTTCGCATTTGCGAATAGTTCGCATTTGCGAACTAATGTTCGCATTTGCGAACACATGCTGTATAGGCAGTGTTCGCATTTGCGAACAATGGTTCGCATTTGCGAACCAAGGCAGTGTTGGGGAATGTTCGCATTTGCGAACTTTTGTTCGCATTTGCGAACATAGGCTGGCACTGGGGACCTTCGCAAATGCGAACAATTGTTCGCATTTGCGAACAAGGTTGGGCCAAAGGGGGCTTCGCATTTGCGATGAATGTTCGCATTTGCGAGCCTGTCCCCCTTCGCAATTGCGAGAAAACTTTGCAATTGCGAAGCCAACAGCTGGGTGAAAAACCAGCAGTTCAAAAATTCAGAGTTTCATCCAACGGCCTATCAAATCTTTACCCGAGCCCCCGGGCTCCAAACCAAACATGTACACAACCTCAAAAACACATTATGGACTTGTTCGTGCGATCATATCGCCAATATCACTTCGTTTTAATCAAATCGAGCCTCAAACTCATGATTTTCATACTTTTGATTTTCAAAACTTCTTAACTTGGAACTCAAGGTCCAAAACATCTCAAACGACATCCAAATGTCACCAAATTTTACGAAATCACATATATAATATTTAAGACTTGTACCGGGCGTCGGAACCAAAATACGAGCCCGATACCAAGGTCAATTAATTTATTTCCTTTAATAATTGCATCAAAAACAATTTCACATAAAAATTCATAACTTGGGCTCTAGGCCTCAGAATTCGACTCCGGACACATGTCCAAGTCCCATATTTTTCTACGGACCTCTCGGGACCATCCAATCTCGGGTCCGGATCCGTTTACCAAAAATGTTGACCGAAGTCAACCATATCAATATTAATATCATTTTTATCCAAATTTCTCATAGAATTCATATTTTCTATCACAAAATCTTTCCGGCTACAAGCTCGGATCGTGCACGTAAATCGAGGCAACATAGAATGAGGTTTTCAAGGCCTCAGAAGCTCGAAATGATTAATTAAATAAGTGATGACCCTTTGGGTCGTCACATTAGGTGACAGAAATCTTTTCTAAGTCCCAAATTTTTTCAAAATTTTTGGCAGAGTTTCCTTTGTAAATTGGCCTATCCACCTGCCAGAGAATCACCAAACCATTCTAACAATACATCCACAACTCAACAAGACATCACAATGTAATTCAACAACATTAAATCTCAATACTATACGAATCATATTATCACAATTTATACCTGAACCTGCGCTCCACCTGCTCACATCATAACACATATCAAATACCTTTCAATTACACATCCGAATCTACCCACCTACTTTACATCAATTTAGTATTTCAGTACAACACCTTCCACCAGGATATACATAGCATAATCACTCTAGTTTTCCTGAGTCTAAACTCGTTTTACTACACGTAAGGCTCTTTACCTTCCAACTAAGAGATATGATAAATATTCACCACACCCATAGCTCGGGGCTACACAACAGATTACAATAAGGATCTAACACCTGGCAGCTCGTACATTATTAAGCTGCCATTTCCACAGTTAGGAACAATACCGATCACACAAAATTTCGTAATACCAGTTTGTAAAATCAGCACTTTGGTGCTCATGTCATAGACAAAGATCTGGCCTCAAGTCCTCCCGACTGGCCCAACATGAACTCACAAAGATTATATCTCGCCCCTCGACCAGGGAATCACAAGCCATCAAGGCAATCATATTACTGAGCGTTCGAGTGCGCGTACAAGCGTATGGAAGGAATTTCCAAGAATTATATCTCAAGCCGAATCAAGTACGCACGATAAGAATTCCAAGAAATGTGAAGTGTTTCCTAAAGGTTTGCAGCCTCCCGAGGATAAGTACAGGCGTCCCCGTACCGATCCACAAGACTCTACCAACCGGCTCAAGACTCATGGGCCTAGTAACCTAGGCTCTGATACCAACTTGTCACGACCCCAATCCCGGTCGTGATGGCGCCCAACACAACTGCTAGGCAAGCCCGACCATTTACCCTCTCATTCCGAGCATGAAGCTCAAACCAATTACCTGGATATTATTATCAACAATAAAGCTAAACTGAATAACCACCCAAAGATCTAGGGTCACGAGTCTAGAGCCTCTAAACATGATCGGATAACAATATCTAAACCAAATACTCAAGTATGAATAATGTATATACAAAGGAAAACTGGAATAATAAGAGAAGCCAGGTCCTGCGAACGCCAGCAGCTACCTCAACAACTCGGATAAATACTGGTAAAAGCTGGAGTGCTCGTCTATCCCTCCTGTGTACCTGAATCTGCACACAAAGGTGCATGGAGTAGGGGTGAGTACTAAGTACTCAATGAGTAATAAATATATACAAGTAGCTGAAAGTAAGAAATCCACATAATACCACATAATGAAGCTAAACTACAGTCAGATTCCTCCTACGAACTAGCAACAACAACAATACATTACCACTATCACGGATAATCCACAGACAAAGAAAGCAATGCAATGCACATAACCGCTACGGCGTGTAGCCCGATCCATTTAACGTCGACGGCACTCACTAGGGGTGTGTACAGACTCCGGAGGGGATCCTATAGCCCAAGAGCAAATACCGTTGCGGCATGCAGCCCGATCCTCATATCATAATAACCGCCGCGGCGTGCAGCCCGATCCATCCTCAGTCCACAATAATCAGACAAGTCACACAACAGCTCAATTATTATTATTTCCAGGTTCCAGTTCATAAATTATGAAAATACTTTAACTTTTATTTAATTTTTCCAAAACGTGTGACTTAGCAATTCAATACGGTGATTTCCAAACCAGGACTGAAATCAGTGATTAAGCAAGTATAGCTATCACATATATAACTATCCCATAGGGATACTACAGGTCGGCACAAGGCCCCAAATATGGCTTACAACCCATAATTATATCAAACACAATGTTTTTCAACCATAATTCTCATATCATACTCATTCGGGATGGACTAAGTCTCAATCCCCAGTCATAATCAGTCCCGCACCTACCACGGGGTGCGAGCCATGCCCTACTAGTGTCACAATGTGCTAATCCGGGGTTTCGAACCCTCAGGCTACCATATACACAGACTACTCACCTCTAGCCGGTCGTAGACTCATCCGCAATGCCCTTTCCTTTGGAATTCACTGCCACATGTGTAGAATCTATTCAAACCACAATAATTGTGTCAAATACGGGTCAAAGAATCATAACCCATTTCAATTTACATGAAATTCGCATAAATACACTAAGTTGGTAAAAATCCGACCCCGGGCGCGCTGCTCGGAAAATTCCGAAATTAGTACCAACGCGATCCTCGTCTTGCCACAAGTCCGTGCATATAAAATTTATGGAAATCGGAGTTCGATTGGCCTTTCAAAACCCAAATTTTCGTTTTCAATTTCATGGCCACAATCCTTCACAATTTCTACCCAAATTCATGAAGATTGATGTTAATTCTACCATAAAATTATGTTTTTCAGTCAAGAATCTTACCTCCGATGTTTACCCGGTGAAATACCCACTTGAAGCTCTCCAAAATCATTCAAACGAAATGAAATCAAAGAAAGAAATAACCCAATTTCGTGTAATAAAGAATCTGTCAGTGCTTCGTCGGGTTGTACCCTGCACCTGCGCTGTACAAGTTGTTCATCCTATTGCTCCAGCAGTCATTTTCCGTCGATCCTAACTTCTAGTACAGATGTCCAAATTACAAGTTCTTTAGCTTTCTGGAAACTAGACACGACGTTCTACAACTTTCATGTTTTACACTTTTTTGGATTCCCTATAGATTACAAGATATCAACTCTCAAAGTAGCCAAATATTGCTGAAAATCTGCTGCAATTAATGCAGCAATCAGCTGCTCACTTTGGCTCTAAATAGTCCGTTTGGACCCCCGAATTCATCCTGAGGCCCCCGGGCCACCAACGAAAACCACCAACATACTCCATAACACGATGTAAACTTGTTCCAATCATAAAAACATACCCTTAAACACGGAAAACATCGAATCCAAGCAAATTCAAGCCTAAGTTTTCATTTAAACTTCCGCAACCAACATTCGATCAAAAACCTGACCAAACGACCTCCGAATGACCTGAAATTTTGCAGGCACGTCCAAAATCACCTAACAGAGCTACTTCATTTGTCGGAATTCCATTCTGACTCCCAGATAAAAATCTCACCTATCGATCGGTTTCCGCCAAAATTCCAACTTCGCCAAAATAGGCTAACTTCTTCACCGGACCTCCAAAATTACTTCCGATTACGCTCCTAAGTCATAAATCATCCCCCAAAACTAACCGAATCATCAGAATTCAGTTCGGATCCCTCTAACTCATAAGTCAACATTGAGTTGACTTTTCCAACTTAAGCTTTCCTTAAAGAGATTAATTGTTCCATTTCCTACCAAAATCGATCCGAATTGACTCAAGATTTGCACACAAGTCACACCCGACATTACGGACTTGCATGAACTTTCGGAATTGCATTCCGACCCCGATATCAAAATTTTCACTTCCGGTTGAATTTTCTCATAAACCATCAAATTCCTATATTTTGCCAAATGACTTCAAAATGACCTCCGGACACCCGAATTCACTTCCGATCTCGTTCCCAACTCCAAAATCACCATATGGATCTATTCGCACACTCGGAATCCCAAACGGACATCTATAACTCTAAAATGCCTTCCAACCCAAATTTATGAAATCCTTCTAAAATACTAACTTCCACCATATACGCCGAAATGCTCACGGGTTATCAAAAACAATATCCGGACATACGTCCAAGTTTCAAATCATCATACGAGCATGTTGGAACTTTTAGATCCCAATTCCGAGGTCATTTACTCAAAATTCCAATCATAGTTCATTTCTTCAACTTTAAGCTTTCAAAATGAGAATTTCCATTTAGATTTGACTCCAAACTTCCCGAATTTGACTTCTGACCATACACACAAGTCAATATACCTGAGATGAAGTTGTTCATGGCATCAATCTGCTGAATGACGCGCCAGAGCTCAAAACGACCGGTTGGGTCATTACACTTGTATTCTGTTATGTAGTTTAGAAGTATTAGATTTCTGTAATTCATCTAGTATTTGGTTGTAATAATTCGTAGACTATGAATATACTCTACTCGAAAATAGTAGGATAAACGAGCTAGGTAGGGATTATCACCTAAAACTAAAATCGGCTAAAACACAATTAACACGCTTGGATTTATAACTATTCTGAAACTGGACATGTAATACCATACTTAGATATTTTCTTTAACCAAGTTCTGAATCAGTATCAACCAATTCGAAAAGCGTGAGTAATAGAATTTTAATTCGTGTTACTGTTATATCAATGTTGAAATTGATTTAGTTACAAAATACGTTTTAAGCTATTGTGATATGGTGACATGAATGTGGTTGTAATAACTGTGGTAATGCAAGCATGTTTAGCTAAAGCTTAGAACACTGTTTTCAGTTAATGAGAGCAATAATTAATTCATAGATGTATATTCTGTTAGTTAGTAGTTAAACAATAACAAGTGGGTTAAATTAGTGTTGATATTTTTAGTTAATAGACAATATCAAAATCAGTAAGGATTAAAGGTAATTTGCAATTATTTGAAATAGTAACTGTTAGTATTGAATGGTATTTTTTTGTGGTACTGTTGTTAAAATAATTTTCTTCGATTCCACTTTAGATATAAGTAACCTGGTGTCACGCCTCCCTGTTTTTACTACCTTTTCCGAAGAATAAAGTATACCCCGTTTACCACCCCGTTACCTTGCATTTACATATTTTATGCTTTTATATCAGTGTTAGAGTTTATCGGGTGAGTTAGGTGTGATTCGGGTTGGAAATGAAGCAAATAGCCTTTTTGAAGGAGGCTTGAATGAGGGAAGTCAACCTAGAGTTGACTATTGAGTTAGAGTGCTCGGAATCGGATTCTGATGATTCGACTAGTTTTGGGGGATCATTTATGACTTAGGAGAGCAATCAGAATCGAATTCGAAGGTCCGGTGTAGTTTTAGGCTTGAATTGGCTAAGGTTGAATTTTGGCGAAATCAAAACGATAGGTGAGATTTTGATCCGGGGGTTGGAATGGAATTCTGACAATTTCTGTAGCTTCGTTACGTAATTTTGGATATGTCTGCAAATTTTTAGGTCATTCGGACGTCGTTTGATTGGGTTTTGGATTGAATGTTTGTTTCGGTAGTTTTAAAGAAACTTAGGCTTGAATCCGTGTGAAAATGGTGATTTTGATATTTAGGATGGAGTTTTTATTATTGGAACAAGTTTGTATCGTGTTTTGAAATAGGTTGGTTGTTTTCGTTGGGGTCCCGGGGGCCTCGGGATGAATCCGGGGGTCCAAACGGACCATTTTTGGGCAAAGGAGAAGGCTGGCTGCTGTCATAAAATGCAGCAGGAAATTGCTCTCCGCGATTGCGGGGCGGGGGACGCGATCGCTTAGGGTCAGGGGGCTAGACCAATGCGATCGCAGGAAGACCAGTCGCGATCGCGTAGAGTTAGCCGGGTAGGCATCGCGATCGCATGAGTACCTACGCGATCGCGTAGGAGAAAAATGTGTGGTCCGGGATTTTGTGATACGCGATCGCATGAAGAGCGACACGATTGCGTGAGGTCGGCTATTTGAACATCGCAATCGCGTGAGGCGAGTCGCGATCGTGTAAGGCAATTTAAATGGCTGGCAGAAACAATTTTTAAACCAGGCAGACGCGAGGGTTTCATTATTTACTCCGTTTTTGCACCACTTTGAGAGAAAATTGATAGCTGTGAAGAGGAAAATCAACGGGGAAATATCGGAGGTAAGATTCTTGACTCAAAACGTAATTTTAAGGTAGAATTAACATCAATCTTCATGAAATTGGGTAGAAACTGTGAAGAATTATGGCCTAGGTATTGAAAACAAATTTTTGAGTTTTGAAAGGCCAATCGAACTCCGATTTTGATAAATTTTATATGCACGGACTCGTGGCGAGACGAGGATCGCATTGGTATAAGTTTTTGAATTTTTCGGACAGCGGGCCTGAGGTCGGATTTTACCAACTTAGTGTATTTAGGCGATTTTCATGTAAATTGAATTGGGTTATGTTTCTTTGACTCGTAAATGACATAATTATTGTGGTTTGAATAGATTCTACACATGAGGCAACGAATTATAAAGGAAAAGGCATTACGGACGAGTCTACGACCGGCTAGAGGTGAGTAGTTTGTATATATGGTAGCCTGAGAGTTCGAAACCCCGGTTTAGCACATTGTGACGCTAGTAGGGCGTGGCTCGCACCCCATGGAAGGTGCAAGATTGATTGTGACTAGGGTTTGAGACTTGGTCCATCCCGGATATGAAGAATATGCTATTAGTGATGTAAAAACACTGTGTTTGATATATTTGTGGGCTGTAAGCCTTGTTTGGGGCCTTGTGCCGACCCGTAGTATCCCTAGGGGATAGTATATATGTGATAGCTATACTTGCTTAATCACTGATCTCAGTCCTGGAATTTGAAATCACAGTATTGAAATGCTAAGTCACCGGTTTTGCAAAAATTAAATAAAAGTTAAAGTATTTTCATAAATTATGAACTGGAATATGGAAATAAGTAATTTGAGATATTTGTGACTTATCTGATTATTGGGGACTGAGGATGGATCGGGCTGCACGCCGCAGCGGTTATTATGATATGAGGATCGGGCTGCACGCCGCATAGGTATTTGCGCTTGGGCTGTAGGAGCCCCTGCGGAGTCTGTACACACCCCCAGTGAGCGCTGTCGACGTTAAATGGATCGGGCTACACGCCGTTGCGGTTATGTGCATTGCATTGCATCTTTATCTGTTGAATTATTCTGTGGTAGCTGTATTATACTGTTGATTCTAGTTCGTAGGAGGATCAGCCTGTAGTTTAGCTTCATATTGTGGTATTCTGTGGATTTCCTACTTTCAGCTGCTTTTATATATTTATTACTCACTGATTACTTAGTACTCACCCCTACTCCCTGCACCTTTTGTGTGCCGACTCAGGTACTCAGGAGCAGTAGACGAGCATTTCCAGCTTTTGCAGAGTCATACCGAGTTGCTGAGGTAGCTGCCGACGTTCGCAGAACCTAGTTTCTCTTCCTATTTTCAGTTGCTATTTTATGTTCAGACTTGAGTATTTCTATACAGTATTCTCTACTTTTGTTGGGTTTTGTTAGAGGCTCTAGACTCGTGACTCCGGATCTTTGGGAGTGTCAGTTGCTTTCGCACTTCTCAGTACTTTGTTCATTTTTATTATTATTGGAGTTCTTTGACTCATATGTTCTTTTGTGTTGTTCATTTGGGACTGATATTCATTGTGATAAACAATTGTTGGTCTGGCTGGCCTAACTTAATTATTGGGCGCCATCACGACCGAATTTGGGTCGTGACAAGTTGGTATGAGAGCCTAGGTTACTAGGACTCGCGAGTCATGAGCTGGTTTAGTATGCTTTCGCGAATCGGTACGTAGATGTCCGTATCTATCCTCGGAATGCTACAGAACTTTAGGAAAAACCTCACTTCTCTTGGATTCATATCGTGCGGTTTGTGTTATCGTGAAACTAACTTTTCCATATTCTATTCTCTCGCAGATGGCGAGAACACGAGCTAGCGGACGTGGCAGATGACCACTATTGGCACCCAGAGTTCGTGGTCATGGTAGAGGTAGGGCAGCAATACTAGCACCTGCTGACCCACCAGCTGACCAGACTCAGGGTCAGATTTCAGCACCGGTGGCCCAGGTTCAGGATCAGGTCCCAGCTACAGATGCTCCGGTAGCTCAGGTTCAGGCACCGGCAGTTCCCATTGTGATACCGGGTCTTCAGGAGACTTTGGATCAGATTCTATCAGTATGCACTGGCTTGGCTCAGGTAGTTGCAGCCTCTACTGTAGTGTCTTCTTCACAGGCAGGGGGAGGGAATCAGACCCCTGTGGCTCGCACACCCGAGCCGGTACTAGAGGGTATTCAGGCACCTGGGGCAGCTCCAGTTCAGCAAGTTGCACCCGTTGCACTAGCTCCTGCTCATGTGGTTCCAGTTATGCCTGACGATGAGCAGCGTTGTTTGGAGAGGTTTGACAGGCTACAGCCTCCGGCATTCAGTGGTGCTAAGGACGAGGACGCCCAGGGTTTTCTTGATAAATGTCAGCGTATGCTTCGTACCGCGGGTATTCTGGAGTCCAGCGATGTTGCTTTCACCACTTTTTGGTTCACAGGTGCAGCATTTCAGTGGTGGGAGGATTTTGAGAGGCGTAGGCCCGCTGGGGCATCCCCTCACTTGGCAACAGTTCTCCACGGTATTTTTAGAGAAGTATGTGCCTCAGTCCCAGAGAGAGGAGCTGCGTCATAAGTTTGAGTGGCTGAAGCAGGGGGATATGTCGGTTACTCAATATGAGATGAGATTCACACAACTAGCCCGTCATGCCATGTGGATGTTTCCAACGGACAGAGAGAGGATGAGGACATTTATAGATGGTCTTACCTATCCCATCCGTATATTGATGACCAGAGAGAGAGCTTCGGCAGTTACCTTTGAGGAGGTGGTTGATGCTGCCCGTCATATTGAGACAGATCGCCCCAGAGAGAGTGAAGAGAGAGAGAGAGAGGCTAAGAGGCCTCGTGGTAGTGGCAGTTAAAGTGGTGCTCCATCTAGGGGCCAGCCTCAGCATAGCAGGGGTCATTCTTTCAGATCTCATCAGTCTGGACATGCAGAGTCCAGTGGATTTTCATCAGATCGTGGCCGTCAGGGCCATCAGGGTCATCAAGGTCATCAGCAAAATCAGCCTGCATTGAGTGCTCTTCCAGCCCAGAGCTCTGCTCCTGCTTCCTCAACATAGGATTCATCTGCAGCGAGGAGTCCTTAGAATCCCCTTCTTCCATCTTCAGGCCGTTGTTATGAGTGTGGCGACTTGGGCCATATCAAGAGAAAGTGTCCTCAATGGCTTCGTAAGCGGTCTCAACAGAGGGATCAACCCTCGTCTTCTACTCCTGTTTCTTTAGTGCTAGCACAGTCAGCTAGGACTGGTGGCTAGGTAGCCAGAGGTCGCCCTAGGGGCGAGGATTGTACTGGCGGAGGCCATGCACGTTTCTATGCTCTTCCGGATAGGAAGGACGCTAGTGCCTCAGATGCTGTCATTTCAGGTATTATCTCAGTTTGCCACAGGGATGCTTCTGTATTGTTTGATCCTGGGTCCACATATTCCTATGTTTCTACTTATTTTGCACATCAGTTGGGTATGACCCGTGGTATTCTTGCCTAGCCCGTACATGTGTCTACCCCGGTGGGGGATACTGTTGTTGTAGATTAGGTATATCGATCTTGTTTATTACTATTGGTGTCACGACCCAAACCCTGGTCGTGATGGCGCCCAACACAATGCTAGGCAAGCCCGACCATATTATTCCTTAAACCAGCCAGTTATTAATCAAATTAAACTTAAACAGTAAATGATCATATCAGGTGATAACCGAAACGTAAAACATACAAAATACGGTCCCAAACATATCGTGGTGTCACGAGACCGAGCCTCTACAGAATAGCATCCTAATACAATCAAGTCTAGGCAAGTAGGAAATCAACAAGATGATAGAGAAGGAGAAAACAAGCTCTGCGGATGTCGGCAGCTACCTCAAAGTCTCCTCGGAATAATAGTAATGAAGCAGCTGCGATAGCTCAACTGCCCTCCTGAACCTGTGGATCTGCACGTAAAGTGCAGGGGAGTGGGGTGAGTATATTTCAACTCAGTGAGTAATAATAATAAATAACAACTGAAAATAAGAACACATGCGCTATCACTTAGCAGTTCTAAGGCAACCCTCACAGGTACGTCATCACTATAGTAGTACTCTAACCTCCAATCTACGTTTATCTCTACAAGATTCCACACTGAACCAACCCTCACTCGTACCCCTACGGTGTACGGCCATCTTAACATATAAAGACACATACTTATGTCTATAATGTATAAGTATTTAAGTAGATAGTAGGGTATGATTAAGTATAATGCTGCGGCGTGCAGCCCGCTCCAATACATATACCGCTGCGGCGCGCAACCCGCTCCATTTTACGTCGACGGCGCTCACTGGGGGTGTATACAGACTTCGGAGGGGCTCTCTAGGCCCAAGCACTATAATATTGCAGCGTGCAGCACGATCCACACAATTATTACTGCTGCGTGCAGTCCAATCCAATATTTATATGTATATATCTCTATACTGCTGCGGCGTGCAGCCCGATCCCATCATATACACCAGTGCTCACTGAGAATGTGTGCAGACTCAGACTCCGAAGGGGCTCCTACAGCCCAAGCGCAATAATATTGCGGCGTGCAGTCCGTCCCACATGTATGTTACATGTATATTACATGTATATTACTGCGGCGTGCGGTCCGATCCAATATATATCCTGCTGCGGCGCGCAGCCCGATCCAATATAGGTATATATATATAATACCTCATAGTGGGTCCTCGACCCTATCCCGATCAGTATATACTTGGCCTCTCAGGCCCAATACAATATATCACAGTGGGTCCTTGACCCTGTCTCAGTCAATATAGACTTGGCCTTTCAGGCCCCATATAACTAGAACAGGGAATTCCACCCTAGATAATCTCTCTCAATGTACATATCTAGTACGGGCTCATATTATGCTATACGGCTAGAGCTACGGCTGAGTGTATGTTTCCAACATGATATAAGGGTCACCTAGCTTTATAGGTTCCCTAATGCTCTACAGATCGGCACAAGGCCCCAAACATGGCTTTTAGCCCTATTGTACAGTTGTAATATCAGTAACAGTCATACCACACAGTATTCTATTAGTCGGGAAGGACTAAGTCCGAACCCCCAATCACAATGTCACCACGCCCGTCATAGAACGCGTGTCTCATCTCAATATAGCACTGTGAAGTGCTAGTACGGGGTTTCAAACCCTCAGTACATTGTTTACTACTACCACTCACCTCGAACCGGTAGAAGCTTCAATCCGCCTTGCGCTTGCCTCGCAAATCAATCTCCTCGGATGCCAACTCTGCTCAAAATCATAGAGAATGCATCAATATACGCTAATTTCACGAAAGTCATTCGAAATAACCCAATTTATATCAAAACCCACAAGTTGTCAAAACCCGACTTTTGGTACACTTGTCGAAAAATTACAAAAATCACATCTTCGGAATCCTCATCTCGATACGAGTCTAGGCATATAAAATTTACCAAAATCGGACTCCATTTGCCTACTCAAATCAGTGTTTTTCTTTAATTTAGGCCTAGGGCTCAAACTCACCTTTAATCTTCCATTTACAGGGATTTAACCAAGGATTTCATGTTAAAATGATGTAATTAATCCACAAAACTTACCTCCAATGAAACCCCGATGATTTCCCAGCAATAACTCGCCCAAATCGCCCAATTCGCCTTCAAGAACCGAGCCCCAATGTTTTGCAACTTATGAAATTTTAACCCTTCTGGTATTTTTAACACAGGCGCGATTTCCGCTTCTGCGGACCAAAATCCGCCTCTGCGAGGCTGCCTCTACGACCAAATGGTCGCTTCTGCGAAATACTCCTAGCCGCCCAGCTTCGCTTCTGCGGCCCAGGTCTCGCTCCTGCGAGACCGCTCCTGCGAAACCCCCTTCCGCTCCTGCGAGCCTTACCGCTTCTGCGCATCAGAGTCCGCCCCTGCGGACTCGCTTAGGCGACAAGTCTTCCGCTTCTGCGGATTCTCCCCTAACGAGCCCAGACCGCTTCTGCGGTCTTTCCTTCCGCACCTGCGGTGCCGCCCATGCGGACCAGGATCCGCCTCAGCGAACCCCAGCGCTTCTGCACTCGTTTTCCACTCTTGCGGGCTCGCTCCTGCGCCCCATTTCCGCAGGAGCGAAAACAACAGAACCAGAACTCTTCAAACCTGCAATTTCCATGTTTTTCTCCCGATTTACCATCCGAAAACACCCCGAGGCCCCCGAGACCTCATCCAAACACACCAACACATCTTAATACCTTATTCGAACTTGTTCCAATCCTCAAAACACGTCTAATAACATCAAAACCCATAACTCACATCGAATTCAAGCCTAAATTCCTTAAAACATTCCGAATTACACAATCAATCAAAAACCCGACTAAACGACGTCCGAATGACCTGAAATTTTGCAGGCACATCCAAAATCACATAACGAAGCTACAGAAATTGTCGGAATTCCATTCCGACCCCCGGATCAAAATATCACCTACCATCCGGTTTTCGCCAAAATTCAACCTTCGCCAATTCAAGCCTAAAACTACACCGGACCTCCGAATTCAATTCCGATTGTTCTCCTAAGTCATAAATGATCCCCCGGAACTAGTCGAATCATCAGAATCCGGTTCCGAGCTCTCTAACTACATAGTCAACTCCGGGTTGACTTTCCTTATTCAAGTTTCCTTCAAAAAGGTTATATGCCTCATTTTCATTTCAATTCACTCCTAACTTCCCCGATAGACTCTAACACTGATATAAAAGCATGAATCATGTAATTACAACATAACGGGGTGGTAATTCCCGTGACGACGGGCCGGGTCGTCACATTCTCCCCAACTTAAACAAACGCTCGTCCTCGAGCGGGTCAAGAAACATACCCGAAGTCTCAAATAGCTGAGGGTATCTGCTCCGCATTTCCTGCTCAACCTCCCAAGTAGCCTCCTCTACGGGTCGACCTCTCCACTGAACCTTAACTGATGCAATCTCCTTCGACCACAACTTCCTCACTTGGCGACCCAAAATAGCAATAGGCTCCACATCATAGGATAGATCACCATCGAGCTGAATGGTACTGAAGTCTAATACATGGGACGGATCTCCGATGTACTTCCGGAGCATAGACACATGGAATACTGGATGAACGCCGGATAAGTTGGGTGGCAAGGCTAACTCATATGCCACCTCTCCAACTCTCCTGACTATCTCAAAAGGACCAATGTACCTGGGACTCAACTTTCCCTTTCCTCCCGAACCTCATGACACCCTTCATGGGTGAAACCTTCAGCAATACTCTATCACCAACCATGAAAGACAACTCTCGAACCCTACGGTCCGCATAACTCTTCTGGCAAGACTGTGCTGTGCGAAGCCTCTCCTGGATCAACTTTGCTCTATCCAGAGCATCCTGAACTAACTCAGTCCCTATCAATCGATCCTCACCAGGCTCAAACCATCCCACGGGAGATCTACACCGTCTGCCATACAATGCCTCGTACGGGGCCATCCTGAATACTCGACTGATAACTGTTGTTGTAGGCAAACTCAGCAAGTGGCAGGAACTCATCCCACGAACCACCAAAATCAATCACACATGCCCGCAACATATCCTCCAGGATCTGAATAGTGCGCTCCGACTGCCCGTCTGTCTGGGGGTGAAATGCTGTACTCAACTCAACCCTCGTACCCATCTCTCGCTGAAATGCTCTCCAAAATTGAGAAGTGAACTGAGTGCCTCTGTCAGATATAATAGACACTGGGACCCCATGCAACCTGACAATCTCCCGAATAAAAATCGCCGCCAACCGCTCCGATGAGTAAGTAGTACTAACTGGGATGAAATATGCGGACTTAGTCAGCCGATCAACAATCACCCATACAGAATCAAACTTCCTCGCTGTCCGAGGGAGTCCAGTAACAAAATCCATGGTGATCCTCTCCCATTTCCACTCGGGAATAACCATACGCCTGAAGAACACCGCCCGGTCTCTGATGCTCATATTTGACCTGCTGGCAATTGAGGCACTTAGCTACATGCCTAACAATATCCATCTTCATTCTCCTCCACCAGTAGTGCTGTCTCAAGTCTTGGTACATCTTTGCGGCACCTGGGTGAATAGAGTACCGCGAACCGTGTGCCTCCTCAAGTATCAACTCCCGCAAACCATCAACATTGGGCACACATATACGGCCCTGCATCCTCAAAACACCATCACTGTCGATAGTCACATCTCTAACATCATTATGCTGCACTCTGTCCTTAAGGACAAGCAAATGTGGGTCATCATACTGTCGCTCCCCGATGCGATCATATAAGGAAGATCGAGAAACAACACAAGCCAACACCCGACTCGGCTCCGAAATATCTAATCTCACTAGCCGATTGGCTAGTGCCTGAACATCATAAGCAAATGGCCTCTCCCCAACTGGGATGAAAGCTAAGCTGCCCATGCTAACCGCCTTCCGACTCAAGGCATCGGCCACCACATTGGCCTTTCCCGGATGATACAAAATAGTGATATCATAGTCCTTAAGCAACTCCAACCACCTCCGCCGTCTCAAATTAAGGTCCTTCTGTCTGAATAAGTGCTGAAGGCTGCGATGATCCGTGAACACCTCACAGGAGACACCATACGGGTAATGCCTCCAAATCTTCAAAGCATGAACTATGGCTGCTAGCTCCAAATCATGAACAGGGTAGTTCTTCTCGTGGGGCTTCAACCGACGAGAAGCATAAGCAATGACCCTACCCTCCTGCATCAACACACAACCAATGCCCACTCCTGAGGCATCACAATATACAGTATAAGAACCTGAAGCTGTTGGTAGAATCAAGACTGGTGCTGTGGTCAGTGCTGTCTTGAGCTTCTGAAAGCTCTCCTCGCACTCCTCGGACCATAAGAAAGGAACACCCTTCTGAGTCAATCTAGTCAAGGGTGAAGCAATAGAAGAGAACCCCTGAACGAATCGGCGATAATACCCTGCCAATCCCAGAAAGCTACGGATCTCAGAAACTGAGGTCGGTCTGGGCCAACTCTGCACTGCCTCGACCTTCCTCGGATCTACCCGAATACCATCACAGGACACCACGTGCCCTAAGAATGCCACGGACTCAAGCCAGAACTCACATTTGGAGAACTTAGCATATAGCTTCTCCTCCCTCAATCTCTGCAACACAATACTCAAGTGCCGAGCATGCTCCTCCTGGCTACGAGAGTAGACAAGTATGTCATCAATGAATACGATCACAAATGAATCAAGATACGGCCCGAATACACTGTTCATCAGATGCATAAATGCTGCTGGGGCGTTGGTCAGCCCAAAAGACATCACAAGGAACTCATAGTGACCATATCCGGTCCGGAATGCAGTCTTCATAATGTCAGACTCTCTAATCTTCAGCTGATGGTAGCCTGAACGAAGATCAATCTTCGAGAACACCCTAGCTCCCTGGAGCTGATCAAATAAATCATCAATACGAGGCAGAGGATACTTATTCTTCACTGTTACTTTGTTTAGCTGCCTATAGTCAATACACATCCTCATAGATCCGTCCTTCTTCTTAACAAACAGGACCGGTGCACCCCACGACGACACACTCGGCCGAATGAACCCCTTATCTAGGAGTTCCTGGAGCTGCTCCTTCAATTCCTTCAACTCAGCTGGTGCCATCCGATACGGAGGAATAGAAATAGGCTGAGTGCCTGGCACCAAATCGATACCAAAATCAATATCCCTGTCCGGCGGCATGCCCGGCAGGTCTGAGGGAAACACATCGGGAAAGTCTCGCACAATGGGAACAGAATCAATACTGGGAGTCTGGGCCTCGACCTCCCGCACAAATGCTAAATAAGAGAGACATCCCTTCCCAACCATTTGTTGGGCCTTGAGGAAAGATATTACCTTGCTAGGTACATACTCAGTCATGCCTCGCCACTCGATCCTCTGAATGCCCGGCATAGCCAAAGTGACCGTCTTAGCATGACAGTCCAGAATAGTATGACATGGAGATAGCCAGTCCATGCCCAATATAACATCAAAATCAATCATGCTGAGAAGCAACAGGTCTACTCGGGTCTCCAGACCTCCAATAGTGATCAAACAGGACCGGTATACATGGTTCACAACAATAGTATCCCCTACCGGGGTAGATACATGCACTGGCAGCTCAAGACTCCCTCGGGTCGTGCCCAAACGAGGAGCAAAATATGTAGACACATAAGAATAAGTAGAACCGGGATCAAACAATACTGAGGCATCTCTGTGGCAGACTGAAATAATACCTGTAATGACAGCATCAGAAGCAACGGCCTCAGATCGGCCCTGAAAAGCATAGCATCTAGCCTGTCCGCCTGATCGGCCTCCCCTCGAGAGCGACCCCTAGCTGTCTGACCCTCACCCCTAGCTGGCGAGGCGGGTGCTGAAGTAGAAGGACCAGATGACGAGGGCTGCCCCCTCTGCTGATAAGATCTGGAAACAAGACGAGGACACTCCCTACGGTGGTGCCCAAACTCTCCGCACTCGTAGCAACTCCCCGGTGCTGGTGACTGAGACTGATAAGGACCTCTGGCGCTGGAGTGGCCAGCTGATGAACTAGGCCGAGATGAACCCTGAGCGGATGGGGCCTGTGAAGAACTCTGAGCTGGCATGGCACTGAGGGATGGCTGGCTCTGGTGCGAACCCTGATAACCCTGTCTAGGAGACCATCTGCGACGATCTGAGCGACCCGACTGCGAAGACCTGAAAGAGCGACCTCGGCTCTGCTGACTCTAGCCTCTGGTCTGAGTGCCACTGGAACTAGCTGCTCCTCGAGGCCTCTTGGCCTCCCTCTCATCCCGCTCTCTGCGACGATCTGTCTCTATGTCGCGAGCAATATCCACAGCATCCTCAAATGTACGACTCAAAACCCTCTCCCGAGTCATCAGAATACGAATGGGATAAATGAGGCCGTCCACGAAGCGCCCAATCCTCTCTCTGTCGGAATGAACCAACCACGGTGCATATCTGGACAACTCTGTAAACCTGATCTCATACTCTGACACCGACATGTCCCCCTGACGGAGACCCTCAAACTGCCTACGCATCTCCTCTCTCTGAGATCGAGGCACCCATTTCTCCAAAAACATAGTGGAGAACTCCGGCCATGATAGTGGTGCTGCTCCTGCTGGCCTGCGGCGCTCAAAAGCCTCCCACCAATCTAAGGCTGGCCCCTGAAACTGAAAGGTAGTGAAAGATACCCCACTGGACTCCAAGATCCCTACCGTATGAAGTATCCGACGGCACATGTCCAAAAAACCTTGGGCGTCCTCGCCCGGAGTACCAGTGAACACTGGAAGAGATAACCTAGTGAACCTCTCGAGACGACGCCGCTCATCGTCCGTCATAGCTGGGACCCTGTCCCCCTGAACATGATCTGCTGGCTGAGCCGGAACCACAGGCTGAACTGGAGGAGCCTCTAGTGTCTGTAAGCCCTGCACTGCTGGCTCTGGAGTGCGTACCGCGGGGGTCCGATGACCACCCCCGATCCCCGATGCAGCTGCTGCAGTAGTAACTGAAACCGCCTGTGCTAGGCCAGTGCAGACTACTAGTATCTGAGCCAGGGTCTCCTGTAGACCCGGAATAACAATGGGCACAGCTGGTGCCTGATCTGGTGCTGCTGGCACCTCTGCAACTGGGGGCTGTGGGTCAGCTGGCACTGCCTCAGCTGCCCTAACTCCGCCACGACCACGACCGCGTCCACGGCCTCTAGCAGGTGGTAGTGGTGGTCGTCCTCCACGTCCGGATGATCGGGTTCTCGCCATCTGCGAGAGAATAGAATGTCAAAGTTCGGTTCAAGTCAAAAGTAATCGCACGACAAGAATTCCAAGAATTGAAACTTTTCCTAAAAAGGTTTGCAGCCTCCCGAGGATAAGTACAGCCGTCCCCGCACCGATCCACGAGACTCTACCAACCGGCTCATGACTCGCGAGACCTATTAACCTAGGCTCTGATACCAACCTGTCACGACCCAAACCCTGGTCGTGATGGCGCCCAACACAATGCTAGGCAAGCCCGACCATATTATTCCTTAAACCAGCCAGTTATTAATCAAATTAAACTTAAACAGTAAATGATCATATCAGATGATAACCGAAACGTAAAACATACAAAATACGGTCCCAAACATATCGTGGTGTCACGAGACCGAGCCTCTACAGAATAGCATCCTAATACAATCAAGTCTAGGCAAGTAGGAAATCAACAAGATGATAGAGAAGGAGAAAACAAGCTCTGCGAACGCTGGCAGCTACCTCGTAGTCTCCGCAAAAGTAGACGATGAACAGCAGCTATAATGTCTCAACCGCTCTCGAGCACCTGTGGATCTGCACAGAAAGTGCAGGGGAGTGGGGTGAGTATATTTCAACTCAGTGAGTAACAATAATAAATAATAACTGAAGGTAAGAAATCCCGTGCTATCACTTAGCAGTTCTAAGGCAACCCTCACAGGTACGTCATCACTATAGTAGTACTCTAACCTCCAATCTACGTTTATCTCTACAAGATTCAACACTGAACCAACCCTCACTCGTACCCCTACGGTGTACGGCCATCTTAACATATAAAGACACATACTTATGTCTATAATGTATAAGTATTTAAGTAGATAGTAGGTTATGATTAAGTATAATGCTGCGGCGTGCAGCCCGCTCCAATACATATACCGCTGCGGCGCGCAACCCGCTCCATTTAACATCGACGGCGCTCACTGGGTGTGTATACAGACTTCGGAGGGGCTCCCTAGGCCCAAGAACTATTATACTGCGGCGTGCAGCCCGATCCACACATGTATTACTGCAGCGTGCAGTCCGATCCAATATATATATATATATGCATATATCTCTATACTGCTGCGGAGCGCAGCCCGATACCATAATACACCAGTGCTCACTGAGAATGTGTGCAGACTCAGACTCCGAAGGGGCTCCTACAGCCCAAGCGCAATAATACTGCGGCGTGCAGTCCGTCCCACATGTATGTTACATGTATATTACATGTATATTACTGCGGCGTGCAGTCCGATCCAATATATATACTGCTGCGGCGTGCAACCCGATCCAATATAGGTATATATATATAATACCTCATAATGGGTCCTCGACCCTATCCCAGTCAATATATGCTTGGCCTCTCAGGCCCAATATAATATATCACAGTGGGTCATAGACCCTGTCTCAGTCAATATAGACTTGGCCTTTCAGGCCCACTCAGCTAGAACAAGGAATTCCACCCTAGATAATCTCTCTCAATGTACATATCTAGTACGGGCTCATATTATGCTATACAGCTAGAGCTACGGCTGAGTGTATGTTTCCAACATGATATAAGGGTCACCTAGCTTTATAGGTTCCCTAATGCTCTACAGATCGGCACAAGGCCCCAAACATGGCTTTTAGCCCTATTGTACAGTTGTAATATCAGTAACAGTCATACCACACAGTATTCTATTAGCCGGGAAGGACTAAGTCCGAACCCCCAATCACAATGTCACCACGCTCGTCATAGAACGCGTGTCTCATCTCAACATAGCACCTGTGAAGTGCTAGTACGGGGTTTCAAACCCTCAGTACATTGTTTACTACTACCACTCACCTCGAACCGGTAGAAGCTTCAATCCGCCTTGCGCTTGCCTCGCAAATCAATCTCCTCGGGTGCCAAACCTGCTCAAAATCATAGAGAATGCATCAATATACGCTAATTTCACGAAAGTCATTCGAAATAACCCAATTTATATCAAAACCCACAAGTTGTCAAAACCCGACTTTTGGTACACTTGTCGAAAAATTACAAAAATCACATATTCGGAATCCTCATCTCGATACGAGTCTAGGCATATAAAATTTACCAAAATCGGACTCCATTTGCCTACACAAATCAGTGTTTTTCTCTAATTTAGGCCTAGGGCTCAAACCCACCTTTAATCTTCCATTTACAGGGATTAAGCCACAAAACTTACCTCCGACGAAACCCCGATGATTTCCCAGCAATAACTCGCCCAAATCGCCCAATTCGCCTTCAAGAACCGAGCCCCAATGATTTGCAACTTATGAAATTTTAACCCTTCTGTTATTTTTAACACAGGCGCGATTTCCGCTTCTGCGGACCAAAATCCGCCTCTGCGAGGCCGCCTCTGCGACCAAATGGTCGCTTCTGCGAAAATACTCCTAGCCGCCCAGCTTCGCTTCTGCGGCCCAGGTCTCGCTCCTGCGAGACCGCTCCTGCGAGACCCCCTTCCGCTCCTGCGAGCCTTACCGCTTCTGCGCATCAGAGTCCGCTCCTGCGGACTCGCTTAGGCGACAAGTCTTCCGCTTCTGCGGATTCTCCCCTAACGAGCCCAGACCGCTTCTGCGGTCTTTCCTTCCGCACCTGCGGTGCCGCCCTTGCGGACCAGGATCCGCCTCGGCGAACCCCAGCGCTTCTGCGCTCATTTTCCGCTCCTGCGGGCTCGCTCCTGCGCCCCCATTTCCGCAGGAGCGAAAACAACAGAACCAGAACTCTTCAAACCTGCAATTTCCATGTTTTTCTCCCGATTTACCATCCGAAAACACCCCGAGGCCCCCGGGACCTCATCCAAACACACCAACACATCTTAATACCTTATTCAAACTTGTTCCAATCCTCAAAACACGTCTAATAACATCAAAACCCATAATTCACATCGAATTTAAGCCTAAATTCCTTAAAACATTCCGAATTACACAATCAATCAAAAACCCGACTAAACGACGTCCGAATGACCTGAAATTTTGCAGGCACATCCAAAATCACATAACGAAGCTACAGAAATTGTCGGAATTCCATTCCGACCCCCGGATCAAAATATCACCTACCATCCGGTTTTCGCCAAAATTCAACCTTCGCCAATTCAAGCCTAAAACTACACCGGACCTCCGAATTCAATTCCGATTGTTCTCCTAAGTCATAAATGATCCCCCGGAACTAGTCGAATCATCAGAATCCGGTTCCGAGCTCTCTAACTACATAGTCAACTCCGGGTTGACTTTCCTTATTCAAGTTTCCTTCAAAAAGGTTATATGCCTCATTTTCATTTCAATTCACTCCTAACTTCCCCGATAGACTCTAACACTGATATAAAAGCCTGAATCATATAAGTACAACATAACGGGGTGGTAATTCCCGTGACGACGGGCCGGGTCGTCACAATTGGGGGTCTGGAGACCCAAGTTGATTTATTGCTACTGGGCACGGTAGATTTTGATGTGATTCTAGATATAGATTGGTTATCTCCTTACCATGCGATTCTGGACTGTCATGCCAAGATAGTCACACTAGCTATTCCAGGTAATCCGAGGATCGAGTGGCGTGGCTTGACCGATTATGTGTCCGACAGGGTAATTTCTTATATAAAGGCCCAACGAATGATTGGCAAGGGTTGTTTATCTTATTTGGCCTTAATTAGAGATGTTGAGGCTGAGACACCCAGTCTTGATTCGATCCCCATTGTGAGGGAGTTTTCGGATGTATTTCCAGCAGACCTACCGGGCATGCCGCCCGACAGGGATATTGACTTTGGTATTGAATTGGTGCCGGGCACTCAACCCATTTCTATTCCTCCCTATCGCATGGCACCAGCAGAGCTAAAAGAATTGAAAGAGCAGCTTTAGGAACTCTTAGATAAGGGTTTCATTCGCCTGAGTGTGTCACCTTGGGGTTTGAGATTTCTACAGATTTCCCATTTTTAGGAGACCATTATGTGAGCACGTGATTTTTGCCCTATATGAGAATTACTCCCAAAAATTCAAAATAAAAGAGTTTTGTGTTGTTTGCAATTGTTGTGAATTTAGTGTCATTTTTAAAAATAATGACAATATATATATATATATATATATATATATATATATATATATATATATATATATATATATATATATATATATATATATATATATATATATATATATATATATATATATATATATATATATATATATATATATATATATATATATATATATTAGGATTTAATTTTACAATTAGGAGTAATTAATTTTATCTTACAAAAATGAAAATCACAAAAAATAGGCATCTTTTGCATTTTAGCCTTTAATGTCCAAATTGTGTAATTGTATTTTAATTACCATTTAAAATTAGGTGACAATTATTATTATGAGATTAGTATTTCAAGATAATTTTAGTTTTTATAAATTAATCTTAGTATTTTGGGCTTTATTAATTAGGAAGTTGAATAATGGAGAAGAACAAAATGGAAAAAATTTGGATTGGGCCATCTTGCAAATTAAGTTACAAGCCCAATCCTAAGAACCCTTACCCAACCCAAAACCGCTTGGCCCAAGAAGAAAATTTCAGATTTTTTTAGCAAAAAATAATCATAATTACATGACATAAAGTAGTGGGGGCAAGGAAATCAAGGAAGAAAACAAGGAGAGGAAAATATGGATTAGTGGGTTTTCTTTAAATTAAAAAAATATTTTCTTTTTAATAAAAAATCTGAAAATTTTCGAAATTCTTGCCTATAAATAGAAGAGAAGATTTATGAAAAAAAGGGGGAAAAAAGAGAGGAAAAATCGGAAGAGAAGAAAAAATAAAAAAAATTCCCTGCTGTAGTATACACTCGATATACACTCTGGATACAGAAGTATACACGGAAAAAAATGCAATTTTTGAGAGTTTCTTTTGAGAAGTGAAAAGAGTTCAAAGCTAGAAAGCCAAAACAAAGAGAAAATCTGGAAAATATTTTTCTTTTCTATTTTTTACTGGTTTGTTTTTGTTTTTCTCCGTATTGCTGGAATTTTCGGGATTGAGGTGTTGAAGCTATTGCTGGTTGTTACCGTTGTTGTTGCTATATTTTCACCGCCTTGTTGATTTGCCATTTTCCCATTCCTTTCAAAACCAGGTACATATCTCTTTCTCTTGAAGCTGTAATGGTGAATTGTTGAAATAAAAAATGAAGATCTGGATCCGATTATTTGCTGTCCCTGTAGTTTATGTTTAGTGTTGTTAGTTTAGATTTGTAATTTATCTATTGAAGTATTCTGTAGTAGCTAAAAAACGAAAAACAACAACATTGTAATAACTAGTAGTATAGTAGCAATAGTGTATCACATAGCTTAATTAGGTAATAGATCTTAAAACATGGGTTAGTTAATAATAATTTCAAAAATCGGTTGGTTACTTACTCACAATAGATTCATAAGTCTTAATCACATATCAGATGTCATTTACACATAGATAAGCTTAAAAATAGGAAATGTTAGATTAGATAGTGCTTTAATCATGTTTTAGGTTAATAATCTGGTGATAAAACAAGCCATATTGAAATCAGTAGCATAATTATAAATAGGTCTCTGAGTTATTTATTTATGGATATTGATACAATTTAATTAGAACCATCTTTGTAATGTAAAAATGCCTAGTACATAACGAAACTGGTAATGTAAATATTCGTGAGTAGTTAATCAGTTAATTCAGATCCATAGTTAATTAGTTTAATCATTCTTTAAGTCCATTATGTAATCCGTCGCTTTCTCAAATTAGGTATTAACTGGTATTAACTTCAAAACGCTAGTGTAAGAGGAAGAAGTAGTTTGTTAGTTCTGATTTATGGTAATAAATAATTAATTTGTAGCTAATGTATGATATTGATTTCCTTCACTGAATAAATAAAAGTGCTTTCCATTTCAAATGTGTATCTTTGTTCTGTTGCTTCAATTGTTTCCAATTTTATTTAGTTTGGGCCCAAGGCGTGTTATGGGCCTGAATCTCTATATAATGCCAACTGGGCTGGCGATAGAATGCCCGAATCAGGTCTGGTTCTTTAAGAACCTGGACCTGTTTTTAATGTAGTAAATCCTTATTCTGGAAATCCAGGCCCCATTGAATAACAAAATTACGGGCCTGGAATGTTTAAATATTAGAAATCGATTAAGGAAAAAACAAATGTAGAAAACATAGCCAAATACTAGTATTGAATCCTTTAATGAAAATTGGGATGAGCCTCGCCCGAATAACAAACACCGGGGCCCCCATTTAGTAATAAGATAACATAATAGAACCGGAGAGGCTAATAGCAAATTCCATAGCCTCTCCCCAAAGTTAAAAGCCGATAGACGTTATTTAGGGCACGATGTTAATGTACTTTCCATTGAACGAGTGTGCACTTGGTGCGACTCAAATCCAAATCTCGGCAAAGCCGAAATACACCGAAAGTCATAGGCGTACTGGTTGCGGTATGACTCGAGGCGTGTTTTCGCGATGTCGCAAATTCTTTAAAATAATACCTAATGTAAAAAGCATTATATGTTGTTTAAAATCTATAATTGAGTCAAACAAGAGTCGGGAATGAAAATTGAGCGACCGTGCTAAAACCACGGAACCCGGGAATGCCTAACACCTTCTCCCGGGTTAACAGAGTTCCTTATCCGGATCTTTGCTTCGCAGACATTTTTAAGAGTCAAAATTCCTCGGATTCGGGATTAACCGGTGACTTGGGACACCATTATCATTCCCAAGTGGCGACTCTGATTAATCTCAATAAAATCCCGAACCGATTGTCCTTTAATTGGAAAAACTCCTCCCTTACGTTATTTTTATCCGTTTCGGATATTTGAGCGTCGGGGTATACCCTACAAGCGTATTTGTATGCTTATGTGGGGTAGTAAAAAGGGAGGTGTGACAGCTCTGGCGACTCTGCTGGGGACCCCAACCCCAAACCTCGGTTTCGGGGTTTAAGAACTCGAGCTCCTTAGAATTGCCGTTCGCGTTATTGTTTGACTTCATTATATGATTTGAACAACATGCTATGTGCTTTATCGCTTTGATATTATGTGGATTGTATATAAAATTGTGCCGAAAACCTTTCTCTCTTCACCCCGGGGATGTGCTTACTGGTTGAGACTCCCCTTTCTGTTAAAGTCACCTTAAATTAAGAAAAACAGAGGCCGGATAAGTTACAAAGCCGATTGACTCCGCGGGTCACCGGTACGTAGCCCCCTCCTCGATTCGAGTTGTCCGCTCGGGTACACGGTCTAGCACTCTATGAAACCGTAAGATTTTGAACATAGGTCTAGGACGATTATTTGCATCATATTTGACTTAGGGGACTCAACACAGGGGTTGGGTCCGTCTAGGACAGGTGACCCGGTATTGGAAAAGACCGAGCATGTTATGTGTTGCATTTTTATTGTCCTTGATCGTTATGCGGACCGGCGGAAATCCCGAGGTTAGAAAAATTGTTGAAAAAGAAAAAAAGAGAGAGGAAAATAAGAGTTATAGAAAATAGGTATCCGGAAAATTAGAAAATTTGAAAAAAATAGGTAGAACAGTTTTGTTGAAATAATTGGTCAATTAATCTGACCGAACTACGCAGGTTTGATTCTCGCCGTTAGGTGGGATACGTAGGCAACCCTCATCGGGTCCAACCACCCCTTTCAAAAAATCAAAAAAAAATGTGTGTGTTTTTGTCAATAAAATCAAAGTGATGCCGTTTTTGAAAATAGCCGAATGTTCCGAAAGGACGCCGGAAGGCTGTTTTTGCAAAAAGGCCACTTTGAATCATTTCTAATAATTTGCATGCATAGCCTTGAAATATTCCTTGTGGAAATGTTGCAAGGCCATAGCCGCAAAATCAAGTCGGGGTTCACACCCCTTTTGCAAAAATAATAAAAACAAAATGTCAAATTTTGTTTATTTTGTTATAAATAAGTCGGGTGATGCTATTCTTGCTTAAAATAAGTCGAATGTCCCTCAAAAGGACGCTGGAAGGCTCTTTTTGCAAGAATAGCCACTTTGAGTCATTGTAAATAATTTTGGACACAACCTTGAAATATTCCCTCGCGGAAATGTCGAAAGGTTGTATCCGCAAAATTAAGTTTGAGTCATTGCTCAACTTTTCAAAAAATATCCACTTTATCAAATAAGCCATTACATGGCCGGTTTTGCTGAAATAGCCACATTTGGCATTTAAACTTCCTCAGTCTTGTGTTGGCCTGTGTCGATGCTGAATGATGTCCCATGGGCCTCAAGATGAGAGATTTTGATTTAATCATCGAATTTGTAGTTACTTAAATAAAAGAGCCACTTTGTCTAAATAAGCCATTATATGGCCAATTTATGAAAATAGTCTTGTGTTGGTTTATGGTGATGCCGAACGATGCCCCATGAGCCACAGGAAAAGAAAATTTCAAGTTTATCTTTCTTAAATAAATTTTGCAAAAATAGTCATTTTGTCAAATAAGCCATTATGTGGCCAATTTTGTAGAAATAGTCATAATTGACACCAAAAATATTCTTATTCTTGTAGAAATCTCCTACACAAGTTTGTAGTTGGAGTCGGCTTCTATAATTTTCCTTCAAATAAAAAAAAAAAAAATCAAAAAATCAAATAAACATCTCTTTATTTCTTGCATTAATTTGCAAGAACTACGCTCGGTCCGATTCATGCGGGGTCATGATACGTAGGCAATCCACATAGGATTCGACCATATCCATAACCAAAAAAAAATGAAAAAACTACAAAAAAAAAGAAGAAAACTGAAAAAACCACAAAAAGGGAAAAAGAAAAGAAAATAGAAAAAAAAAAAGAATGATCAATAAGCGGGATACTTTAATGCCGACATGCTGGCTTCGTTTTGTTGTGTCCATTTTCAGAAAGGTGGTTGGTTGTGGTTCCCAAAATAACTTTTCCCTATAATACAAGGTCAGAGGACAATGGCAGAGAATCTCAAGACTGAGTGGTTTGGTACCGGTACCCGACAACAGCTGGTTGAACGGAACCACATGTTAGTAGAAGAAGTCAAAATATTAAGACAACACGTGGCCGAAATGTATCGGGCATGGATGGATGGAAAAGCACCACCCCCGCCACCACCTAGTTTCATGGACCCGGTCCTTACACTGAACCCGATGCTAAATATACCTGCCTATCGCAGCCTTTCTAGCCACTCGAGTAGCTCAATTACTTGTCCCCCAGCTATGCTTTCCCAACACTACTTCCATCCCCAACCCCACTACTCTCCCCGGGGCACCCAAAATCGCACTTCACCTTCCAAGTACCCAATTCCACAAAAAGCCTACCGACCCCCACAAACATACCGGAAACCCCCTGGGTCAGGTTTCAGGCCAAACAAGGCGTTTAGGGAGGAAAGGTTGCTGAAGCGAGAAAAGGTTTTCACCCCTATCGGAGAATCTTATGCGAGTCTGTTCGAAAGGTTGAATCATGTTGGCTTGATTAAGCCGCTCGCCAGATGTATTCCAAATCCTCTTGCAAGAAGCTTCGATCCTACTGCACGATGTGTATACCACTCCAATGCTCAGGGGCATGATGTTGAAAGATGTTGGAATTTGAAAGAGGAAATAGAAAGAATGATTCGGGCAGGAATGATTGCGGTCCAAGACACTGGCACCCTGAACATTATACAGAATCCTCTACCTGCACGTAACGTTGCACATTTTGTGGGGATGATGCCCGATGACGAGGGTGAAGAGATTCTTCTTGGGAAGCTGTCCATTGAAGTTGAGGATATTTAAATAGAAAGCGATCTTAATGCAGAATACAATGGCTAAGATGTGATGTCATGCTTGTCAATTGGGAAGGCGCTCCGCCTCCTGGAGTTTTGGTGGTTTATTTTGGTGTCATCTCTGTTGCCCGGGTTATTTCAGGGTTGTAATCCGGACGTTGTCTTGAGAGTCAAAACCCTTATATCTTTCACGTTGCTTTGTTTAGTAATAAAAATTGTTTAGTGCCGTCTAGGTTTGTAATTCTAGTCTAGTCTGTTCATTTTGTTGTTCATCTTGTTGTTTCAACCCATCAGTTTAATACAACTTTTTGTTTCCCATCATTCCTAGTCATTCCATTTCTGATCACTTTGCAATTCTTCTCATACTGGTTTTAGCAACATGACATGCACATAATTCTAAGCTTGATTTTAAAAAGTCAATGAAACAATGTTAAAGATGTAATGATACTCGGAAGAAATAAAAACATATTGGAATACTGTGAAGCCGGAATCAAGTGAACATTCGGGAAAGCGCAACATAAAGAAATGCCTTGGAAATGCATCATCAGTTTAAAGCTAAAGGCAAAAATACCCCAAAGATAAGGAACCATTCGTGGTATCGAGATTGTTGCCCAATGGCACCGAGAATCGTCAAATACAGAAGGCAAAAATGTGAATCAATCAAAGGTGTTTGACCGTGTAGTTTGTACTTGGTAGGTTTTGAAGATTGGAATGACGAAGGCATTTCGTTCGGCTATCCAAACACTTCGTCCATTGCTACCCCTTTGAGCCATATTATATTTTCTTTCATATCCCTCTTTCGGAATCAACAACAAAAATTGAGGATTGAGCGAGAAACAAAAGAAAAAAAAAGAGAAGAAAAAGAATAGAAAAAGAAAAAGAAAAGAAAAAAAATCGGGAGAAGTCAAATCGCAACAAGGAAGCGATCTTATGATCTGAACTACGTTTGACTTGATCCCGAAATGGTACGTAGGCAGCCTCACTAAGGTTCAGTCACAATAAAGGAAAAATCCAAAAAAAAATCCCCCAAAAAGGAAACTGGGGCAGAAGTTATGTTTGTTGAATAAATAAGATTCCGAAAGTTGTAATTTTAACCCACGATGAAATGTTTTTGAGCCTTTATATCCTTTCCAAAAGCCTGCATTACGGTCCAAAGGAAGAACTTCCGATCAATCTTCGAGAAATGCCAAGTCAAACGAACAAAGGTAAATCGCATCGGGGGCAACACTCTAGTCCGAACAAAGGGGAATGAAGAATTCAAGAGATGCTGAGAACACCACGGGACTCCAAGGTGAGAGAAATTAAAATGAGAGAGTCTTATCGGTGAAAACCCTCACGGGCACCGTAAGGCGACAGCGAGTCAAGAGAAAGAAAATAAAATGAGAGAGGCTTGATGGTGAAAACCCTTTGGGCACTACAAGTCGACTAAGGAGTTGAATGAAATCTTGAACACCGGTTTCACGGTAGAAATTACAACAGGAGTTGAACATCAGATTCACTATACTGAGAAGGCTGAAAGTGCATGTCAAGGTCGCTAGATTCGATATTCACATCCGATAGGTCATTCTTCTGTAGGTTTCTTGTTAGGAATTGTATTTTCTTTTTATTCTTCACACTTTGTTTTACTCTCCCTCTTATCGAGTCAGTCGGGTCATAACAAGTATAGAAATGATTTCAAAATTTGCCACCAAGCTTTCCAATTGCAAAAGATGGGACTTAGCCAACACGACAATTGTCGTAAGTCAGGGAATGACAAGGCCAGTGATTTAAGCCAAAAGAGCAACATGTGCAATGAAATGGGTAACAATTAAAATGTTTGGGGTTCATACGAGACGCAAAGGTCGGCAAAGTGCCAACTCACAACAAATGGAAACATGGGAGTATATTTTGACAAAGGAAAGAGTTAGTCAAGAAACATCCAAGGTTGTCCAATGAAATCACTGAAGAAATCATAGACCTCAAGATCGGATTTTGTGGGATCCGTCAAGAAAGGAACAACATGCATGCCGTAAGGAAGACGGATTTTTGGATAGTTGGTGAACATGAAAGGCATTCAAGTGGAAAGTAGTCGCCATCAAAGTTCAAGGCCACAACCAACCACCTCATTTAAACTAACAGATTTTTCTTTGCTTTGAAACAGGGGCATAGATGTTATTGGACCGATAGAGCCAGCAACTTCCAATGGGCATAATCTCATTTTGGTTGCGATTGGTTACTTTACCGCATTGGGCTGAGGCAAAGGGAAAATTTGCGCCAAATTGGCAGGGACCGTTTTTGGTATCACGGGTGTTGTCCAATGGAGCATTGTATTTAACAAATGTTGAAGGAAAGTGCATAGAGACTGCTATCAATTCAGATGCAGAGTCAAAAGATACTATGTATGATTCCTTTTCAATTATGTGTTTTGTATTTTGTTGTGATTTTGGAATTGAAATGACGAAGGCATTTTATTCTCTATCCAAACACTTTATCCATTGATAAACCCTTTGAGCCTTAATGAATATATTCTTTCATATCCCTCTCTCGGAATCGCTTTAGCGCAATAAGATCGAAATTGCCAAAATGAAAAAATGAAAAAAAAAAAGAAAGAAAAATGAAAAAAAAAAGAGAAAAAGACAAAGAAATCGGGAAAAAGTCAAAAGAAATCCATCTAACTAATGAAGTTGGATGAACTACGTCCGACTTGATCCCGAAAGGGTACGTAGGCAGCCCTCTCTGAGGTTCAGTCACAATAAAGAACAAATCCAAAAATTCCCCACATATTGAAACTGGGGCAGAAGTTATGTTTAATAATTCCAAGAGTTGTAAATATCTTTGAACCCTCGTGAGATTTTGAGCCTTTGTACCTTTCTTTCTTAACCCATCCAAAAGTCACGTTACGGTCCAAAGAAAGACCTTCTGATCAATTCCGAAATGATAACGAATGCAATGAAGGAGGAGCGAAACATCGGACAACACCTGTGGTAAGAAAACAAAATACAAAAGGAAAAATGAGAGATAATGAAAAATGAGAGAGTCTCATCGGTGAAAACCTTAACCGGCACTGTGAGACGACTGTGAGTTTGAGAGAAATAAAATGAAAGAGTCTTGTTAGTGAAAACCTTAACAGGCACTGCGAGGCGATTGTGAGGTTGAGAGAATAAATGAGAGAGTTCTATTGGTGAAAAACTTTTGAGGCACCGTAGGGCGATCGTGATGACTACCAGAAAAGAGAAAAGCAACAAAAAATAGTATCGGTTTGGGCTGGAAACAATTCGGAGACAGAATAATGATTGGAACGAACTGGGTCAGAGTTTAAATACATGGTATGGTCAGCGGAATCAGCCAGCAAATACCCAGATAAGTTCTATCATCTCTCCAAAACGCCCTTACCTTTCTTTCATCTTTCTGCATTTCATTGTTTACCTTTTGAGAGCTAACTACCAGCACCTGATAACCAAAGCTGAAACAACACTGGGTCAGAAAGAAGGAAGAGTTGGAAAGGAAATAAGGAAGCTTGGCAAATATGGCCAAAGGAAAAGAAAACAAAACAAAAATGGAAAAAATGAGAAAATACAAAAAGAGTCTGCAAGGGATAAGCAGTTGAAAGCTACACAACATGAGAAAAGCAAAAAGAAGAAAGCAATAAGAAGCAGGGACGGCAGATGCCAGTTGCCAACAGTTTATATCTAATAAGTTCTGTTTCATGCAGGAACAAATTGTCACTAATCACTTTAAAGTGAATGTGACCAATGTGGAAAATAGAAAACACCAAAAAGAGAAGTTCGCCAATAAGGGGAGAAATTCACAGGCAAGAGATAATTGGTAAAAGCAAATACCAAAAAGAGGAAGGTAACATCTTTTAAAATCCACTCCCTAGTCCTCAGGCTACGGGAATATTTTTCTGCATCGCATTGCACGTTTAATTTCTGTTAGGTGCCCACCTTCGAATACGGGAATACTTTTCCGCATCGCATTGCACGTTTAATTTCTGTTAGGTGCCCAGCTTCGAATACGGGAATACTTTTCTGCATCGCATTGCACGTTTAAATTCCGTTAGGTGCCCACCTTCGAATACGGGAATATTTTTGTGCATCGCATTGCACGTTTAATTTCGTTAGGTGCCCACCTTCGAATACGGGAATACTTTTCCGCATCGCATTGCACGTTTAAATTCCGTTAGGTGCCCACCTTCGAATACGGGAATACTTTTTCGCTTCGCATTGCACGTTTAAATTCGTTAGGTGCCCACCTTCGAATACGGGAATACTTTTCTCGCATCGCATTGCACGTTTAAATTCCGTTAGGTGCCCACCTTCAAATACGGGAATACTTTTTCGCATCGCATTGCACGTTTAATTTCTGTAGGTGCCCACCTTCGAATACGGGAATACTTTTCGCATCGCATTGCACGTTTAATTTCGTCAGGTGCCCACCTTCGAATACGGGAATATTTTTCTGCATCGCATTGCACGTTTAAATTCTGTTAGGTGTCCACCTTCGAATACGGGAATACTTTTCTGCGCATCGCATTGCACGTTTAATTTCGTTAGGTGCCCACCTTCGAATACGGGAATACTTTTCTCGCATTCGCATTGCACGTTTAAATTCGTTAGGTGCCCACCTTCGAATACGGGAATACTTTTCCGCATCGCATTGCACGTTTAAATTCCGTTAGGTGCCCACCTTCGAATACGGGAATACTTTATCGCATCGCATTGCACGTTTAATTTCGTTAGGTGCCCACCTTCGAATACGGGAATACTTTTCTGCATCGCGTTGCACGTTTAAATTCTGTTAGGTGCCCACCTTCGAATACGGGAATACTTTTCCGCATCGCATTGCACGTTTAATTTCGTTAGGTGCCCACCTTCGAATACGGAATATTTTTCTCGCATTGCATTGCACTTTTAATTCTCGTTAGGTGCCCACCTTCGAATACGAAAATATTCTTCGCATCGCATTGCACGTTTAATTTCGTTAGGTGCCCACCTTCTAATACGGGAATACTTTTCCGCATCACATTGCACGTTTAATTTCTGTTAGGCGCCCACCTTCAAATACGAGAATATATTTCCTGCACATCATGGTTTATATAGCTAAAAGCCCACACTAGGGCGGAAAAAGAAAAAAAAAGTAGTTTTTTGTTTTGTTTTGAGCAGGTTCAGCTCGAGAGCAAGAAGTACCATTGAAAATCAAAAAAAAAAGAAGAAGAGGAAAACAAGAAAGAAAATCAACAAAAAAAGGAGAGTCAGCATCTCAAAAAATCAAAGAAAAAAGAGACAAGGAGAAGCAAACAAAAGCTAGGATAGGAATAATTGTAATTGTAGAATCATAGCTTAGAATAACTTCTTCATTTTACATTCCCCCGGTGTAATAAGGAGGTCGGCAAGCAGTAACCGCAACAGCAGCAACAGTAACAGCAAAAAATCGCAGTTTCATTGGTAGTCCCAGCTACCAAAATTTTCCGAACTACATTGACCCGATTCCCTTTTAGCCAGGGATATGTAGGAAACCTCTTGAAGCAAAGGTTCGGTCAAAATTTTGAAAAAAAAAATGCTTCTCACGGAGTGAAACGGGAAAAAATCGCTCGTATCCGCTCACTTGTCTTTGCACAGAAACTCTTCGTGTTTACGCGCAAAGAGGGGCAACTGTGAGCACGTGATTTTTGCCCTATATGAGAATTACTCCCAAAAATTCAAAATAAAAGAGTTTTGTGTTGTTTGCAATTGTTGTGAATTTAGTGTCATTTTTAAAAATAATGACAATATATATATATATATATATATATATATATATATATATATATATATATATATATATATATATATATATATATATATATATATATATATATATATATATATATATATCGCATTTGCATTTAGGATTTAATTCTACAATTAGGAGTAATTAATTTTATCTTACAAAAATGAAAATCACAAAAAATAGGCATCTTTTGCATTTTAGCCTTTAATGTCCAAATTGTGTAATTGTATTTTAATTACCATTTAAAATTAGGTGACAATTATTATTATGAGATTAGTATTTCAAGATAATTTTAGTTTTTATAAATTAATCTTAGTATTTTGGGCTTTATTAATTAGGAAGTTGAATAATGGAGAAGAACAAAATGGAAAAAATTTGGATTGGGCCATCTTGCAAATTAAGTTACATGCCCAATCCTAAGAACCCTTACCCAACCCAAAACCCCTTGGCCCAAGAAGAAAATTTCAGATTTTTTTAGCAAAAAATAATCATAATTACATGACATAAAGTAGTGGGGGGCAAGAAAATCAAGGAAGAAAACAAGGAGAGGAAAACATGGATTAGTGGGTTTTCTTTAAATTAAACAAATATTTTCTTTTTAATAAAAAATCTGAAAATTTTCGAAATTCTTGCCTATAAATAGCAGAGAAGATTTATGAAAAAAAAAGGGGGAAAAAAGAGAGGAAAAATCGGAAGAGAAGAAAAAATAAAAAAAATTCCCTGCTGTAGTATACACTCGATATACACTCTGGATACAGAAGTATACACGGAAAAAAATGCAATTTTTGAGAGTTTCTTTTGAGAAGTGAAAAGAGTTCAAAGCTAGAAAGCCAAAACAAAGAGAAAATCTGGAAAATATTTTTCTTTTCTATTTTTTACTGGTTTGTTTTTGTTTTTCTCCGTATTGCTCAGATTTTCAGGATTGAGGTGTTGAAGCTACTGCTGGTTGTTACTGTTGTTGTTGCTGTATTTTTCACCGCCTTGTTGATTTGCCATTTTCCCATTCCTTTCAAAACCAGGTACATATCTCTTTCACTTGAAGTTGTAATGGTGAATTGTTGAAATAAAAAATGAAGATCTGGATCCGATTATTTGCTGTCCTGTAGTTTATGTTTAGTGTTGTTAGTTTAGATTTGTAATTTATCTATTGAAGTATTCTGTAGTAGCTAAAAAATGAAAAACAAAAACATTGTAATAACTAGTAGTATAGTAGCAATAGTGTATCACATAGCTTAATTAGGTAATAGATCTTAAAACATGGGTTAGTTAATAATAATTTCAAAAAATCGGTTGGTTGCTTACTCACAATAGATTCATAAGTCTTAATCACATATCAGATGTCATTTACACATAGATAAGCTTAAAAATAGGAAATGTTAGATTAGATAGTGCTTTAATCATGTTTTAGGTTAATAATCCGGTGATAAAACAAGCCATATTGAAATCAATAGCATAATTATGAATAGGTCTCTGAGTTATTTATTTACGGATATTGATACAATTTAATTAGAACCATCTTTGTAATGTAAAAATGCCTAGTACATAACGAAACTGGTAATGTAAATATTCGTGAGTAGTTAATCAGTTAATTCAGATCCATAGTTAATTAGTTTAATCATTCTTTAAGTCCATTATGTAATCCGTCGCTTTCTCAAATTAGGTATTAACTGGTATTAACTTCAAAACGCTAGTGTAGGAGGAAGAAGTAGTTTGTTAGTTCTGATTTATGGTAATAAATAATTAATTTGTAGCTAATGTATGATATTGATTTCCTTCACTGAATAAATAAAAGTGCTTTCCATTTCAAATGTGTATCTTTGTTCTGTTGCTTCAATTGTTTCCAATTTTATTTAGTTTGGGCCCGAGGCGTGTTATGGGCCTGAATCTCTGTATAATGCCAACTGGGCCGGCGATAGAATGCCCGAATCAGGTCTGGTTCTTTAAGAACCTGGACCTGTTTTTATTGTAGTAAATCCTTATTCTGGAAATCCAGTCCCCATTGAATAACAAAATTACGGGCCTGGAATGTTTAAATATTAGAAATCGATTAAGGAAAAAACAAATGTAGAAAACATAGCCAAATACTAGTATTGAATCCTTTAATGAAAATTGGGATGAGCCTCGCCCGAATAACAAACACCGGCGCCCCCATTTAGTAATAAGATAACATAATAGAACCGGAGAGGCTAATAGCAAATTCCATAGCCTCTCCCCAAAGTTAAAAGCCGATAGACGTTATTTAGGGCACGATGTTAATGTACTTTCCATTGAACGAGTGTGCACTTGGTGCGACTCAAATCCAAATCTCGGCAAAGCTTAAATACACCGAAAGTCATAGGCGTACTGGTTGCGGTATGACTCGAGGCGTGTTTTCGCGATCCGCAAATTCTTTAAAATAATACCTAATGTAAAAAGCATTATATGTTGTTAAAATCTATAATTGAGTCAAACAAGAGTCGAGAACGACAATTGAGCGACCGTGCTAAAACCACGGAACCCGGGAATGCCTAACACCTTCTCCCGGGTTAACGAGTTCCTTATCCGGATCTTTGCTTCGCAGACATTTTTAAGAGTCAAAATTCCTCGGATTCGGGATTAACCGGTGACTTGGGACACCATTATCATTCCCAAGTGGCGACTCTGATTAATCTCAATAAAATCCCGAACCGATTGTCCTTTAATTGGAAAAACTCCTTCCCTTACGTTATTTTTATCCGTTTCGGATATTTGAGCGTCGGGGTATACCCTACAAGTGTATTTGTATGCTTAAGTGGGGTAGCAAAATGGAGGTGTGACAACAGGCAGCTAAACAAGGTAACAATGAAGAATAAGTACCCATTACCTCGCATTGAGGACTTATTTGATCAGCTCCAAGGAGCTAGTGTATTTTCTAAGAATGATCTTCGATCGGGCTATCATCAGTTGAAGATCATGGACTCAAATATTATGAAGACAGCGTTCAGAATGCGATATGGGCACTATGAGTTCCTGGTGATGTCTTTCGGGCTGACTAATGCCCCAGCTGCATTCATGCACTTGATAAATAGTGTATTTCGACCATATCTTGATTTTTTTGTGATTGTGTTTATTGATGATATTCTGGTGTATTCACGCAGCCAGGGGAGCATGCACAACACTTGAGGGTGGTATTGTAGAGGTTGAGAGAAGAAAAACTTTATGCAAAATTCTCTAAGTGCGAGTTCTGGCTTGATACTGTGACTTTTCTGGGACATGTAGTGTCCAGTGATGGTATTCGGGTTGATCCACAGAAGGTCGAGGCAGTGCAGAATTGGCCCAGACCTTCCTTAGGTACTAAGATTCGGAGTTTTCTCGGCTTGGCAGGCTATTACCGTCGGTTTGTTCAGGGTTTCTCATCTATAGCTTCACCATTGACTAAGTTGACACAGAAGAATGCTCTATTTGTGTGGTCTGATGAATGTGAGGAGCACTTTTAGAAGCTCAAAGAGGCTTTGACCACAGCTCTAGTACTTGTGTTGCCATCAGCGTCAGGGTCATATACGGTGTATTGTGATGCTTCTAGAGTTGGGCTCGCTTGTGTATTGATGTAGGAGGGTAGAGTTATTGCATATGCTTCTCGTCAGCTAAAGCCCCACAAGATGAACTATCATGTTCATGATTTGGACTTAGCTGCTATTGTTCATGCCTTGAATATTTGAAGGCATTACCTGTATGGTGTATCTTGTGATGTATATACAGACCACCGCAGCCTTCAGCATTTATTTAAGCAGAAAGATCTCAATTTGAGGCAGCGGAGATGGCTTGAATTGCTTAAAGACTATGATATTACTATTTGGTACCATCCCGGGAAAGCCAATGTAGTGGCTGATGCATTGAGCCGGAATGCTATTAGTATGGGCAGCTTGGCGTATATTCCAGTTGGGGAGAGACCCCTTGCAGTTGATGTTCAGGCGTTAGCTAATCAGATGGTTAGGCTAGATATTTCTGAGCCTAGTCGGGTGATGGCTTGTGTTGTAGCTCATTCTTCTTTATATGATCGTATTCGAGAGCGCCAACATGATGATGAACACTTAATTGTCCTTAAGGACAGAGTTCAGCATGATGATGCCAGAGATGTCGCTATTGATAGTGATGGTGTATTACGGATGCAGGGCCGGATACGCGTGCCTAATGTTGATGGCCTTCGTAAGTTGATATTGGAGGAGGCCCACAGCATACGATATTCTATTCATCCAGGAGCCGCGATGATGTATCAGGATTTGAATCAGCATTACTGGTGGAGAATGATGAAGAAAGATGTTGTGAACCATGTGTCACAATGTCTAAACTGTCAGTAGGTCAAGTATGAGCATCAGAGACCTGGTGGTGTATTCCAGCGTATTGACATTCCTGAGTGGAAGTGGGAAAGGATTACTATGGGCTTTGTTAGTGGACTCCCTCGGAAAACGAGGAAGTTTGATTCAGTTTGGGTGGTTGTGGATAGGCTGACCAAGTCAGCTCACTTCATCCCAGTGTGTACTACATACTCCTCGGAGCGGTTGGCAGAGATATTCATCCGTGAGATTGTGAGATTGCGTGGAGTTCCAATTTCTATTATATCAGACAGAGGTACCCAGTTCACTTCTCAGTTCTTGAGGACATTTCAATGAGAGTTGGGTTCACAGGTAGAGTTGAGCATAACATTTTATCCACAGACGGATGGACAGTCTGAGCGTACTATTCAGATATTAGAGGACATGTTGCATGCTTGTGTCATTGATTTCGGTGGTTCATGGGCTGATTACTTTCCTCTTGCGGAGTTTGCTTATAATAATAGCTATCAGTCCAGCATTCAAATGGCACCGTACGAAGCTTTATTTGGGAGGCGGTGTAGGTCTCCGGTCGGTTGGTTTGAGCCCGGTGAGGCTAGGTTGCTGGGGACAAAGTTAGTTCCGGATGCCTTAGACAAGGTAAAGGTGATTCAGGAGAGACTTCGCACAGCTCAGTCGCGTCAGAAGAATTATGCGGATCGGAAGGTCCGAGATGTGTCGTATTCAGTAGGTGAGAAGGTGTTGCTGAAGGTTTCTCTTATGAAGGGCGTTATGAGGTTTGGAAATAAAGGAAAGCTGACCCCAAGGTTTATTGGACCTTTTAAGGTGCTTAGGAAAGTTGGGGAGGTGGCCTATATGCTTGCTTTGCCACCCAGTTTGTCGGGAGTTCACCCAGTGTTCCATGCATCTATGCTCCGGAAGTACATTGGAGACCCGCCCCATGTGTTAGACTTCAGCACGATATAGTTAGATGAGGACTTGACCTATGATGTGGAGCCGGTAGCCATTTTGGGTCGATAGGTTCGTAAGCTGAGATCCAAGGACATAGCTTTAGTGAAAGTGCAGTAGAGAGGTCGTCCCGTGGAGGAAGCAACTTGGGAGACCGAGCAGGAGATGCGGAGCAGATACCCACACTTATTTGATACTCCAGGTATGTTTCTTAACCCGCTCGCAGACGAGAATTTGTTTAAGTTGGGGAGAAAGTAACGACCCAGCCCGTCGTTACGGGAATTACCACCCCGTTACCTTGAATTTATATATTTTATTCTTTTATATCAGTGTTAGAGTTTATCGGGTGAGTTAGGAGTGATTCGGGATGGAAATGAAGCAAATAGCTTTTTTGAAGGAGGCTTGAATAAGGGAAGTCAACCTAGACTTGACTATTGAGTTAGAGTGCTCAGATCGTGTAGAGTTAACCGGGTAGGCATCGCGATCGCATGAGTACATACGCGATCGCGTAGGAGAAAACTGTGTGGTCCGGGATTTTGTGATACGCGATCGCATGAAGAGTGACGCGGTTGCGTGAGGCTGGCTATTTGAACATCGCGATCACGTGAGGAGAGTCGCGATCGCGTAAGGCAATTTAAATGCCTGGCAGAAATAGTTTTTAAACCAGGCAGACGCGAGGGTTTCATTATTTACTCTGTTTTTGCACCACTTTGAGAGAAAAGTGATAGCTGTGAAGAGGGAAATCAACGGGGAAACATCGGAGGTAAGATTCTTGACTCAAAAACGTAATTTTAAGGTAGAATTAACATCAATCTTCATGAAATTGGGTAGAAACTGTGAAGAATTATGGCCTAGGTATTGAAAACGAATTTTTGAGTTTTGAAAGGCCAATCAAACTTCGATTTCTATAAATGTTATATGCACGGACTCGTGGCGAGATGAGGATCGCGTTGGTATAAGTTTCTGAATTTTTTAGACAGCGGGCCCGGGGTGGGTTTTATCAACTTAGTGTATTTAGGCGATTTTCATGTAAATTGAATTGGGTTATGTTTCTTTGACCCGTAAATGACATAATTATTGTGGTTTGAATAGATTCTACACGCGAGGCTGCGAATTATAAAGGAAAAGACATTGCAGACGAGTCTACGGCCGGCTAGAGGTGAGCAGGTTGTGTATATGGTAGCCTGAGGGTTCGAAACCCCGGCTTAGCACATTGTGATGCTAGTAGGGCGTGGCTCGCACCTCGTGGCAGGTACGGGATTTATTGTGACTGGGGATTGAGACTTGGTCCATCCCGAATATGAAGAATATGCTATTAGTGATGGAAAAACACTGTGTTTGACATATTTGTGGGCTGTAAGCCTTGTTTGGGGCCTTGTGCCGACCTGTAGTATCCCTAGAGGATAGTATATATGTGATAGCTATACTTGCTTAATCACTGATCTCAGTCCTGGTTTAGAAATCATAGTATTGAAATGCTAAGTCACCTGTTTTGCAAAAATTAAATAAAAGATAAAATATTTTTATAAATTATGAACTGGAATCTGGAAATAAGTAAATTGAGCTGTTTGTGACTTATCTGATTATTATGGACTGAGGATGGATCGGGCTGCACGCCGCAGTGGTTATTATGATATGAGGATCGGGCTACACGCCGCAGCGGTATTTGCGCTTGGGCTGTAGGAGCCCCTCCAGAGTCTGTACACACCCCCAGTGAGCGCCGTCGACGTTAAATGGATCGGGCTACACGCCGTAGCGGTTATGTGCATTGCGTTACATCTTTATCTGTTGAATTATTCTGTGATAGCTGTATTGTACTGTTGATGCTAGTTCGTAGGAGGACCGGCCTGTAGTTTAGCTTCATATTGTGGTATTCTGTGGATTTCCTACTTTCAGCTGCTTTAATATATTTATTACTCATTGAGTACTTAGTACTCACCCCTACTACCTGCACCTTTTGTGTGCAGACTCAGGTACTCAGGAGCAGTGGACGAGCATTTCCAGCTTTTGCAGAGTCATAACGAGTTGCTAAGGTAGCTGCCGACGTTCGCAGAACCTAGCTTCTCTTCCTCTTTTCAGTTGTTATTTTATGTTCAGTCTTGAGTATTTCCATATAGTATTCTCTACTTTTTTTGGGTTTTGTTAGAGGCTCTAGACTTATGACTCCGGATCTATGGGAGTGTTAGTTGCTTTCGCACTTCTCAGTACTTTGTTCATTTTTATTATTATTGGAGTTCTTTGACTCATATGTTCTTTTGAGTTGTTCATTTGGGACTGATATTCATTGTGATAAACAATTGTTGGTCTGGCTGGACTAGCTTAATTGTTGGGCGCCATCACGACCGGATTTGGGTCGTGACAAATTCATATGGGTGCCCCGCGTGTTTTTCATTTTATACGAGGCTCATCCCGTTATTTTATAAGTCCAAACCTATCAAATACTATATTTTCTATTTTTGTTTTTGCTCCTAATCATGTTATAGTTTTTGGTATTTTCTGAATTTATTGTTATTATGTCCAGGCCAACTGTTTATTACCAGGCCTGGGCTTCTAACTGTATTAACAGTCCATCATGTGCAACTGGGCTTTTGGAACCCAGTATATGCAAACATCACTATTTAGAGATCCAGAAATGGATTTATTCGGATCTGGGCCTGTGTTTCCATAGATGGAAATGAGTAGTTGAGGTAAAACTGTTTTGTCATTCAAACTCGTTTAACAATAATTTACAACAATATAGGTTAGAATCCTGTAATCAATAATAGTTCAGGCCTGTTCTATTAGTATTATTATTGTTTAAGTACTTGAAATAAAAATATTATTACTTAAGTCCTGTTAATGTTTAATTAGTGATTAGAGTTCATAATTAGTATTGACAGACATGTATTCCAGAATTTTATGAAATGAAAATGAATTTTGTTAATCTATTCTGTTATTTGAAGATTGATTATTTCGATTATGTATTGAAGTTACATTCCTGTTATACGATTCGTTTGTTATTTCTGGGCCTGGATGAGATTATCGAGTTCTAATTAGCGAGATTAGTTGATTACCATTTCATATGTTATACCAATTTCACTAGGCGAATTAGATTCATATGTTAACCTGTTTTAACCTAAGCCTAAATGATATCTGTATTTACTTATATACTACTACTACTACTACACTATTTACTTATTTTGTTTCGACTTCATACAAGTATTAATTAGGGAAAAGGGCCAAAATTATACCCCTACTATCGAAAATTAGTCACGTTAGTGTGAGCACGTGATTTTTACCCTACACATGAGTTATTCCTATAAAATTCAAAATAAATGATTTTTCCTTATTTTTTTAAATTTTTGTGAATTTTGTGTTAGTTGTTTGCATGTTATTTGCGTGTGATAGATGAAAATACAAAAATTGCATTTTTCTTAGGAAGTTAATTCATTTTTTAACAAATTAAAGAAAAAATCAAAAAATTAGTTAGCTTTTTAAATTGAAAATTGCCCAAAAAAGGTAATTAGTTAGTTTTAATTAGTTCCAAATAATTACAAAATAATTAAAATACAGAAAATACAAACAAAATTGAAATACAAAAATACAAAAAAAAATACATACAAAAAAGAATAAAACACAAAATACAAAGGCAAGAGGTACAATACAAAAGATTTGGGCCCGAAATTAACACCAGCCCAAACTATCCTTAGCTCCCAGCCCCAGCCGCCCAACAGCCCAATCGCTCCAGCCCAATCCCTACCCGGTTCCCCCCTTTCCTTTAATCTCAGCCGTCCGTTGATTTTCAATCTAATGGCTCCAAAACCCCATTACAACCTAAGTATAACCAAAAACCAAACATAACCAAACATAACCTTAACAAAACAAACCTATACATTCTGTCATCTCTCCCAAAACAGCCGCCCTCCTCTCTTCTCCAACCCTGGCCGCCGCCTAGGGTTCCGCCACCTACGGCGGCGGCCGGCCACCTTTCCCGGCCAAAATTACACCAAAACAATCCCCACACCCTCCTCATCACTCCCCCGCCATTGGCTTTCTTCAAAACCAACCGAAACCCCTCCAAACATCAAACCCTAGTTGGCACCGCCACCCTCTCCCATTACGCCGCCACCTCAAAAACCCACAAAACCTTCACCCCACTACTCATTTTAACGTCACAAACACTGTGACACAAGAGTTCTAAGCCGAGAAGAAGCCTGGCAAGAGAGGCAGAAGAAGGAAAAGAACTGAAGCTGAGGCTTCTAAATGTCACGATAACGATGTCACTGCCGGTGAACAAGTTGATGCCAGTAGTGATGAATCCAAGAATAAGGTGCGCAAGAGAGAGTACGCGCGAGGGAGGGAGAGAGCAAAAGAGCTTAAATTGAGGCGCCTTTCATTGCGTTGAGTAGGCAGTTCCCTCTCTTTCCTTATTGCTTCTCCTTTGCCTCTGCAGTAATGAGTAACACTAAGGACAACTTCAATGTTGCTGATCTCACTGCCGCTCTGAATGCTGGGGACCGAGCAGACCTTGTCAATGTGCTCAAAAATAAACTTCATGGTTCACCGGGGAAGCTAAAAAAAAAAAGAAGAGCTAAGTTCCTTTTTAATTCTGTTTTATGCATGGAATATGTTTTTTCTGTTCATGTGTTGAAGATTAGTGAATTAGTTTAGGAATACATGCTGTGTTCTTTTAGTATGAATAAGATTAGTGAATACATGCTGTTTATGATTCTATTTCTTGTGTCGAGGGTTAGTCGATTGAAAGCGTTGCGAATTTGTTCCTTGATTTATGATTCTTGTTAGTTTCTGGATTTTTAGATTATGTTAGATTGCTGTTAAAAATATTAGTTTCTGTTTCCTTTAGATTTCGGGAATTATCTGTTAACTGTTGAAATTTGTTGATTGATAGTTCTGAATCTGTTTGAGATGATTGATAGTGGAATTCTGATTAGTGTTGATGAACACTTAGGGTCGATTGGTTATAGCTGTTAGTTAGTGACTAAGCTTGATTAGTGAAATCGACTTTAGATTAGTTTATATTCAAGTTAAGTCGATAGTTGAAATCACTTGATTCTTAGCAACCTAAGGTGTTTTACTAAATAGAATCAATTGCGGCTAGTTGTCTCGATTAATAAGACTCACCATCTATCAATTGTCCCCCCGAGTCTTGTTAATTGGATAATTAATCATAAGTGGCCATATTTGTAAGATTGCCTAAGGTTGGCTATAGTTGAAATGTGTTTTTAATTAGCGAATTAATGTGAATTTAAGTTAGTTGAAGGGCCAATTGGCTAGTTAAGCAATAGTCACTTAATTGTGGCTATTTGATAAATACAATTCTGAAAATAGGTTAAAATAGGAGTAAAATACAGAAATTAGGAAAGTAATTAGCATTAAGAAGTAGGGGTAAATGGGGAATAAGAATTGGTATAGTGGTAATAAGCTTAAAAGAGGAAAGGGTACAATTGGGATAGGAATTGGCATAGTTGTTATAAATATAGAGCTTTTAGGATATTTTGGGCATAACAAAAGGCATCTTAGTTAATAATAAAAGAGAATGAGGGCACAATAGGTAATACAAAGGAAATAGAACATGGTAGACTATTCTAGAAAGGGTTTTAGTGTAGCTTTCACTAGAATAATTGCACTAACTTGTGCAACAAGCTAAAAATTGAAGGGGTTTTAGTGAAATAGTAATTTTCAGATTTTTTCTCTTTTGAGCCTATAAATAGTCATTTTCAGCATTAATAATGGGGGTCCCTTCTGATTTTAGAGATTTCTTGAGTATTTTAGCCATAGGAACCCAAGAAAAATCCCAAAAAATATTTGTTAAAATTCCAGATCTGAAATTAACATTTCAGATTCATTTTTCTTCTGTTTTGCCTTCAAATTCATATCAAAAATCCAAAAACAGTAGTAGATTCGTCACTGATTGTTAGGAGACTGCTATTTGCATGAGATTTGGTTTTGAATCAACTTGAAATCTGAAAAAATCATCTCCTGGGTTTGCTGTATATTTCACTGTTGCTGTTGAAATACATGGACTGCTGTTGTTGATTGTTTGCTGTTGGGACTTGATTACTGAATCCTGTTTTGCTGTTATTTCCCATTAGATCTAATAGATCTACCAATTTTCAGGTACACACTTGTAAACCCCAAGCTTATGGAAATAAAGCAAATGAAGTGAAATGTTCATGCGACATTGTTGTTAATTTCATTTTTCTGTTTTCTATTCTATGTACAAATACAACTAGAGACATTTGTATTCAATTAGGACTAGTTTAATTGTAAATCATTTTAATTTTCGTCGGAGTGGATTGATACATTTTAAATTAGCTTGTAGTAGATAATTAGCTGAAAATCATGAAACCATAACGGTTCTGTTCAGTATTAGAATATGAGAGTTAAGAATCAATATGATATTATTTCTCTAACAATACTTTAACTTAACAATAGGTTATATAATTTTGTGTCAAATGCTCGGATGTCATTGTTTTTTAGTGTTATAAAGACTACTACAGAATTTGTATATTACTGCTTGTTCTCGAATGCCTTCATTAAATATCAGTCATTATAGAATTGTAGTTTATTTAAAATGCTTAGTTTCCACCAGAGGACCGCTCTAAAATTTTTATATACTTGAACATAACAAAATTCGTTTCTTAAAGGCCTTTGACAGTTATAATTGTAAGAGAATGTGTGTAATTCTTAACTCCATTTCCTCTAATTTGAACTCTTTATCTCATGTAAAGATCACTGTTTTGGATGCCTGAAAGCCAATATGGCAATTGAAAGTAACGGGAGAAAAGAGACTGCCGCTGGTTGTTCCTTCGTAGGCACCATGGTCGTGTTTCCCATTGGAATTTATTGGCAAGTGCATTTGGACTCAGGCTTCCCCACATGCCAAACATGGCCAATTATCTATGAATACCTTTCTTCAAGTCTCGCGGACTCGTTGGCCAGTGGATACATTTGCTTTTGGGCAAGGCATATGAAGGCAGTAACTTGGAAGTTGATTGGTATAAAACATTTAGACTCGGGAAGATCATTAGCGAATTTCACGGTCTTTCCAAAATTTTATTAAGACGATAGACTCTTTAGGCGCGTTAGTTAATAAAAATACTTTTCCTAAATACGAGTGTGCACTTGGTGCGACTCAAATCCAAATCTCGGCAACGCCGAAATACACCGAAAGTCGTAGGCGTACTGGTTGCGGTATGACTCGAGGTGTGTTTTCGCAATGCCGCAAATTCCTTAAAATAACACTTAAATGTAAAAAGCACTATATTGTTAAAATCCGTGATCAAGTCAAACAAGAGTCGGGAACGACAGTGGAGCGACCGTGCTAAAACCACGGAATCCGGGAATGCCTAACACCTTCTCCCGGGTTAACAGAGTTCCTTATCCGGATCTCTGCTTCGCAGACATTCGTAAGAGTCAAAATTCCTCGGATTCGGGATTAACCGGTGACTTGGGATACCATTATCATTCCAAGTGGCGACTCTGATTAATCTCTAATAAACCCCGAACCGATTGTCCTTTAATTGGAAAAACTCCTTCCCTTACGTTATTTTATCCGTCTCGGATATTTGAGCGTCGGGGTATACCCTACGAGCGTATTTATATGCTTAAGTGTTTGGGATAGTAAAAAGGGAGGTGTGACAGCTCTGGCGACTCCACTGGGGATCCCAACCCCGAACTTCGGTTTCAGGGTTTAAGAACTCGAGCTCCTTAGAACTGCCGTTCGCGTTATTGTTTGACTTCATTATATGGTTTGAACAACATGCTATGTGCTTTATCGCTTTGATATTATGTGGATTGTATATAAAACTGTGCCGAAAACCCTTCTCTCTTCTCCCCCGGGGATGTGCTTACTGGTTGAGACTCCCCTTTCTGTTAAAGTCACCTTAAATTAAGAAAATAGAGGCCGGATAAGTTACAAAGCCGATTGACTCCGCGGGTCACCGGTACGTAGCCCCTCCTCGATTCGAGTTGTCCGCTCGGGTACACGGTCTAGCACTCTGTGAAACCGTAAGATTTTGAACATAGGTCTAGGACGATTATTTGCATCATATTTGACTTAGGGGACTCAACACAGGGGTTGGGTCCGTCTAGGACAGGTGACCTAGTATTGAAAAGACCGAGCATGTTATGTGTTGCATTTTTATTGTCCTTGATCGTTATGCGGACCGGCGGAAATCCCGATTGGCTAAATTCCTGAAAAACAAAAAGAGAGAAATTTTAGATATCGAAATATTGACGAATTGCTTGAAAAGAAAATTTGAAAAATAGGTAGAACAGTTTTTTTGAAATAATTGGTCAAATAATCTGACCGAACTACGCAGGTTTCATTCTCGCCATTAGGTGGGATACGTAGGCAACCCTCATCGGGTCCAACCACCCCTTTAAAAAATCAAAAAAAAATGTATGTTTAATTTTGTCAATAAAATCAAAGTGATGCCGTTTTTGCAAATAACCGAATGTTCCGAAAGGACGCTGGAAGGCTATTTTTTACAAAAATAGCCACTTTGAATCATTTTTAATAATTTGCGAGCACAGCCTTGAAATATTCCTTGTGGAAATGTTGCAAGGCCATAACCGCAAAATCAAGTTCGGGTTCACACCCCGTTTGCAAAAAAATAACCAAAAAATGTCAAATTTTTGATTTTTGTTATAAATAAGTTGGGTGATGCTATTCTTGCTTAAAATAAGCCGAATGTCCCTCAAAAGGACGTCGGAAGGTTGTTTTTGCAAGAATAGCCACTTTGAGTCGTTTTTAAATAATTTTGGACACAGCCTTGAAATATTCCCTCACGGAAATGTCGAAAGGCTGTATCCGCAAAAAATCAAGTTTGAGTCATTACTCAACTTTATAAAATAACCACTTTATCAAATAAGCCATTACATGGCCGGGTTTTTGCTGAAATAGCCACATTTTTGCATTTTTAACTTCCTTAGTCTTGTGTTGGCCTGTGTCGGTGCTGAACGATGCCCCATAGGCCCCATGATAAAATTTTTTTGAATTTGCATCTTTCTTAAATAAATTTTGCAAAAAGAACCACTTTGTCTAAACAAGCCATTACATGGCCAATTTATGAAAAATAGTCTTGTGTTGGTTTGTGGTGATGCCGAATGATGCCCCATGAGCCACACGATAAAAAAAAAAAATTTCAAGTTTATCTTTCTTAAATAAATTTTGCAAAAAGAGCCACTTTGTCTAAATAAGCCATTACATGGCCAGTTTATGAAAAATAGTCTTGTGTTGGTTTATGGTGATGCCGAACGATGCCCCATGAGCCACAGGATAAAAAAAAATTTCAAATAAATTTTGCAAAAATAGTCATTTTGTCAAACAAGCCAATATGTGGCCAATTTTGTAGAAATAGTCATAATTGACACCAAAAATATTCTTATTCTTGTAGGAATCTCCTACACAAGTTTGTAGTTGGAATCGGCTTCTATAATTTTCCTTCAAAGAAAAAAATCAAATAAATATCTCTTTATTTCTTGCATTAATTTGCAAGAACTACGCTCGGTCTGATTCATGCGGGGTCATGATACGTAGGCAATCCACATAGGATTCGACCATTTCCATAACCAAAAAGAAGAAGAAAAAAATGAAAAAAAAAAACTACAAAAAGGAAAAAAAAGAGAGAATAATCAATAAGCGGAATACCTTAATGCTAACATGGTGGCTTCGTTTTGTTGTGTCCATTTTCAAAAAGGTGGCTGGTTGTGGTTCTTTAATAACTCTTCCCTATAACACAAAGTCGAAGGACAATGACAGATAATCTCAAGACTGAGTGGGTTGGTACCGGCACCCGACAACAGCTGGTTGAATGGAACCACATGTTAGTTGAAGAAGTCAAAATATTGAGACAACACGTGACTGAAATGTATCGGGCGTGGATGGATGGAAAAGCACTACCCCCTCCACCACCTAGTTTCATGGACCATGTCCTTACACCGAACCCGATGCCAAATACACCTGCCTATCGCAGCCTTTCCAGCCACCCCAATAGCTCCATCACTCGGTATCCACCTATTTTTTCCCAGGAATGTGCTCCAATCACATCCACTATTCCCGACAGTAAACACCCACCCGAAGCTCATGTTGCCCAACATTACCCCTCCGAGGTTGCTCATCGGGACCCCAAACAGAGCCCGCAGGTTGAACCTCCCCAACGACAAGGTCCAGTGGTCGTCTTTGCTAAAGGCCCTCTATATCGAACCCATGGATATCCTTCTAATTCTCCTGGCCCTTACTTCTCCCCACGAGCATACCAGAAACCCCACGGGTTAGGTTTTAGGCCAAATCAGGCCTTTAAAAATGAGAGGCTACTGAAACGAGAAAAGGCTCTCACCCCTTTGGGAGAATAGTATGCCAGTTTGTTCCACAAGTTGAAGCAACTGGACATGTTGAAACCAATTCAGATAAAAATGCCAAATCATCGGTCAAAGAGGTGTGATTTTTCTCAAATGTGCGCATATTGCTCAGGCGCCCCGGGGCATGACACAGAAAACTATTGGAAGCTAAAAAAGGCAATTCAGGAGTTTATCAATGCAGGCTACATTGCCGTACAAAATCCGGATATAGTCGACACCCGTATGGTTGATGCATAAGGCAGTGGCTAAAGATATTGTGCTTATTAATTGGAAATATGCTTCATTTGGGGTTTATCCATAGTAGAGTTTTTTTGGTGGCTTATTTTGTTGTCATTTCTATTACCCCGGTTATTTCAGGGTTGTAATCCGGACGTTGTCTTGAAAGTCAAAAGCCCTTCTATCTTACTACTTTACTTTGTTTAGTGCTGTCTAGGTTTGTAATTTTAGTCTAGTCTGTTCGTTTTGTTGTTCGTCTTGTTGTTTCAACCCATCAGTTTAATACAACTCTTTGTCTCCCGTCATTTCTAGTTACTGATTTTAGCAACATGACATGCACATAATTCTAAGCCTGATTTTAAAAGTCAATGAAACAATGTTGAAGATGTAATGATGCTCGGAAGAAATAAAAACATATTGGAATACTGTGAAGCCGGAATCAAGTGAATACTAGGGGAAAACATAACATAAAGAAATGCCTTGGAAATGTATCATGCTCCATCGGTTTAAAGCCAAAGGCAAAAGTACCCTAAGACTAAAGGAACCATTCATGGTATCGAAATTGTTGCCCAATCGCATTGAGAATCGTCAAAAACAGAAGGCAAATATGTGAATCGGTCGAAAGATAGTTTGTACTTGGTAGGTTTTGAAGATTGGAATGACGAAGGCATTTCGTTCGGCTATCTAAATACTTCATCCATTGCTACCCCTTTGATCCATATTATATTTTCTTTCATACCCCTCTTTCGGAATCAATAACAAAATTGAGGATTGAGCGGAGAAATCCAAATGGAGAAACAAAAAGAAAGAAGAAAAGAAAGGAAAAAAAAGAAGAGAAAAGAAAAGAAAAAAAAGAGAGAAAAGAAAAAGAAAAGAAAAATAAAAAGAAAATAAAAAGAAAAGAATGCAAAGAAGAAATCGGGAGAAGTCAAAATCGTAACAAGGAATCGATCTTATGATCTGAACTACGTCTGACCTGATCCCGAAAGGGTACGTAGGCAGCCTCTCTGAGGTTCAGTCACAATAAATGAAAAATCTGAAAATCTAAAAAAAATCCCCCGAGAAGGAAACTGGGGCAGAATTTATGTTTGTTGAAGAAATAAGATTCCAAAAGTTGTAATCATTAACCCACGTTGAAATAATTTTGAGCCTTTATATCTTTTTTTCTAAACCCCATCCAAAAGCCTGCATTACGGTCCAAAGGAAGACCTTCCGATCAATCTTCAAGAAATGCCGAGTCAAGCGAACAAAGGTCAATCACATCAGGGGCAACACTCCAGTCCGAACAAAGGAGAGTGAAGAACTCATACCACCACGAGACTCCAAGATGAGAGAAGTCAAAATGAGAGAGTCTTATCGGTGAAAACCCGCACGGGCACCGTAAGGCGACGGTGAGTTGAAAGAAAGAAAGATCAAATGAGAGAGGCTTGTTGGCGAAAACCCTACGGGCGCTGCAAGTCGACTAAGGATCAGATCAAAGAAATGAAGTATTGAAGACCGGTTTCACAGCAGAACTTTGCAACAAGAGTTGAACATCAACTTTGCTATACGGAGAAGGCCAAGTTGCTAGAGTCGGTATTCAAAGTCCGTTAGGTCATTCGTCTGTAGGTTTCTTGTTAGGAATAGTATTTTCCTTTCTCTTTATTCTTCACACTTTGTTTTACCCTCCTTCTTATCGAGTCAGTCACGTCATAACAAGTATAGAAATGATTTCAAAATTTGCCACCAAGCTCTCCAATTGCACAAGATGGGATTTAGCCAACACGACAATTGTCGTAGGTCAGGGAATGACAAAGCCAGTGATTTAAGCCCACAAGAGCAACATGTGCAATGAGGATCATGCAACACACAAGGGTCGGCAAGGTGCCAACTCAGGGAAAATATAACAAATGGAAGTACGGGGTTCGAACAGAGAGGGGGTATATCTTCTAAGAGTTAGTCAAGAAACACCCAAGGTTGTCAAGTGGAGTCACCAAAGGAATTGAGATCGAAGTTTGTGGGATCCGTCAAGAAAGGAACAATATACATACCTAAAGAGAGGTGGCTTTTGAACAGGAAAGGCATACAAGTGGAAAGCGGTCGCCACCAAAGTTCAAGGCCACAACCAACCACCGCATTTAAACTAACAGATTTTTTTTTCTTTGCTTTGAAACAGGGGCATAGATGTTATTGAACTGATAGAGCCCACAGCTTCCAATGGGCATAGGCTCATTTTGGTGGCGATGGGTTACTTTACCACATTGGGCCGAGGCAAAGGGCAAATTTGCGCCAAATTGGCAGGGACCATTTGTAGTATTGCGGGTGTTGTCCAATGGGGCATTATATCTAACAGATGTTGAAGGAAAGTGCGTAGAGACTGCTATCAATTCAGATGCAGTCAAGAGATACTATGTATGATTCCTTTTCAATTATGTGTTTTGTATTTTGTTGTGGTTTTGGAATTGAAATGACGAAGGCGTTTTATTCTATATCCAAACACTTTATCCATTGACAACCCCCTTTGAGCCTTAATGATTAATATATTCTTTCATATCCCTCTCTCGGAATTGCTTATGGCACAATAAAGAAAATGAAAAAAAAGGGAGATAATGATGAAAAATGAAAACAAAAAAAAAAGAGAAAAAAAAAAAAAATGAAGAAAAAGAGAAAAAGACAAAGAAATCGGGAAAAAGTCAAAAAGAAATCCATCTAACTAATGAAGTTGGATGAACTACGTCCGACTTGATCCCGAAAGGGTACGTAGGCAGCCTCTCTGAGGTTCAGTCACAATAAAGAAAAAATCCAAAAATTCCCCACATATTGAAACTGGGGCAGAAGTTATGTTTAATAATTCCGAGAGTTGTAAATATTTTGAACCCTCGTGAAATTTTGAGCCTTTATATCTTTCTTTCTTAACCCATCCAAAAGCCACGTTACAGTCCAAAGAAAGACCTTCTGATCGATTCCGAAATGATAACAAATACAACGAAGGAGGAGCGAAGCATCGGATAATACCTGTGATACAGAAAACAAAATACAAAAAGGAAAAATGGAAAAATAAAAAAATGAGAGAGTCTCATCGGTGAAAACCTTAGCCGGCACCGTGAGGCGACTGTGAGTTTGAGAGAAATAAAATGAGAGAGTCTTATCAGTGAAAACCTTAACAGGCACTGCGAGGCGATTGTGAGATTGAGAGAATAAATGAAAGAGTCTTATTGGTGAAAACCTTTCGAGGCACCGTAGGGCGATCGTGAGGACTACCAGAAAAGAGAAAAGCAACAAAAAATAGTATCGGTTTGGGTTGAAAACAATTTGGAGACAGAATAATGATTGGAACGAACTGGGTCAGAGTTTAAATACATGGCATGGTCAGCGGAATCAGCCAGCAAATACCCAGATAAGTTCTAACTACCAGCTCCTAATAATGAAAGTTGAAACAACACTGGATCAGAAAGGAAGAATTGGGAAGGAAATAAGGAAGCTTGGCAAAACATGGCCAAAGGAAAAGAAAACAAAACAAAAATAGAAAAGTGAGAAAATACGAAAAGAGTCTGCAAGGGATAAGCGGTTGAAAGTTATACAGCAGGAAAAAAGCAGAAAAGAGGAAAGCAATAAGAGGCAGGGACGGCAGATGCCAGTTGCCAGCAGTTTATATCTAATAAATTTTGTTTCATGATTCATACAGGAACAAAGTGTCATTATTCACTTTAAAGCGAATGTGACCAATGTGGAAAAATAGAAAACACCCAAAAAGAGGAAAGTTTGACGATAAGTGGAGAAATTCACAGATGAGAGACAATTGGTAAAAGAAAATACCAAAAAGAGGAAGTTTTAAATCATGGTTGAAATCGGGGTGCCCGCCCGAAGAATGGTATGGCGATTTATTTTTAATGTTATTGTTGAAGTCAGGGTGCCCGCCTGGAGAATGGAATGGCATTTTACTTTAAGTTTTAGTTAAAGTTTTAAATCATTGTTGAAATCGGGGTGCCCGCCCGAAGAATGGTATGGCGATTCATTTTTATGTTATTGTTGAAGTCAGGGTGCCCGCCTGGAGAATGGAATGGCATTTTACTTTAAGTTTTAGTTGAAAGTTTTAAATCATTGTTGAAATCGGGGTGCCCGCCCGAAGAATGGTATGGCGATTCATTTTTATGTTATTGTTGAAGTCAGGGTGCCCGCCTGGAGAATGGAATGGCATTTTACTTTAAGTTTTAGTTGAAGTTTTAAATCATTGTTGAAATCGGGGTGCCCGCCCGAAGAATGGTATGGCGATTTATTTTTAAGTTTTTTGTTGAAGTCAAGGTGCCCGCCTGGAGAATGGAATGGCATTTTACTTTAAGTTTTAGTTGAAGTTTTAAATCATTGTTGAAATCGGGGTGCCCGCCCGAAGAATGGTATGGCGATTCATTTTTATGTTATTGTTGAAGTCAGGGTGCCCGCCTGGAGAATGGAATGGCATTTTACTTTAAGTTTTAGTTGAAGTTTTAAATCATTGTTGAAATCGGGGTGCCCGCCCGAAGAATGGTATGGCGATTTATTTTTAAGTTTTTTGTTGAAGTCAAGGTGCCCGCCTGGAGAATGGAATGGCATTTTACTTTAAGTTTTAGTTGAAGTTTTAAATCATTGTTGAAATCGGGTTGCCCGCCCGAAGAATGGTATGGCGATTTATTTTAAGTTTTTTGTTGAAGTCAGGGTGCCCGCCTGGAGAATGGAATGGCATTTTACTTTAAGTTTTAGTTGAAGTTTTAAATCATTGTTGAAATCGGGGTGCCCGCCCGAAGAATGGTATGGCGATTTATTTTTAAGTTTTTTGTTGAAGTCAGGGTGCCCGCCTGGAGAATGGAATGGCAATTTATTTTCAAAGTTTGTTGTTGAAGTCAGGGTGCCCGCCTGAAGAATGGAATGGCATTTTACTTTAGGTTTTAATCGAAGTTTGTTGGTGAAAGTCAGGGTGCCCGCCTGGAGAATGGAATGGCGATTTATTTTCGAAGTTTGTTGTTGGAGTCAGGTGCCCGCCTGAAGAATGGAATGGCAATGCATTTTTAATTTCTGTTAGGCGCCCACCTTCTAATACGGGAATACATTTCTGCATTGCACGTTTAATTTCTGTTAGGTGCCCACCTTCAAATACGGGAATATTTGTTGCATCGCATTGCATTTTTAATTTCTGTTAGGCGCCCACCTTCTAATACGGGAATACATTTCTGCATTGCACGTTTAATTTCTGTTAGGTGCCCACCTTCAAATACGGGAATATTTTTTGCATCGCATTGCATTTTTAATTTCTGTTAGGCGCCCACCTTCTAATACGGGAATACATTTCTGCATTGCACGTTTCATTTCTGTTAGGTGCCCACCTTCTAATACGGGAATACATTTCTGCATTGCACGTTTAATTTCGGTTAGGTGCCCACCTTCTAATACGGGAATATTTTTCTGCATCGCAATGCACGTTTAATTTCTGTTAGGCGCCCACCTTCTAACACGGGAATATTTTTCTGCATTTCATTTCATACATATCTGCATTTAAAAAGAAAAAAAAAAGAAAGAAAAAGAAATGAAAAATAAAATAAAATGAAAAATAAAAAAAATGAAAAATTCGGACATTCAATAACATGATGTGCCCAGTCACCATACTGGGGCAGAAAAATCTTTCTTTGGTTGTTTATTTTGTCACAAGCAGGGGTCCACCTGGAGAATGGACGGAATATTGAAGAAAGTTGAACAAGTCAAGGCAATAACAAGAATGCCGGTGAAAAGTTGAACAAGTTCAAGGCAATAACAAGAATGCCATTGGAGCGAAGATACAAGTTGAAGGCAATAACAAGAATGCCGTTGCAAGGAATACAAGACACAAGATCAAGAAAATACAAAAAGACAAGTTGGAAGACATAGATAGGATTTTTGTAATTCATAGGCTGTAGCTTAGGCTAGCTCCTTTTATCTTTACCCTGGTGTAATAAGGGGTCAGTCAGCAATGACAGCAGTAACAACAGCAACAGCAGTGAGATCACAGTCCTTGGTAGTCCCAACAACCAGACCTTCCCGAACTACACTGACCTGATTCCTGTTTAGCCCAGGATATGTAGGCAACCTCTGAAGCAGGATGCGGTCAAAGCTTTTCAAAATGCTTCACAATGGAATACTCGAACGGGTAAAAATCGTTCATAGTTGCTCACTTATCTTTGCACGGAAACTCTTCGTGTCCCCGAGCAAAGAGGGGCAGCTGTGAGCACGTGATTTTTACCCTACACATGAGTTATTCCTATAAAATTCAAAATAAATAATTTTTCCTTATTTTTTTAAATTTTTGTGAATTTTGTGTTAGTTGTTTGCATGTTATTTGCGTGTGATAGATGAAAATACAAAAATTGCATTTTTCTTAGGAAGTTAATTCATTTTTTAACAAATTAAAGAAAAAAATCAAAAAATTAGTTAGCTTTTTAAATTGAAAATTGCCCAAAAAAAAGGTAATTAGTTAGTTTTAATTAGTTCCAAATAATTACAAAATAATTAAAATACAGAAAATACAAACAAAATTGAAGTACAAAAATACAAAAAAAAATACATACAAAAAGGAATAAAACACAAAATACAAAGGCAAGAGGTACAATACAAAAGATTTGGGCCCGAAATTAACACCAGCCCAAACGATCCTTAGCTCCCAGCCCCAGCCGTCCAACAGCCCAATCGCTCCAGCCCAATCCCTACCCGGTTCCCCCCTTTCCTTTAATCTCAGCCGTCCGTTGATTTTCAATCTAATGGCTCCAAAACCCCATTACAACCTAAGTATAACCAAAAACCAAACATAACCAAACATAACCTTAACAAAACAAACCTATACATTCTCTCATCTCTCCCAAAACAGCCGCCCTCCTCTCTTTTCCAACCCTGGCCGCCACCTAGGGTTCCGCCACCTACGGCGGCGGCCGGCCACCTTTCCCGGCCAAAATTACACCAAAACAATCCCCACACCCTCCTCATCACTCCCCCGCCATTGGCTTTCTTCAAAACCAACCGAAACCCCTCCAAACATCAAACCCTAGTTGGCGCCGCCACCCTCTCCCATTGCGCCGCCACCTCAAAAACCCACAAAACCTTCACCCCACTACTCGTTTTAACGTCACAAACACTGTGACACAAGAGTTCTAAGCCGAGAAGAAGCCTGGCAAGAGAGGCAGAAGAAGGAAAAGAACTGAAGCTGAGGCTTCTGAATGTCACGATAACGATGTCACTGCCGGTGAACAAGTTGATGCCAGTAGTGATGAATCCAAGAATAAGGTGCGCAAGAGAGAGTACGCGCGAGGGAGGGAGAGAGCAAAAGAGCTTAAATTGAGGCGCCTTTCGTTGCGTTGAGTAGGCAGTTCCCTCTCTTTCCTTATTGCTTCTCCTTTGCCTCTGCAATAATGAGTAACACTAAGGACAACTTCAATGTTGCTGATCTCACTGCCGCTTTGAATGCTGGGAACCGAGCAGACCTTGTCAATGTGCTCAAAAATAACCTTCATGGTTCACCGGGGAAGCTAAAAAAAAAAAGGAAGAGCTAAGTTCCTTTTTAATTCTGTTTTATGCATGGAATATGTTTTTTCTGTTCATGTGTTGAAGATTAGTGAATTAGTTTAGGAATACATGCTGTTTTCTTTTAGTATGAATAAGATTAGTGAATACATGCTGTTTATGATTCTATTTCTTGTGTCGAGGGTTAGTCGATTGAAAGCGTTGCGAATTTGTTCCTTGATTTATGATTCTTGTTAGTTTCTGGATTTTTAGATTATGTTAGATTGCTGTTAAAAATATTAGTTTCTGTTTCCTTTAGATTTCGGGAATTATCTGTTAACTGTTGAAATTTGTTGATTGATAGTTCTGAATCTGTTTGAGACGATTGATTAGTGGAATTGTGATTAGTGTTGATGAACACTTAGGGTCGATTGGTTATAGCTGTTAGTTAGTGACTAAGCTTGATTAGTGAATTCGACTTTAGATTAGTTTATATTCAAGTTAAGTCGATAGTTGAAATCACTTGATTCTTAGCAACCTAAGGTGTTTTACTAAATAGAATCAATTGAGGCTAGTTGTCTCGATTAATAAGACTCACCATCTATCAATTGTCCCCCCGAGTCTTGTTAATTGGATAATTAATCATAAGTGGCCATATTTGTAAGATTGCCTAAGGTTGGCTATAGTTGAAATGTGTTTTTAATTAGCGAATTAATGTGAATTTAAGTTAGTTGAAGGGCCAATTGGCTAGTTAAGCAATAGTCACTTAATTGTGGCTATTTGATAAATACAATTATGAAAATAGGTTAAAATAGGAGTAAAATACAGAAATTAGGAAAGTAATTAGCATTAAGAAGTAGGGGTAAATGGGGAATTAGAATTGGTATAGTGGTAATAAGCTTAAAAGAGGAAAGGGTACAATTGGGATAGGAATTGGCATAGTTATAAATATAGAGCTTTTAGGGTATTTTGGGCATAACAAAAGGCATCTTAGTTAATAATAAAAGAGAATGAGGGTACAATAGGTAATACAAGGGAAATAGAACATGGTAGACTATTCTAGAAAGGGTTTTAGTGTAGCTTTCACTAGAATAATTGCACTAACTTGTGCAACAAGCTAAAAATTGAAGGAGTTTTAGTGAAATAGTAATTTTCAGATTTTTTCTCTTTTGAGCCTATAAATAGGCATTTTCAGCATTAATAATGGGGGTCTCTTCTGATTTTAGAGATTTCTTGAGTATTTTAGCCATAGGAACCCAAGAAAAATCCCAAAAAATATTTGTTAAAATTCCAGATCTGAAATTAACATTTCAGATTCATTTTTCTTCTGTTTTGCCTTCAAATTCATATCAAAAATCCAAAAACAGTAGTAGATTCGTCACTGATTGTTAGGAGACTGCTATTTGCATGAGATTTGGTTTTGAATCAACTTGAAATTCTGAAAAAATCATCTCCTGGGTTTGCTGTATATTTCACTGTTGCTGTTGAAATACATGGACTGCTGTTGTTGATTGTTTGCTGTTGGGACTTGATTACTGAATCCTGTTTTGCTGTTATTTCCCATTAGATCTAATAGATCTACCAATTTTCAGGTACACACTTGTAAACCCCAAGCTTATGGAAATAAAGCAAATGAAGTGAAATGTTCATGCGACATTGTTGTTAATTTCATTTTTCTGTTTTCTATTCTATGTACAAATCCAACTAGAGACATTTGTATTCAATTAGGACTAGTTTAATTGTAAATCATTTTAATTTTCGTCGGAGTGGATTGATACATTTTAAATTAGCTTGTAGTAGATAATTAGCTGAAAATCATGAAACCATAACGGTTCTGTTCAGTATTAGAATATGAGAGTTAAGAATCAATATGATATTATTTCTCTAACAATACTTTAACTTAACAATATGTTATATAATTTTGTGTCAAATGCTCGGATGTCATTGTTTTTTAGTGTTATAAAGACTACAACAGAATTTGTATATTACTGGTTGTTCTTGAATGCCTTCATTAAATATCAGTCATTATAGAATTGTAGTTTAGTTAAAATGCTTAGTTTCCACCAGAGGACCGCTCTAAAATTTTTATATACTTGAACATAACAAAATTCGTTTCTTAAAGGCCTTTGACAGTTATAATTGTAAGAGAATGTGTGTAATTCTTAACTCCATTTCCTCTAATTTGAACTCTTTATCTCATGTAAAGATCACTGTTTTGGATGCCTGAAAGCCAATATGGCAATTGAAAGTAACGGGAGAAAAGAGACTGCCGCTGGTTGTTCCTTCGTAGGCACCATGGTCGTGTTTGCCATTGGAAATTATTGGCAAGTGCATTTGGACTCAGGCTCCCCCACATGCCAAACATGGCCAATTATCTATGAATACCTTTCTTCAAGTCTCGCGGACTCGTTGGCCAGTGGATACATTTACTTTTGGGCAAGGCATATGAAGGCAGTAACTTGGAAGTTGATTGGTATAAAACATTTAGACTCGGGAAGATCATTAGCGAATTTCACGGTCTTTCCAAAAATTAATTAAGACGATAGACTCTTTAGGCGCGTTAGTTAATAAAAATACTTTTCCTAAATACGAGTGTGCACTTGGTGCGACTCAAATCCAAATCTCGGCAACGCTGAAATACACCGAAAGTCATAGGCGTACTGGTTGCGGTATGACTCGAGGCGTGTTTTCGCAATGCCGCAAATTCCTTAAAATAACACTTAAACGTAAAAAGCACTATATTGTTAAAATCTGTGATCAAGTCAAACAAGAGTCGGGAACGACAGTGGAGCGACCGTGCTAAAACCACGGAATCCGGGAATGCCTAACACCTTCTCCCGGGTTAACAGAGTTCCTTATCCGGATCTCTGCTTCGCAGACATTCGTAAGAGTCAAAATTCCTCGGATTCGGGATTAACCGGTGACTTGGGATACCATTATCATTCCAAGTGGCGACTCTGATTAATCTCTAATAAAATCCCGAACCGATTGTCCTTTAATTGGAAAAACTCCTTCCCTTACGTTATTTTATCCGTCTCGGATATTTGAGCGTCGGGGTATACCCTACGAGCGTATTTATATGCTTAAGTGTTTGGGATAGTAAAAAGGGAGGTGTGACAGTTAGTACCCTGTTCTACTTTACGGCTAAAATTGTTCCTACCGTTAATAAAATATGCAACATTGTCCCTACCGTAACTAAAGTAGATAAATTTGTACCTAAATCTAAGAAATTTGGGCAAAAGGTCAAAAAATACCCCTACTATTGAAATTTATCCACGTTAATATCTCGTTTTAATTTCGGGCTAAAATAATACATGTCGTTATTAAAGTAGGAGAAATAGTACCCAAATCTAACGGATCTCCTACGTGGCAACCGGGTCCCTCTTAATAATGTGCCAACTAACTAATTAATTGCCAACTAGACTATTACAACCCGCCCCACATAATAACCCGCCCCATTTGATAACCCCTCTACCTAAAAACAATCTCAGTTGAATAAACCTAGGATTCAAGCTCAAATTCCTCATCTTTGCCTCTTTCTTTCTCCTTTGCTCAACTTTATTTCTCTCATCTTCATCAATGTCATAGAGCAGTACTTATTCTCAGAGAAGAACCAAGTGGACTGATATTCCCCATTGGTCTTTAAAATCTTCCTCATATGTGCTCCATGCAGCCCACCATAAGTACTTCTTATATTCTCCATATCCCTATTCTTTGCACCAATTTTCCTATATGTGCCTTATACAATATCTATGGTGTGCATCGGAAAGAACCAAGTGGATTAAATCAATCAAACCCTTAAAAAAAATAGTAAAGAAATGCATCAAAAACTGAACATCTCCAGTAATGCAACAGTAGAACAAACCAATTAAATGCAGTAATGAAACTATAATGAAATGCAACAGTAATGAAACTAATAAGATGCTACAGAACAGTAATGAAATGCAACAGTTATGAACTAACGAGATGCAACAAAACAGTAATGAGATGCTACAGTTATGAACTAATGAGATGCAACAAAACAATAATGAGATGCAACAGTGAAGAATAAAGGCAAAAGTTTACTAAATGAAACAGTAAATTCATACCTTTTGCATATCTAAAATAAATATAATCCCTTCTCCACTCTTGAGGTCCAATGAATGTTGTAGCATCCTTAAAAACCAACTCCATGTCACTTTGGTCACTTTATCAACAACAGCCCAAGCAAAGGGATAAAAATACCTCATGGAGTCATGGCCAACAACTACTAACAGTTGACCCTTGCATTTCCCTTTCAGAAGGGTTCCATCCAAGCCAATGAATGGTCTTAACCCACTCTTGAACCCCATTTTCAATGCATGAAAGCAGATGTACATTTTTAGGAATCTTCTTTTACATATTAACGTGGATAAATTTCAATAGTAGGGGAACTTTTTTGGCCTTTTTTAAAATCTCTTAGATTTAGATATAAATTTATCTACTTTAGTAACGATAGGGACAAGTTTGCATACTTTGTTAACGGTAGGGATAATTTTAGCCGTAAAGTAGAACGGGGTAATAACGTGACTAATTTTTGATAGTAAGGGTATAATTTTGGCCTTTTCCCCTATTAATTATTATAAACATCCTAATGAATTACAGGAATTCTAAAACATGATGATTATAAAACTAAAAAGAAAAACAGCAGCAGAATCGTCTAAAAATCTCATGAGATTTTCATTTCTTCAATCAATTTGTAATTACATCTCCAGAAAAGAGAGTGTACCTGATTCACCAAAAATAGTCTATGAGTCTAGGTTGAGGATGAAGAATAGTCAGCAGAGTAGCAGCAATAGAGCGGCAATAGAGTAGTAGACAAAGCAGCAAATAGAGGAGCAAATCCAATAGTCCAGCAAATCAACAAGTAAAATCGAAGAGCTCAAGTAGAATCCAGCAAAATTGAAGAATACTAGACTCTAACAGAACTCCAGATTAATACCCAAATAAGTCAACTAGAATTTCTGTATCTAAAGCTTAGAACCCCTTTGCAGAATGCAGAATATTCAACCTTAGAACCAAATTGTCACCCTAAGAACCTTTTTTCAGATATTCAAACTCTAACCCTTAAGTTGTAACCCTTTTAATTGCAGAATCTAGAACCCCTTTTTCAGGCTTACTGAAAGCCTATTTATAGACTGATTTGGGGTGAAATTTAGGGGGGGGGGTGGATTCAAATAACTTATTTCTAATCCCCTCCCCTTTATTTTCCAATTATTTACAGTTTAATTCCATAAGTTGTGTGTCAAAATGCCTTCCAGCCCTTGCTGGAAGGTTCTAGGTAATTCTTCCATGTTCTATTGGGGGTATTTTACTAAGCTGCCTTCACTTGCTAAGTTTAATTTCATTACTGCCTTTTTATTATGCCTATTCTATCCTTTATTTTGTAGTTAATCTAAAAAATACTAGATATTAAAGTCTTTTCTATCCCTATAGGCTTTATTAAATCATCAATAATGCCATTTATTGTTCCCTATTATACCCTTATTATTTCTCTTTATTTACCCGACCTACTAAGGTCTGGCAGATTAGGGTTAATGCTTTATTTAACTAATAGCCACTTTTAAGATTGTTTTAAGACTTAGCTAGATTCAGACCCCAAACCCGTTTCAAGTTTAACCTTTTTTACAGATCCCATTCTTATTTAAAATGTAACCCTTATTAACACTGAGTAACTAATCAGAAATATGCTGCAAAACTAACCACTTAACAATATAACCAATTCATATCATTTCAGGAATAGCCATATCTACTTTAGCTTTCAGAAACTAACCCTACATCTTTACAACTATAACCAAAATCATAAAAGCATCACAGGATTCAGAATGGTCTAACAGATGAATCAGATTACAAATATAGCCAATTCATGTTATATTGAACACATAGCCTTAATCGTAAAATCAATTTCCAATCAACTAGAACTCAGAGAGAAATTTTGATAATGGTTGAATCCCAATTAATCAAAGTATAATTTCAGACAAGGCATGATGAACAAAACACATAAAGTAGCATATTTAACCAAGATTCACGTGTAATAATCATTAAAAACCCTAAAGTGCTATAACAGACTAGGCATGTGTAACGAAACAGAATAGCTCTTAAGCATGCAATGAATACATGCTAATAAAAATATCAAGAACAGATCAACAAAACATTTTCAGAAGACAAAAAGTCAAAGAAGAAAAAGGGTAGTGAGAACTTAGCTTTCAGTGTTTTTCTATTCTTTTCTTCTCTTTCTTTCTTTTCTTTCTTTCTTTCTTCTTTATTTATTCTTTCTTTTTCTTTCATTATTTTGTAACGACCCGGCCGGTCTTTTTGAGCTCCGATGCATCATTCAGCAGATTGAGGCCATGAACAACTTCATCTCAGGTATATTGACTTGTGTGTATGGTCATAATTAAAATTCAGGAAGTTTGTAGTCAAATCTAAATGGAAATTCTCATTTTGAAAGCTTAAAGTTGAAAAAATGAACTAGGATTTGAATTTTGAGTAAATGACCTCGGAATTGGGATCTGAAAGTTCCAGCATGCTCGTATGATGATTTTGAACTTGGGCGTATATCCGAATTTGGTTTTTGATAACCCGTGAGCATTTCGGCGTATATGGTGAAAGTTAGTATTTTAGAAGAATTTCATAAATTTGGGTTGGAAGTCATTTTAGAGTTATAGATGTCCATTTGGGATTCCGAGTCTGGGAATCCGATCGATAGGTGAGATTTTGATCCGGGAGTCGGAATTGTTGAACTACTGTTGAACCATAAGTTCTTTTAGTTTGCTTTCATTCTTTTACTCAACCAACTTGAATAACATATTTTAAGCAATTTTAACTGTTTTCCAACGCTTTTATTGTTCATATGGATAGGTGGGCGATTGTGTATCTTGTACAGTTGAAACCACTCATCGTACCAATCTTGAATGAATGAGAATGAGATACTTATGGAAGCCAGCAACCATTTAATCCATTATTCATGGAAGATTAATGAGAGAATTTTTGCCCTAGGCCTGGGTTATGGTAAAATATTAATTGGAATGGGCAAACGGAGTCTGATTTTGGCAAACTGTATATGTATGGACTAGTGTCGAGATAAGGATTCCGAAAATGTAACTTTCGTAATTTTTCGAGAAGCGTACCGAAAGTCGGATTTTGACAACTTCGTGGGTTTTGGTGTAAATCGAGTTATTTCGATTGGGTTATGTCTAATTAGCCTATATTGATGTATTCTTATTGATTTTGAGCAGATTTGGCATCCGAGGAGATTGATTTAAGAGCCAAGCGCAAGGAGAGCTATGACTTCTACCGGTTCGAGGTGAGTGGTGGTAGTAAATAATGTACTGAGGGTTTGAAACCCCGTACTTGCACTTTACAGTGCTATGTTGAGATGAGACACGCGTCATGTGACGGGCGTGGTGACATTGTGATTGGGGAATTGGACTTGGTCCTTTACGACTAATAGTGTATTGTGTATTGTGACTGATAATGAGATTATAACTGTGTAATTGGGCTAATAGCCATGTTTGGGGCTTTGTGCCGATCTGTAGAGCATTAGAGGACCTGTAGAGCTAGGCGACCCGGCCCGTCGTTACGGGAATTTACCACCCCGTCATGTTGCAATTACATGTTTTATGCTTTTATATCAGTGTTAGAGCCTATAGGGTGAGTTAGGAGTGAATTGAATTGAAAATGAAGCAAATAGCATGTTTGAAGGAAGTTTGAATATGGAAAGTCAACCTAGAGTTGACTATCGAGTTAGAGTGCTCGGAATCAGATTCTAATGATTCGACTAGTTTCGGGAGATCATTTATGACTTAGGAGAGCAATCGGAATTGAATTTGGAGGTCCGGTGCAGTTTTAGGCTTGAATTGGCTAAGGTTGAACTTTGGCGAAATCCGAATGGTAGGTGAGATTTAGATCCGGGAGTCGGAATGGAATTCCGACAGTTGCAGTAGCTCCGTTAGGTTATTTTGGATGTGCTTGCAAAATTTCAGGTCGTTCGGATGTCGTTTGATCGGGTTTTGGATTGAATGTTAGTTTTGAAAGTTTTGAAGAAACTTAGGCTTGAATCCGTGTGTAATTGTTGATTTTGATGTTTAGGATGGTGTTTTTATGATTGGAACAAGTTCGTATCGTGTTTTGGAGTATGTTGGTGGTTTTCGTTGGGGTCCCGGGGGCCTCGGGGTGAATCCAGACCATCATCCGGCAATTTTGAAGCAAGGAAAAGTCTGCTGTAAATTGCAGATCTCTGGGCAGGATTTTAGCCTTCGCGTTCGCGAGGGCAAGGCCCGCGTTCGCGAAGGCCAGGCAGGGCAATGCATCGTGTTCGCGTGGGAGAAGGCCGCGTTTGCGAAGGTGAAACAGGCGAAGCCTCGCGTTCGCGTGGGGACCTACGCGTTCGCGTAGGAGAAAGATGGAGACCATCGCGATCGCGTGAAAGGGAGACGCGTTCGCGTAGAAGGAAAATCAGACGGCTGGGAGCTAGTGCATCGTGAACGCATTGGGGAGGTCGCGTTCGCGAAGGTCAATCCGGAGCTGGGCATCGCGAACGCGTGGCAATGAACGCGAACGCGTAGAAGAAAAGTCCCAGGCAGTGAATTAAAACCAGAAACATTTCACATACGGGTTTCATTTCATAAACCCCCATTTTTGAGCCCTAGAGAGAAGAAATCACGGGAAAACGCTGGGAAATCCTCGGGTATTCATCGGAGGTAAGTTTCTTGACTCAAAAACATCATTTTATGGTAGAATTAACATCAATCTTCATGAATTTGGGTAGAAATTGTGAAGGATTGTGGCCTAGATATTGAAAACGAAAATTTGAGTTTTGAAAGGCCAATCGAACTCCGATTTTAGTAAATTTTATATGTACGGACTCGTGGCAAGATGAGGGTTCTGGAAATATGAGTTTCGAAATTTTCCGAGATGTGGGCCCGGGGCTCGGGTTTTGCCAATTTCGTGATTTTTGATATTTTTCGAGTTCTTTCGATTGGGTTATGTTCCATTAGCCTATTTTGATATATTTGTGCTGATTTGTGCTAGTTTTGATGTGCGTGGATGCCGGTTCGAGGAGCTAAGGCGTCGCGGGCATGAGCTTTCGTCGGTTCGAGGTGGGTAATTCTTGTAAATGATGTCCTGAGGGTTAGTAAACCCCAGACTTGCACATCTTAGTGCTGTGTGAAGGTGACTTGCATGCCGAATAACGAGCGTGGGGTAGAGCACCATTGGGGATCGTGACTTGGGCCGTCCCGCGTAATAAATAATAACACCTAATTGTTAAAATGAATTGGACTAATTATCACGTTTGGGCTTCGTGCCAATTATTTGAATCTTTCAAGGATTGGTATCACTGTTTTGATAACATTGAGCATATTTTATTCTAAATTTAAGGTTTAAAATGGAATTATTGCTATTCAGCATTTTTATAAGATTATGAAAAACTTGAACAAGGTCTTAATAATTTTTTTTTGCTATGAGCTAATATGATATTGTTGCCGTAGGGCTTTCTTGATTATTTGTTAGACCGATTGGGGCCGAGGGCCATATGTTAGGGCATGACATTCATGTGAGCATATGCATACACATGCATGGATCGGACTGCACGCCGCAGTGGTATATGGATCGGGCTGCGCGCCGCAGCAGGTGTGATATTAATATTGTGCTTGGGCCGTAAGAGCCCCTCCGGAGTCTGGACACCCCCAGTGAGCACGGGTACCCAAAAGGATCGGGCTACACGCCGTAGCAGTCATATGCATTGCATGGCATACATACATTGGTTTACGTGTACTACGTGGCATAACATTTTAGCACTCATACTTTACTAGCACATGTGCATTTGTTGCTTTATTGACCAGATCTCCTGGTATAAATTGTTAAGGAGTGCTGAGCCCGAGAGGCTGATTTGAGTGCCGACTTGCACTGCTTGAGATTCTCCCAGGTATTGGTATGTTATAATGAAAGAAAGTAGCTAAAAATTGAGATTTCTAAATAATCTACTCACATATGCTGAAAAGGAATAAAATGATAGTGTTTTGAAGTTTTATGATAGTTCCGTATTGTGTAGCAAGAGATAGTGCCTTGCGTGGTTTTCTTCCCTTCAGCATTATTTACTTTTATTACCGCTGAGTTGTAAGTACTCACACCCGACTCCCTGCACCTTGTGTGCAGATCCAGGTACATTACATCAGAGCTGATTCCATTGCGGCTCGGGAGTGCTTTTGGACAGTCGAGGTAGCCGCCAGCGTTCGCAGGACCTGATTCTCCAGTTTGTCTGTATTTTGTTCTGATCATCCCACACTTGTGCACAGTTATATTCACTATTTACACTTGTATATTCCGTAGAGGCTCATGACTCTTGACCCTTCGGTCTATGGGAGTTGGCACGTGTTGGGACTTGGTTCCCTGTTTTTAATATGTATCTATCACCGTTGAATTATTTCCGTATGCTTAAATTGGATAAAGTGAGCTTATGGCTCCGTGATTGTTGTTAATTGGTCGGGCTGGCCTAGCAGTGTGCTGGGCGCCATCACGACCGGATTTGGGGTCGTGACAAGTTGGTATCAGAGCCTAGGTTTACTAGGCCTCATGAGTCTCGAGCCGGTTAGTAGAGTCTTGTGGATCGGTACGGGGACGCCTGTACTTATCCTCGGGAGGCTGCGAACCTTTAGGAAACACTTCACATTTCTTGGAATTCTTATCGTGCGCACTTGATTCGACTTGAGATATAATTTTTGAAATTCCTTCCACACGTCTGTGTATGCATCGAGCGCTCAGTAATATAAGTGCCTTATGTGTAGTGGAACGAGTTCAAACTCGGGAAGACTAAAATGATTATGCTATGTGTATCCTGGTGGAAGGTATTGTGCTGAAATGCTAAATTGAGGCGAGATAGGTGGATTAGTTCTCATGTGTAATTGAAAGGTAGTTGATATGTGTTATGATTCGAGCAGGTACAACGCATGTTCATGTACCAAATATGATAATATGATTTGTGTAGTATTGAGACTAATGTTGTCGATATGCATTGTGATGTCTTGTCGAGTTGTGAATGTATTGCTAGGATGGTTTTGGTGATTCTCTGGCAGGTGGATAGGCCAATTTACAAAGGGAACTCTGCCGAAATTTTTGGAAAATTTGGGACTTAGAAAAGATTTTGTCACCTAAAGAGGGGGCGTAACTGTTGTGTGTGAATGAATGCAAGAATTGCAAAAGAGCTAATATTTCTGATGATTCTAATCTTCGCCGAAGCTTGTAAATGACTTGAGTTTAATCTAACTAGAACTTTGTGGCATCATTTGAGTAAGAATGCTATGAGTAGCTAGAAGTGCCTTGATGTATGGCTCCGAGCTAAGTTAGGGAGGTTGTTATTGATTAACTAATTGCACTGTTGTGTGCTGTGTTGGCTCTGTTTCTAGGTATGTTGGGAAATTTCGATAAGGGTTATGGTGCTACATAGATGTGAAGAAATACTAGGATGTTGTGAACTTATGTTGGTAAAGAATGTTCGGTGTATAGAAAAGAAAGATAGCTAATTATATCTGTACGTACTCATGTTTTGCGGTGTCAGAGTTCTAACACAAAACGAGCGGTTCTACTCAATAGGATAGTTGAATTACAGCTGAAAAAGGGTGAATGATGCCCGAGGATGGTTTTGCAGTGTTCTAGATTTTGCTTGTAACAGTCAGGTGCCTTAAGATTTGTGTATGTGGCTAAAGATGGCGGTTTTGTTAGGGAAGATCAAGACTTGTGTTATATCATGTGAATGGTGGGATTCTAGGTATCCGTATTAGGAAACATTGAGAGAGTATTTAGTGGCCTATGGGTCTTAGACCGTGTGGTCTTGTGTACGAGTCTCGTATGGTAACATGAGTTGATGTATTATGGTACTACAGTAATGGCTAATATTAAATCAAAGATGAATCCGAAAGGAAACTGGGTAAATGGAACAACTTGTTAATAAACCGAAGCGGTATGATAAAGAATACGACTAATTCCTGGTATGTGGTTGAAGTAATGAGTCTTGCAGATATTGTGCAATAAAGCTTTTGAGTGTTGGTAGTCGTGTAACCCGATATGGGTATAATATGGGTATAAGGACTCAGTCCTGGCAGTTAAACTTATACAACGAATGGGAAGAAATAGTTTGTGATGTGTTTTATCATGGTTTGAAAATGAGTATATTCCTATCGGTATGTAAAGCGTGGAATATGTAATGATTTTTCTTCTATATGGGATCATGAAAGTCCTTGACTAGTTGAGTGCGCCGATGTTGAGGCGGAGGAAAGGGATATGAATTTCCATGTTGTCTTAGTGTGATATGGTATATACGATGTGTTATGGAAAGTTGATAATGGTATATTCTAGGTTTTGAGATCAGTTCATAATATATGAGAAATCAATAAAATTATTGAGCAGCGCGGACAACTGCAAGTGAATTAAGAATCGATCTTTCTGATGATTTAAGAAAATGGTACTACTATTCTCGTAATTTGGCAGGGAATATGGTCCAAAAAGGGCCAGGTAATATAAACCGATAATATTTGGTGGTGTGATGGTATCCTCTTGTTAGATTGACATTGATGATTGAGTTGTAAATGGCATAAGGAAATATCCGAATGGCTTTCGTGGTATGAATGGGCGTTTGATGTGCGTTATATATTCGTACGGTGGAGTGTGGAACCAGGTATAGCGATTCATGTGTTATATATGTGTTGGAGACTAGAAGTTCTCGTAATCCGCCTATGCAGTGGTTGTATACCGTGTGTATCGACACCGTTTTGTGGTTATTGGAAATCGGAAGCCCTAGTGGCTCTCTCTTAGCTTGATATGATGAATTTGTGTTATGATACCTTATTTCAGACTGGTTGACATAAGACAGGTCGTCTAGACAAATGAGCTATGGACTATGTCGGAAAATGGCACAAATTGTGTAGCAGAGAGCATCAGAGTATGCTCCAACAGAGTAGTTGTACCCAGGACCAGCGGACGGCTGGTAGGCATAGCTTTGTTAGTTGGACCTTAGTGGCGGATGTTAGTGTAGAAGTATCTACCATTGATTAGTTCTGGTATTGAGGAACTTTGTCGGATGCGTTTCTTGTGGCCAAACTTAAGGCTATATATGTTTATTATGATGAGCAACTTGACTCGACCCGTATTTGTTTGGCGAGGGTTACTTGGATGGGGTGGCACGCCGCCACAGGTATGGTATCTAGATCGGGTGGCACGCCGCCACGGGTATGTCATTGGAGCGGGTTGCACGCCGCAACAGAATATTGTGAAAATATAGTTAGTTATATGCTACTGGGTATACAATACTTCCCCACTTCTGAGGAAAAGTCCGTTTTGAGTATCGCTTGGCAAATGGCACGTCGGTTGTGTCCTTTCAGGATTTAATAGCATACATTAATTGTTTCACCGTGGGTGAGGTTGATTGCTTGGGTTCGAGAGCTAGATCTGTGCGTGGCTAACCGTTTTGAGCTTGGTAGCTTGAGCTGCTTCATGAGTAATAATGTTAGGATAGAATCACAAATCTTGGTAAGGCCACGTGATGTTATGACCTCTCGAGAAGGATTCAGGTACCCTATTTCTATGATACGAGATGCGATCTCAGATCTATGTTATGATGGCACAGAGGAATTGAATTGCAGCTCTTTTGCTGGAGACAGTTATCATGATTTGAGCTGTCATGATTCGAGTGTGTTCAGGCATTTCTATTGGAGCCTATGTTGTGCTCATCGCGGCTTAGGCCGGTGGTTGAGATGTCATGTCACCAGTGTGGTGTGTCATAATCGAAATGACCGTTGGAGTCATTAATGAATACGAGCATATTGGATCTTACCTATTGTGGTATCAGTTTTTAAAGGGGAAACATATTCACGAATGGTTAACCTGAGAGATGGGTTCGGTATATCGCGTGCTTCAGCTGCCGTGGGCATGATATAGAGGTGTTGGAATAAGACTCTGTCTAATGAAAGAGGTTTTCAGCTAGTATTTTGTTATTGTGGCCGGTTGTTGTGACTAGAGACTATTGTCTCGAGTGATTGGGTTGTCGATACATCATATGATCTCACCCGGAGTAGTGAATATGGGTTATTGCAGTGGATTCGAGTGTATCCCGAGTATAGGCATGGGATTAGCATTTGGCATATGATTTCGGAAAGTGCAATGTGATTTATGGTTCAGATGGTCTGTGAAATTTTGACTATATGGTGTTTTCGGACTTATGTGAGATAGGGTGACGTATGATCGCCCAAATATATGCTGGGTAAGGTCATTCAGCTATTGAGTTGCTTCTAGTACCACTCTGGTACGCTCGAGGACGAGCGTTTGTTTAAGTTGGTTCGTTGTAACGACCCGGCCCGTCGTCACAGGAATTTACCACCCTGTCATGTTGCAATTACATGTTTTATGCTTTTATATCGGTGTTAGAGCCTATCGGGTGAGTTAGGAGTGAATTGAATTGAAAATGAAGCAAATAGCATGTTTGAAGGAAGTTTGAATATGGAAAGTCAACCTAGAGTTGACTATCGAGTTAGAGTGCTCGGAATCAGATTTTGGTGATTCGACTAGTTTCGGGAGATCATTTATGACTTAGGAGAGCAATCGGAATTGAATTTGGAGGTCCGATGTAGTTTTAGGCTTGAATTGGCTAAGGTTGAATTTTGGCGAAATCCGAACGGTAGGTGAGATTTTGATCCGGGAGTCGGAATGGAATTTCGACAGTTGTAGTAGCTCCGTTAGGTGATTTTGGATGTGCCCTGCAAAATTTTAGGTCGTTCGGACGTCGTTTGATCGGGTTTTGGGTTGAATGTTAGTTTTGAAAGTTTTGAAGAAACTTAGGCTTGAATCCGTGTGTAATTGGTGATTTTGATGTTTAGGATGGTGTTTTTATTATTGGAACAGGTTCGTATCGTGTTTTGGAGTATGTTGATGGTTTTCGTTGGGGTCTCGGGGGCCTCGGGGTGAATCCGAACCATCATCCGGCATTTTGAAGCAAGGAAAAGTCTGCTGTAAATTGCAGATCTCTGGGCAGGATTTTAGCCTTCGCGTTCGCGAGGGCAAGGCCCGCGTTCGCGAAGGCCAGGCAAGGCAATGCATCGCGTTCACGTGGGAGAAGGCCGCGTTCGCGAAGGTGAAACAGGCGAAGCCTCGCGTTCGCGTGGGGACCTACGCGTTCGCGTAGGAGAAAGATGGAGACCATCGCGATCGCGTGAAAGGGAGACGCGTTCGCGTAGAAGGAAAATCAGACGGCTGGGAGCTAGTGCATCGCGAACGCGTTGAGAGGTCGCGTTCGCGAAGGTCAATCCGGAGCTGGGCATCACGAACGCGTGGCAATGAACGCGAACGCGTAGAAGAAAAGTCCCAGGCAGTGAATTAAAACCAGAAACATTTCACATACGGGTTTCATTTCATAAACCCCCATTTTTGAGCCCTAGAGAGAAGAAATCACGGGAAAACGATGGGAAATCATCGGGTATTCATCGGAGGTAAGTTTCTTGACTCAAAAACATCATTTTATGGTAGAATTAACATCAATCTTCATGAATTTGGGTAGAAATTGTGAAGGATTGTGGCCTAGATATTGAAAACGAAAATTTGGGTTTTGAAAGGCCAATCGAACTCCGATTTTGGTAAATTTTATATGTACGGACTCGTGGCGAGATGAGGGTTCTGGAAATATGAGTTTCGAAATTTTTCGAGATGTGGGCCCGGGGCTCGGATTTTGCCAATTTCGTGATTTTTGATATTTTTCGAGTTCTTTCGATTGGGTTATGTTCCATTAGCCTATTTTGATATATTTGTGCTGATTTGTGCTAGTTTTAACGTGCGTGGATGCCGGTTCGAGGAGCTAAGGCGTCGCGGGCATGAGCTTTCATCGGTTCGAGGTGGGTAATTCTTGTAAATGATGTCCTGAGGGTTAGTAAACCCCGAACTTGCACATCTTAGTGCTGTGTTGAGGTGACTTGCATGCCGAATAACGGGCATGAGGTACAGCACCATTGGGGATCGTGACTTGGTCCGTCCCGCGTAATAAATAATAACACCTAATTGTAAAATGAATTGGACTAATTATCACGTTTAGGCTTCGTGCCAATTATTTGAATCCTTCAAGGATTGGTATCACTGTTTTGATAACACTGAGCATATTTTATTCTAAATTTAAGGTTTAAAATGGAATTATTGCTATTCAACATTTTTATAAGGTTATGAAAAACTTGAACAAGGTCTTAATAATATTTTTTGCCGTGAGCTAATATGATATTGTTGCCGTAGGGCTTTCTTGATTATTTGTTAGACCGATTGGGGCCGAGGGCCATATGTTAGGGCATGACATTCATGTGAGCATATGCATACACATGCATGGATCGGACTGCACGCCGCAGTGGTATATGGATCGGGCTGCGCACCGCAGCAGGTGTGATATTGATATTGTGCTTGGGCTGTAGGAGCCCCTCCGGAGTCTGGACACCCCCAGTGAGCACGGGTACCCAAAAGGATCGGGCTACATGCCGTAGCAGTCATATGCATTGCATGGCATACATACATTGGTTTACGTGTACTACATGGCATAAAATTTTAGCACTCATACTTTACTGGCACATGTGCATTTGTTGCTTTATTGACCAGACCTCCTGGTATAAATTGTTAAGGAGTGCTGAGCCCGAGAGGCTGATTTGAGTGCTGACTTGCACTGCTTGAGATTCTCCTAGGTATTGGTATGTTATAATGAAAGAAAGTAGCTAAAAATTGAGATTTCTAAATAATCTACTCACATATGCTGAAAAGGAATAAAATGATAGTGTTTTGAAGTTTTATGATAGTTCTGTATTGTGTAGCAAGAGATAGTGCCTTGCGTGGTTTTCTTCCCTTCAGCATTATTTACTTTTATTACCGCTGAGTTGGAAGTACTCACACTCGACTCCCTGCACCTTGTGTGCAGATCCAGGTACATTACAGCAGAGCTGATTCCATTGCGGCTCGGGAGTGCTTTTGGACAGTCGAGGTAGCTGCCAGCGTTCGCAGGACCTGATTCTCCAGTTTGTCTATATTTTGTTCTGATCATCCCACACTTGTGCACGGTTATATTTACTATTTACACTTGGTATACTCTGTAAGGGCTCATGACTCTTGACCCTTCGGTCTATGGGAGTTGGCACGTGTTGGGACTTGGTTCCCTGTTTTTAATATATCTATCACTGTTATGCTTAAATTGGATAAATTGGATAAAGGGAGCTTATGGCTCCGTGATTATTGTTAATTGGTCAGGCTGGCCTAGCAGTGTGCTGGGCGCCATCACGACTGGATTTGGGGTCGTGACAGATACATACACTCATCCGTAAGTTATAGCTGTATAGCATATCATGAGCCAGTACTAGATGTGTACTTCGAGAGAGACTACCTGGGGTGGGATTCCCCGTTCTAGCTGAGTGGGCCTGAGAGGCCAAGTCTATATTGACTGAGATAGGGTCGAGGACCCGCTGTGAGGTATGGCTCATACCGGATCGGGCTGCACGCCGCATTATTTTACATATATATATATATATATATATATATATATATATATATATATATATATATATATATATATATATATATTGGATCGGACTGCACGCCACAGTGATATATATGTAGATCGGACTACACGCCGTAGTGATATATATGTGGATCGGACTGCATGCCGCAGTGATATATATGTGGATTGGACTGCATGCTGCAGTGATATATATGTGGATCGGAATGCACGCCGCAGTGATATATATGTGGATTGGACTGCACGCCGCAGTGATATATATGTGGATCGGACTACATGCCGCAGTAATATATTCAAGTGGGACGGACTGCACGCCGCAGTACTATTGCGCTTGGGCTGTAGGAGCCCCTTCGGAGTCTGAGTCTGCATACATTCTCAGTGGGCACTGGAGTATATTATAGGATCGGGCTGCGCGCCGCAGCAGTATAATTAGATGTATATATCTATATTGGATAGGACTGTACGCCGCAGTAACATATGAGTGGATCGGGCTGCACGCCATAGCATCATAGCGCTTGGGCCGAGGGAGCCCCTCCGAAGTTTGTATACACCCCCAGTGAGCGCCGTCGACGTTAAATGGAGCGGGCTGCGCACCGTAGTGTTATATGTATTGGAGCGGGCTGCACTGCGCAACATTATACTTATACATATCCATAAACGTACTTAAATACTTATACATTATAGAAATATGTATATATTTACATATATTGAGTTGGCAGTACACCGTAGCGATACGAGTGAGGATTTGATCAGTGTGGGACCTTGTTGAGATAGATGTGGACTGTAGATGAGAGTATTTGATAATAGGTGAATTTGACTATAATTATACCCCAAATAATCACACTTTGTTATGGTATTTATGTTGTTTATGAGGACAAAATGCTTTGATTAGTGTTTGTTTGTGTGTTATAGGTACATGTGATGCAATGGATGCTAAGAAGAGTATTTTGAAGTCATATGTGGTTGAAAATGCCAAGAAAGGAGCTAAGGTGAAAAGAGCTGGAAGAAGCAGTCAAAAATACGCAGCACTGTTCATCCGCAGTTCATCCGCGGTCGCGAATGAACCGCAAAAAAGGAGGCATTCTGAAGTTTGACTGTTCGTGGTTGGCTCGCGGCCGCGAATGAACCGCGGAAGCCGGCGCCCAGTTCTCCTAATTGGATTCGAATTTAGTTTTTAAAGCCCTAAAACCTCTATATAAACTCCTGGTTTGCCCCATAGAGGCATGTTATCTTTATTTCATTACTTTGGCAAGATTTTTAGTAAGAGAGATTCCTCTCAAACTCTTTATTTTATTTTATATCAAGTATTTCTTTATGATTTCAATTATTATTCTTGTTTCTTCAAGCATGAGTAGCTATATTCTTTTCTACGGTTTTGATGGAACCTATTGAGTGATGAACTTATCGATTATGTGATTAAAAATTGTGACTTAGATTTTATTTGTTCAACTTTGTTCTTGTTGTAGTTAATTGGTAGGATTCCCAATTAGCTGTGCCAATTTAGTGTGCATAACTTGGAAAAGAGTGCGTATTTAGGTTTATTGTTGAACAACACCACACCTAGGTTATTGGAGGAATCTATAACTTTAGGCGTAAAGACTGGGTTAGGAATAACGAAGTCTTGGGTGCAATCTTAAGTGAACTATTCAAATTAATGCTAGCTAGGGTAGCTCGGGAGAGTGCACTAGTAAATTATTGTAATTGCTCGGAAGAGGGTTACGATACACATAGCGTTCATGATTGATAGAATATATTAACAATTTGTATGAGCATAACCATAAGGGATTCCATCAATAGGGGAAATCAATACCTTAGTCCTTCTCATAATATTATTTTACTCAACATTCAATTCTTGCTTTCAAGCATTCTTAATTATTGCAAAAGTAGATATTCGAAATTCACACAAAGATATATTCAAAGTTTGGGAACTTGATTCGGAAGTATTTTTGGGTTGTGATAGTTGCAATTGGTAGGGTAATTCTCTGTGGGATCGATCTTGGACTTATTAGACCAAGTTATATTGACTACGACCGTTGCTTGGACGTGAATCAGTATTCACCGTAGTGATGACTTACCTGTGGGGTTACCTTAGAACTGTTTAGAGATAGTACCGGAGTTCTTATTTTCAGTTATTGTTTATTAGTATCACTCACTGAGTTGAAATATACTCACCCCACTCCCCTGCACTTTTTGTGCAGATATACAGGTTCAGGAGGGCAGTTGAGCTATCGCAACTGCTTTATTATCCCTATTCTGTGGAGGCTTCGAGGTAGCTGCCGACGTTCGCAGTATCGGACCTTTTCTTCTTTATCATTTTATTGTCTCCATTCTGCTTAGACTAGATTGTGTAGTAGAACTCATTTGTAGAGGCTCAGACTTGTGACACCACGATTTGGTTGGGACTGTATTCTTGTATTTCATTTCTACACTTCTTGATTTGTTATGAAAACAGGCTAATTACGCCGATTAATCAGTATTAAATTATAATTGGCCGGTTTAAATGGATAATATGGTCGGGCTTGCCTAGCAATGTGTGGGGCGCCATCACGACCGGGGTTTGGATCGTGACAAATTGGTATTCGAGCCTAGGTTAACAGGTCTCGCGAGTCGTGAGACGGTTGGTAGAGTCTCGTGGATCGGTACGGGGACGCCTGTACTTATCCTCGGGAGGCTGCAAACCTTTTAGGAAAGCTTCAAATTCTTGGAACTCTTATCGTGCGTACTTGATTCAGCTTGAGATATAATTCTTAGAAATTCCTTCCATATGTTTGTACGCGCACTCGAACGCTCAGTAATATGATTGCCTTGAAGGCTTGTGGTTCCCCGACCAAAGGATGAGATATAATCTCTGTGAGTTCATTTTGGGCCAGTCGGGAGGACTCGAGGCCAGATCTGTGTCTATGATTTGAGCACCCTGGTGCTGATTTTACAAACTAGTATTATGAAATTTCGTGTGATCGATATTGTTCCTAACCGTGGAAATGGCAGCTTAATAATGTACGAGTTGTCAGGTGTTAGACCCTTATTGTAATCTATTGTGTAGCCCCGAGCTATGGGCGTCGTGAATATTTATAATATCTCTTAGTTGGAAGGTAAAGTGCCTTACGTGTAGTAAAACGAGTTTAGACTCAGGAAGACTAGAGTGATTATGCTATCTGTATCCTGCTGGATGGTGTTGTACTGAAATACTAGATTGAGGCAAAGTAGGTGGGTTGATTCCTAGGTGTAATTGCAAGGTATTTGATATGTGTTATGATGCGAGCAGGTGTTGTGCATGTTCAGGTATAAATTGTGATACTATGATTCGTATAATATTGAGATTAATGTTGTTGATATATATTGTGATGTCTTGTTGAGTTGTGGAGGTATTGTTAGAATGGTTTGGTGATTCTCTGGCAGGTGGATAGGCCAAAGTACAAAGGAAACTCTGTCGAAATTTTTGGAAAATTTGGGACTTAGAAAAGATTTCTGTCACCTAAAGAGAGTAGGTTTAACTGTTGAGTGTGTATAAATACAAGAATTTTAAAAGAGTTAAGATTTCTGACGATTCGAGTCTCTGTCAAAGCGTGTATATGATTTGAGTTCAATCTCACTATAATATTGTGGCATCGTTTGAATAAGAATGCTATGAGTGGTTAAAAAGTGCTTTGATATATGGCTTCGAGCTAAGTTGGGGAGGTTGCTATTGACTAGCTGATTGCACGGTTGTGTGCTATGTTGATCCTGTCTCTTAGTACGTCGAAAATTTTGGTAAAGGTTATGGTGCTTCGTAGATGTGAAGAAATACTAGGATGTTTTGAACTTATGTTGGTAAAGAATGTTCGGTGTATAGAAAAGAAAGATAGCTAATTGTATCTCTGTATGTAATCATGTTCTGCGGTGTCAGAGTTCTAGTAAGGCACGAGTGGTTCTGTTCAATAACGCAGTTGAATTATAACTGGTTAAGGGTGAATGACGCCCGAGAATAGCCTTGCGGTTTTCAAGATTTACGCTTGCAACAGTCAAGTGCCTTAAGACTGTGTACATGGCTAAAGACCGTGGTTTCGTTAGAAGAAATCGTGACTTTTGTTATGTTATGTGAATGATGAGATTCTATGTATCTATATTGGAGAGTAATGATAACGAATTCAAAATTGCTGGAAGTTCTTCAAGGTAAAGTGTTGTAGAATGTGTACCTCGGGGAAACATCTGAGGGAGTATTCAGTGGTCTGTGAGTCTTAGACGGTGTGGTCTTATGTACGAGTCTCGTGTGGTAACATGAGTTGATGTATTATGGTGCTACAGTAAAGGCTAATATTAAATTAAAGATGAATCCGAAAGGAAATTGGGTAAATGGAACAACTGGTTAGTAAACTGCAATAGTATGATGTGGAAAATATAGCTTCCTATATGTTACATTGCATACAGTACTTCCTGACTTGTGAGGAATAGTCCGTATTGGGTACCGCTCGGGGAATAGCTCGGTTGTGTCTTATCAGGATTTGATAGCGTATATCAATTGTATCACTGCAGGTGTGATTGATTGCTTATGTTCAGACCTAAATATGTGTGTGGCTGACTGTTTTGAGCATGGCGACTTGAGGTGCTCCATGAGTAATAGTGTTTGGATAGAATCATGGGCTGTGGCAAGGCCACATGATGTTATGACCTTTCGAGGAGGATTCAGGTACCCTAATTCTATGATGTGAGACGAGATCTCAGTTCTATGTTATGATGGCATGGGTGAATTCAACTACAGCTCTTTTGTGTGAGTTAGTTGTCATGATACGAGTGTGTTCGGATCGTTTCTTATTGGAGCCTGTGTTGTGCTCATTGTGGCTTAGGCCGATGCTGAGGTGTCGTGTCACCAATGCGGTGTGTTATAATCGAAATGATCGTTGGAGTCATTAATGAGTACGAGCATATTTGATCTCAGCCCGTTAGAAAGTTTATATCGAGGTTTGGCTCCGAAATCTATTATCGTATCAGTTAAAAAGAGAAATGGCTTCATAAACGATTGATCTGAGGAATTGTTACGGTTTGGCGCGTGTTTTATTTATTGTTGGCAGTATATGAAAGTGTTGGAATAAGACTTCAACTAATAAGAGGTTTCCATCGATATTTGGGTATTGTAGGCAACTGCAGTAAATAAAGAATGTTATTGTGGTCATATGAGTAAAGTGATGCGAAGTGTGAATTCAACAAAGTTATGCATTAATGTTTGGGCACAACGTGTGGAGATTGATATGGTGGTCGAATGATGGAAACAGACTTGGCAGGAAATTCAGGATGTTGGAATTTGGCCTAATGGCTTATTCGCTTGAATAAAGAATTATATCTACAGAATTATATATCTAATATGCTCAACTAAGTAGTGGTAGCACAGGAAGGTGCATGATGTGTTAAAAAAGTTATTTGAGACTACATCATTGTAGTTCTCAGCACGTTCGAGGACAAACGTATGTTTAAGTGGGGGAGATTGTCACGACCCGGCCGATCGTTTTGACTTCCGACGTGTTATTCAGCAGATTGAGGCCATGAACAGCTTCATCTTAGGTATATTGACTTGTGTGTATGGTCATAATTAAAATTCAGGAAGTTTGTAGTCAAATCTAAATGGAAATTCACATTTTGAAAGCTTAAAGTTGAAGAAATGAACCAGGATTGGAATTTTAAGTAAATGACCTCAGAATTGGGATTTGAAAGTTCCAACATGCTCGTATGATGATTTTGAACTTGGGCGTATATCTAGATTTGGTTTTTGATAACCCGTGAGCATTTCGGCATATATGGTGAAAGTTAGCATTTTAGAAGAATTTCATAAATTTGGGTTGGAAGTCATTTTAGAGTTATAGATGTCCATTTGGGATTCCGAGTCTGGGAATCCGATCGATAGGTGAGATTTTGATCCGGGAGTCGGAATGGAATTCCGACAATTGCAGTGGCTCCGTTAGGTGATTTTGGATGTGCCTGCAAAATTTTAGGTCATTCGAAGGTCGTTTGTTTGGGTTTTTGATCGAATATTGGTTGCGGAAGTTTAAATAAAAACTTAGGCTTGAATTTGCTTGGATTCGATGTTTTCCGTGTTTAAGGGCGTGTCTTTATGATTGGAACAAGTTTGTATCGTATTATGGAGTATGTTGGTGGTTTTCGTTGGGATTTCGGGGGCCTCGGGATGAATTCGGGGGTCCAAACGGACCATTTAGAGCCAAAGTGAGCAGCTGATTGCTGCACTAAATTGCAGCAGATTTTCAGTAGTTTTCGGCTACTTTGAGAGCTGATATCTTGTAATTTATAAGGAATCACAAAAGTTTCAAAACACAAAAGTTGTATACCTTCGTGTCTAGTTTTCAGAAAGCTAAAGAACTCGTAATTTGGACATCTGTACTAGAAGTTATGATCGAAGTAAAATGACTGCTGGAGCAATAGGATGTACAACTTGTATAGCACAGGTGTAGGGTAAAACCCAACGAACCACAGACAGATTCTTTATTTCACGAAATTGGGTTATTTTTTTCATTGATTTCATTTCATTTGGATGATTTTGGAGAGCTTCAAGAGGGGATTTCACCGGGTAAACATTGGAGGTAAAATCTATGGTCTAAATACGCGATTTTATCTTAGAATCTTCAATTATTTCAATGTAAATCGGAGGATTAACATGGAAGGTAGTTGTTTTAAATACCCACAATCTCTTAAAGTCAATGTCGACTTGGCTAAGGACATAGCATAATTGAAGTAAAGGATCCATATAGGCAACATCGTCTAATTGGGGTTAAAGCTTAATCGTTATACTTAAATCTGTGTTGCCGCCAGGTTAGAGACTTCATTGTCGAAAAGTAGTTCAAGTATTACTAGTTTGTCTGGTTGAACTACTGTTGAACCATAAGTTCTTTTAGTTTGCTTTCATTCTTTTACTCAACCAACTTGAATAACATATTTTATGGAATTTTAACTGTTTTCTAACGCTTTTATTGTTCGTACGGATAGGTGGGCGATTGTGTATCTTGCACAGTTGAAACCACTCATTGTACCAATCTTGAATGAATGAGAATGAGAAACTTACAGAAGCCAGCAACCATTTAATCCATTATTCATGGAAGATTAATGAGAGAATTTTTGCCCTAGGCCTGGGTTATGGTAAAATATTAATTTGAATAGGCAAACGGAGTCCGATTTTGGCAAACTGTATATGTATGGACTCGTGTCGAGATAAGGATTCCGAAAATGTAACTTTCATAATTTTTTGAGAAGCGTATCGAAAGTCAGATTTTGACAACTTCGTGGGTTTTGGTGTAAATTGAGTTATTTCGATTGGGTTATGTCTAATTAGCATATATTGATGTATTCTTATTGATTTTGAGCAGATTTGGGGTGTAATTTACTTCTTTAAATGTGGATGATAGAACATTTATGCCGCCACCCTCAGTTTTCAAGCTATGGATCATCTGAAAAGACGTGTATTGAAGAATTCTATGTGAGGACAAAAGAGGCCAAGTTGCCAGAAGGATCAAAAGGTTGGATCACATATTTGCGATCACTGACTGCTAGCCAGATAGATTGGCATATGGATGGTTGCCCCTCAATAAAGTTATATATATGCCAGCGGAAGGGTCGTATTTCATGTTAATAGGTCTCAAGAGCATCCAAACTTATGTGCCATATCGGGTATTAAGGCAACTCGGAAGATATCAGGTTGTGCCGAAAGATGGGTACCTCAGCCTTCAAGCAATAGAAATTAGTCCTGATGGGCAATTCACAGAAGCAAAAATTCGGCAAATATGGAATGAATGCCAATGTCTGAGAATAGATACGTGTGTGAGAGATCGGGCTAGAGGAGAAGTATCACCGAGATATTCCGCATAGTATGTCACCACCCAAACCCCGGTCGTGATGGCGCCCAACATAATGCTAGGCAAGCCCGACCATGTTATCCATTAAACCAGCTAATTATTAATTATGGATGATCAATTTAACTTAAATAGAATGTTTTCATATCAAAATGATAAACGTGGAAGTAGAAGCATACAAAATACGGTCCCAACCAAATCGTGGTGTTCCCAGTCTGAGCCTATACAGATGAAATATCCTATACAAGCAAGTCTAGGCAAAATGAAGACAACAAAATGATAAAGAAGGAGAAAACAGGTTCTGCGGACGTCGACAGCTACCTCGTAGTCTCCGCGGAATAGAAATGAATAAGCAGCTGCAGCAGCTCAACTGCTCTCTGGCACCTGTGAATCTGCACAAAACGTGCAGGGGAGTGGGGTGAGTATATTTCAACTCAGTGAGTAATAATAATAAACAATAACTGAAAATAAGAACACATGTACTATCACTAAACAGTTATAAGGGTAATCTAATAAGTAAGTCATCTCTGCGGTGAATACCCCCTTCTCTAGTCAGCATCTATCTCCCCAAGGTCCCACACTGACCTAGTTCTCACTCGTACTGCTACGGCATATAGCCGATCCCATGTATATATATATAAGCATACACATGTCTATAATGCGGCGACGCGTAGCCCACTACGATATATATATAATGCGGCGGTGTGTAGCCCGCTGCGATATATATATAGGTATATATATATGTATAAGTATAATGTGGCGGCGTGCAACCCGCTCCAATACATATACCGCTGCAGGCGACGTACAGTCCGATCCAATATATATATATATAATTATACTGTTGCGGCGTGCAGTTCGATCTCATAATATACTCCAGCGCCCACTGAGAATGTGTGCAGACTCAGACTCCGAAGGGGCTCCTACAGCCCAAGCGCAATAATACTGCAGCGTGCAGTCCGTCCCACTTGTAAAATACTGCGACGTGCAGTTCGATCCACATATACATCACTGCGGCGTGCAGTCCGATCCAATATAGGTATATACATATAGTACCTCATAATGGGTCCTCGAACCTGTCCCAGTCGGTATAGACTTGGCCTTTCAGGCCCACTCAGCTAAATCAGGGAATTTCCACCCTAGGTAGTCTCTCTCATAGTACATATCTAGTACTAGCCCACGATATGCTATACAACTAATAATACGGCTGAGTGAAAGTTTCCAACATGATATAGGAGTCACCTAGCTCTACAGGTTCCCTAATGCTCTACAGATTGACACAAGGCCCCAAACATGGCTACTAGCCCAATTTCACAGTTATAATCTCATTCACAGTCATAATACACAATACACTATCAGTCGGAAAGGACCAAGTCCAATTCCCCAAATCACAATGACACCACGGCTGTCACATGACGCGTGTCTCATCTTATCAAAGCACTGTAAAGTGCTAGTACGGGGTTTCAAACCCTCAGTACATTATTTACTATCACCACTCACCTCGATGAGGTGGAAACCTTAGTTTTACTTGCACTTGCCTCGCAATTCAACCACCTCGGATGCCGAATCTGTTCAAAATCATTGAGAATACATCAATATAGGCAAATTATACACAACCCATTCGAAATAACTCAATTTGCACCAAAACCCACAAAGTTGTCAAAATCCGACTTTTGGTACGCTTCTCGAAAAATTACGAAAGTTATATTTTCAGAACCCTTATCTCAACACGAGTCCATACATATAAAGATTTCTAAATCGGACTCCGTTTGCCCATTCAAATCGACATTTTACCATAACCTTGACTTAGTGCTAAATTCCCCCATTAATTCATCCAATTTCTGTGAAATAGTGGAGGATTCTAAGATAAAAACACATAATTGAACCATAAAACTTACCTCCAATGAAAACCCGATGAATTTCCAATAATTGTCCATGAGTTTCTCTCTCTAAGACTCAACAATGGTGTTTTTATGAATGAAACCCGCGACTGGTATGTTCTGGAATTTAATTCACTGCCAGGCCCTTATACCCTATGCGAACGCGATGCTACGCACGCGTTCGCGATGAAAAAACGAAGCATCCCTCGATCTTCCTCTACGCGAACGCGTGGGTTCAGCTGCGTTCGCGATGACCAACAGCCCTATACCTACGCGAACGCGATCCAAGATTCGTGATCGCAATGCACCTTTGACCTCACCCTACGCGTTCGCGTCCTTCGCCTCGCGAATGCGAAGAACAAAATCCCCGACTCTTCGATACACTTCGCGAACGTGTGGACACCTATGCGAACGCGAAGAACTAAATTCCTCTGCAATAATTGCATCAGATTAGCTGCTCATTTTGGCTCAAAATGGTCCGTTTGGACCCCCGAATTCATCCCGAGGCCCCCGGGACCCCAACGAAAACCCCCAACATACTCCATAACATGATACAAACTTGTTCCAATGATAAAAACACGCCCTTAAACACGAAAGACATCAAATCCATGCAACTTCAAGCCTAAGTTTTCATTTAAACTTCCACAACCAACATTCGATCAAAAACCCGACCAAACGACCTACGAATGACCTGAAATTTTGCAGGCACATCCAAAATCACCTAATGGAGCTATTACAACTGTCGGAATTCCACTCCGACTCCCTGATGAAAATATCACCTACCGATCGGATATTGCCAATATTCAACTTTAGCCAATTCAAGCCTAAAACTACACCGGACCTCCAAATTCACTTGCTATCGCTCTCCTAGCTCATAAATGACCTCCCGGCGCTGACCGAACCATCAGAATTTGATTCCGAGCCATCTAACTCACAAGTCAACATTCAGCTAACTTTTCTCAACTATTCCTTCTTCTAAGAGACTATTTGCTCATTTCCAACCAAACTCGATCCAGATTGGCTCAAACTCACCAAACCTGCATATTGTAACACTAACAAGCATATAACGGGGATAAAATGGTGATAACTCACATGATGACAGGCCGGGTCATCACATTCTCCCAACTTAAGAAAACGCTCGTCCTCGAGCGGGTTAAGAAACGTACCTGGAGACTCAAATAGGTGAGGATATCTGCTCCGCATCTCCTTCTCGACCTCCCAAGTAGCCTCCTCCACCGGCCGGCCTCTCCACTGCTCCTTGACTGAAGCAATATCCTTAGACCTCAACTTTCGAACCTGTCTACCCAGAATAGCTAGTGGCTCCACATCATAAGATAGATCACCATCAAGCTGAATGGTACTGAAGTCCAGTACATGAGACGGATCCCTGATACTTCCAGAGCATAGACACATGGAACACTGGATGAACACTAGACAAATTGGGTGGCAAGGCTAGCTCATATGCCACCTCTCCAACCCTCCTGAGTATCTCAAAAGGACCAATGTACCTGGGGCTCAGCTTCCCCTTCTTCCCGAACCGCATCACACCCTTCATGGGTGAAACCTTCAGCAATACCCTATCACCAACCATGATAGACAACTCTCGAATGCTACGGTCTGCATAACTCTTCTGGCGAGACTATGCTATGCGAAGCCTCTCCTGAATCAACTTCACTCTATCCAGAGTGTCCTGAACTAACTCAGTCCCTATCAATCTATACTCACCATGCTCATACCATCCCACGAGAGATCTACACCATATGCCATACAACGCCTCGTACGGGGCCATCTGAATACTCGACTGATAACTATTGTTGTAGGTAAACTCGGCAAGTGGCAAGAATTCATCCCACGAACCACCAAAGTCAATCACACATGCTCACAACATATCCTCCAGGATCTAAATAGTGCGCTCAGACTGCCCGTCTGTCTAAGGGTGAAATGCGGTGCTCAACTCAACCCGCGTACCCAGCTCCCGCTGAAATTTTCTCCAGAACTAAGAAGCGAACTGAGTGCATCTGTCAGATATTATAGACACTGGGACCCCATGCAACCTGACAATCTCCCGAATAAAGATCACCGCTAATCGCACCGATGAGTAAGTAGTACAAACTGGGATAAAATGTGCGGACTTGGTCGGCCGATCAACAATCACCCATACTGAATCAAACTTCCTCGAAGTTCGAGGGAGCCCAGTAACAAAATCCATGGTGATCCTCTCCCACTTCCACTCGGGAATAACCATACGTTGAAGAACACCGCCCTGTCTTTGATGCTCATACTTGACCTGCTGGCAGTTGAGGCACTTGGCTACATGCCTAACAATATCCATCTTCATCCTTCTCCACCAGTAATGCTGTCTCAAGTCTTGGTACATCTTCGCGGCACCTGGATGAATGGAGTACCGCGAGCTGTGAGCCTCCTCTAGTATCAACTCTCAAAGGCCATCTACATTGGGCACACAGATACGACCCTGCATCCTCATAACCCCATCACTATCAATAGTCATATCTCTAGCATCATTGTGTAGAAATCTGTCCTTAAGGACAAGCAAATGTGGGTTATCATACTGTCGCTCCCTGATGCGATCATATAAAGAAGACTGAGAAACAACACAAGCCAACACTCGGCTTGGCTCAGAAATATCCAACCTCATTAGCCGATTGGCTAGAGCCTGAACATCATATGCAAAGGGCCTCTCCCCAACTGGAATATAAGCTAAGATGCCCATATTGACCGCCTTTTGGCTCAAAGCATCAGCCCCAACATTGGCCTTCCTCGGATGATACAATATAGTGATGTCATAATCCTTAAGCAACTCCGGCCACCTCCGCTGGCTCAAATTAAAGACCTTTTATTTGAACAGATGCTGAAGGCTGCGATGATCAGTATACACCTCACAAGAAACACCATATAAGTAATGTCTCCAAATCTTTAGAGCGTGAACTATGGCTGCTAGCTCCAAATCATGTACAGGGTAGTTCTTCTCATGGGGCTTCAACTGGCGAGAATCATAAGCACTGAATTTACCCTCCTGCATTAATACATAACACATGCCAACTCCCGAGCCATCACAATACACAGTATAAGAATCTGAAGCTGATGGTAGTATCAAGACTGGTGGTATGGTCAGTGCTGTGTTGAGCTTTTGAATGCTCTCCTCGTACTCCTCAGACCATATGAAAGGAGCACCCTTCTGAGTCAATCTAGTCAAGGGTGAAGCAATAGAAGAGAATCCCTGAACGAATAAGCGATAATACCCTACCAATCCTAGGAAGCTACGAATCTCAGTAACTAAGGTCAGTCTGGGCCAACTCTGCACTACCTCTACCTCCTCGGATCCACCTGAATACCATCACGGGACACCACGTGTCCTAAGAATGCCACGGACTCAAGCCAGAACTCACACTTGGAGAACTTGGCATACAACTTCTCCTCCCGCAACCTCTGCAATACAACTCTAAGATGCTGAGCATGCTCCTCCTGGCTACGAGGGTACACCAGGATATCATCTATGAACATAATCACGAAGAAGTCCAAATACGACCGAAATACACTATTCATCAGGTGCATGAACGCGGCTAGGGCATTGGTTAGCCCAAAAGACATCACAAGAAACTCATAGTGCCCATACCTCGTCCTGAAGGCTGTCTTCATAATATCAGACTCTCTAATCTTCAGCTGGTGGTAGCCTGAACGAAGATCAATCTTCGAGAATACCCTAGCTCCTTGGAGCTGATCAGATAAATCATCAATGCGAGGCAGATGATACTTATTCTTCACTGTTACCTTGTTCAGTTGCCTATGGTCAATACACATCTTCATAGAGTCATCCTTCTTCTTACCAAACAAGACAGGTGTGCCCTACAGTAACACACTCGGCCGAATGAACCCCTTATCTAGGAGTTCCTGGAGCTGCTCCTTTAATTCCTTCAGCTCAGCTGGTGCCATACGATATGGAGGAATAGAAATTGGCTGAGTGCCTGGCACCAACTCGATCCCAAAGTCAATGTCCCTGTCCGGCGGCATTCCCGGCAGGTCTGAGGGAAATACATTAGGAATGTCCCGCACAATGGGAACAAATTCAATACTGGGAGTCTCAACTCCGACCTCCTGTACAAATGCCAAATAAGAAAGACATCCCTTCCAAACCATTCATTGGGCCTTCAGGAAAGATATTAGCTTACTGGGTACATAATCAGTCGTGCCTTGACACTCGATACTCTGAATGCCCGGCACAGACAGTCCAAAGTAGCATGACATGGAGATAGCCAATCCATGCCCAATATAACATCAAAATCAATCATGCTGAGAAGCAATAGGTCCACTCGGGTCTCCAGACCCCCAACAGTGACCAGACAGGACCAGTATACATGGTCCATAACAATAGTGTCCCCCGCCGAGGTAGATACATGCACTGGCAACGCAAGACACCCTCGGGTCCTGCCGAAATGAGGAGCAAAATATGTAGATACATAAGAATAAGTAGAACCAGGATTGAACAATACTGAGGCATCTCTGTGGTAGGCTGAAATAATATCTGTAATGACAAAATTAGAAGCAACGGCCTCAGATCGGCGCTGAAGAGCATAGCATCTAGCATGTTCACCTTATCGGCCTCCCCCTCGAGGGTGACCCCTAGCTAACTGACCCTCAACCCTAGCTGGCAGGGCAAGTGCTGAAGTAGAAAAGCCAGATGATGAGGGATGTCCCCTCTGCTGATATGACCTGGAGACAAGACGGGGACACTCTCTGCGGATGTGCTCAAACTCTCCGCACTTGAAGCAACTCCTAGGTACTGGGGCTGAGACTGATGAGGACCCCTAGCACTGGAGTGTCTAGCTGATGAACTAGGCCGAGAGAACCCTGGACAGATGGGGCCTATGAAGAACTCTGAGTTGGCATACCGCCAAGGGATTGATGGCTCTGGTACGAACCCTGATAACCCTGGCTAGAAGACCACCTACGGCGATCTGAGCGGCCCGGCTGTGAAGACTTGAAAGAGCAACCTCGGCTCTGCTGACCCTGGCCTCTGGTCTGAGTACTACTAAAACTAGGTGATCCTCGAGGCCTGTTGGCCTCCCTCTCATCCCGCTCCCCGCGACGATCTGTCTCTATGTCGCGAGCGATATCCACAACATCCTCAAAAGAACGGCTCAAAACCCTCTTTCGGGTCATCAGAATACGGATGGGATAGATAAGGCCATCCACAAAGCGTCCAATCCTCTCTTTGTTAGTAGGAACCAACCACGGTGCATATCTAGACAACTCTGTAAATCTGATCTTATACTCTGACACTGATATGTCTTCCTGGCGGAGACCCTCAAACTGCCTACGCATCTCCACTCTCCGAGATCGAGTCACCCACTTCTCCAAGAACATAGTGGAGTACTCTGGCCAGGATTGTGGTGCTGCCCTGCCAGTCTGCGGCGCTCATAAGCCTCCCACAAAGCGAAGGCTGGCCCCTGGAACTGAAAGGTAGTGAAGGACACACCGCTGGACTCCAAGATCCCTGCCGTACAGAGCATCCGACGGCACTTGTCCAAAAAACCTTGGGCGTCCTCGCCCGGAGCACCAGTGAACACTGGAGGAGATAATCTGCCGAACCTCTTGAGATGACGCTGCTCGTCGTCAGTCATAGCTAGGACCCTGTCCCCCTGAACCTGATTTGCTGGCTGTACTGGAACCACAGGCTGAACTGGAGGAGCCTCAGGTGTCCGCAAGCCCTGCACTGCTGGCTCTAGAGTGCGTACTGCGGGGGTCTGATGACCATCCCCGGTCCCTGATGCAGCTGCTGCGGTTGTAATTGAAACCGCCTGTGCCAGGCTATTGCAAACTGCTAATATCTAAGCCAGGGTCTCCTGTAGACCCGAAATAACAATGGGCACAGCTGGTGCCTGAACTGGTGCTGTTGGAGCCTCTGCAACTGGAGGCTGTGGGTCATCTGGCACTGCCTCAGCTGCCCTACCTCCGCCACGACCACGGCCGGGTCCACGGCCTCTAGCAGGTGGTAGTGGTGGTTGTCCACCTCGTCCGAAAGCTCAAATTCTCTCCATCTGCGAGAGAATAGAATGTCAAAGTTCAGTTTGAATCAACAAAAATCGCACGACAAAAATTTCAAGAATTGAAACTTTCCTAAAAGGTTTGCATCCTCCCGAGGATAAGTACAGGCGTCCCCATAAAGATCCACAGAACTCTACTAAACCGGCTCATGACTCGCGAGACCTGTTAACCTAAGCTCTGATACCAACTTGTCACGACCCAAACCCCGGTGGTGATGTCGCCCAACATAATGCTAGGCAAAACCGACCATGTTATCCATTAACCAGCCAATTATTAATTACAGATGATCAATTTAACTTAAATAGCATGTTTTCATATCAAAATGATAAACGTGGAAGTATAAGCATACAAAATACGGTCCCAACCAAATCGTGGTGTCACAAGTCTGAGCCTCTACAAATGAAATATCCTATACAAGCAAGTCTAGGCAAAATAAAGACAACAAAATGATAAATAAGGAGAAAATATGTTCTACGGATGTCGGTAGCTACCTCGTAGTCTCCGCGGTATAGAAATGAAAAAGCAGCTGCGACAGCTCAACTGCTCTCTGGCACCTGTGAATCTACAACAAAAGTGCAGGGGAATGGGTTGAGTATATTTCAACTCAGTGAGTAATAATAATAAATAATAACTGAAAATAAGAACACATGTACTATCACTAAACAGTTCTAAGGGTAAAACCTCATAAGTAAGTCATCTTTACAGTGAATACCCCGTTATCTAGTGTGCATTTATCTCCTCAAGGTCCCACACTGACCTAGTTCTCACTCGTACTACTACGGTATACAGCCGATCCAATGTATATATATATATAAGCATACATATGTCTATAATGTGTCGGCGCGTAGCCCGCTATATATATATATATATAAGTATAATGCTGCGGCATGCAGTCCGCTCCAATACATATACCGCTGTGGCATGCATCCCGCTCCGTTTAACGTCGACGATGCTCGCTGGGGGTGTATACAGACTTCGGAGGGGCTCCCTGGGCCCAAGCGCTATGATGCTGCAGCATTCAGCCTGCTCCACACATATATTAGTACGGCGTGCAGTACGATCCATCCCGATCCACACATATATTACTGTGGCGTGCAGTCCGATCCAATATGTTTATATATATAAATATACTACTGCGGCGTGCAGCGCGATCCCATAATATACTCCAGCGCCCACCGAGAATGTGTGCAGACTCAGACTCCGAAGGGGCTCCTACATCCCAAGCGCAATAATACTGCGGCGTGCAGTCCGTCCTACTTGTATATTACTGCGGCGTGCAGTCCGATACAATAATTGTATATACATATAGTACATCATAAGGGGTCCTCGACCCTGTCCCAGTCGGTATAGACTTGGCCTTTCAGGCCCACTCAGCTAAATCAGAGAATTTTCACTCTAGGTAGTCTCTCTCAGAGTACACATCTAGTACTGGCCAACGATATGCTATACAGCTAATATTACGGCCGAGTGTAAGTTTCCAACATGATATATGGGTCACCTAGCTCTACAGGTTCCCTTATGCTCTACAGATCGGCACAAGGCCCCAAACATGGCTACTAGCCCAATTTCACAGTTATAATCTCATTCACAATCGTAATACACAATACACTATCAGTCGGAAAGGACCAAGTCCAATTCCCCAAATCACAATGTCACTACGCCCGTCACATGACGCGTGTCTCATCTCATCATAGCACTGTAAAGTGCTAGTACGGGGTTTCAAACCCTCAATACATTATTTACTATCACCACTCACATCGGTCTGGTAGAAACCTTAGTCCGCCTTGCACTTGCCTCGCCATTCAACCACCTCGAATGCTGAATCTGTTCAAAATCATTGAGAATACATCAATATATGCTAATTATACACAACCCATTCAAAATAACTCAATTTGCACCAAAACCCACAAAGTTTCAAAATATGACTTTTGGTACGCTTCTCAAAAAATTATGAAAGTTATATTTTCGGAACCCATATCTTAACACGAGTCCATACATATAAAGTTTTCCAAAATCGGACTCCGTTTGCCCATTCAATTCGACATTTTACCATAACCCTGGCTTAGGACTAAATTCCCTCATTAATTCATCCAATTTCAGTGAAATAGGGGAGGATTCTAAGATAAAAACATATAATTGAACCATAAAACTTACTTCCGATTAAAATCCAATGATTTCCCAGCAATTTCCCGTGAGTTTCTCTCTCTAAGACTCAACAATGGTGTTTTTATGAATGAAACCCGCGACTGGTATGTTCTGGAATTTAATTCACTGCTAGGCCCTTTTACCCTACACGAACGCGATGCTACGCACGCGTTCGTGATGAACAAATGAAGCAGCCCTCGATCTTCCTCTACTCGAACGCATGTCTTCAGCCGCGTTCGCGATGACCAACAACCCTATACATACGCGAACGCGATCCAGGCTTCGCGATCGCGATGCACCCCAAACCTCACCCTACGCGTTCGCGTCCTTCGTCTCGCAAACGCGAAGAACAAAATCCCTGACTCTCTGATACACTTCGCGAATGCGTGGACACCTACGCGAATGCGAAGAACAAAATTCCTCTACAATAATTGCAGCAGATCTGCTGCTCATTTTGGCTCAAAATGGTTCGTTTGGACCACCGAATTCATCCCGAGGCCCACAAGACCCCAACAAAAACCACCAACATACTCCATAACATGATACAAACTTGTTCCAATGATAAAAACATGCCCTTAAACACAGAAAACATCAAATCCAAGCAAATTCAAGCCTAAGTTTTCAATTAAACTTCCGCAACCAACATAAACCCAACCGAACAACCTCCGGTTGACCTGAAATTTTGCAGGCACATCCAAAATCACCTAACATAGCTACTGCAACTGTTGGAATTCCATTCCGACTCCCGGATCAAAATCTCACCTACCGTTCGGATTTCGCCAAAATTCAACCTTAGCCAATTCAAGCCTAAAACTACACCGGACCTCCAAATTCACTTCTGATTGCTCTCCTAGCTCATAAATGACCTCCCGAAGCTGACCAAATCATCAAAATTCGATTCCGAGCCCTTTAACTCACAAGTAAACCTTCAGCTGACTTTTCTCAACTATTCCTTCTTCTAAGAGACTATTTGTCTCATTTCCAACCAAACTCGATCTGGATTGACTCAAACTCACCAAGCATGCATATGGTAGCATTAACAAGCATATAATGGGGATAACGGGGTGATAACTCACATGATGACGGGCCGGGTCATCACATGGTACCGTAGAGATATTGAGCATGAGAGACGGATGAAGAGGCCTCATATTCAAGAGTTTGCCGAGCAGTCTAAGGAACAAAAAGATTGGATGGCCAAGGAAAATAAATATCGAGCCAGAATCAGCATGTTGGAAAAACACTTCCAGGACGTCAAATTGGAAAGCATCCTACAAACAGCAGCCGATGATGGTGAAAAGAAACAGCTGAGAAAAGAAAATAAAACTTTGAAGGCTCAGATTGTAAAAATGAGAATAACAACCGATACCCCAGTTCGACTTGCCCGAGATTAGAAGCTAATTGAAAATCTACGGCGCAAGGTGAATGATTATAGCTTTAATATAGATAAAGCTGAAAAGGAATTAGTTGAGGTTCGGAAACAATTGGCCAAGAACACCGAAGATAGAGCTCGGATGGTTCGATAGTTAAAAGATGAACATAATGTTGAAGTAGCCCGTTTGAGGAAGAAGATCTTCACAGCCGAGGTCAAATGTAGTAAACAAACTAAAGAATTTGATGTAGAGAGAGAACATTGCTACATGGCCATGGCTCGATTAGAATTGGAGCTACAACAACTTCAAAAGAAGAACCGGCAAACCTTAGATGCTCGTGCCGAACGGAATTGTAGGTTGCTTCAAGAAAAAAAGGTTATCAGGGAAAGAATTGTAAACATTGCTCAATACATTACGCGAAAATGCCAACTGTGCGAGGATATTTCTCAGTCAATGTTTACCGTAGCAGCAATGATCTTTGTGAAACAAGTAATGACCGACCTGGACAAACTCCAAAAGGGATTAGCATATAGGCCCGCGGTAAAACCTAACGATGTCTCGCAGGCACTAGGAGCTTTAATGTATTCATAGGGCATGCATTTTTGTATATGTATTTTTCTACATTTTAAAAGTTGTAGTGCAACATCATTTGTAATCGATGTTTGAATATCAATGAAAATTCAAAATAAATAGTCATTAATTTTCTCTTATATATGCAAATTGCTTGAACGATAGGCAAACATATAGGATCGAAAAACGAAAAAGAAAAAAAAAGAGAGGAAAGAAAAAAGGAAAAGAAAAAAAAGAAACAATGAAAGCAATAATGGGTGGAAACAAAAGAAAAAGAAAAAAAAAGAAAATTGGTGGGTCAAAAGAAGAATAATGCCGGGATGACGCATAATTACTAGGCAAAAAGTTGTGTTTTTGAAACTTGTGATGTTTATTCATTATGATCTAACTATTAACAAGTTTTTGTTGTTGATGAGTATCAGATAAAATAGTTAGCAACTGGCATTCTGGCACATCACAACTACAACACCCATTCTAAAAGCATGACAAAAGCGGTAACCCAAGAAATTGAGCCTACAATCATGGATCCCGTGCAAGAGGAGGAAGTAATAGATGTGACTAGCATGAAGGAAGAAATGTATAAGTTGAAACAATAGATGTCAGAAGTGTACCAGGCTTGGTCAAGGGGGCAACCCTTACCTTCTTACCCAACTAACCCCACATATATTCCTCCCTCAAACCCAAATTAGCAACCATCCACCATGAACTCATCTTCCACATATCCCGCCTACCCGCACTATTACGCCACTACATCACAAGTACCACCACCTCTGTCTAAACAAGCTCCACCACCACTACCTCAAGCCGCTCTTGTGTATGTGGCGCACCCACCTGTCACATTAAATAAATCCTCCAGCGAGCCTGTATTTCATGTCTAGGATAATCATTACTACCCTCCAGAACCCACTTTCTGGCAACATGATTGTTACACCCTACTCATCGACATGACGTAGGAGGAGAAACCTGCTAGAAACCCTGAACAAGAGGAGATGGCTAGGAAAATGAAGAGACTTGCACAGTCGTTTCGCAATATGCAGGGTCTGGGAGGCCAAGTTAGTGTGGCATACAAGGACTTCTGCTTGTTTCCTGAGGTATAGCTACCTTCCGGGTTTAAACAACCAAAATTTGACATGTATGATGGCCATGGTAATCCAGTAGCCCATCTCAGAGGATATTGCAGTAAAATGCGTGGAGCTGGAGGAAAGGATGAACTACTTATGGCTTACTTCAGTCAAAGCCTCAGTGGCTCGGCATTGGAATAGTACACTTGTCAAGATCATACCCGATGGTTAATTTGGGATGATTTAGCTCAATCATTTGCAAACAATTTTCAATATAATCTGGAAATCATCCCTGATAGATTGTCATTGACTAAGATGGAAAAGAAGCCCGGAGAAAGCTTTCGGGAGTATGGATTCAGGTGGAGGGAACAAGCGGCAGGTGTGTATCCACCAATGAAAGAAGGAGAAATGGTAGATTGTTTCTTACAGGCTTTGGAGCTGACGTACTACGGTCATTTGGTGTCTGCGATTGGAAAAACCTTTAACGAGGTAGTAAACATGGGGAGTTTTGTGGAAGAAGGTCTGAAGATGAATAAGATTATGAGCTACTCAGCCATCAAGGCTACAAATCAAGCAATCCAGACGGGAACATGAGGGTCAATTGGAAAGAATAAGAAGGAAGAAGTGGCAGTTATTAAAGGAAGATCTTGGTCCCGGGGCCCCAATCCATATCATCATCAACCTCGCCCAAACCAACCATATCCACCAGCACCATATAACCCACCTCCACAATATTATCCTCCAACTGGTCCCCAATTTTCTGTCCAGCATGCTCAACCTTACCCACCGCCTCCACCTTCATGGCGAACACCAGCTCCTCTGAATTTCTACCATGCCCAAAATGCCTACCCAACATAAAAAACCTACAAAAATCCAAACCGAACCAACTTCTGTCCTGACCCTGAAGTGAAAGGTGACAGGGCTCAGAGAAAAAGAACATCCACTCCTCTGGGAGAATCATATAGCAGTCTCTTTCATAGATTGAGAGAATTAGGGATGCTGAACCCCATTGAACCTAAAATTCCCAACCCTCCACCTAGAAATCTAAACCAATCTGTCTGTTGTGAATACAGTTCTGGGGCACCGGGACATGACATAGAGAAATGTTGTCACTTAAAGTCTGCAATACAAGAACTCATTGACTCCAAGAGAATTGAGGTGCAAGCTCCAGAGACTCCCGACATAATGCAAAATCCTTTGCCAGCGCATCATGAGACACATATGATAGAGCTTGTACAGGGAGAAAGCTGCAGAAAACCTTCTCAGACGGTGATGACAATTAAAGCAAATGGCAAGGTCGAAGAGAAAGATGAAAATGAGAAAGTGTCAATTGAGCCACCAGCAAAACAGTCATCGGTGATAATTGAGCCTGAACCAGTAAAAGTGATAGTACCTGAGGTGAAACCCTTGCTGACTGTGAAGGGGGCTTATATAGAGCCAGTGGTTATTAAACCAGTTGTTCAGATGCCAGTTGTGAGTACCAAAGTTGTACCTTGGAATTATAACAAGGCAACAATAATGTATAAAGGGAAAGAAGTCAAGGGGGAAATTTGTGAAACTCATGGTTTGACCCGCTCTGGGCAATGTTTTGCCCCAGATGATTTGAGAAAGACAAAAATGGTGAAAGAAAATCCAGCTTATGTGAAGAAAGCAATCACCAAGGAAGAAGCTGAGGAATTTCCAAAGAAGATGAAAGCTCAAGATTACTCCATAGTTGAGCAATTGAGGAAGACGCATGCGCAAATATCGTTGTTATCCCTGCTAATTCATTCTGATGAACATAGAAATGCTTTGATGAAGATTCTAAATGAAGCCCACGTACCAGAGAAAATTTCGGTATGTCATCTGTAGAAAATAACAAACAAGATCTTTGAGACAAATAAGATAACATCTTCGGACAGCGAGCTACCGCTAGAAGGGACGGAACATAATAAAGAACTATACCTCACGGTAAACTGTGAAGAATCTGTAGTAACTCATTTTTTGGTGGACAACAGATCAAGTGCCAATATTTGCCCATTGTCAACTCTAGGGAAGCTAAAAGTTAATCATGAGAGGATTCACCGAAATAGTGTATGTGTGAGTGGTTTTGATGGAGGCGGAAAGAACACCGTGGGGGATATCATACTAGAGCTTGGTATCGAACCAGTGGATTTCACAATGGAGTTTCAAGTGCTAGATGTCGCTGTATCATACAACCTTTTGTTAGGACGTCCATGGATCCGTGCTGCGAAAGCAGTACCATCTTCTTTACATAATATGGTAAAATTTGAGTGGGAGCAACAAGAAATAATAGTGCACGGGGTAGACGATGTTTGTAATGCTATCACACCATTTGAGGAAGTTAAAGGAGATAAAGGTCCGTTGGGGTACCAAGTAATGGACACCATGACCGTGAATAAAACATCTGAATGAGAAAATATGCCAATACCCACAGTGGCCCCTACAGCGGTTATGGTCGCCAAAGAGATGATAAAGAATGGGTTTTCTCCAGGAAAGGGTTTAAGAGTTAACTTGCAAGGTATAATGCAACCAATCTGCCTTCCAGGCAGTACTGATACTTTTGGTTTAGGTTTCAAACCGACCATTGCTGATATACAGAGAGCTAAGAAATTGAAAAGAAAGGGTGGACCCTTCCCAAACCTATCCCAAAATTGTCCAACTCCTTTGTCAAGACTGGTACACAAAGACGTCTGGAAACTGTCATGCCAAACCATGCGGAGATAAAACCAGATGAATAACTTTTAGCAAGATTTGAAAGGTAATTTGAAGACGTGAATGTGATTGAAACAGCCGAAGGAACAAGCAAAATGGACGTTCAATTTGTTGGACCCCGCACTATGCTAAATAACTGGGAAGCTACTCCTCTTCCAATCAGGAGGGAGTTGTGGTAGTTAGCTTTTAATATTTCATTCCTAAAACTGTCTTGTTTTAAAATTGTAATCCCATATCCCGTCAAGTCAAATGTATTCAGCTCTTGTTACCTTTCAAAAATTCAATGAAATGCAATTTCTTTTCTTCCTCCATTTTTTGCCTTATTTTATTTTCCATCTTTTGTACAGTTCAATATTTGCTGATTACAATGATATGTCATGCATGAATGTTTCCCGGTCCAGTCTTGATAATCGGATAGTTATACAGGAAATTGCAAAATGAACATGAAGTAGAATATGAGGATGAAGAAGTATTGGAGGAAATTAGTAAAGGTTTGAGCCATAATGAAGAAAAACCCAAACCGAACTTAAATGAGACGGAGTCTATTAATTTTGGAAATGAGGAGAATGTTCGAGAAACAAAGATTAGTGTACACTTAGAGGTTTCACTCAGAGAAGATTTGATCAGGTTGTTACATGAGTACAAAGACATATTTGCTTGGTCTTATGATGACATGCCTGGGCTCAGTACTGATCTGGTGGTACATAAATTGCCCATTTATCTAATGTCGGATGGTTAAGCAAAAGTTAAGGCAGTTTAAAACGGATATCAGTGTGAATATAAAAGAAGAGGTCAACAAGCAATTCGAGGCGAAGGTTATACGGTTCACTAAATATCCCACCTGGTTAGCCAATGTTGTGCCTGTTCCAAAGAAAGACGAAAAAACCAGGGTGTGTGTTGATTATCGAGACCTCAATAAAGCTAGTCCAAAGGATGACTTTCCATTGCCAAATATCCATATATTGATCGACAATTGTGCCAAACATGAGATTGGTTCTTTTGTGGATTGTTATGCGGGTTATCATCAGATCCTGATGGATGAAAAAGATGCAGAAAAGACGGCTTTTATCACGCCTTGGGGGACATATTGCTACAGAGTGATGCCGTTTGGGTTGAAGAATGCCGGAGCTACATATATGAGGGAAATGACCACTACATTTCATGACATGATACATCGATAGATTGAGGTATATGTGGATGATGTTATTATCAAGTCCAAAAAGCAATGTGATCATGTCAAGGATCTAAGAAAGTTTTTCTAGAGGCTCCGAAGATATAATCTCAAGCTCAATCCAGTAAAATGTGCTTTTGGAGTGCCATCAGGAAAGTTAATGGGGTTTCATAGTAAGCTGGTGTGGTATTGAATTAGACCCGTCAAAGATAAAAGCAATCCAGAACCTGCCTCCGCCGAAGAACAAAAAAGAGGTGATGAGTTTGTTGGGCAGGTTAAATTATATTAGTAGATTTATTGCTCAGCTAACATCAACCTATGAGCCCATTTTCAAATTATTGAAGAAAGATGCTGCGGTGAATTGGACTGATGAATGTCAAGAGGCGTTTGACAAAATGAAGGAATATCTGGCCAATCCTCCTGTATTGGTTCCTCCAAAACCTGGATGGCCCTTGATCCTTTATCTGACTGTTTTGGATAATTCTTATGGCTGTGTACTGGGGCAGCACGATGAACCAGGGAAGAAAGAGCAAGAAATATATTATCTTAGTAAGAAGTTTACACCTTACAAGGTAAAATACACCCAGCTGGAGAGAACATGTTGTGCTTTAATGTGGGTTGCGCAAAAGTTAAAACATTACTTATCGGCTTATACTACCTATTTGATATCTCGGTTGGACCCGCTGAAGTATATCTTCCAGAAGCCTATGCCCACAGGAAGGCTCGCTAAATAGAAAATTCTACTTATAGAGTTTGATATCGTTTATGTAACTCGCACTACAATTAAGGCACAAGCAGTCGCTGACCATTTGGCAGAAATTCCGGTCGATGATGAGTATGAACTATTAAAGACATATTTTCCTCATAAGGAGACAATGATTATTAAAGAATTGGAACAAGACAATAAGCCAGGCTAGAGAATGTACTTTGATGTGGCCGTCAACAGCAAAAGAGTCGGAATCGGAGCAGTACTCATCTAAAAAACGGGTCACCATTATCCTGTTACCGCTCAGCTCCGATTTTTCTGTACTAATTATATGGCCGAGTATGAAGCATGCATATTGGGATTGGGAATGGCAATAGACATGGGTGTTCAAGAGATTTTGGTCATGGGTGACTCGGATCTCTTGATACATCAAATTCAAGGAGAATAGAAGACAAGGGATTTGAAACTTATACCCTATCGATAGCGTCTGCATCAACTATCTCAGAGGTTTCAATCCATAGAGTTCAAGCATATCCCAAGAATGCACAACGAAGTAGCAGATGCTCTAGACACATTATCATCCATGTTGCACCATCCGGACAAAGCCTATATAGATCCACTACAGATACAAGTTCGTGATCCAAATGCTTATTGTTTCGCTATGGAAGAAGAACTTGACGTGAGCCGTGGTATCATGATATTAAAGAATATTTGAAGGCATAAGTGTACCCAGCACAATCCACGGGAGATCAGAAAAGGGCTATAAGATGATTAGCCAATGGATTTTTTTCAGCGGAGGAGTTGTATACAAGAGAACCCCAGATTTGGGATTATTGAGATGTATAGATGCACAGCAAGCCGACACAATCATGGCTGAAATACATGCAGGAGCTTGCTAACCTCATATGAGCGGATATGTTTTGGCCAAGAAAATATTGAGAGCAGGATACTATTGGCTCACTATGGAGCATGATTGCATTAGATATGTGCGGATATGCCACCAATGTCAGATACACGGAGATTTAATTCACTCCCCACCCTATGAGTTGCATACAATGTTAGCACCGTGGCCATTCGTCGCCTGGTGCATGGATGTCATCGGCCCAATAGAGCCCGCAACATCTAATGGGCACAGGTTTATCTTGGTAGCAATTGATTATTTCACTAAATGTGTGGAGGCGGAGACATTTAAAGCAGTAACAAAGAAGGCGGTAGTGGATTTCATACATACAAATATTATTTGTCGCTTTGGAATTCCTAAGGTGATTATCACGGACAATGGAGCAAATCTTAACAGTCACCTCATGGCAGAGACATGTCAAAAGTTCAAAATCTTGCACCGTAACTCTACACCTTATCGGCCAAAAGCAAATGGAGTAGTTGAGGCTGCAAATAAGAATATTAAGAAGATTCTCAGGAAGATGGTAGAAGAGTCAAGACAGTGGCATGGAAAATTACCATTCGCTCTCATGGGTTATCGTACAACTGTACGTACTTCAATTGGCGCAACCCCTTACTCATTGGTGTATGGAACGGAGGCAGTTATACCAGCAGAAATTGAAATACCTTCCCTCCAGATCATAGCTGAGGCTGAAATTGACGATGATAAATGGGTAAAAGCTCGGCTAGAACAATTGAGCTTGATCGATGAAAAAAGGTTAGCTGCAGTCTGTCACGGATAGTTGTATTAGCGGAGGATGGCCAGAGCATACAACAAGAAAGTACGTCCACGGAAATTTGAAGTTGGACAGTTGGTGATAAGACGTATTTTACCGCACTGGGCCGAAGCAAAAGGAAAGTTTGCACCTAATTGGCAAGGGCCATTCATGGTATCCTGGGTATTGTCCAACTAAGTTTTATATTTAACAGATGCTGAAGGAAAATGTGTAGAGACTGCTATCAACTCCGATGCAGTCAAGAGATACTAGGTATGATTCCTTTTTTATGTGTACAATTGTATTTGTCATAATTTTGAAATTGAAATGATGAAGGCATTTTATTCTCTATCCAAACATTTTACCCATTGCTATCCTTTTTGAGCTTTATTGCATAAAAAGTAAAGAAAAAGCAAAAATGAAAATGAAGAAAAAAAGAAAAAAATATATATAGAAAAAATATACAAAAGAAAAATCGGGAAAAAAGTCAAATGACGAAGAAACCTTAGGGTTTGAACTACGTTTGACTTGATCCCGAAAGGGTACGTAGGAAGCCTCAATGAGGTTCAGTCATGACATAAATAAAATCCAAGATTCCCCAAAATATTGAAACTGGGGCAGAAGTTATGTTTTATGATTCCGAGAGTTGTAATTATTTTTGAACCTTCGTTAAAATTTTGAGCCTTTATACCTTTCTTTCTAAACCCATCCAAAAGCCACATTACGATCCAAAGAAAGACCTTCTGGTTAGTTTCAAGAAAATGACAATACAACAGAAATAAAGAAAAACACATCATGGACAATACCCGGAAGCTTGGAAACAAAAAAAAATAAAGAAAAATAAATAAGAGAGTCTTATTGGTGAAAACCCTAATGGGCACCATAAGGCGAATGTGTGAGGAAAGAAAAATAAATGAGATAGTCTTATTGGTGAAAACCCTAAGGGGCACCATAAGGCGAATGTGAGATGAGAGAAAAATAAATGAGAGAGTATTATTGGTGAAAACCTTCACAGGCACCATAAGGCGAAAGTGAGGAATATGCTGATGAAATGGAAACAGCAAATAAGAAAGGTTTGGGTTGAAGGAAAGATGAAATTAAGACAGCAACGATTCGATTGGATAGACTGGGTCGGATATTCAAATACATGGAATGGTCAAAGGAATCAGCCTTCATACCCAGATAAGTTCTGTCTTTACATCAAAATACCCTCACCCCTGAAATTCAGGTAATTGCATTTCATTTTACTTGTTCAAAATCAGTTGTCAATTGAAAGCTAGCTACCAGCTTCTCATGTTAGATGGCGTAATAACACTGGGTCAAAGGAAAAGAGAAAAAAAAATGGAATGGCGATCATACAGCCAAAAGGAAATAAAAGGAAAAGAAACAAAAAGAGAAAATCAAAGGGGATTACAAGAGAAAAATTGAGAAAATACGGTGATGAACTGCAAAGCAGAATGAAGCAAGAATAGGTGGATGATGGAAGCAAGGCCAGCAAGAATGCCACTTTCTAACCATCATTTTATAACTAATAAAATTGTTCACTGATTTAGACAGGGACAAATGGCTCAAATTCTAACTAATCACTTCAAAGTGAATGTGACCAATGTGGGAGAAAACATAAAAAAGAAACAACAATAAAGGAGAGAATCCACAAGGGAGGGCTCACTCAATAATCAGGAACCTACCCGAACATCAAGGGAGGTATTATATTTTTAAAAATTTACACCCCAGTTATCAAACTGAGGAAATATTTTTCTGCATCAGGCGCCCACCTGTATAACGAGGGAATACTTTTCAGTATTTTAATTTCTGCATCAGGCGCCCACCTGGATAACGAGGGAATATTTTTCTGCATTTTCATTTCTGCATCAGGCGCCCACCTGTATAACGAGGGAATACTTTTTATCATTTTAATTTTTGCATCATGCGCCCACCTGGATAACGAGAAAATATTTTTCTGCATTTTTCGTTTCTGCATCAAGCGCCCACCTAGATAACGAGGGAATATTTTTCTGCATCTTCATTTCTGCATCAGGCGCCCACCTGGATAACGAGGGAATATTTTTCTGCATTTTCATTTATGCATCAGGCGCCCACCTGGATAACGAGGGAATATTTTTCAGCATTTTTCATTTATGTTCAGGCGCCCACCTATATAACGAGGGAATACTTTTCTGCATTTTTTTCATTTCTCCTTCAGGCGCCCACCTAGATAACGAGTGAATATTTTACTGCATTTTTCATTTCTGCATCAGGCGCCCACCTGGATAACGAGGGAATATTTTTCTGCATTTTTCATTTCTGCATCAGATGCCCGCCTGGATAACGAGGGAATATTTTTCTGCATTTTTTATTTCCGCATCAAGCGCCCACCTGGATAACGAGGGAATATTTTTCAGCATTTTAATTTCTGTTCAGGCGCCCACCTGTATAACGAGTGAATACTTTTTAGCATTTTAATTTTTGTTTAGGCGCCCACCTGTATAACGAGGGAAAACTTTTTCAGCATTTTAATTTCTGTTCAGGCGCCCACCTGTATAACGAGGGAATACTTTTCAGCATTTAATTTCTGTTCAGGCGCCCACCTGTATAACAAGGGAATACTTTTCAGCATTGAATTTCTGTTCAGGCGCCCACCTGTATAACAAGGGAATACTTTTCAGCATTTTCAATTCTGCATCAAGCGCCCACCTGTATAACGAGGGAATACTTTTTAGCATTTTAATTTCTGTTCAGGCGCCCACCTGTATAACAAGGGAATTCTTTCTGCATTTTTAAAGTTTTTCTAACAAAGTAACACCGTAATACATTAAAAGCCCCATACTGGGGCAGAGGAAAAAGTTTTCTTTGTTTTTGCAAATAAGCAGGTATCGACCTAGAAGCAAGAAGCACATTTTGAAGTCATACAAGTGGATGAAAGCAGTATGTTAGAAGCAAGACATAAGCAAAATTCACAAAAATGGAGGATTCAAATAAAGAGCAACATGCAATATGGAAGAGCAAGACAATACAAGAAGATAAGACATATATAGGATTTTCTTGTAATTCATAGATCATAGCTTAGAATAGCTTCTTTATTTTATTTTATCCCGGTGTAATAAGGAGTTAGTCAGTGATTATAGCAATAACAGCAATAACAGCAATTCCCTGGTAGTTTCAAACTACCAGACCTTCCCGAACTACACTGACCCAATTCCGGTTTAGCCCAGGATATGTAGGCAACCTCTGAAGCAGGGTGCGGTCAAATGTTTTTCAAAATGCTTCTTACGGAATATGCAAGTGGGCAAAAATCTCTCATTAATGCTCACTTATCTTTGCACTAAAACTCTTCGTGTTCTCGAGCAAAGAGGGGCAGCTCTGGGCGTGTGATTTTTGCCCTGATCAATTAAGTTCCAATATATATAAAATAATACAGAAATTATTTATTGGTTTGTAACTGTGCGATTAAGTTTAAATACTAGTGTTTTTGTTTGAAAATAAAATTGAAATTGAAATTACAAAAGAAATCAATTGGAAAATACCATAAAAATGTTAAAATTCAGAAAAATTAAGTAAAATGCAGAAATACTAGAAAATAAAAGTAAAATGGCAAAAATACAGGAAATTAAGGAAAAAAATCAAGAAAATAGAAAAAAAAAGGAAATATAGCAATTGAAAATAATTACAAAAAGGAAAATATAAAATACAAAAAGAAAATACAAGAAATAATTAAAATACAAGTCAAAATATAAAATACAATATAAATTTGGGCTAAACACATAAGGAAATACATACATAAATACATATATATATATACCAGGCCCTAATGGAGATAAGCCTGGTCTGCCCAGGCTTATAATCAAAACGACGTCGTACCAGTAAATAATATATATATATCTATATACATATATATATATATATATATATATATATATATACTAGGCCCTAATGGAGATAAGCCTGGTCAGGATTATGTCAAGGGGATTCGATAAATTATATATATATATATATATATATATATATATATATATATATATATATATATATATATATATATATATATATATATATGTATGTATGTATGTATGTATATATCAAGCCCAAAACATTAGCCAGGCCCTAATGGAGATAAGCCTGGTCTGCCCAGGCTTATAATCAAAATGACGTCGTGCCAGTAAATAAATCCCAACCGTTGATAATTTGAATCAAATGGACCAGATGAGGCGGTTCTATTATAAATCAAACGACGTCGTGTATAGAGTTAATCCTGGCCGTCCAATACGATTGATCAAACGGACAAGACCAATGACTCATTAAAACCCAACGACGTAGTATAGGTAAATTAATCCCTGTCGTCCAAGCATATAATCCAACGGAATTAAGGGAACCTTTCATTTAACCATACGACAACGTTTCAAGGGCAAATCATCCTGGCCGTTGATCTTGATTAATCCAATGGACATGAATCAATGAGACACGACTGGTATATATTTGTTGTCTCCCGTTCAATTCCTTCATTATACACACATATACAAAACATAAAGAAACCCTAGCCACCTGAGACCCTTCTTCTTCTTCCTCCAGTCTCTCATGGAGACTGCCGGAAAAGCATGCCTCATCCATTATCTCCGGCTCACGCAAGCCTCAAACACCATGTCCCCCACCCCACAAACCTTTCAAGCCACCATAAACCCCCATCAAAACCAAAAGACCTCCCTATTCTTGAAACTCCGGTCGCCGGAACCCTAGCCGGCGACCTCACCAAGTATGAACCAAAGTCCCATACTAACACCCCTGAACTGTTTTGCGGTGATCTACCACCCCTTATGGGTGGTTTCCCTTGAATCAGCCTTGAACGTCTCGAATATCAGAAAAACACTCACCGGAACCCTACTCCGGCGAATACCAAAATTAACCCCACCCCCAAAAATACTATACCAAGCCTCTAGACCGCCACCATATACACCAAAATCCAATCAAAAGCCCCATCTGAAAGATCTAGTACTCAGACGACCAAACATCTTCAGAGTTCTGAAAAGCTAGAAAAATGAAAAGAAAGAAAGAAGAAAGAAGAAAGAAAGAAAGAAAGAAAGAAGAATGAAATAAGAAAAGAAAGAACGAAAATGATAAAGGGAAAGAAAAAGCCCGAAAAAAGCTAAGTTCCCACCTCTGTTTCTATTCTTAGTTTGTTGTTCAGAAAAAAATGTTTCTTGGCATGTCTTCTATGTTTATCTGAAATTGTTTCTTCTGCATGTGTAACGACCCGGCCCGTCGTTACGGGAATTACCACCCTGTTACCTTGTATTTACATATCTTATGCTTTTAAATCAGTATTAGAATATATCGGGTGAGTTAGGAGTGATTCGGGTTGAAAATGAAGCAAATAGCATGTTTGAAGAAAGCTTGAATATGGGAAGTCAACCTAGAGTTGACTATTGGGTTAGAGTGCTCGGAACCGGATTCTGATGATTAGACTAGTTCCGGGGGATCATTTATGACTTAGGAGAGCAATCGGAATTGAATTCGGAGGTCCAATATAGTTTTAGGCTTGGATTGGCGAAGGTTGAATTTTGGCGAAAACCGGATGGTAGGTGATATTTTGAGCCGGGGGTCGGAATGGAATTCCGACAATTTCTGTAGCTTCGTTATGTGATTTTGGATATGTCTGTAAACTTTCAGGTCATTCGGACATCGTTTGATCGGGTTTTGGATTGAATGTTAGTTTTGAAAGTTTTGAAGAAACTTAGGCTTGAATTCGTGTGTAAATGGTGATTTTGATGTTTAGTATGGTGTTTTTATGATTGGAACAAGTTCGTATCGTGTTTTGGAGTATGTTGGTGGTTTTCGTTGGGGTCCCGGGGGTCTCGGGATGAATCCGGGGGTCCAAACGGACCATTTTTGGGAAAAATGAGAAGGCTGGTTGCTGTCATAAATGCAGCAGGATTTTGCTCTCCGCGATCGCGGGGAGGGGGACGCGATCACGTAGGGTTAGGGGCTAGACCAATGCGATCGCAGGAGCACCAGTCGCGATCGCGTAGAGTTAACCGGGTGGCCATCACGATCGCATGAGCATCTACGCGATCGCGTAGGAGAGAATTGGGGTCCAGGGAATTTGTGCTACGCGATCGCAGGAAGAGAGACGCGATCGCGTGAGGCCGGATTTTTGAACATAGCAATCGCGTGAGGAGAGTCACGATCAAGTAGAGCAAACTGCTCTGGCAGTGAATTAAATCACAGAACAGAGGGGTCGCGGGTTTATACCCCCAAAATACAATTTTGAGCCCTAGATAGAAGAAAACTCGAGGAAATCACTGAGAAATCATCGGGTATTCGTCAGAGGTAAAATTCTTGACTCAAAAACATCATTTTATGGTAGAATTAACATCAATCTTCATGAAATTGGGTTGAAATCTTGAAGAAATGTGGCCTAGATATTGAAAACGGGATTTTGAGTTTTGGGAGGCCATTTGAACTCCGTTTTTGATAAATTGTATATGCACGGACTCGTGGCGAGATGAGGGTCGTGTTGGTACTAATTTCGGAATTTTCCGAGCAGTGGGCCCGGGGTTGGGTTTTACCAACTTGGTGTATTTATGCAAATTTCATGTAAATTGAAATGGCTTATGATTCTTTGACCCGTATTTGATATAATTATTGTTGTTTGACTAGATTCTACGCACGAGGGAGCTAAATTCAAAGGAAAAGGCATCGCGGACGAGTCTACGGCCGGCTAGAGGTGAGTAGTTTGTGTATACGGTAGCCTGAGGGTTCGAAACCCCGGCTTAGCACATTGTGACGCTAGTAGGGCGTGGCTCGCACACCGTGGCAGGTGCGGGATTGATTGTGACTAGGGATTGAGGCTTGGTCCATGCCGGATATGAATAATATGTTGTTAGTGTTGGAAATACACTGTATTTGATATATTTGTGGGTTGTAAGCCTTGTTTGGGGACTTGTGCCGACCTGTAGTTTCCTTAGAGGACAATATTTATGTGATAGCTATATTTGCTTAAATCACTGATCTCAGTCCTGGAAATTGAAATCACCTTTTGGAAACGCTAAGTCACCGGCTTTTGCAAAAATTTAATAAAGTTAAAGTATTTTTTTATAAATTATGAACCGGAAACTGGAATTAAGAAAAATGAATTGTTTTGTGACTTATTTGCTTATTGTGGACTGCGCATGGATCGGGCTGCACGCCGCAGCGGTTGATATGAGGATCGGGCTGCACGCCGCAACAGTATTGCGCTTGGGCTGTAGGAGCCCCTCCGGAGTCTGTACACACCCCCAGTGAGCGTCGTCGACGTTAAATGGATCGGGCTACATGCCGTAGCGATTATGTGCATTGCATTGCATCTTTATTTGTTGAATTACTCTGTGGTAGCTGTGTTGTATTGTTGATGCTAGTTCGTAGGAGATTCGCACTGTAGTTTAGCTTCATTATGTGGTATTCTGTGGATTTCTTATTTTCAGCTACTTGTATATATTTATTACTCACTGAGTACTTAGTACTCACCCCTACTCCCTGCACCTTTTGTGTGCAGACTCAGGTACTCAGGAGCAGTAGACAGGCAATTCCAGCGTTTGTAGTGTCATATCGAGTTGCTGAGGTAGCTGCCTACGTTTGCAGAACCTAGCTTCTCCTCTCCTTTCCAGTTGTTATATGTATTTTGTATTCAGACTTGAGTATTTCTATACAGTACTCTCTATTCCTGTTGGGTATTGCTAGAGGCTCTAGACTTGTGACTCCGGATCTTTGGGAGTGTCAGTATTTTGTTCATTTCTATCGTTATTGGAGTTCTTAAACTCATATATTCTTCTTGGAATGTCCATTTGGGACTGATAGTCGTTGTGATAAGTAATAGTTGGTATGGCTGGCCTAGCTTAATTGTTGGGTGCCATCACGACCGGATTTGGGTCGTGACAAGTTGGTATCAGAGCCTAGGTTATTAGGACTCGCGAGTCATGAGCCGGTTTAGTAGGCTTTCGCGGATCGGTACGTAGACGTCCGTATCTATCCTCGGAGGGCTACAGAAAGTTTAGGAAAAACCTCATTTTCTTGGATTCATATCGTGCGATTTGTGTTATCATGAAATTAAATTTTTCCATATTCGATTCTCTCGCAGATGGCAAGAACACGTGCTAGCGGACGTGGCGGACGACCACCATTGGCACCCAGAGGCCGTGGTCATGGTAGAGGTAGGGCTGCAGTACCAGCACCTGCTGATCCACCAGCTGACCAGACTCAGGGTCAGATTCCTGCACCAGTGGCCCAGGCTCAAGACCAGATTCCAGCGGCAAAGGCTCCGGCAACTCAGGTTCAGGCACCGGCAGTGCCTATTGTGATACCGGGTCTTCAGGAGACCTTGGCTCAGATATTATCAGTGTGCACAGGCTTGGCATAGGTAGTTGCTGCTACTGCTGCAGTATCTTCTTCACAGGCAGGGGGAGGGAATCGGACCCCCGTGGCTCACACACCCGAGCCAGTTCAGCCAGTTGCGCCCGTTGCACCAGCTCCTGCATATGTGGTTCCAGTTATGCCCGACGATGAGCAGCGTCGTTTGGAGAGATTTGAGAGGCTACAACCTCCGACATTCAGTGGAGCTGAGGTGCGAGGACGCCTAGGGTTTTCTTGACAGATGTCAGCGCATGCTTTGTACCGCGGGTATTCTAGAGTCCGGTGGTGTTTCATTCACCACTTTTCAGTTCACAGGTGCAACATTTCAGTGGTGGGAGGATTTCGAGAGGTGTAGGCCCGCTGGGGTAGTGCCCCTCACTTGGCAGTAGTTCTCCACGGTATTTTTGGAGAAGTACATGCCTTAGTCTTAGAGGGAGGAGCTGCGATGTCAGTTCGAGTGGTTGAAGCAGGGAGATATGACGGTTAATTAGTACGAGATGAGATTCACACAGTTGGCCCATCACGCCATGTGGATGGTTCCTACAGACAGAGAGAGGACTCGGAGATTTATTGATGGCTTTATTTATCCCATCCGCATATTGATGACCAAGGAAAGAGTTTCGATAGTTACCTTTGAGGAGGTGGTTGATGCTGCCCGTCATATTGAGACAGATCACCGCAGAGAGAGGGAGGAGAGAGAGGCTAAGAGGCCTCATGGTACTGGCAGTTACAGTGGTGCTCCGTCTAGGGGCCAATCGCAGCATAGCAGAGGTCGTTCTTTCAGGTCTCATCAGTCTGGATGTGCAGAGTCCGGTGGGGTTTTATCAGGTCGTGGTTATCAGGGCCATCAGGGTTATCAGGGTCAGCAGGGCCGTTAGTAGAGTCAGCCTGCATTGAGTGCTCTTCCAGCTCAAAGCTCTGCTCCTATTTCCTCAGCACAGGATTCATCTGCGACGAGGGGTCCTCAGCATCCCCTTCTACCATCTTCGGGCCGTTGTTTTGGCTGCGGTGACTTGGGCCATATCAGGAGAGAGTGTCCTTAGTGGCTTCGCAAGAGGTCTCAGCAGAGGGATCAACCCTCATCTTCTACTCCTATTTCTTCAGCGCCGCTCAGTCGGCTAGGACCGGTGGCCAGGTATCCACAGGTCGCCCTAGGGATGAGGATCGTACTGGTGGAGGCCAGGCTCGTTTCTATGCTCTTCCAGATAGGAAGGATGCTAGTGCTTCAGATGCGGTCATTTCAGGTATTATCTCAGTCTGCCACAGGGATGCTTCTGTCTTATTTGATCCCGGATCCACCTATTCTTATGTCTCTACTTATTTTGCACATCATTTGGGTATGACCCGCGGTATTCTTGCTTTGCCCGTACATGTGTCTACCCCAGTGGGGGATACTGTTGTTGTGGATCAGGTATATCGATCCTGTATTATTACTATTGGGGGTCTGGAGACCCGAGTTGATCTATTACTATTGGGCATGGTAGATTTCGATGTAATTCTAGGCATGGATTGGCTATCTCCTTACCATGCGATTCTGGACTGTCATGCCAAGACAGTCACGCTAGCTATTCCGGGTAATCCGAGGATCGAGTGGCGTGGCTTGACTGATTATATGTCTGACAGGGTGATTTCTTATATAAAGGCCCAACGAATGATTGGCAAGGGTTGTTTATCTTATTTGGCCTTCATTAGAAATGTTGAGGCCGAGACACCCGGTCTTGATTCGGTCCCCATTGTGAGGGAGTTTCATGATATATTTCCAGCTGATCTCCCGGGCATGCCGCCCGACGGAGATATCGATTTTGGTATTGACTTATTGCCGGGCACTCAGCCCATTTCTATTCCTCCGTACCGCATGGCTCCTCCTAAGTTGAAGGAGTTGAAGGAACAAATTCAGGAACTCTTAGATAAGGGTTTCATTCGTCCGAGTGTGTCACCTTGGGGTGCACCGGTGTTGTTCGTGAAGAAGAAAGATGGCACAATGAGTATGTGCATTGATTACAAGCAGCTGAACAAGGTAACAGAGTGAAGAATAAGTACTCATTGCCTCGTATTGGGGACCTATTTGATCAGCTCCAAGGAGCTAGTGTATTTTCTAAGATTGATCTTCGATCGGGCTATCATCAGTTGAAGATCAGGGACTCAGATATTATGAAGACAGCATTCGGGACACGATATGGGCACTACGAGTTCCTGGTGATGTCTTTCGGGCTGACTAAAGCCCCAGCTGCATTCATGCACTTGATGAATAGCGTATTTTGGCCGTACCTTGACTCTTTTGTGATTGTGTTTATTGATGATATTCTGGTATATTCACGCAGCCAGGAGGAGCATGCAGAGCATTTGAGGGTGGTATTGCAGAGATTGAGAGAAGAGAAGCTCTATGCGAAATTCACTAAGTGTGAGTTCGGGCTTGATACTGTGGGTTTTCTGGGACATGTAGTGTCCAGTGATGGTATTCGGGTTGATCCTCAGAAGGTTGAGGCAGTGTAGAATTGGCCCAGACCTTCCTCAGCTACAGAGATTCGGAGTTTTCTCGGCTTGGCAGGCTATTATCGCCGGTTTGTTCAGGGTTTCTCATCTATTGCTTCACCGTTGACTAAGTTGACACGGAAGAATGCTCCATTTGTGTGGTCTGATGAATGTGAGGAGAGCTTCCAGAAGCTCAAGGAGGCTTTGACCACAGCTCCAGTACTTGTGTTGCCATCAGCCTCAGGGTCATATATGGTGTATTGTGATGCTTCTAGAGTTGGGCTCGGTTGTGTGTTGATGCAGGAGGGTAGAGTTATTGCATATGCTTCTCGTCAGCTAAAGCCCCACGAGAAGAACTACCATGTTCATGATTTGGAGTTAGTTGCTATTGTTCATGCCTTGAAGATTTGGAGGCATTACCTATATGGCGTATCTTGTGATGTATATACAGACCACCGCAGCCTTCAGCATTTGTTTAAGCAGAAAGATCTAAATTTGAGGCAGCGGAGATGGCTTGAATTGCTTAAAGACTAAGATATTACTATCTTGTATCATCCCGGGAAAGCCAATGTAGTGGCTGATGCGTTGAGCCGGAAGGCTATTAGTATGGGTAGTATGGCGTATATTCCTGTTGGGGAGAGACCCCTAGCAGTTGATGTTCAGGCGTTAGCTAATCAGATGGTAAGGCTGGATATTTCTGAGCCCGGTCGGGTGATGGCTTGTGTAGTAGCTCGTTCTTCTTTATATGATCGTATTCGAGAGCGCCAGTATGATGATCCACACTTACTTGTCCTTAAGGACAGAGTTCAGTACGATGATGCCAGAGATGTCACTTTCGATAGTGATGGTGTATTGCGGATGCAGGGGCAGATATGTGTGCCCAATGTTAATGGCCTTCGTGAGTTGATATTGGAGGAAGCCCAAAGCACGCGGTATTCTATTCATCCAGGAGCTGCGAAGATGTATCAGGATTTGAAGCAGCATTACTGGTGGAGGAAGATGAAGAAAGATATTGGGAACCCTGTGGCTCGGTGTCTAAACTGTCAGCAGGTCAAGTATGAGCATCAGAGACCTGGTGGTGTATTCCAGCGTATTGATATTCCTGAGTGGAAGTGGGAAAGGATTACTATGGACTTTGTTAGTGGACTCCCTCGGACAGCGAGGAAGTTTGATTCAGTTTGGGTAGTGGTGGATAGGTTGACCAAGTCAGCTCATTTCATCCCAGTGTGTACTACTTATTCCTCAGAGTGGTTGGGAGAGATATTCATCCGTGAGATAGTGAGATTGCGTGGAGTTCCTATTTCTATTATATCAGACAGAGGTACCCAGTTCACATCTCAGTTCTGGAGGACATTTCAGCGAGAGTTGGGTTCACAGGTAGAGCTAAGCACAGCATTTCATGCACAGACGGATGGGCAGTCTAAGCGTACTATTCAAATATTAGAGGATATGTTGCGTGCTTGTGTCATTGATTTTTGTGGTTCATGGGATGATTACTTGCCTCTTGCGGAGTTTGCTTATAATAATAGCTATCAGTCCAGCATTCAGATGGCACCGTATGAAGCTTTATATGGGAGGCGGTGTAGGTCTCCAGTCGGTTGGTTCGAGCCCGGCGAGGCTAGGTTGTTGGGGACAGAGTTAGTCCAAGATGTCTTAGACAAGGTGAAGGTGATTCAGGAGAGACTTCGCACAGCTCAGCCGCGTCAGAAGAGTTATGCGGACCGGAAGGTCCGAGATGTGTCTTATTCAGTAGGTGAGAAGGTGTTGCTGAAGGTTTCGCCTATGAAGGGTGTTATGAGGTTTGGAAAGAAAGGAAAGTTGAGCCCAAGGTTCATTGGACCTTTTGAGGTGCTTAGGAAAGTTGGGGAGGTGGCCTATATACTTGCTTTGCCACCCAGTTTGTCGGGAGTTCACCCGGTGTTCCATGTATCTATGCTCCGGAAGTATGTCGGAGACCCGTCTCATGTGTTAAACTTCAGCACGATACAGCTAGATGAGGATTTGACTTATGATGTGGAACCAGTAGCCATTTTGGGTCGACAGGTTCGTAAGCTGAGATCCAAGGATATAGCTTCAGTGAAAGTACAGTGGAGAGGTCGTCCCGTGGAGGAAGCAACTTGGGAGACCGAGCAGAAGATGCGGAGCAGATATCCACACTTGTTTGATACTCCAGGTATGTTTCTTAACCCGCTCGCGGACGAGCGTTTGTTTAAGTTGGGGACAATGTAACGACCCGGCCCGTCGTTACGGGAATTACCACCTCGTTACCTTGGATTTACATATCTTATGCTTTTAAATCAGTATTAGAATATATCGGGTGAGTTAGGAGTGATTCGGGTTGAAAATGAAGCAAATAGCATGTTTGAAGAAAGCTTGAATATGGGAAGTCAACCTAGAGTTGACTATTGGGTTAGAGTGCTCGGAACCGGATTCTGATGATTTGACTAGTTCCGGGGGATCATTTATGACTTAGGAGAGAAATCGGAATTGAATTCGGAGGTCCGGTGTAGTTTTAGGCTTGGATTGGCGAAGGTTGAATTTTGGCGAAAACCGGATGGTAGGTGATATTTTGATCCGGGGGTCGGAATGGAATTCCGACAATTTTTGTAGCTTCGTTATGTGATTTTGGATATGTCTGCAAATGTTCAGGTCATTCGGACATCGTTTGATCGGGTTTTGGATTGAATGTTAATTTTGAAAGTTTTGAAGAAACTTAGGCTTGAATTCGTGTGTAAATGGTGATTTTGATGTTTAGTATGGTGTTTTTATGATTGGAACAAGTTCGCATCGTATTTTGGAGTATGTTGGTGGTTTTCGTTGGGGTCCCGGGGGTCTCGGGATGAATCCGGGGGTTCAAACGGACCATTTTTGGGAAAAATGAGAAGGCTGGTTGCTGTCATAAATGCAGCAGGATTTTGCTCTCCGTGATCGCGGGGAGGGGGACGCGATCGCGTAGGGATAGGGGCTAGACCAATGCGATCGCAGGAGCACCAGTCGCGATCGCGTAGAGTTAACCGGGTGGCCATCACGATCGCATGAGCATCTACGCGATCGCGTAGGAGAGAATTGGGGTCCAGGGAATTTGTGCTACGCGATCGCAGGAAGAGAGACGCGATCGCGTGAGGCCGGATTTTTGAACATAGCAATCGCGTGAGGAGAGTCGCGATCGCGTAGAGAAAACTGCTCTGGCAGTGAATTAAATCACAGAACAGAGGGGTCGCGTGTTTATACCCCAAAAATACAATTTTGAGCCCTAGAGAGAAGAAAACTCGAGGAAATCACTGAGAAATCATTGGGTATTCGTCGGAGGTAAGATTCTTGACTCAAAAACATCATTTTATGGTAGAATTAACATCAATCTTCATGAAATTGGGTTGAAATCTTGAAGAAATGTGGCCTAGATATTGAAAACGGGATTTTGAGTTTTGGGAGGCCATTTGAACTCCGATTTTGATAAATTTTATATGCCCGGACTCGTGGCGAGATGAGGGTCGTGTTGGTACTAATTTCGGAATTTTCCGAGCAGTGGGCCCGGGGTCGGGTTTTTCCAACATGGTGTATTTATGCGAATTTCATGTAAATTGAAATGGGTTATGATTCTTTGACCCGTATTTGATATAATTATTGTGGTTTGACTAGATTCTACGCACGAGGGAGCTAAATTCAAAGGAAAAGTCATCGCGGATGAGTCTACGGCGGGCTAGAGGTGAGTAGTTTGTGTATATGGTAGCCTGAGGGTTCGAAACCCCGGCTTAGCATATTGTGACGCTAGTAGGGCGTGGCTCGCACACCGTGGCAGGTGCGGGATTGATTGTGACTAGGGATTGAGACTTGGTCCATCCCGGATGTGAATAATATGTTGTTAGTGTTAGAAATACACTGTATTTGATATATTTGTGGGCTGTAAGCCTTGTTTGGGGCCTTGTGCCGACCTGTAGTGTCCTTAGAGGACAATATTTATGTGATAGCTATATTTGCTTAAATCACTCATCTCAGTCCTGGAAATTGAAATCACCTTTTGGAAACGCTAAGCCACCGGCTTTTGCAAAAATTTAATAAAGTTAAAGTATTTTTTTATAAATTATGAACCGGAAACTGGAATTAAGAAAAATGAATTGTTTTGTGACTTATTTGCTTATTGTGGATTGAGCATGGATCGGGCTGCACGCCGCAGTGGTTGATATGAGGATCGGGCTGCACGCCGCAGCAGTATTGCGCTTGGGCTGTAGGAGCCCCTTCGGAGTCTGTACACACCCCCAGTGAGCGCCGTCGACGTTAAATTGATCGGGCTACACGCCGTAGCGGTTATGTGGATTGCATTGCATATTTATTTGTTGAATTACTCTGTGGTAGCTGTATTGTATTGTTGATGCTAGTTCGTAGGAGATTCGAACTGTAGTTTAGCTTCATTATGTGGTATTCTGTGGATTTCTTATTTTCAGCTACTTGTATATATTTATTACTCACTGAGTACTTAGTACTCACCCCTACTCCCTGCACCTTTTGTGTGTAGACTCGGGTACTCGGGAGCAGTAGACAGGCATTTCCAGCGTTTGCAGTGTCATATCGAGTTGCTGCGGTAGCTGCCTACGTTCGCAGAACCTAGCTTCTCCTCTCCTTTCCAGTTGTTATTTGTATTTTGTATTTAGACTTGAGTATTTCTATACAGTACTCTCTATTCCTGTTGGGTTTCTCTAGAGGCTCTAGACTTGTGACTCCGGATCTTTGGGAGTGTCAGTATTTTGTTCATTTCTATCATTATTGGAGTTCTTAAACTCATATATTCTTCTTGGAATGTCCATTTGGGACTGATAGTCGTTGTGATAAGTAATAGTTGGTCTGGCTGGCCTAGCTTAATTGTTGGGCGCCATCACGACCGAATTTGGATCGTGACAGCATGCTTAAAAAATAAGAATCCATCTTTGTTTGTTCATGTGAGTCTTGAATCTTACACATGCCTAAGTTTTCTAAGTGTTCTTAGGGTTTTTGATATTAACTACGCATGAATCATGTGCTAATTAGTCTGTTTATGTGTTTATTCATTATGCTCTGTCTAGATTGAGTTTTGGGTAGTTGGAATTCAACCATTATCAAACTTCTCCTATGAGTTCTAATTAATTTAAAATTAATTCGTGATTAAGGCTATATGTGCAAAACAACATAAACCTGGCTATATTTGTAACTTGATTCATATGCGAGTTCATTCTGAACCTTTGAGTTCTTATGTTGTTTGGTCATGATTATAAAGATATTGTGGCTACGTTTGTAAGTCAAGACTATGTTTGATTCAGTGGCTATGTTGATTGAGTGGCTGTACTTCTATTAAGTGGCTATGTTTTTGATAAGTGGCTATGTTTTAAATAATGGTCATATTCTGATAAATGTTATTTTCTGATAAATGGTGGCTAATATTAAAAGGGGTGTGGTGAAAACTGGTTAAGTCTTAAAACACTTCTAATTATGGGTTACCATTTAAATAACTGCTTTCCCTAGTTCTGCCATATCTAAGGCAGGTCGGGTAATATTGATTAACTACAAGGGGGTAAAAGGGGAATAGTAAATGGTATTTCTGTAGATTAAATAGAGCCTATAGGGCTAAAAGTAACTTTAGTACTTGGTATTTCTGCAATTACTTGGAGAATAAAGGGTAGACTGGGTAGAACTAAAAGGCAATAATGAAATAAACCTTAGCAAGTGAGGATAATTATATAAAACACACCTAAAAGAACCCAATAGAATCGCCTAGAACCTTCTAGCAGCAGTTCTAAGACATTTCGATTCAATTCTAATAGACTATACTGTAAACAATTTAAAAGTATAAGGGGAAGAAAATAGAAATAACTTATTTGAAATTCCCCCCAAAATAATTCTATAAATAGGCTGTTAGTGAGCCTAAAAAGGGGTTCCACACATTAAAGTTCTGGGTTCTGAGTTCGAAAAATTCTGATACATACAATTAGGGGTAACACACCTTGAGGAAGCTAATTGACTTGAGTGTTGTTCTGGGATTTCTGTGGGGTCGACTCTTCATCAATTCATCTTGACTTTGCTGGATTCCTTGATTCTATTTGGGTTGATTTGCTGGATTCTATATTTGGGGTTTTAGTAGCTATTTTGCTATGATCAAATTGCCTCGTTGCTGTTGCTATATTTTGCTATTGGTTGCTGACTATTCTTCTTATCCAAAACTCTAGACTCATCGATTTGTTTTGAACCAGGTACACATCTGTTTTCTGGAGATGTAATTGAGATTATGATGAAGAAATGAAGTTTAATCAATTTTCAATGAAGTCATTTCTGTTTCTTCTATCATATAAGTAATTAATTCGTAGATCCTTTTGTAATTCATTAGGAATGGTTGTAATAATTAACAACTCTATGAATTTGACCTAGATTTGAGTAGAAGTAGTTAATGTTGTATTTAGATATAAATTAGTAGTTAGATATGATTTATCACCTAATTCAAAACTAAAACAGGATAATATAAAGTTAATGCACCTAGGTAAATAAATACAATTCTAAAATTGGACGCATAAAATGGTATCTAGCTACTCTTGTTAGTTAATCTCCGAATTTGGATCAATTTAATCTAAAAGGAAATGAGTAGCCTAAGTATAAATTGTATTATTGCCTAGCTTCACTTTAAAATGACTTATCTACAGATTCGTTTTAGATTTCCGTGACTATTAATAAATCAAACATGTTCAGTTAATGTTACAACACTGTTTTCCTTTAGTTAAAATAAGTGACAAAATAAGTCTTGCGACTAGAATTATGATAATTACTCGAGTATCTAAATCTGACATATAGAATAATAATACTAATACAAAATTTCTGACTTAGAATGTTCAATTAGTTATTAGGATATAAAATTAGTAGTGATTGAGATGTAATTTGGTACCTTTTGAAATAATATGATTTTACTGATTTTCTCTATCATTTGAAAAACATTTGTTCAAACAATGTTTTGAAGTTGCTAGCCTGTTCTCTATTTCGTTCATATACTCTGGGCCTAGTCATAAATATAGGCCTAGGTCTAATTAACGTAATATCTGAGTTCTCAAGTAGAGACAGTAGTACACATTGGGCTACAGATGCCCATTCGTTCTAAGTAATGGACTGTTAAAGTAGTCCAAAGTCCAGGCCCAATAATAAATAAATGGCCTGGACTCTGATATTATGGTTAAAAAATAACACAAAAAAGATATAAATTAGGAAGAAAAACAAAAATAGAAAACATAGTATATGACTAGGATTGGACCTTAATAATAAGGGATGAGCCTCGTTTCGAAGATGAAAAGATATACGGGGCCCCGAATGGTTGAATGTAAAATGCTAGACTCGGAAGGACCGTTTAGTAAATTTCACGGTCTTTCTTAAAGGTTAATAAGACGTAGACATTTTAGGCGTGGTTAAAAATTACATTCCTAATACGGGTGCACATTTTATGTGACCCAAATCTCAAATCCCGGCGAAGCTGAAATGCACTAAAGTCACAGGCGTACTGGTTGCGGTGTGACTCGAAATGCATTTTCGTGATGTTGCAAGTGTTTTTAAAAAAAATGGGACATTAAAAACATTTGTAAAATTGAAGCATATAAAGAAATCGGATAAGACAAATACGGCAGTTGTGCGACCGTGCTAGAACCACGGAATCTGGGAGTGCCTAACACCTTCTCCCGGGTTAACAGAATTCCTCATCCGGATTTCTAGTTTCGCGGACTGTTAAAACAGAGTCATAATTTCCTTGGTTTGGGATTAAACCAGTGACTCGGGACACCATTATTTTCCCAAGTGGCGACTCTGAAATTTAATAAATAAATCCCGTTCCGATTGTCCTTAAAGTGGAAAAACTCCTTCCCTGTTATTATTATTATATCCCTTCTTAGGGTGTATTAGTAAATAGCGGGGTATACTTATTTAAAAGTAGTAAAACGGAAGGTGTGATAGTTAGCACTTGGGGCTTACCTTGGATGGTGTCGAGGCTGGCAGTACTCTATATTAACAGAGACTCTAACTTCAATATTAGGAAAGCAAAAGAAACATATTTTGATTCCTTAAAAATGGTTCTTTAGTGTAGGAATTTTCATGATGAGGTACTCCTAGTTACAACAGTCTGCATGATTTGGTTAAATTAGAGGGATATAGTTCTAATAATTTAATTATGTGCAAATGGGTTCCGAGGAGTTTACGATGCTTTAGCTATGACTTGCGATTTATGTAAGTATTTTCCATAAGATGATGGTTTATGAGAAATGTGTCAGTCATTTGGGTGGTGGAGTGGGGATCAGATATGGAGATTTATGTATTCTCGAGGCTTAGGGACTAAATGTTCTTAGAGGTAGACTATGCAGACTGCAAATATTTATTGAGAGTTCCTCAGTTTATGATGTGCTATGGATAGGTTATCATAGACTCTTGGGAAGGTTATCTACCTATTTTGGGATGATTTGAATGGATTCGAGGGCCCATTAGTGGGCCTAATGAGAATGTGTATTCCACATCATGTTAAGTTTGTTTACATAGGAGAACAACTCTTGAGAGATATGCCATCTTAGAGTTGATCTTATTCATGTTCATGTATTACTCTCCTATGCTATGATGGGTTGTGAGACTGTTGACTATTTACACACAAAATGCGAGTATGTTGGACTTTGTGGCGAAGTTCCAACAAGATGGCTCTTTGGGTGTTGAATGGTGGATTGTGCCTTAGTTGTGGTTTCCTATCTGTGGTATATCGTGTTATCCGTATTTTCATGATTATGGCCATGCACTTCATGTGCTTGTTTTTATATGCATATGGTTCTTGACCGTGAGCAGCATGGCTCGAGGTATTACATGTAGACCGGTGTGTTTAGATTGGGTCACGCCCCGCAATGCAGTTATGTTGGGACATGATCCTTTCTATTTATTTTGTATGCTTTGTTTCACCTCTATAAGATGGTATATCTTTGGCATGTTGGTCGAGTAGCTTGTACTAGATGAGATGCGATTCTTGGACTTGAAAATTGTGCAATCGAATTTTATTAAGGTATGCTTGGAAGAATAATGTCATTAGTCAACTAAAAATTTGGCTACGGTTCTTGGTGGGTGACAGAGCTCCATGACTTATTGATTTAATGAATGGTTATGAATTTCTACATATTTATTTCATCGTTGGAAGTGTACGAAGGTTCACAATAAGGTTTTATTTGATATAAGGTACGCCATCGATATCGGGCTTGTTAATGAGATCCAAAGAAAGGTGTAATATGGACCGAGCCAGGGCCTAAACGGGCCTTGTGGGCTGGTCCTAAGTGGGAATGGGATTTGAGGTCCTGTCCTAAGTGGTCTTGGGCTACGTGGGCTTCTGGTAGGAACCGGTCCGGGCCCCGGACCAAAAACTGATGCTCCCTCGCTAAGTGGTCCGGTCCCGGGCCTATGTGGGCCCTGTGAGCACGTGATTTTTGCCCTAACCAATTAAATTCCAAGATATATATATAATATAATACAAAAATAATTTTTGTTTGCAATTGTGTGATTTAGTTGAAATACCAGTGTTTTCATTTGAAAATAAATGGAAATGTAATTACAAAAGAAATCAATTGGGAAAATATCATAAAAAATGTAAAATTTAAAAGATCAAGTAGAAAAGAAAAAATATCGGAAAATTAAGGAAAAAATAAAAAAAAAATAGAAAATAAAGGAAATATAGCATTTGAAAATAAATACAAAAAGAAAAATACAAAATACAAAAATAAAATACAGATATTAAATAAATACAATTCAAAATGACTAAAATACAAAAAATAGTGTATAATATCAATTTGGGCTAAATACATAGCCCAAACATATGTTACACTAACCAGGCCCAAACGGAACTAGTCCAGTATGCCCAGGCTTGTAATCAAACGACACCATATAGGTATATAAATCTGGGCCGTTAATACAAATGATCAACAGACCAAGTAAGGTAGTGCCTTTATAAATTAAACAACGTCGCATATAGAGTTAATCTTGACTGTCCAACACAACTGATCAAATGGACAAGACCAATGAGCCATTTAAATGAAACGACGTCGCTTAGGTAAATCAATCTTAACCGTCCAATGTTATAATCTAACGAACCTAATAAGATCCTTCATTAAAACAAACGACACCATTTCGAGGCTACAACATCCTGGTCGTTGATCTCGACTAATCCAATGGCCAGGAATCAACAATACACGACTGATATATATACTACCATCTCACATTGTGTCCGTCATTACACACACACATTTGTATTATCTAACCCTAGCCGCCTGAGACTCAACCTTCTTCCTCCTCCAGTCTCATGGAGATCACCGGAAAACCATGCCTCAGCCTCCGTCTCCGGCTGAGGCAAACCTCAAACACCCTCTCCACCACCCAAAAAATCTTCAAGCAACCATAAACCCCTACCAAAACCAACAGCCTCCCTATTCTTGAAATTCTGGTCGCCGGAACCCTAGTCGGCGACCTCACAAAGTATGAACCAAGGTTTTATATTAACACCCTTAAACCGTCTTGAGGTGATGTACCACCCTATCTGGGTGGTTTCCCTCGAATCACCCTTAAACTTGTCGAATATTAGAAAAATACTCGCCGGAACCCTACTCCGGTGAGTACCAAAAACTAACCCTACCCCCAAAGCACTACCCCAGGTCTCCAGACCACCCCTCATATACACCTAAATCGAACCCAAAGCCCAATTTGGAAAATCCAGTACTCAGGAGACCAAACGTCTTCAAAGCTCTGAAAATCCAGAAAAAATGAAAAGAACGAAGAAGAAAGAAAGAAAAGAAAGAAAAGTAAAAAGAAAAGAAAAAGCTTGAAAATCTAAGTATCCCTACCTCTGTTTCTATTCTTGGTTGTTATGTGTTCTGGAAAAGGGTTTCTTTACATGTCTTCTGTGTTTATCTGAAACTGTTTCTTATGCATGTTTAAAAAATGCGAATCTATCTCTGCCCGTTCATGCGAGCCTTAAATCTTACACATGCCTAAAATTTTCTAAGTGTTCTTAGGGTTTTTAATATTAACTACGCATGAATCATGTGCTAATTAGTCTGTTTTATATGTTTGTTCATTATATTCTGTCTCGATTGAGTTTTGGTTAGTTGGAATTCAACCATTATCAAATTTCTCCTCTGAGTTCTGATTAATTGAAAATTAATTCGTGATTAAGGCTATATGTGCAAAATAATATGAATCTGGCTATATTTGTAACTTGATTCGTATGTGAGTTCAATTCTAAACCTTTGAGTGCTTATGTTATTTGGGTCATGAGTATAAAGGTCTTGTGGCAACGTTTGTGAGTTAAGACTTGTTGATTAAGTGGCTATGCTTTTAATAATGGCTATGTTTTAAATAGTGGTCATGTTCTGAATAGTGGCTATGTTTTTTATAAGTGCTTGTGTTCTGATAAAGGTGGATAATAATGAAAAGGAGTGTGGTCTAAACTGGTTAAGTCTTAAGACAAGTTGATTAAGTGGTTATGCTTTTAATAATGGCTATTTTTTAAATAGTGGTCATGTTCTGAATAGTGGCTATGTTTTTGATAAGTGGTTATGTTCTGATAAATGTGGCTAATAATGAAAAGGGGTGTGATCTAAACTGGTTAAGTCTTAAAACATGTCTAATTAGTGGCTATTGATTAAATAAGTATTACCCTAGATCTGCCATACCTAAGGCAGGTCGGGTAATAATAAATAAATAAAATGGGTAAAAAGGGAATAGTAAAGGGCATTCATCTAGATTAAATAGAGCATATAGGGATAAAAGTGACTTTAATGCTTGGTATTTATGTAATTACATGGAAAATAAAGGGCAGACTAGGTAGAACTAAAAAGCAATAGTGTAATAAATCTTAGCAAGTGAGGGTAATTGGGAAAAACATGCCTAATTGAACCCAATAGAACTGCCTAGAACTTTCTAGTAGGGGTTCTAGGGCAGTTCGATACAATTTTAATGGACTATACTGTAAATAATTGAAAAGAACAAGGGGAGGTAAATAGAACTAACTTATTTGAAATTTCCCCCAACATGACTCTATAAATAGACTTCTAATAAGCCTGAAAAGAGGCTGGATTTTGAAAATTCAGAAATTGGTCCAGATTTTGAAATCAAAATGAGAAAATGAGTTCGAAATTCTGAAATATACAACTAAGAGTTACACATATTTAGGAAAGCTGATTAACTTGAGTGCTATTCTGGGAATTTCTGTGGGCCGATTCTTCATTAATTCATCTCGACTTTGCTGGGTCCTCTGATTTTACTTGGGTTGATTTGCTGGGTTCCATATTTGGAGTTTTGGTAGCTCTTTGCTGTGATTGACTCAATTCATTGTTGTTGCTACATCATTGTTGTTGATTGCTGACTATTCTTCTTCTCCAAACTCTAGACTTGTCGATCTGTTTTAAACCAGGTACACTACTATTGACTTGAAGTTGTAATGAGCTGCTGATTGGAGAAATGATATAAAATTGTGTTATATGAATTTTCATGTATTTGTATTCCATTATGTAGTTTGAAAGTACTTAGATCCTTGTAATTCATTTAGGACTTGGTTGAAATAATTAGTAGACTAGAAATATGCTCTAACTCGATAATAGCAGGATACATAAGCTAGGTAGAGAATTATCACCTAAATCTAAAAATAAGACCGGCTAAAACACAGTTAATACACTTAGATTTATAACTATTCTAAAATTGGACATGTAATACTAATACTTAGATATTTTCGTTAATCAAGTTCTGAATCAGCATCAATTAATTCGAAAAAGCGTGAGTAGTAGAATTTTAAATCATGTTACTGTTATATCACTGTTGAAATTGGTTTAGCTGCAAAACTCGTATTAAGATATTGTGATATGGTGACCTGAATGTGGTTGTAATAACAGTGGTAATTCGAGAATGTCTAGTTGGAGCTTAGAACACTGATTTCAGTTAATGAAAACAATAATAACTCTGTAAATAGTGTCTCAATCAATAGATAATTCATAGATTCATACTCTGTTAATTTAGTAGTTAAATAGTAATAAGTTGATTAAACTAGTATTGACATTTTTAGTTAACTGACAATATTGAAATTAGTAAGGATCAAATGCAATTTGCCATTATTTGAAATAGTTAATTGTTAGTATTGAATAATATTTGTCCGTAGTACTGTTGTTAAAATGTTAATCTGCTTTGATTCCACTTTAGACGTAAGTAATCTGGGCCTCTCTGTGAATACAGGCCCAGATCTAATTAACATGGAATTAATGCCTTAGGATAGAATGTTGGCTGGAACCTAGCTATACAGCTGCACCTGGGTGCAATAATGTGAGGAGGCCTGGATTTAAGGCCCAATAGCGTATAAAAGGGGGCCTGAATCCCAATAAAGGATGATATAAAAATGACATAAATCTGAAATATTTATACCCAAGGAAAACAGAAATAGAAAAATATAGTATAATTAGGAAAAAACCTTAATAAAACAGAGACGAGCCTCGCCAAATTACGAAGGCATAGTTGCGGGGCCCTCCATAATTTCCTATAAAAATGTTAGAAATTGGAAAGACCGTTTAGCAAATTCCACGGTCACTCCCAAAATTAACAAGACGTAGACACCTTAGGGCATGATCAATAATAAATATACATTCCTAATACGAGTGCAAATTTATGTGACTCAAATCAAAATCCCGACGAAGCTAAAATGCATTAAGTTCACAAGCGTACTGGTTGCGGTGTGATTCAAAATGCATTTTCACAACGTTGCAAAATTCTAAAATTAACCAAAGTGAAACATCAATAGCATTTGAAACTAAGGCATATAAGGAAATCAGATATTACAAATACGGCAGTTGAGCGACCGTTCTAGAACCACGAAATCCGGGAGTGCCTAACACCTTCTCACGGGTTAACATAATTCATTATCCGGATTTCTAGTTTCGCGGACTGTTAAACAGAGTCATAATTTCCTCGGTTCGGGATTAAGCCGGTGACTTGGGACACTATTATTTTCCCAAGTGGCGACTCTGAAATCTAATAAATAAATCCCGTTCCGATTGTCCTTTAAGAGGAAAAACTCCTTCCCTGTTATTATTATTATATCCCTTCCCGGGGTGTATTAGTAAATAACGGGTATACATTTAAAAAGAGGAGGTGTGACAGCTCTGGCGACTCTGCTGGGGAAAAGAAACCCAGAACTTCGGTTCAGGGTTTATGAATTCGAGCTCGATAAAATTGCTATTTTTGATATTATCTAATTTCATTATATGCTTTGATCAATGTGCTACATGTTTATTGCCTTGATATTACATGAATTGTATATATAATATTATGCCGATAACCCTTCTCTTCTTACCTCCGGGGATGTGCTTACTGGTTGAGACTCCCCTTTCTGTTATGTCAATACCCAATAAGAAAATAGAGGCATGATAAGTTACAAAGCCGGACAATCCTGTGGGTCCCCGGTACGTAGCCCCCTCCTCGATCCGAGTTGTCCACTCGCGTACACATTCTAGTACCATAAAAAATCAGGATATTGAGATTAGATTTAGGATGTTTATTTGCATCATATCTGAATTAGGGGACTCAACACAGGGGTTGGGTCCGTCTAGGACAGGTGACCCGGAAATCAAAGACCGAGCATGACTATATGTTGCATTTATTTGTCCTAGATTATTATGCCGACCAGCAAAATACCTGAAAACAAAAAGAAAGAAATTTTAGAATAGAAATACCGAAATATTGACGAAACGCTGTCTAAAGGAAAAACAGTTGGAACAATTTTGTTGAAATAATTGGTCGTAAAACAATTTGACCGAACTAAGGTTTGATTCTCACCACTAGGCTTGATACATAGGAAACCCTTAACGGGTCCAACCACCCCTTTTAAAAAATGACCAAAAAATGTTGAAGTTTTTATGTTTTAAATAAAATCAATGTGATGCCATTTTTTAGACTAGCCGAATGTTCCGAAAAGTCACCGGAAGGCTGTTTGTGCAAAAATGGCCGCTTTGAAGTCACTTTTTATTTTAAAATAATAGCCTTGAAAATTTCAAATGAAATATGGAAAAGCTTAAATCTTCTGAAATAATGAAAATTGTCCTTTAAAAAGATTATGTTTTCTTTTGAATCGCCTTTAATAAATGTGCAGGATGAGCACAATACAAAATGAACCCTTTGCACTAATGAAAAAGATCCCTTTGCAGTTGCGATTGTGGTGGATTGATCTAGGCCAAGATGGGCAGGATTGGGTCAAAAAATATTTGAAAGATCTTACTGGGTTGCTAAACATAGTATCTCGGGGTGATATTATCCGAGCTCTAGTTGTTTGCTGGGATCCCACACATAATTTGCTCCACTTCTTGGATTTTGAGCTCACTCCGACATTGGAAGAAATTGCTAACTACTTCGGGAAAGGTGAGGTTCCTTTCAAAGGAAAGTATCTGGTTGCTCCAAGGGTTATTATTGTGCACAGATTCCTCGACTCCTTAAAGATTGCCAGAAATGTTCACAGTGTAGACTTGGTCCACGGGTTCTGCACTATGAACTTTATATACCGCAGATATGGCCATGCTGGACAATTCAATGATCCAACAAACAAACTTTGCAACAAAGCGAACCACGCTAAGTGGGAGGAACACATGCATTTCGTCTTTATGGTAACCTTTTTGGGATTGATCATATTTCCGAGGAAAGATGGGAATATTGACATTAGAGTTGCCGGAATTGCCAGTACTCTCCTTGTACAGGACAATAGTATATTGGCACCAATGATAGTAGCCGATATATTCCGTGCTCTCACTGCTTGCAAAGCGGGACAAGATTTCTTCGAGGGGTGCAATTTACTTCTTCAAATGTGGATGATAGAGCATTTATACTGCCACCCTCAGTTTTCAAGCTATGGATCATCTGAAAAGACGTGTATTGAAGAATTCTACGTGAGGGCAAAATAAGCAAAGTTGCCAGAAGGATCGAAATGTTGGATCACATATTTACGATCACTGACTGCTAGCCAAATAGAATGGGCATATGGATGGTTTCCCCTCAACAAAGTTATATATATGCCAGCGGAAGGGTCGTATTTTCTATTAATGGGTCTCAAGAGCATCCAACCTTATGCGCCTTACCGGGTTTTAAGGCGACTTGGAAGATATCAGGTTGTGCCGAAAGATGGGGACCTCAGCCTTCAAGCAATAGAAATCAATCCTGATGGGCAATTCCTAAAAGCACAAATTCGGCAAATATGGAATGAATGCCAATGTCTGAGAATAGACACTTGTGTGAGAGATCGGGCTAGAGGAGAAGTATCACCGGGATATTCCGCATGGTACCACAGAGATGTTGAGCATGAGGGACCGATAAAGAGGCCTCATATTCAAGAGTTTGCCGAGCAGTCTAAGGAACAAAAAGATTGGATGGTCAGGGAAAATGAATAACGAGCCAGAATCAGCATGTTGGAAAAAAAATTCCAGGACCTCAAAATCAAAAGCAGTCTGCAAGCAGCAGCCGATGAGGGTGAAAAGAAACAGCTGAGAAAAGGAAATGAAACTTTGAAGGCTCAAATTGTAAAAATGAGAACAACAACCGAAACCCCAGTTCGACTTGCCCGGGATGAGAAGCTAATTGAAAATCTACGGTGCAAGGTGAACGATTTTAGATTTCATCTAGATAAAGATGAGAAGGAATTAGTTGGGGTTCGGAAACAATTGGCCAAGAAAACTGAAGAAAAAGCTTGGATGGTTCGACAATTGAAAGATGAACATAATGTTGAAGTGGCCCGATTGAGGAAAAAAATCATCACAGCCAAGGTCAAATGTAGTAAACAAATCAAAGAATTTGATGTAGAGAGAGAACATTGCTACATGGCCATGGCTTGATTAGAATTGGAGCTACAACAACTTCAAAAGAAGCACCAGCAAACCTTAGATGCTCGTGCCAAACAGATTGGTAGGTTACTTCAAGAAAAAGGGGTCATCAAGGAAAGAATTGTCAACATTGCTCAATACATTACGCGGAAATGCCAATTGTGCGAGGATATGACTCGGTCAACGTTTACCACAGCAATAATGATCTTTGTGAAACAAGTAATGACCGACCTGGACAAACTCCAAAAAGGATTAGCATATAAGCCCGCGGTAAGACCGAACGATGTCTCGCGAGCACTCGGAGATTTAATGTATTCATAGAGCATGCATTTTTGTATTTGTACTTTTCCGCATTTTAAAAGTTGTAGTAAAACATCATCTTTTGTAATCAATGTTTGAATATCAATAGAAATTCAAAAGAAATTGTCATTATTTTCTCTCTTATATGCAAGTTGCTTGAGCGATAGGCAAACATATAGGATCGAAAAACGAAAAAAGTGAGGAAAGAAAAAGGGAAAAGAAGAAAAAGAAACAATGAAAGCAATGATGGGTGGAAACAAAAGAAAGAAAAGAAAAAGTGGAAAAAGAAAATTGGTGGATTAAAAGAAGAATAATGCCTGGATGATGCATAATTACTAGGCAAAAGTTGTGTTTTTAATACTTGTGATATTTATCTAATATGATCTAACTATTAACAAGTTTTGGTTGTTGATGAGTATCAGATAAAACAGTTAGCAACTGGCATTCCGGCACATCACAACTACAACACTCGTTCTAAAAGCATGACAAAAGCGGTAACCCAAGAAATTGAGCCTACAATCATGGATCTCGTGCAAGAGGATGAAGTAATAGATGTGACTAGCATGAAGGAAGAAATGTATAAGTTAAAACAATAGATGTCAGAAATGTACCAGGCTTGGTCAAGGGGGCAACCCTTACCTTCTTACCCAGCTAACACCACATATATTTCTCCCTCAAGCCCAAACCAGGAACCACCCACCATGAAAGCATCTTCCATATATCCCGCTTACCCGCACTATTACGCCACTACATCACAAGAACCACCACCTCTGCCTAAACAAGCTCCACCACCACCACCCCAAGCCGCTCCCATGTATATCGCACCACCACCAGTCGTTTTACATAAATCCTCTAGCGGTCCTGTATTTCATGTCCAGGATAATCGTTACTACCCTCCAGAACTCACTTTCAGACAACACGATTCTAATACCCCACATATTGACATGACGGAGGAGGAGAAACCTATTAGAAACCCTGAACAAGAGGAGATGGCTAGGAAAATGAAAAGCCTTGAGCAGTCGTTTCGCAATATGCAGGGTCTGGGAGGCCAAGTTAGTGTGGCATACAAGGACTTATGCTTGTTTCCTGAGGTACAGCTACCTGCCGGGTTTAAATTGCCAAAATTTGACATGTATGATGGCCATGGTGATCCAGTGGCCCATCTAAGAGGATACTGTAGTAAAATGCATGGACCTGGAGGAAAATATGAACTACTTATGGTCTACTTCAGTCAAAGCCTCAGTGGTTCGGCATTTGAATGGTACACCTATCAAGATCATACCCGATGGTTCATTTTGGATGATTTAGCTCAATCATTTGCAAACCATTTTCAATATAATCTGGAAATCATCCCTGATAGATTGTCATTAACTAAGATGGAAAAGAAACCCGGAGAAAGCTTTCGGGAGTATGGTTTCAGGTGGAGGGAACAGGTGGACCGTGTAGATCCACTAATGATGTAGTAAAGATGGGGAGTTTTGTGGAAGAAGGTCTGAAGAAGAATAAGATTATGAGCTACTCGGCCATCAAAGCTACAAATCAAGCAATTCAGACGGGAACATGAGGGTCGAGAAGAAGTGGCGGTTATTGAAAGAAAGATCTTGGTCCCGGGGCCCCAACCCATATCATCAATCTCGCCCATACCAACCATATCCACCAGCACCATATAACCCGCCTCCACAATATTATCCTCCAACCGGTCCCTAATTTTCTATCCAGCATGCTCAATCTTACCCACCGCCTCCACCTTTCCTCAGAATGTCTATCATGCACAAAATGCCTGCCCACCATAAAAAACCTACAAAAATCCAAACCGAACCAACTTCCGTCCTGAACCTGAAGTGAAAGGTGAAGGGCTTAGAGAAAAAGAACATTCACTCCTATGGGAGAATCATATACCAGTCTCTTTCACCGATTGAGAGAATTAGGAATGTTGAACCCCATTGAGCCTAAAATTCCCAACCATCCACCAAGAAATTTAGACCAATCCGTCCGTTGTGAATACTGTTCTGGGGTGCCGGGACATGACACGGAGAAATGTTGGCATTTAAAGTCTGCAATACAAGAACTCATTGACTCAAGAAGAATTGAGGTGCAAGCACCCGAAACTCCCAACATAACGCAAAATCCTTTGCCGGTGCGTCATGAAACACATATGATGGAGCTAGTACAGGGAGAAAGCTACAAAAAACCTTCTCAGACGGTGATGACAATTAAAGCAAACAACAAGGTTGAGGAGAAAGTTGAAGGTGAGAAAGTGTCAACTAAGCCACCAGCAAAACAACTATCGGTGATGGTTGAGCCCGAGCCCGTAAAAGTAGTAGTAGCTAGGGTGAAGCCCGTATTGACTGTGAAGGGGGCTTATATAGAGCCAGTAATTATCAAACCAGTTGTTAAGATACCGGTTGTCAGTACCCAAGCTGTACCTTGTGTCACACCTCCTTTTTACGCGGGCCCGCGAGGGCGCGAGGGAGTTTTTCCAATTAAAGGACAATCGAAACGGGATTTATTTAATTAATTGAGAGTCGCCACTTGGGAGATTTATGGTGTCCCAAGTCACCGGTTTGAATCCCGAATCGAGGAAAAGATTGACTCTGTTAAATAGTCTGCGTAACAGAAATCCGAATAAGGAATTCTGTTAACCCGGGAGAAGGTGTTAGGCATTCCCGAGTTCCGTGGTTCTAGCACAGTCGCTCAACTGTCATATTTGGCTAAAGTACTTGATTTTAATACATATTATCCTATTTTTTTGTGCATTTTTAGAATTAATTACCGCTTTTTGTCAAAATTATTTCTACTTAAGAAACTGAACGTTGTTTAAGAACATGTTTTTGGATCACGTCACATGAAATGCACCCGGATCCTCAGCACATTCTTATTCAACATTTATTTGATGTGGATTCGGGTCGCATGAAATGCACACCCATATTTAAGAAAAGTAAAATGATAAATAAAAAAAATAAACGAAAATCTAAAGTGACTACGTATCACTACTTTGCGGAGGGTCATGAAATTAGCTAAACGGTCTCTTTTATTTTAAAAGTATAATCCTAGAGTGACTACATTTATTTTTTTTATTTTTTTTTTATGTTTGTCTCTAAACATAAAGAAAATCTCCAAATTAATTACATGCTTGAAAAGGTCATAACTTATTAGTTATCAATTTAAAACAAATGCGAACAGAAGATTATAATCGAGCTTGCATAGAGGGAGATTATTTTTTTTCTATTAGTTAATAACACTAAAGTGGAGATCACGAATAAAGCACGAGATTGACAAACCGTAATATCAAAACAATTTAACTATTCTCCTAATTAAATTAGCCTAATCGTTATTAGATGGACTAGACTATCGGAATTAACTATGTGAAATTCATTTAGAACTTCATTTTTACAATCATTTGAAACCAAAATTGACCTTAATCAATAATGCTCGTTCAAAGGTTTGTTAAACTTAACTAACACTAGAAGAGTCTACTATCATTAATGTTCAAAGGAATATCAACACATTTTGCTTGAACCCAACTCATGCCTATTGGTAAAATATGAGAATGAACTAATGAACTTGTAACTATTTAACTCAAATTTTTATAGCGCTTTAATTACTAATTACGGGCTGATTCAATTCTATGGAATACAAAACTCTTACGGGTTTGAAGAAATTCGAATCAAACCAACTGCCTATTCTATTTACACAAACATCCTGGATTACCTACAACTAATGTTATTTCAGATTTGACAAAGCAAATCCATTATTACTAAAAAAACAATCCTTACAACATGTATTTTTAATGATACACACTAACCTACTGTATTTGACTATTAACTATTGATTACCAAATACTTCAATTACATATGACAATTACAACTTAAAACAGTCCAAACGTTTATCTAAGTCAAGAAATAATAGTCCCTTTTCAATTGAATCCTAGAGTTCAAACAAAATTTATCAACATCTAACAATTGATTCAATTACAAACCAACAGAAACAATGAATTTTAAAAAAAAAAAAAACAGGATTTCAATTGACACATTCGTGATTCCAAATCCTTTTAACAACTTCATCAATCATAGAGATCAAGTAGTACCTGGATGTGAATAACACAGGAAGAAGGAAAGAGGAAGGTCAGCAGCAGAGTTAACACAGCAATGCAACAGCAGTAGGCCAAATTTAAACCAGCAAGAACAATCTCTTCTAGAGTATACTTTCAAAGATCAACTCAAATTCAACTGAAGAACCATATAACAACAACCAACCACCAATATCTACGATTGAAGTTTGCGACACAAGAATATCAAAGACCAATTGCAAGTAGAACTATAAAAAATCAGCAGTGGAATAACAACCCTTTCTAGTTTCTTTTAAAGAAAATAGTTGTTACTTCCAACAAAGACCTCACTATCAGCTTTCAACTTTCAGAATTCCTGAAATATTAGTTCTCACTGTCCCTCCAGTAACTCTCCCTATTCTGTTCTCTCTATTTTGTTTTCTTTCAGTCAGTATTTTTCAGTGTCTATCTCCTCTTTAGTTCTATTTTTCTTCTCCCTTTATAGACAAAACATATTTCTTTTAAAATTCCAGCAGTTCACTTTTCCAGCTTGTTCATTCCTTCTCATGTGCACCCCTTAATCCTTTCATCATTAACCTCATGTCTAGTTATGGGTTTTTGACAATTAAACAACTAACTAAAGGAAAAAACACTGGAATATACTGTTGTCTAGTAGTTCAAGCAACTCACTCCATGTGCAAAGCACCCTAAAGCTTAGTTTCTGAAACTTATATAGATTAAACAACTAACAAACATCACAAGCAATCCAACTTCTGTCCAACAGTGACTATGGGCACAAATAGGGATCAATTTCTATCCCACAGTGCTAACAACAAACCTATGAAACTAAATCGACAAACATTCGACTAAACAATTACAGTATGTACATTTGATGAACAAACAGTTGCAAAAGCGATGAACTAAGGACTCTCGGCCAAGTGCCGGGGAATACGAAACTAATTGTTCGACGACACTAATCGACGCGAACACGTATTTGACAACATTCGATTAGCTGATTACGATATGTGCAATCGATAACCAATAGCTGACAAACAATGACAAACAAATTTCAGGCAGCACCTTTTGATTTCGACATCAAACAAATTGACGATATTAACAACGAAGTGAATTCGACTTACAATTATCCGTTGACAGCGAAGAATAACAAATAACAGATCGACCAAATAAAAAGGTCCCAAAGAGATGAGAAAAAAAAAGAATTGGCAGCCGAATCACAACAAAATCAACAACAATCAAAAACTAATAAAGCGACGAGTATAATTAAACAAAAAACAGAGAAGAAATAAGAAATACCTTCGAAGCAAAAGAAATGGAGACTCGGCGGCTTGGGCTTGGATCATTCGAGGTCGAAAGGACCTTAATTGAAATGTTTTCCAAGTGAAAACATATCAATTAAGGTCTATTAAACCTCAATTCAATGAAATCCGGCAAATTAAATCTCTTCTCGATTTTTAGGGTTCTTGGACATGGGTTTTGGGGTTCGACGGTTACCGGTTATATTTGAGCCGAACCAAGTTTGGTATGGACATGGGGGGGGGGGGTCCGGCGAAGGTGTGGTATCAATTTGGGGTGGTTTGGCGTCGGTTTTAGTTTGGCTTGAATCTTCAATCGAAGATTCGAGAGGTTCTGGATTGATTCGAACCAAACCGTGCATGGATTTGAAGAGAGGGGGTTAAGGTGGTCGTGTGGTGTTATTTTGGTGGCCGACAGCGTTGTTGCCGCCGGGTTTTGGACGGCGGGATATGACGGCGACCGCTAGGGTTTCGGGGAGAGGAGGAGTGAAGGAGATGAAGGGTGTGTTTGGGAGAATGAATGGGTATGCTGGGGTTTGGGGTCTTTTGCTATGTCAAACGTGGGAATTAATGTCAGCCGTTGGATCACAAGAATCCAGCGGCTCAGATCAACTCTTGTAACAAATGGGTCGTTTGGGATTAGGCTGACAGGGTATTGGGTTTTATTTTGTTTTGGGCTTAGTCTTATTTAATGAAAGATGGCCCAATCCTTTTCTCTTTCTTTCTTCACTTTGTTTCTTTTTTCTTCTTTTTTAAATTTAGCTCCTAATTAAACAAAATTCTAATTACACTATAGAACAAATCAAATTAAAATTACAAAAGTACTAATTAAATTACACTAATAATTATCACTTTATTATCACACTCAATTTAAACATCAACTAAAGATAAATCACACGATTTTGATATTAAACACTAAAAAATGCAAAAAAAAAAAAAAAACAATTTTTTTTTGTAATTTTCTTAATTAAACAAATAAACATGGACGCACAAGCGCAAACAGTAATAGAAAAATAAGATGAAATCCGCAAAAATCACACACCACACAAACCTATTTTATTTTGAATTTTTGGGAGTAATTCTCGTATAGGGCAAAAATCACGTGCTCACAGCTGCCCCTCTTTGCGCGGAAACATGAAGAGTTTTCGTGCAAAGATAAGTGAGCGGATACGAGCAATTTTTGCCCGTTCTGAGCACTCCGTATGAAGCATTTTTTGGAAAAATTTGACCGAACCTTTGCTTCAAAAGGTCTCTTACATATCCCTGGCTAAAAGGGAATCAGGTCAATGTAGTTCGGGAAGTTTTGGTAGCTGGGACTACCATGACTGCTGTAATCTTGCTGTTACCGCTGTTGCTGCTGTTGCCACTGCTTAACTGATTTCCTTATTACATCGTGCTAAACGAAAAATAAGAAGCTAGACTAAGTTACAGTATTGCAAATTCTTATCTATCTTTTCAGCTTGATCTTGTCATGTTCATTGCCATCTCGCGGGCTCTGATGTTTCTTCACATGCTTTTTCTCTTCTGACAATTGTTATCTTGGCCTATCTTGATTGCCGAACTCCGACCATTGGTCCCTTCCTTGTGATCTTCGAACTATTTTCTTTCGAAGTCTGAATCTATCTTTTCTGATCCTTGTTGCCTTCCTTCCGATTATGAACTTGTATTCATGTTGGGGATTTCCGTTACATTCTGTCATTTTCCGATTCTTTACTTTAATTATCAAATCTTAAAAACTGAGTCGTTGTTCTGCTTTTCCGGCGAGCTTACGCTTTCATCGACACACTCTAATCATAAATCGCCACTCCATTCTTCAGGCGGGCTCCCTGACTTCAACGCATAAACTTCGAAACTAAATCGCCACTCCATTCTTCAGGCGGGCTCCCTGACTTCAATTACAACTTCAAAATAAGTCGCCACTCCATTCTTCAGGCGGGCTCCCTGACTTCAACTTACAACTTCAAAACTAGATCGCCACTCCATTCTTCAGGCGGGCTCCCTGACTTCAATTATAACTTCAAAATTAAATCGCCACTCCATTCTTCAGGCGAGCTCCCTGACTTTAAATACGACTTCAAAACTAAATCGCCACTCCATTCTTCAGGCGGGCTCCCCGACTTCAATTACAACTTCAAAACTGAATCACCACTCTATTCTTCAGGTGGGCTTCCTGACTTCAACTCATAAACTTCGAAACTAGATCGCCACTCCATTCTTCAGGCGGGCTCCCTGACTTCAACTACAACTTCAAAAATAAATCGCCACTCTATTCTTCAGGCGGGCTCCATGACTTCAATTACAACTTCGAAACTAAATCATTACTCCATTCTTCAGGCGGGCTTCCTGACTTCAACTCATAAACTTCTAAACTAGATCGCCACTCCATTCTTCAGGCGGGCTCCCTGACTTCAACTACAACTTCGAAATTAAATCGCCACTCCATTCTTCAGGCGGGCTCCCTGACTTCAATTACAACTTCAAAATAAATCGCCACTCCATTCTTCAGGCGGGCTTCCTGACTTCAACTTACAACTCACTAACTCCATCCCATCCATATCGCCTTCCTTTGCTTCATGTACCATTTTCTTCTTCCTGTATCATCTCTTGGGCCACCTTTTCTTCTGAATTACCTTGTTTTGGAATTGCATTCTTCCTGGGTCGTGTTATTTTTCCTTTGACTGCTGGGGATATCCTTGGAACTGTTTACTTACCTGCTGGAGATAATGCTACTGGGGAAGTATTCTTTATTTCTTCTTTTTCTACTTCCTTTAACCTTGATTCTCTCCCGGGCTCGCTGGGGGTTGAATTTTCATTGACTGAGGATTACCCTGGCAGGGACCCCCTTTTCTTTTTCCTCTTTCCCAACCTCCTTCGGGACTTGTGCTTTGCTTCCTTGAAAAACTTATGGTATATAATGTTGCTGGGGAAATCTCGAAGATCAGCGTTTCATTTCTCCAAGAACTGCTGGGGATGGTACTATGCTCAAAGATCATTTCCTTGTGTTATATGACATCTTTCAAGACTACTCCGCTCGAAGCTGGTATTTTCCTTCTTCCCAAAATCTTGTGTTGCTTTCTATCCTTATCCACTGGGTATTTGCTTTCAAGAAAATTTTCGCACTGGGTATTTGCTTTCAAGAAAATTTTCTACGTGGCATGCTTTTCCGCCGACGAACCCTCTTTTCTGCTTTAAATCAAAGAAAAATTGTTAGTTTCAAAACACCGTGAGTGGTTATGCCGCTCTTGCTGGGGCAATTTTCCTTTTCTCTTTTAGCTGCTTTGCCTTCCTCGAACTTTGGGGACGACGTTGATACTTGCTTGTTGATGGTGCTCTTTCCAACAGGATCTCTCAACTCTCCTTGTTATTCCAAACTTCAGTGTGGTCCGACCCTCTTAGTCAGTGATCTGTTGTGAGAAACTATCTTCCAGATGTGTAATATGTGTCCGCCCTACTCCGTAATTCTTGTGAACCTTCCAATCAACCTGTCGTTCCAATCTTAATATTGGAACGACTTTTGTCTTATTTCCTTGTTCCATGCCTATTCATCTTCATTGTACCGCTTTGGGAGATTTGGTAGTAAGCTTTGAAAAGTCAACTTTCGACATAAATATAAAAATCTTTTAAAAAAAGAGAAAAATGATAAATAAAAATGCAATAAAGAGTGTGGACTGCAAAAGACAAAAAAGGAAAACTTTCCTGAACTTTAAATTGGGAAAAACTTATCTGAATGTATAACTGATCCAATGGTTATGCCGTGCCTTCGAGATTAATCTACCCAGTCTATTTATGTCAATCACTTTCTGACGGCTGCGTTTTGCTAGAAGCAAACGAATGTCCCAACCTTGTCTCATGCGGACACCTTGTAACCATCTCGCCTTGTCACCTCATAGTGCCCTTCAAAGGGTTTTCACTAATGAGATTCTCTCATTTCTCTCGATCTCCCGTCACCTTAGGGTGCCTGTAAAGGTTTTCACCGTTAGACTCTCTCGTTTTATTTCTCTTAGCTTTCTTCGCCTTAAGGTGCCCTCGAGGGTTTTCACCGTTAAGACTCTCTCATTTTGCTTTCTTCCATGCGGTGGGCTGGGGTATTACCCACGAGATTTCCTCTAAAGCATTATCCCTTTTTAGATTGTGCATCCTGGATTCAATCGAGGATCGGAGTGTCATTCTTGGCTTTCATTCGCATGACTTGGCATTTCTCAAATACTGATCGAGAGGTCTTTTTTGGTCATTAATGTGGTTTTTGTGCGTGAGGCTAAAGAAAAGGGGTTTAACCTCAACGGTTAGCTCATTACAACTTTCGGAATCCACACTATCTTTTCAAACGAAACAATGACTTATGCCCCAGTTTTGTTGCTTGGGGAATCTTTGATTTTTATTTTATTATGACCGAGTCATGTGGCGCCTACGTATCCTTCTTGAGGAATCAGGTCGAACGTAGTTCACTTTTTCTTGTGTTTTTTTTTCTTTGTTTCCTTTTCTATTTTGTTATACATCTTCCTTGAGGATTCCAAAAGAGGGTATATGAAAGAATAATTAAGGCTCAAAGGGGAAAACAAGGGTTAAAGTGTTTGGATAGTAGAAAAAAATTGCCTCTGTCATTTCATTCTCCGAAAAATGCCAAATACAAACAAACGAAACCAAACGTTGACAAATACATTAAAGAATTACACATAATATCTTTTGACTGCATCAAAATTGATAGCCATATCGGTGCATCTTCCTTCAATATCAGTTAGACATAGAGCGCCGTTGGATAATACTCTAGTCACAACAAATGGTCCCTGCCAATTTGGAGCGAACTTGCCTTTCGCTTCGGCCTGATGTGGTAGAACTCTCTTCAGCACATGCTGTCCCACTTCAAATTTCCTGGGACGTACCTTCTTGTTATATGCTCTCACCATTCTCTTTTGATACAATTGGCCATGACATACTGCTGTCAATCTCTTTTCATCGATCAAGCTCAATTGCTCCAATCGGGTTTTGACCCACTCATCGTCGTCAATCTCAACTTCGGCGACAATTCGGAGGGATGGAATTTCAACTTCTGCTGGTATTACTGCCTCAGTCCCGTACAGCAACAAGTAAGGAGTTGCGCCTACCGAAGTCCGGACGGTAGTTCGATAACCTAAGAGTGCGAATGGTAACTTTTCATGCCATTGCCTAGACCCTTCTACCATCTTCCTCAATATCTTCTTAATATTCTTGTTTGCTGCCTCAACCGCGCCATTTGCTTTGGGACGATATGGTGTGGAATTTCGGTGTGTAATCTTGAACTGTTGGCAGACCTCCTTCATCAATCCGCTGTTAAGATTGGCACCGTTATCCGTGATGATTATCTTTGGAATTCCAAACCTGCAGATGATGTGGGAATGTACGAAATCCACCACCGCCTTCTTGGTCACCGATTTGAAGGTTTTGGCCTCCACCCACTTGGTAAAATAATCGATCGTTACCAGAATGAACCTATGACCATTGGAAGCCGCAGGTTCTATAGGTCCAATAACATCCATACCCCATGCAACAAACGGCCATGGTGTTGACATTGTATGCAATTCAGTCGGTGGAGAATGAATCAAATCTCCGTGTATCTGACACGGATGGCATCTTCGCACGAAACTTATACAATCACGCTCCATAGTGAGCCAGTAATATCCTGCTCGAAGAATCTTCTTTGCCAATACATATCCGCCCATGTGTGGCCCACAAACTCCGGAGTGTATATCTGTCATCACTGTTGTGGCTTGACCCGCATCTATACATCTCAACAATCCCAAATACGGGGTTCTTTTGTACAGCACCCCTCCACTAAGGAAAAAATTGTTAGCCAATCGCCGAATAGCTCTCTTTTGATCTCCAGTTGCTTGCTCTGGGTATATTCCTAACCTGAGGTATTCCTTGACATCATGAAACCATGGCTCAACATCCATCTCTTCCTCTATCATATTGCAATAAGCATGTTGATTCCGGATCTGAATATGTAACGGATCAACATGAATCTTGTCCGGGTGATGTAACATCGATGCCAACGTAGCCAAAGCATCGGCAACCTCATTATGCATCCTTGGGATATGCCTGAATTCTACTGATCGAAAACGCTTGGTCAGATCATGCAAACATTGACGATACGGGATAAGCTTCAAATCTATGGTTTCCCATTCTCCCTGAATCTGATGTACTAGAAGGTCCGAGTCCCCCAAGACCAAGACGTCCTGTACATCCATGTCTACCGCTAATCGCAACCCTAAGATGCATGCCTCGTACTCAGCCATATTGTTGGTATAATGAAAACGCAGTTGAGCAGTAACAGGATAATGATGTCCCGTTTCAGAGATAAGCACAGCCCCTATTCCGACTCCTTTTGTGTTTGCCGCTCCGTCGAAGAAAAGCTTCCACCCTGGATCCTCGGTTAATTCTAACCCATCAATTTGCAATACTTCTTCGTCTGGAAAATACGTCCTCAAAGGTTCGTATCCGTCATCTACAGGATTCTCTGCTAAGTTATCGGCTAGGGCTTGAGCTTTCATAGCCGTCCTTGTTACATATATGATGTCGAATTCTGTAAGTAGTATTTGCCATTTTGCTAACCTCCCTGTAGGCATAGGCTTCTGGAAAATATACTTCAATGGATCCAAACGTGAAATGAGGTAAGTAGTGTAAGAAGACAAATAATGTTTCAGCTTTTGGGCTACCCAAGTCAAAGCACAACAGGTCTTTTCCAAATGAGTGTACTTAACTTCGTAGACCGTGAATTTCTTACTGAGATAGTAAATGGCCCGTTACTTTCTGCCAGTAAGATCATGCTGCCTAACTATGCAGCCGAACGAATTCTCCAAAACCGGTAGATAAAGAATCAGGGGTCTACCCGGTTCAGGCGGAACTAGCACGGGTGGGTTTGACAGATACCCTTTGATTTGGTCAAACGCTTCCTGACATTCTGTCGTCCATTCTATCACAACGTCTTTCTTCAACAAACGGAATATGGGTTCACAGGTTGCTGTAAGCTGAGCAATAAACCTACTGATGTAATTTAATCTTCCCAACAAACTCATAACCTTTGTTTTATTCTTTGGCGGGGGTAACTCCTGGATGGACTTGATTTTGGATGGGTCCAACTCAATGCCCCGTCGGCTGACGATGAATCCTAGTAACTTTCCTGACGGAACTCCGAATGCACATTTGGCTGGATTAAGCTTGATATCATATCTTCGCAGTCTTTGGAAAAACTTCCTGAGATCGGCAATGTGGTCTTCTTGACGTCAAGATTTTATGATCACATCATCCACGTACACTTCAATTTCTTTGTGTATCATGTCATGGAATACCGTAGTCATCGCCCTCATGTATGTTGCCCCTGCGTTCTTCAGGCCGTATGGCATTACCCGGTAGCAATAAGTTCCCCATGGTGTGATAAAAGTCGTTTTTTCTGCGTCCTCTTCATCCATCATAATTTGATGATATCCCTCGTAGCAGTACACAAAGGATCCGATCTCACGCCCGGCGCAATTATCAATCAGGATATGGATATTGGGAAGCGAGAAATTATCCTTAGGGCTCGCCTTGTTGAGATTGCGGTAGTCTACGCATACTCTGATCTTCCCATCTTTCTTTGGCACCGGTACTACGTTAGCCAACCAATCAGGGTATCGAGTGACACGAATGACTTTCGCCTGCAATTGCTTGGTTACTTCCTCCTTGATCTTTACACTCATCTCCGTCTTAAATTTCCGCAGTTTTTGTTTGACGGGTGGGCACGCCGGGTCAGTAGGTAATTTGTGAACCACTAGATCGGTGCTGAGTCCTGGCATGTCGTCGTACGACCATGCGAAAATGTCTTTAAACTCCATGAGTGTTTTGATCAATTCTTCTCTCAGGTTGGGTTCGATATGGACGCTTATTCTGGTTTCTTTAACATCATTCGTATCCCATAGATTAACAGCCTCAGTATCATTCAAGTTGAGTTTGGGATTTTCCTCGAAGTGACTTAATTCTTCGCCGATTTCTTCTACGGCTTCATCATCGCCGTATTCTGATTCACTCTCGTCACTTCTTATTTCATGCGTTATTATTTCCAAACCAGATTGACTTTCTCGACTGGGTTGATTAATCTTTAAGCACGCCATATCATTAAGATCAGTTGAAAGAAAGCTGCTCAGAAAAGTAAAAAGAAGGAAAATAAACAAAATTAGAAACAAGGGGAACAAAATTTCATTAATGGGAACAATACAAGGAAAACCAAGCTTGCATACTTAAACCAAAACGAACTAAAATAAACGGATTTTACTCCGGGGACAGCCCCAATACAAAATTTGAAAGAAAACAATCCAAAACAAACTACCAAGACTCCTTCCGGATAGGGAGAGGAGTAGCCTTCCAATTATTCAACTTTGCTTTCGATCCAACAAATTGTATCTCGGCATGGCTAGGTCCTTCGCCATCCTCTAACATGCATACATCAGAGAACGGGTCCTCGAACTTTCTCAAGAACTCTTCGTCTGGCCTGATCATAGGACTGGGAACCTTTGTCGTTGGAGGTATTCTTGTCCCAGACCTGACAAAAGATCGGGAAAGGCGCGGAACAGGCTTCCGGAGCACCCATGTCTTCTGCTTATTCCTCTTGGCTCGCTGGATGTCCTCTGGTGCTGGCTTGAATCCCAAGCCGAAGGTTCCCACATTTTCGACCACGGATACCGGTTGTATGATTCCTTGCAGAGATGCACCTAAACCTTTGCCGGGTATGAAACCGTTTCTCAACATTTCATGAGCCACCATGACGTCTGCAGTAATTATTCTGTCATTAAGAATGCATTCCCCTTCTGGAACTCGGTTGACGGATACCGCATCACGGACCTGGTATACCCATGGCCCAACATCCTCTTCTGTATCGACAAAGGGGACGATGGTGCCTGGTTGTAGATCATTCTCTCCATGGACTACGATCTCCTGTCGATCCCACTCAAACTTGACTAGTTGGTGTAGGTTGGATGGAACTGCTTTTGCAGCATGGATCCACGGTCGTCCTATCAGAAGATTGTATGAAACTACCATGTCCAGCACCTGGAATTCCATGGTGAACTCCACAGGTTCGATTGTCAAGACTAACACTATGTCCCCGACCGATGCCTTGCCTCCTCCATCAAACCCTCGAACACATATATTGTTCTTGCGTACCCTGCCGATATCCACTTTCAAATTGCTTAGTGTAGAGAGAGGACAAATGTTCGCACTGGACCCATTGTCGACTAGGACTTTGCTAACCACCGACTCCTCACACTTTACCGTAAGATATAAAGCCTTGTTGTGCTCGGTGCCTTCCTCAGGCAACTCATCATCGGTGAAGGTGATCCGGTTCGCTTCGAAGATCCTATTGGTGATCTTTTCCAAATGACTCATAGAGATTTTATCAGGTACATGGGCCTCATTCAAAACTTTCATCAAAGCTTGCCGATGTTCTTCAGAATGTATCAGCAAGGACAGCAAGGAGATTTGCGCAGGAGTCTTCTTCAGCTGTTCTAGGACAGAATAATCATGCATCTTCATCTTTTTCAGGAATTCTTCTGCCTCTTCGTCAGTTACCAGCTTTTTTAGTGTTGCCGGAGTAGTCTTCCTTAATTCCACATGGGCAAAACATCTCCCTGAGCGGGTCAAACCTTGCGCTTCGCAGACTTCCTCTTTAATTTCTTTTCCTTTGTAGGTTGTTGTGACCTGATCATAATTCCATGGAATAGCTTTGCTATCAGCTATTGGCAACTGTATTGCTGGCTTGATGATGAAAGGATCCACTCGAACACCTGCTACAGTTAAAACGGGTCTGGTTGCTGCCCCTGGTACAACTATTTTTGCTCCCTCTGGCCTCATAGGCACTTTGTTCACACTTCCCTTTTCTGCTTCCAACACCTCTTGTACGTCCTTCTTGCAGATGAGTGACTCATCAAGGCTTGGAACCTTTTTCATTCCTACCCCACTAGACTTGATCATCATTACAGTCTGAGAGGTTTTCTCCTTTCCCTCTTCTACCCGTACCAACTCGATCATATTGGTCTCATGATGAGTTGGAAGTGGGTTTTGGTAGATGTTGGGCTCCGCTGGAGTCTGGACCTCAATTCGGCGAGTGTCGATGAGTTCCTGGATAGCTGTTTTCAACCTCCAACACTTTTCTGTGCCGTGCCCCGGACATCCTGAGCAGTATGCACAATTTATTGAATGATCCAGATTCTTTGGAAGAGGGTTTGGTAGCTTAGCCTCGACCGGATTTAGCAACTCTATTTGCTTCAAACGGTGGAACAAACTGGTGTAAGACTCTCCCAAAGGAGTGAAGGTCTTCGTCCTTGATGCTCCGTCGTTCTTGAAGGCTTGATTCGGACGAAAGCCTGCACCCGTGGGATTTCTATAGGCTCTTGGGGGTGGGTAATTATTCTGTGGATTTGGCGCACGCCATGGTGCCTGGACGGGAGGTGGAGCATATGATTAGGCATGATGGACGGTAAAGTGAGCATCTGGTGTTGGGTAATAGTGTTGTGGATAGCTGTATGGATTGTGAGAGTAATTTTGTTGGTGGGGCTGTGGTCTGTTCCTGAACCATGCTCCGGAATCAACTGCCGCGACCTCTTCTTTCCTCTTTTTCCCAAGCACCCCTCCGGTGCCACTTTGAATAGCTTGAGTTGTGGCTTTCAACGCTGCATAACTCATGATCTTGTTAGCTTTCAAGCCTTCCTCGATCATAGCCCCCATTTTTATCACCTCGGTGAATGGCTTACCCACGGACGTCACCAGATGTCCGAAATAGGTTGGCTCCAGTGTCTGTAGGAAGTAATCCACCATTTCATTCTCTCTCATCGGCGGATCTACCCTTGCTGCCTGCTCCCTCCAACGGAACCCAAATTCTCCAAAACTTTCAGCGGGTTTCTTCTCTAACTTTAGCAATGATAAGCGATCGGGGATTATTTCAAGATTATACTGGAACTGGCCGATGAATGCTTGAGCCAAGTCATCCCATGTAAACCATCTGTTGGGATCCTGCCTAGTGTACCACTCTAGTGCAGACCCCCCCAAACTCTGACCGAAGTAAGCTATCAGAATCTCATCTCGCCCTCCGGCTCCTCGCATTTTACTACAAAAACCTTGAAGATGGGCTATTGGGTCACCATGCCCTTCGTATAGGTCAAACTTGGGCGTTTTGAACCCGGTTGGCAACTGGACATCTGGGAATGGACACAGATCTTTGTAAGCGACACTGACCTGGTTACCCAAACCATGCATATTCCTGAAGGACTGCTCGAGTCTTTTAACTTTTCGAATAACTTCCTCATGCTCCAAACCTTTGAAGTGCTTTTCCGGTTCTGCCGGGTTATCCCAGTGAGGGGTGTGTGAATGTGGTTCAGGAGCCTTAAAAGTAGGCTCAGGAGAATAACAATGATTGTCATGGATTTGAAAAAGCGGCTCACTGGACAACTTTTGTAAAGTAGCAGGTGGAGGTACAAAAACAATGGTAACCGGGGGAGGAGGATTTTGCCTGGCGGGGAAACCGGGGATGTATATGGGTTTTCCCCTTGATAATAAGGATAGATCGGTGCGCTTGTGGAGGGGTCAATGGGCGGACGCTCTGGTGCTGGTGGAAGAGTATGAAGGTTTGGTGATGATTGTCCCCTAGCCTAGGCTAGGTGCATCTCTGTCATTTGCTGTCTCAACCGGTCCACTTCTTCTTTCATGATTTGTATCTCTGTTTTCTCCCCATCGATACTTTTGCCGGAACTAGACATGTTTGCTGGAATTGGCCCTTTTGATCTGGTATGGTAAGGGTGATCGGCCAGTATACTCTGTCAAGTCAACTGCTAAAACTTTTCTGAAAATTGCAACAAACTTGTTAGCTCACTGAATTTGACAGATATGTTATTGCACGTTGGATGCAATGCACCTAATCAATTAACCATTTCTACATGTATTCACTGCATGCGTCATTCCAACTTTTATCTTTGAAAACCTCATTTGTTATTAATCTCCCCATTAACCTCAAAAAATTGTTAGTGGTGGTCGAATCTTATGTGGATTGCCTACGTATCACGTCCCCGCGTGAATCAGACCGAGCGTAGTTCTAATAACAAGATTATGGCGAAATTCTGGAATTCTTATAATGAAAACCTTTACGGTTACAAAACATGACTTTCAATAATCAACAAAAATGAGAGAAATGCTTGACTCAAGAAAAAACATAAAAATAATAAATAAAAATGCCAACCATTTTTTTCTCTTTTTTTTTTCAAAATTAAACAAAATACATCTTTTAATTAATAGCCTAATGCTCTTAAACTCATGGGGGCCCGCGAGGCATCGTTCGGCCTTGCCGCGGGCCTTGGTGTGAGGTCCCTGTGTAGTCCTCTTAACTCTCTCATGATCGGATGAACATAGTCCATAACTGAAGCGAAAAGTGCGGTGCGGGGCATTTGTTCACAGGCCATAATGCCCGATTTCTTCAATTCTGTCCTTGATCCTGTCCCTTTCTCTGAGTAACTGTTCTATCCGCTGATTCTTCGCCCCCAATCTTCGAGCATTGTTGGTGACCTGGTCTAAGAGCCTATCCACTTGTTCTTGCAGTCGGGCCATCACATTGTGGCAACGGTCGAGGTCTGTCCTGGCATCCCGGGCTTGTTTGAAAACTCGTCCCCTGAGGGTAACATTTACTTCCCTAAGATTGGTGATGACCTCGGTATAATATTTTCCCATTTGTTGTAGATGAAGTACCTGTTGATGTGTCTCCCTTCTCCAGCTAGCGCGGATCCTCGTCGTTTGGGCCTTTGACTCTTCCAATTCTTTTTGGACATCTGTGACCCGACTTTTTAAACCCTTTATCAATTTTTCGTGTGATCGACTCCTCAACTGTCTGTCAGCATCCCTTTTCATTTGCTGGATTTGAACTCTCAAAAAGTCATTTTCTTGTGCCAACTTCTTTTTATCTCCTTCTACGGCGGCAGCTTGCATACTCTTCTCGAATTGAAGGTCCCGGACCTGCTGTTCTATCTTACCAATCTTCGTCCTGTAACCCTCCTCCTTTGATAGCCAATTCCATTGCTCTTGTGAATCCTCCGTGAACTGTTGGACATGGGCTCTTTTAGCACATTTCCGACGAATCTGAAACCTTTTCCCGAACCAGACATTATTCTTTGGATCTACCTCACCCTTAGCCAGTTCTCGAACCATAGTCTTAGGCTTAAGGAATCTACATTCATGCCACAGCTTTCTAATCTTTTCTTTGGGGAATACGACTCCTGGGCTTAACTCAATGGCATGCTTTCTTAGATCTTCATCAGTAGGAATAACCTGAAATCTTCCTAGTTGACATAATACCCGATGAGGAATATATGGTTGGATACTGCGAATCCCCATCAGAAGAATATAACATTCCTCGGCTGCCATGTATACTACTTCAGTATCAGGTAACCAACCGAACGCCCATTCAACCTGATTGGCTTCTATTGAGCTTAGTCGTGAAAGCCATGCTTTGACGCCTTCGGGGAATACAACGCCTATCATCCGTTCCTCAAAACCACTAATACAGTTTTTCCAGTCAACCCATGGTTCATGTATTGTGCCCGGTGATGGAGGTGTTCTTGCATCCACAATTGGAGTAACAGATTGCATCCTTGAAAGAAATTGCCCCCTTCTCGGCATATAGTCAAGGCTCGGTAGATTTCGGACAAAACCAAAGGGACTTCCGTGCTGGTAGCCTTTTTGATTGCAACATCGGCTATTCCTACAAGATTTATCTCTATTTTCTTATCTTCGCGTGGACAAATCACAATCCCCAAGAACGTCGTTATGAATGCCGGAATTCGTCTAGCCACCCACTTGGTTCTATTCCCTGCGTGAGTTAGTCCAAGATTTGATTCTTCAAAACCTCGAGGAGTGTCGTACCGTTGGTATAAGAATTGGAGATCGCAACATCCTCCTGATAAATCATCATTTTTTACCTTCCGACTAATGCTTAGCAAATCCAGAAACCCATGCGGAGATACCGGTCTTGGTGAAAGCACGTATTGTCCTCTTAATTTCCCATTTAATCCTGCATAGCCTGCAATCTCCTCTAGCGTGGGTGTAAGTTCAAAGTCGACAAAACGGAACACATTGCGGGTCGGATCCCGGAACGATATCAGTGCCTCGATGATGTCTTTCCTTGGCTTGATATTCAGCAGATTAACAAAACCTCCCAAAATTCTTTCCACTATCTTTTTACTACTGTCTTCCAAATCATTCCACCATATATGGAGCTGCTGAGGGACCTCGCTACAGACTGAAAATGATTTATTATGATTTGTGCTCATCCTGCACATTTATTAAGGTGATTAAAGAAAGAAAAACAACTTTATTTTACTAAACAAAACTCAGTTTTCAATCACGTCCTTTCAACGCCTCGGGGACAAAGATTTTAAGGCTGTGCGGGTCAATCGATCAAAAATCAAAAAATCGACCCAAAGGTGGTTATTTATACAAAATCAGCCTTCCGGCGTCCCTTTCGGGAACATTCGGCTGTTTTTGAAAACAGCACCACCGATTTATTTACGACGAGAGAAAAAAGAAAAATTAGTTTTGATGTTTTTTGGTTATTTTTTTGCAAAAGGGGAAGTTGGACCTGATAAAGGTTGCCTACGTATCTCACATCCAATGAGAATCAAACCCGCGTAGTTCGGTTTAATAAAAACAAATTACAATCTCTAAATGAAAACTATTTTTTTTTATTTTACTGAAAAACAAGTAAACTATTTTTTTTTTATTTTAAGAATAAAACACACAAATTTTTTTTTTATTCAAAAAAAAATAAAAAACGTTTAAGTATTTATCTCTCTACACTTTTTCCCTTTTTTTTTCGTTTCCCCAGTATTTAAAAGCCGGTCAGCATGCAAGTCCAAAGCAAATAAATGCATAAAACAAACAGGATGCGGCAGGATGGTCTTTTCATTTCAGGTTGCCTGTCCTAGACGGAGCCAACCCCTGTGTTAAGTCCCCTAAGTCAAATGCAACATGATGCAAATAAATGTTCCTACTAGGGATCCGGCATGAAGCTTTGTTATTCTAGGTTCAAAACCTGAGTTTATTGTTCTAGACATGGCTTACCCGAGCGGACAGCTCGAGCCGAGGAGGAGGCAACAACCCGGGAATACAGAAGCTTCACCGGTTTTGTAACTTATCCAAACCTCGTTCTAAAGTGGGAATTAGACACTATACAGAAAAGAAGTCACACGAAGTGCACCCTTCTTCATGATTTAGAAGACTCAGAGAGAAGATTGGTTTCGGCACAATTTCTATGTACAATTCATAAAAATATCAAAGCGGTAAAAACAACATTTAGCACATTAAATACAAACATATAATAAAATTAGATAATAATAAGCCAAATACAACAATTATTCAAAGCTCGAATTCTTAAACCCCGAACCAGTGGTTCTGGGTCAAATATCCCCAGCAGAGTCGCCAGAGCTGTCACACCTCCTTTTTACGCAGGCCCGCGAGGGCGCGAGGGAGTTTTTCCAATTAAAGGACAATCGAAACGGGATTTATTCAATTAATTCAGAGTCACCACTTGGGAGATTTATGGTGTCCCAAGTCACCGATTTGAATCCCGAATCGAGGAAAAGATTGACTCTGTTAAACAGTCTGCGTACCAGAAATCCGAATAAGGAATTCTGTTAACCCGGGATAAGGTGTTAGGCATTCCCGAGTTCCGTGGTTCTAGCACAGTCACTCAACTGTCATATTTGGCTAAAGTATTTGATTTTACTACATATTATCCTATTTTTTGTGCATTTTTAGAATTAATTACCGCTTTTTGTCAAAATTATTTCTACTTAAGAAACTGAACGTTGTTTAAGAACATGTTTTTGGATCACGTCACATGAAATGCACCTGGATTGTAACGACCCGGCCCGTCGTTACGGGAATTACCACCCTGTTACCTTGAATTTACCTATCTTATGCTTTTAAATCAGTATTAGAATATATCGGGTGAGTTAGGAGTGATTCGGGTTGAAAATGAAGCAAATGGTATGATTTAAGGAAGCTTGAATATGGGAAGTCAACCTAGAGTTGACTATTGAGTTAGAGTGATCGGAACTGGATTCTGATGATTCGACTAGTTTCGGGGGATCATTTATGACTTAGGACAACAATCGGAATTGAATTCGGAGGTCCGGTGTAGTTTTAGGCTTGAATTGGCGAAGGTTGAATTTTGGCGAAAACCGGATGGTAGGTGATATTTTGATCCGGGGGTCAGAATGGAATTCCGACAATTTCTGTAGCTTCGTTAGGTGATTTTGGATATGTTTGCAAATTTTCAGGTCATTCGGACATCGTTTGATCGGGTTTTGGATTGAATGTTAGTTTTGAAAGTTTTGAAGAAACTTAGGCTTGAATTCGTGTGTAAATGGTGATTTTGATGTTTAGCATGGTGTTTTTATGATTGGAACAAGTCCGTATCATGTTTTGGAGTACGTTGGTAGTTTTCGTTGGGGTCCCGGGGGCCTCGGGATGATTTCGGACCATCAACCGGGCATTTGGACTTGGCAAAAATCTGCAGAAAAACTGCAGGTTCTGCCCAGGCCTTTAAGCCTTCGCGTTCGCGTGGCAAGGGCCGCGTTCGCGAAGGCCAAGCTTATCAGTGCATCGTGTTCGCGGGGATGGGGAGTCGCGTTCGCGTAGGGCAGGGATCGTGTGCATCGCGTTCGCGTTCCAGCAGTCGCGTTCGCGTAGGTGTGTGAGGGTAAGTGTTCTCGTTCACGGGAGGAGTATCGCGAACGCGTAGAAGGATTTTGGGCGCTGGGAGTTTGAGCATCGCGAACGCGTGAATGGCGTCGCGTTCGCGAAGGGTAGCTGGAAGTTGGGCATCGCGAACGCATGGAAGGCGTCGCGTTCGCGAAGGGTAAGTGAGGGTTGTTCATCGCGAACGCGTGGGAGCTCATGCGAACGCGAAGAGCAAAAAGCTCAGGCAGTGAATAAAATCCAGAAGCAGAGGGTGTTACGGGTTTACACCCCCAATACATAATTTTGAGCCCTAGAGAGAAGAAAACTCGAGGAAATCACTGAGAAGTCATCGGGTATTTGTCGTAGGTAAGATTCTTGACTCAAAAACATCATTTTATGGTAGAATTAACATCAATCTTCATGAAATTGGGTTGAAATCTTGAAGAAATGTGGCCTAAATATTGAAAACGGGATTTTTGGATTTGGAAGGCCATTTGAACTCCGATTTCGATAAATTTTATATGCACGGACTCGTGGCGAGATGAGGGTCGCGTTGGTACTAATTTCGAAATTTTTCCGAGCAGTGGGCCCGGGGTCGGGTTTTACCAACTTGGTGTATTTATGCGAATTTCATGTAAATTGAAATGGGTTATGATTATTTGACCCGTATTTGATATAATTATTGTTATTTGACTAGATTCTACACACGAGGCAGCGAATTTCAAAGGAAAAGGCCTCGCGGACGAGTCTACGACCAGATAGAGGTGAGTAGTTTGTGTATATGGTAGCCTGGGGTTTCGAAACCCCGGCTTAGCACATTGTGACGCTAGTAAGGCGTGGCTCGCACACCGTGGCAGGTGCGGGATTGATTGTGACTAGGGATTGAGACTTGGTCCATCCCGGATGTGAATAATATGTTGTTAGTGTTGGAAATACACTGTATTTGATATAATTGTGGGCTGTAAGCCTTGTTTAGGGCCTTGTACCGATCTGTAGCGTCCTTAGAGGATAATATTTATGTGATAGCTATAATTGCTTAAATCACTGATCTCAGTCCTGGAAATTTAAATCACATTTTTGAAATGCTAAGTCACCGGCTTTTGCAAATTTAATAAAGTTAAAGTATTTTCCATAAATTATGAATCTAGAAATTGGAAATAAGAAAAACGAACTGTTTTGTGACTTATTTGCTTATTGTGGACTGAGTATGGGATCGGGCTACACGCCGCAGTAGTTGATATGAGGATCGGGCTGCATGTCGCAGCAGTATTGCGCTTGGGCTGTAGGAGCCCCTCCGGAGTCTGTACACACCCCGGTGAGCGCCGTCGACGTTAAATTGGATCGGGCTACACGTCGTAGCGGTTATGTGCATTGCATTGCATCTGTATTTGTTGAATTACTCTGTGGTAGTTGTATTGTATTGTTGCTACTAGTTCGTAGGAGATTCGGACTGTAGTGTAGCTTCATATTGTGGTATTTTGTGTATTTCTTACTGTCAGCTACTTATATATATTTGTTACTCACTGAGTACTTAGTACTCACCCCTACTCCCTGCACCTTTTGTATGCAGACTCAGGTACTCAGGAGCAGTAGACAGGCGATTCCAGCATTTGCAGTGTCATTTCGAGTTGCTGAGGTAGCTGCCTACGTTCGCAGAACCTAGCTTCTCCACTCCTTCCCGGTTGTTACTTGTATTTTGTATTCAGACTTGAGTATTTCTATACAGTACTCTCTATTCCTGTCGGTTTTTGTTAGAGGCTCTAGACTTGTGACTCCGGATCTTTGGGAGTGTCAGTATTTTGTTCATTTTTATTATTATTGGAGTTCTTAAACTCATATATTCTTGTTGGGATGTCCATTTGGGACTGATATCATTGTGATAATTAAATTGTTGGTCTGGCTGGCCTAGCTTAATTGTTGGGCGCCATCACGACCGGATTTGGGTCGTGACAAGTTGGTATCAGAGCTCTAGGTTATTAGGACTCGCGAGTCATGAGCCGGTTTAGTAGGCTTTCGCGGATCGGTACGTAGACGTCCGTATCTATCCTCGAAGGGCTATAGAAACTTTAGGAAAAACCTCATTTCTTGGATTCATATCGTGTGATCTGTGTTATCATGAAACTAAAATTTTCCATATTCTATTCTCTCGCAGATGGCGAGAACACGAGCTAACGGACGTGGCGGACGACCACCATTGGCACCCGGAGGCCGTGGTCGTGGTAGAGGTAGGGCAGCAGTGCCAGTGCCTGCTGACCCACCAGCTGACCAGACTCAAGGTCAGATTCCTACACCAGTGGCCCAAACTCAGGACCAGATTCCAGCGGCAGACGCTCCGACAACTCAGGTTCAGGTACCGGCAGTGCCCATTGTCATACCAGGTCTTCAGGAGACCTTGGCTCAGATCTTATCAGTGTGCACGGGCTTGGCACGGTAGTTGCGGCTACTGCTGCGGTATCTTCTTCACGGGCAGGGGAGGGAATCGGACCCCCGTGGCTCACACACCCGAGCCAATCCGGCCGGTTACGCCCGTTGCACCGGCTCCTCGCTTATATGGTTCCGAGCTATGCCCGATGATGAGCGGCGTCGTTTGGAGAGATTTGAGAGGCTACGACCTCCGACATTCAGTGGTGCTGAGGGCGAGGACGCCCAGGGTTTTCTTGACAGATGTCGGCGCATGCTTCGCACCGCGGGTATTCTAGAGTCCAACGGTGTTTCATTCACCACTTTTCATTTCACAGGTGCAGCATTTCGGTGGTGGGAGGATTTCGAGAGGCGTAGGCCCGTTGGGGCGGTGCCCCTCACTTGGCAACAGATTCTCCACGGTATATTTGGAGAAGTACGTGCCTCGGTCTCGAAGAGAGGAGCTGCAACGTCGGTTCGAGTGGTTGAAGCGAGGAGATATGACGGTTAATCGGTATGAGATGAGATTCACACGGTTGGCCCGTCATGCCATGTGGATGGTTCCTACGGACCAGAGAGAGGATTCGGAGATTTATCGATGGCCTAATTTATCCCATCCGCATATTGATGACCGGGGAGAGTTTCGATGCAGTTACCTTTGAGGAGGTGGTTGATGCCGCCCGTCATATTGAGACGAGATCGCCGCAGAGAGCGGGAGGAGAGAGAGGCTAAGAAGCCTCGTGGTGCAGCAGTTACGGTGGTGCTCCGTCTAGGGGCCAATTTCGGCATAGCGAGAGGTCGCTCTTTCGGGTCTCATCAGTCTAGACGTGCAGAGTCCGGTGGGGTTTCATCGGATCGTGGTCGGCGGGGCCATCAAGATTATCGAGTCGGCGGAGCCGTCGGCGAGTCGGCCCGCACCGAGTGCTCTTCCAACTCGAGCTCTACTCCTGCTTCCTCGGCACGGGGTTCATCGGTAGCGAGGGTCCTCGGCAGCCCCTTCTTCCATCTTCGGGCCGTTGTTTTGAGTGCGGTGATTTGGGCCATATCGGGAGAGAGTGTCCTCAGTGGCTTCGTAAGCGGTCTCAGCGGAGGGATCGGCCTTCGTCTTCTACTCCTGTTTCTTCAGCGCCAGCACAGTCGGCTAGGACAGGTGGACAGGTATCCAGAGGTCGCCCTTGGGTTGAGGATCGTACTGGTGGAGGCCAGGGTCGTTTCTATGCTCTTCCGGATAGGAAGGATGCTAGTGCTTCAGATGCAGTCATTTCAGGTATTATCTCAGTCTGCCACAGGGATGCTTCTGTCTTATTTGATCCCGGATCCACCTATTCTTATGTCTCTACTTATTTTGCACATCGTTTGGGTATGACCCATGGTATTCTTGTTTTGCCCGTACATGTGTCTACCCTAGTGGGGGATACTGTTGTTGTGGATCAGGTATATCGATCCTGTCTTATTACTATTGGGGGTCTGGAGACCCGAGTTGATTTATTACTACTGGGCATGGTAGATTTCGATGTGATTCTAGGCATGGATTGGCTATCTCCTTACCATGCGATTTTGGACTGTCATGCCAAGACAGTCACACTAGCTATTCCAGGTAATCCGAGGATCGAGTGGCGTGGCTTGACCGATTATGTGTCCGACAGGGTGATTTCTTATATAAAGGCCCAACGAATGATTGGCAAGGGTTGTTTATCTTATTTAGCCTTCATTAGAAATGTTGAGGTTGAGACACCCAGTCTTGATTCGGTCCCCATTGTGAGGGAGTTTCCGGATGTATTTCCAGCAGACCTGCCAGGCATGCCGCCTGACAGAGATATTGATTTTGGTATTGACTTGGTGCCGGGCACTCAGCCCATTTCTATTCCTCCCTATCGCATGGAACCAGCGAAATTAAAAGAATTGAAAGAACAGCCTCAGGAACTCTTAGATAAGGGTTTCATTCGTCCGAGTGTGTCACCTTGGGGTGCACCGGTGTTGTTCGTGAAGAAGAAAGATGGCACAATGAGAATGTGCATTGATTACGGGCAGCTGAACAAGGTAACAGTGAAGAATAAATACCCATTGCCTCGTATTGAGGACCTATTTGATCAGCTCCGGGGAGCTAGTGTATTTTCTAAGATTGATCTTCGATCGGGCTATCATCAGTTGAAGATCAGGGACTCGGATATTATGAAGACAGCGTTCGGGACGCGATATGGGCACTACGAGTTCCTGGTGATGTCTTTCGGGTTGACTAATGCCCCAGTTGCATTCATGAACTTGATGAATAGTGTATTTCGGCCGTACCTTGATTCTTTTGTAATTGTGTTTATTGATGATATTCTGGTGTATTCACGCGGCCAGAAAGAGCATGCACATCATTTGAGGGTGGTATTGCCAGAGGTTGAGAGAAGAGAAGCTCTATGAGAAATTCACTAAGTGTGAGTTACGGCTTGATACTGTCGGTTTTACGGGACATATAGTGTCTAGTGATGGTATTCGAAGTTGATCCACGAAGGTTGAGGCGGTGCGGGATTGGCCCGGACCTTCGTCGGCTACGAGAGATTCGGAGTTTCTCGGCTTGGCGAGGCTATTATCGCCGGTTTGTTCGGGGTTTCTCATATATTGCTTCACTTGTTGACTAAGTTGACACGGAAGAATGCTCCATTTGTGTGGTCCGATGAATGTGAAGAGAGCTTTCAGAAGCTCAAGGAGGCTTTGACCACAGCTCTAGTACTTGTGTTACCATCAGCTTCAGGGTCATATACGGTGTATTGTGATGCTTCTAGAGTTGGACTCGGTTGTGTGTTGATGCAGGAGGGTAGAGTTATTGCATATGCTTCTCGTCAGCTAAAGCCCCACGAGAAGAACTACCCTGTTCATGATTTGGAGTTAGTTGCTATTGTTCATGCCTTGAAGATTTGGAGGCATTACTTATATGGTGTATCTTATGATGTATATACAGACCACCGCAGCCTTCAGCATTTGTTTAAGCAAAAAGATCTAAATTTGAGGCAGCGGAGATGGCTTGAATTGCTTAAAGACTATGATATTACTATCTTGTATCATCCCGGGAAAGCCAATGTAGTGGCTGATGCATTGAGCCGGAAGGCCATTAGTATGGGCAGTTTGGCGTATATTCCAGTTGGGGAGAGACCCCTAGCAGTTGATGTTCAGGGTGTTAGCTAATCAGATGGTGAGGCTGGATATTTCTGAGCCCGGTCGGGTGATGGCTTGTGTAGTAGCTCGTTCTTCTTTATATGATCGTATTCGAGAGTGCCAGTATGATGATCCACACTTACTTGTCCTTAAGGACAGAGTTCAGCATGATGATGCCGGAGATGTCACTATTGATAGTGATGGTGTATTGCGGATGTAGGGCCGGATATGTGTGCCCAATGTTGATGGCCTTCGTGAGTTGATATTGGAGGAGGCCCATAGCTCGCGGTATTCTATTCATCCAGGAGCCGCGAAAATGTATCAGGATTTGAAGCAGCATTACTGGTGGAGAAAGATGAAGAAAGATATTGTGAGCCATGTGGCTCGGTGTCTAAACTTTCAGCAGGTCAAGTATGAGCATTAGAGACCTGGTGGTGTATTCCAGCGTATTGATATTCCGGAGTGGAAGTGGGAAAGAATAACTATGGACTTTGTTAGTGGACTCCCTCGGACAGCGAGGAAATTCGATTCAGTTTGGGTGATTGTGGATAGGTTGACTAAGTCAGCTCACTTCATCCCAGTGTGTACTACTTATTCCTCAGAGCGGTTGGCAGAGATATTCATCCGTGAGATAGTGAGATTGCATGGAGTTCCCATTTCTATTATATCGGACAGAGGTACCCAGTTCACTTCTCAGTTCTGGAGGACATTTCAGCGAGAGTTGGGTTCACAGGTAGAGCTGAGCACAGCATTTCATCCACAGACGGATGGGCAGTCCGAGCGTACTATTCAGATATTGGAGGACATGTTGCGTGCTTGTGTCATTGATTTCGGTGGTTCATGGGCTGATTATTTGCCTCTTACGGAGTTTGCTTATAATAATAGCTATAATTCCAGCATTCAGATGGCACCGTATGAAGCTTTATATGGGAGGCGGTGTAGGTCTCCAGTTGGTTGGTTCGAGTGCGGTGAGGCTAGGTTGTTGGGGACAGAGTTAGTCCAAGATGCCTTAGACAAGATGAAGGTGATTCAGGAGAGACTTCGCACAGCTTAGTCGCGTCAGAAGAGTTATGTGGACCGAAAGGTTCGAGATGTGTCCTATTCAGTAGGTGAGAAGGTGTACTGAAGGTTTCGCCTATGAAAGGTGTTATGAGGTTTGGAAAGAAAGGAAAGTTGAGCCCAAGGTTTATTGGACCTTTTTAAGTGCTTAGGAAAGTTGGGGAGGTGGCTTATATGCTTGCTTTGCCACCCAGTTTGTCGGGAGTTCACCCGGTGTTCCATGTATCTATGCTCCAGAACTATGTCGGAGACCCGTCTCATGTGTTGGACTTCAGCACGATACAGCTAGATGAAGACTTGACTTATGATGTAGAGCCAGTAGCCATTTTGGGTCGACAGGTTCGTAAGCTGAGATCTAAGGACATAACTTCAGTGAAAGTGCAGTGGAGAGGTCGTCCCGTGGAGGAAGCAACTTGGGAGACCGAGCAGGAGATGCGGAGCAGATATCCTCACTTGTTTGATGCTCCGGGTATGTTTCTTAACCCGCTCGCGGACGAGCGTTTGTTTAAGTTGGGGAGAATGTAACGACCCGGCCCGTCGTTACGGGAATTACCACCCCGTTACCTTTCATTTACCAATCTTATGGTTTTAAATCAGCATTAGAATATATCGGGTGAGTTAGGAGTGATTCGGGTTGAAAATGAAGCAACTCGTATGATTTAAGGAAGCTTGAATATGGGAAGTCAACCTAGAGTTGACTATTGTGTTAGAGTGCTCGGAACCAGATTCTGATGATTCAACTAGTTCCGAGGGATCATTTATGACTTAGGACAACAATCGGAATTGAATTCGGAGGTCCGGTGTAGTTTTAGGCTTGAATTGGCGAAGGTTGAATTTTGGCAAAAACCGGATGGTAGGTGATATTTTGATCCGGGGGTCAGAATGGAATTCCAACAATTTCTGTAGCTTCGTTACGTGATTTTGGATATGTCTGCAAATTTTCAGGTCATTCGGACATCATTTGATCGGGTTTTGGATTGAATGTTAGTTTTGAAAGTTTTGAAGAAACTTAGGCTTGAATTCGTGTGTAAATGGTGATTTTGATGTTTAGCATGGTGTTTTTATGATTGGAACAAGTCCATATCATGTTTTGGAGTATGTTGGTGGTTTTCGTTGGGGTCCGTGGGGCCTCGGGATGATTTCGGACCATCAACCGGGCATTTGGACTTGGCAAAAATCTGCAGAAAAACTGCAAGTTCTGCCCATGCCTTTAAGCCTTCGCGTTCGCGTGGCAAGGGCCGCGTTCGCGAAAGCCAAGCTTACTAGTGCATCGCATTCACGGGGATGGGAGCCGCGTTTGCGTAGGCCAGGGATCGTGTGCATCGCGTTCGCGTTCCAGCAGTCGCGTTCGCGTAGGTGTCTGAGGGTAAGTCTTCGCGTTCGCGGGAGGACTATCGCGACCGCGTAGAAGGATTTTGGGCGCTGGGAGTTTGAGCATCGCGAACGCGTGAATGGCGTCGCGTTCGCGAAGGGTAGCTGGAAGTTGGGCATCACGAACGCGTGGAAGGCGTCGCGTTCGCGAAGGGTAAGTGAGGGTTGTTCATCGCGAATGCGTGGGAGCTCACGCGAACGCGAAGAGCAAAAAGCTCTGGCAGTGAATAAAATCCAGAAGCATAGTGGTTACGGGTTTACACCCCCAATACATAATTTTGAGCCATAGAGAGAAGAAAACTCGAGGAAATCACTGAGAAGTCATCGGGTATTCGTCGGAGGTAAGATTCTTGACTCAAAAACATCATTTTATGGTAGAATTAACATCAATCTTCGTGAAATTGGGTTGAAATCTTGAAGAAATGTGGCCTAAATATTGAAAACGGGATTTTTGGATTAGGAAGGTCATTTGAACTCCGATTTCGATAAATTTTATATGCACGGACTCGTGGCGAGATGAGGGCCGCGTTGGTACTAATTTCGAAATTTTTCCGAGTAGTGGGCCCGGGGTCGGGTTTTACCAACTTGGTGTATTTATGCGAATTTCATATAAATTGAAATGGGTTATGATTATTTGACCCGTATTTGATATAATTATTGTTATTTGACTAGATTCTACACACGAGGCAGCAAATTTCAAAGGAAAAGGCATCGCGAACGAGTCTACGACCGGATAGAGGTGAGTAGTTTGTGTATATGGTAGCATGAGGGTTCGAAACCCCGGCTTAGCGCATTGTGACGCTAGTAGGGCGTGGCTCGCACACCGTGGCAGGTGCGGGATTGATTGTGACTAGGGATTGAGACTTGGTCCATCCCGGATGTGAATAATATGTTGTTAGTGTTGGAAATACATTGTATTTGATATAATTGTGGGTTGTAAGCCTTGTTTGGGGCCTTGTGCCGATCCTGTAGCGTCCTTAGAGGACAATATTTATGTGATAGCTATAATTGCTTAAATCACTGATCTCAGTCCTGGAAATTTAAATCACATTTTTGAAATGCTAAGTCACCGGCTTTTGCAAATTTAATAAAGTTAAAGTATTTTCCATAAATTATGAATCTGGAAATTGGAAATAAGAAAAATGAACTTTTTTGTGACTTATTTGCTTATTATGGACTGAGTATGGGATCAGGCTGCACGCCGCAGTGGTTGATATGAGGATCGGGCTGCACGCCGCAGCAGTATTGCGCTTGGGCTGTAGGAGCCCCTCCGGAGTCTGTACACACCCCCAGTGAGCGCCGTCGACGTCAAATTGGATCGGGCTACACGCCGTAGCAGTTATGTGCATTGCATTGCATCTGTATTTGTTGAATTACTCTGTGGTAGCTGTATTGTATTGTTTCTGCTAGTTCGTAGGAGATTCGGACTGTAGTGTAGCTTCATATTGTGGTATTTTGAGGATTTCTTACTGTCAGCTACTTATATATATTTGTTACTCACTGAGTACTTAGTACTCACCCCTACCCCCTGCACCTTTTGTGTGCAGACTCAAGTACTCAGGAGCAGTAGACAGGCGATTCCAGCGTTTGCAGTGTCATTTCGAGTTGCTGAGGTAGCTGCCTACGTTCGCAGAACCTAGCTTCTCCACTCCTTCCCGGTTGTTACTTGTATTTTGTATTCAGACTTGAGTATTTCTATACAGTACTCTCTATTCCTGTCGGTTTTTGTTAGAGGCTCTAGACTTGTGACTCCGGATCTTTGGGAGTGTCAGTATTTTGTTCATTTTTATTATTATTGGAGTTCTTAAACTCATATATTCTTCTTGGGATGTCCATTTGGGACTGATATCGTTGTGACAATTGAATTGTTGGTCTGGCTGGCCTAGCTTAATTGTTGGGCGCCATCACGACCGGATTTGGGTCGTGACACGGATCCTCGGCACATTCTTATTCAACGTTTATTTGATGTGGATTCGGGTCACATGAAATGTACACCCGTATTTAAGAAAAGTGAAATGATAAATAAAAAAATAAACGAAAATCTAAAGTGACTACGTATCACTACTTTGCGGAGGGTCATGAAATTAGCTAAACGGTCTCTTTTATTTTAAAAGTATAATCCTAGAGTGACTACATTTTTTTTTTAAGTTTGTATCTAAACATAAAGAAAATCTCCAAATTAATTACATGCTTGAAAAAGTCATAACTTATTAGTTATCAATTTAAAACAAATGCGAACAGAAGATTATAATCGAGCTTGCATAGAGGGAGATTATTTGTTTTCTATTGGTTAATAACACTAGAGTGGAGATCACGAATAAAGCACGAGATTGACAAACCATAATATCAAAACAATTTAACTATTCTCCTAATTAAATTAGCCTAATCGTTATTAGATGGACTAAACTATCGGAATTAACTATGTGAAATTCATTTAGAACTTCATTTTTACAATCATTTGAAACCAAAATTGACCTTAATCAATAATGCTCGATCAAAGGTTTGTTAAACTTAACTAACACTAGAAGAGTCTATTATCATTAATGTTCAAAGGAATATCAACACATTTTGCGTGAACCCAACTCATGCCTATTGGTAAAATATGAGAATGAACTAATGAACTTGTAACTAATTAACTCAAATTTTGATAGCGCTTTAATTACTAATTACCGGCTGATTCAATTCTATGGAATACAAAACTCTTACGGGTGTGAAGAAATTTGAATCAAACCAACTGCCTATTCTATTTACACAAACATCCTGGATTACCTACAACTAATGTTATTTTAGATTTGACAATGCAAATCCATTATTACTAAAAAAACAATCCTTACAACATGTATTTTTAATGATACACACTAACCTACTGTATTTGACTATTAACTATTGATTACCAAATACTTCAATTACATATGACAATTACAACTTAAAACAGTCCAAACGTTTATCTAAGTCAAGAAATAATAGTCCCTTTTCAATTGAATCCTAGAGTTCAAACAAAATTTATCAACATCTAACAATTGATTCAATTACAAACCAACAGAAACAATGAATTTAAAAAAAAAAACAGGATTTCAATTGACACATTCGTGATTCCAAATCCTTTTAACAGCTTCATCAATCATAGAGATCAAGTAGTATCTGGATGTGAATAACACAGGAAGAAGGAAAGAGGAAGGTCAGCAACAGAGTTAACACAGCAATGCAATAGCAGTAGGCCAAATTTAAACCAGCAAGAACAATCTCTTCTAGAGTATACTTTCAAAGATCAACTCAAATTCAACTGAAGAACCATACAACAACAACCAACCACCAGTAGCTACGATTGAAGTTTGCGACACAAGAATATCAAAGACCAATTGCAAGTAGAACTAGAAAAAATCAGCAGTGGAATAACAACCCTTTCTAGTTTCTTTTAAAGAAAATAGTTGTTACTTCCAACAAAGACCTCACTATCAGCTTTCAACTTTCAGAATTCCTGAAATATTAGTTCTCACTGTCTCTCCAGTAACTCTCCCTATTCTGTTCTCTCTGTTTTGTTTTCTTTCAGTCAGTATTTTTCAGTGTCTATCTCCTCTTTAGTTCTGTTTTTCTTCTCCCTTTATAGACAAAACAGATTTCTTTTAAAATTCCAGCAGTTCACTTTTCCAGCTTGTTCATTCCTTCCCATGTGCACCCCTTAATCCTTTCATCATTAACCTCATGTCTAGTTATGGGTTTTTGACAATTAAACAACTAACTAAAGGCAAAAACACTGGAATATACTGTTGTCCAGCAGTTCCAGCAACTCACTTCATGTGCAAAGCACCCTAAAGCTTAGTTTCTGAAACTTATATAGATTAAACAACTAACAAACATCACAAGCAATCCAACTTCTGTCCAACAGTGACTATGGGCACAAATAGGGATCAAATTCTATCCCACAGTGCTAACAACAAACCTATGAAACTAAATCGACAAACATTCGACTAAATAATTACGGCATGTACATTTGATGAACAAACAGTTGCAAAAGCGATGAACTAAGGACTCTCGGCCAAGTGCCGGGGAATACGAAACTAATTGTTCGACGACGCTAATTGACGCGAACACGTATTTGACAACATTCGATTAGCCGATTACGATATGTGCAATCGATAACCAATAGCCGACAAACATTGACAAACAAATTTCGGGCAGCACCTTTTGACTTCGACATCAAACAAATTGACGATATTAACAACTAAGTGAATTCGACTTACAATTATCCGTTGACAGCGAAGAATAACAAATAACAGATCAACCATATAAAAAGGTCCCAAAGAGATGAGAAAAAAAAAAGAATTGGCAGCCGCATCACAACAAAATCAACAACAATCAAAAACTAATAAAGCGACGAGTATAATTAAACAAAAAACAGAGAAGAAATAAGAAATACCTTCGAAGCAAAAGAAATGGAGACTCGGCGGCTTGGGCTTGGATCATTCGAGGTCGAAAGGACCTTAATTGAAATGTTTTCCAAGTGAAAACATATCAATTAAGGTCTATTAAACCTCAATTCAATGAAATCCGGCAAATTAAATCTCTTTTCGGTTTTTAGGGTTCTTGGACATGGGTTTTGGGGTTCGACGGTTTCCGGTTATATTTGAGCCGAACCAAGTTTGGTATGGACATGGGGGAGGTCCGGCGAAGGTGTGGTATCAATTTGGGGTGGTTTGGCGTCGGTTTTAGTTTGGCTTGAATCTTCAATCGAAGATTCAAGAGGTTCTGGATTGATTCGAACCAAACTGTGCATGGATTTGAAGAGAGGGCGTTAAGGTGGTCGTGTGGTGTTATTTTGGTGGCCGGCGGCGTTGTTGCCGCCGGGTTTTGGACGGTGGGATATGACGGCGGCCGCTAGGGTTTCGGGGAGAGGAGGAGTGAAGGAGATGAAGGGTGTGTTTGGGAGAATGAATGGGTATGCTGGGGTTTAGGGTCTTTGGCTATGTCAAACGTAGGAATTAATGTCAGCCGTTGGATCACAAGAATCCAACGGCTTAGATCAACTCTTGTAACAAATGGGTCGTTTGGGATTGGGCTGACAGGGTATTGGGTTTTATTTTGTTTTGGGCTTAGTCTTATTTAATGAAAGATGGCCCAATCCTTTTCTCTTTGTTTCTTCACTTTGTTTCTTTTTTCTTCTTTTTTAAATTTAGCTCCTAATTAAACAAAATTCTAATTACACTATAGAAAAAATCAAATTAAAATTACAAAAGTACTAATTAAATTACACTAATAATTATCACTTTATTATCACATTCAATTTAAACATCAACTAAAGATAAATCACACGATTTTGATATTAAACACTAAAAAATGCAAAAAAGAATACAATTTTTTTTTTGTAATTTTCTTAATTAAACAAATAAACATGGACGCACAAGCGCAAACAGTAATAGAAAAATAACATGAAATCCGCAAAAATCACACACCACACAAAACTATTTTATTTTGAATTTTTGGGAGTAATTCTCGTATAGGGCAAAAATCACGTGCTTACACCTTGGAATTATGATAAGGTAACAGTAATGTATAAGGGGAAATAAGTCAAGGGAGAAATCTGTGAAACTCATGGTTTGACCCGGTCTGGGCGATGTTTTGCCACTGATGATTTGAGAAAGACGAAAGTGGTAAAAGAAAATCCAGCTTATGTAAAGAAAGCAGTAACCGAGAAATAAGCTGAGGAATTTCTAAAGAAGATGAAAGCTCAAGATTACTCCATAGTTGAGCAATTGAGGAAGACGCCCGCCCAAATATCTGTTATCCCTGCTAATTCAATCTGATGAACATAGAAAGGCATTAATGACGATTTTAAATGAAGCCCACGTACCAGACAAAATCTCGGTATGTCATCTGGAGAAAATCACAAACAAGATCTTTGAGACAAATAAGATAACATTTTCGGACAACGAGTTACCGCTAGAAGGGACAGAACATAATAAAGCACTATACCTCACGGTCAATTGTGAAGAATCTGTAGTAACTCGTGTTTTGATGGACAACAGTTCAAGTGCCAATATTTGTCCATTGTCAACTCTAGGGAAGCTGAAAGTTAATCATGAGAGGATTCACCGAAACAGTGTATGTGTGATGGGTTTTGATGGAGGCGGAAAGAACACCATGGGGGATATCATACTAGAACTTGCTATCAGACTAGTGGATTTCACCATGGAGTTTCAAGTGCTGGATGTCGCTGTATCATAGAACCTTTTGTTAGGACGTCCATGGATCAATGCTACGAAAGCAGTACCATCTTCTTTATTGATAATAGGTGAATTTGACTATAATTATGCCCTAAATAATCACATTTTGTTGCTGAATTGATATTGTTTATGATGACAATATGCTTTGATTAGTATTTATTGGTGTGTTATAGGTACACATGAACCATTGGATGCTAAAGGAGCTATTTTGGAGTCATATGTTGATGAAAAGGCCAAGTGAAGAGTTGAAGTGAAGTGAGCTTGAAAAATTGAAGAAGAATCCGAAGTACTGTTCATCCGTGGTTCACTCGCGACCGCGGATAAACCGCGTAGAATCAAGCTCTCTGAACTTTTCAGAAGAATCAGAACACTGCTTTGTTCGTGGTTCGCCCGTGACCGTGGACGAACGGCGGAAGGCGGGGCACGGTACTTTCCTAGTTGTGTACAAATTACGTTTTTAAGCCCTAAAACCTCTGTATAAACTCCTAGTTCGCCCAATAGAGGCAAGTTGTGTATTTTTCACTACTTTTGCAAGACAATTTGTAAGAGAGAACTCTCTCAACTCATTCCTTTATTTTATATCAAGTATTTATTTATGAATTCAATTATTATTCTTGTTTCTTTGAGCATGAGTAGCTAAATCCTTTTCTAAAGTTTTGATGGAACCTATTGAGTGATGAACTTATCGTTTATGTGATTACAAATTGTTAGCTAGATTTCTATTTGTTCAACTTCGTTCTTGTTGTAGTTAATTGGTAGGATCCCCAATTAGCTGTGTCTATTTAGTGTGCATAACTTGGAAAAGAGTGCATATTTAGGTATATTGTTGAACAACACCACACCTAGGTTATTGGAGGAATCTATAACTTTAAGCGTAAAGACGGGGTTAGGAATAACGAAGTCTTGGGTGAAATCTTAAGTGAACTATTCAAACTAAAGCTAGCTAGGGTAGCTCGGGAGAGTGCACTAGTAAATTATTGTAATTGCTCGGGAGAGGGTTACGATACAAATAGCGTTCATGATTGATAGAATATATTAACAATTTGTATGAGCATAACGATAAGGGATTCCATCAATACGGGAAATCAATACCTTAGTCTTTTTCCAGATTATTTTACCCAACATTCAATTCTTTCTTTTAAGCCTTTTTAATTCTTGCAAAAGCAGTTAGTCGAAAATCATACAAACATACATTCGAAATTTTAGGAACTTGATTCGGAAGTGTTCTTGGGTTGTGAAAGTTGTAATTGGTAGGTTAATTCCCTGTGGGATCGATTCTGGACTTATTAGACCAGGTTATATTGACTACGACCGTTGCTTAGACGTGAATCAACATCAAATGGTAAAATATGAGTGGGAGAAACAAGAAATAATAGTGCACGGGGAAGATGATGTTTGTAGTGTTATAACACCATTTTGAGGAAGTTGAAGGAGATAAAGGTCCATGGGTGTACTAAGTAATAGACACCGTGACTGTGAACAAAATATCTGAAAGAGAAAATATGCCAGTACCCGCAGTGACCCCTGCAGCGGTCATGGTCGCCAGAGAAATGATAAAGAATGGGTTCTCTCCAAGAAAGGGTTTAGGAGTTACCTTGCAGGGTATAACACAACCAATTCTTTCAGGTAGCACTAATACTTTCAGCCTGGGTTTCAAGCCAACCATTGCTGATATACCGAGAGCTAAGAAATCTATATATATATATATATATATATATATATATATATATATATATATATATATATAAAGGAGGGGAATGACATGATGATGTAGCATCTTCCATAGTGTAGGAATCCTATTTATCTTTTTTCTTATCTTTTTGATTTTTCATTTCATTTTAACCATTTATATTATTTCAAATTTAAATATCCATAACTCACACCTCTTGATTGATGGTTGTGACTTTTCAAGTTTATAACCTCCAATTATTTATTGTGCTATAAATTGTATCTTAGCTTGTGACTTTACTAAACCATAATCCCCATCTTTCTAATAATGTACTATAAATTTCATCTTTCCTTTCATATCTTTTCCTTCTATTATAATGTTTAGTTTTATGCAGTGTGTGTTTCATTCACTCCTTTTATTTTGCAGAAAGTCTTCTTAGTTTTTGTAATCTTCACCATTGTGACATCTATGAGGAAGCATTTTTCCCCCTCTACTAGCGTTGACAGAACCTTTTTAGAGGCCAAAAAGTAATATGGCCTTGCGGATAAAAGACATGGTTTTGCTTGTGTGCATTATCCATGGCAGTTATTTCCATAATTAATCTTTTGGTTTTTATCCTATTTCACCTATTTATTTTGTTTTTTCCTCATTAATTTACAATTACTCAGTTAAAGGAGAAGACCGTTTTCAAGAAGTTTCATGCATGTGTCCAGTAAAGATTTATATAAATATAGTGAACATGCAATATCTATTCATCTTCCGAAGAAACACTTTTCATGTTGTTCACTTAGTTTTTTGATTAATGGAAACTTACGTCTGTCTTTTCTTCTCTTTATTTTTTTTGGTTGCAATGCCTTTGCATCTATCTGTGCGTGATGTTTTCTCGATTCTGGTAGAACTCAAATCAGATGTAAACGACTACGATGTATGATGGTAAAATTAATACTTTATTGTATTCAAGTCTTTATGTTATACCAATTTTGTATTTGCTTATGGTAAATGGGAGATGCGACATTAATTTATCAATACAATAAAATTTAACTAACAATCAAATCAAATATTATACAAAAAGTAACAATACGATGCAATAAATAAATAACAACCATCCAAACAAGCTCTTAACATTGACAAATAGTTCTCTTTTTTTCTTTTTCTTTTTTTTAAGTCCCGAACCCATTGCATTTTTCATTTTAGGATGTAAACCTTTTCTTGAATTGTGAAACCAATATCTCAATAATCATATCCATTACGACATGTATAGATCAACTATTTCAGTGTATGCTATATGTATATATCTTTCCCCTTATTTTATAATTGTGTATTCCTTTGATTTTCTAATAATTTATACTCTATATTCTTCTATAATTCCTTCCATAGCTTTAATTGCAGTTATAATCTTTTTTGCCTTCTATGCCTTTATGACTTTTTTTACTAAACAGAAATGAGTTGCAATAATTAATTTATTAATAAACGTTTTCGATTGTGTTTCGAAAGTTTTTTAACAGTTATAATTTCAATTTTCCCGCCCATTTTATTTTGATAATTTGAAAATACCTTATTAAAATCCTTCAGAATTCCTTTGAGGGGGCCAAATACATATTGACCTATCGGTCGAAACTAATTGCATTCTCTAACTCTCTCTCTATATATATTCTCGATTATTATTTTTGTGAACGATTGAAAATGTACTTTTTAATAATATCAATATGATAGGACCACAAAATATATTTTTTCTCAAGTTTCTTCTTCTTTTTTTTCCACCTCATTTTAAAACTCAAAAGCCTCTGAAAAAGTTAATAATTAATATTTTTATACAATAATAATATTAGTTTTGCACAACAATTATATATGCATGGAAGCCAAGAGAAGTTATCACCAACTTAATATCCCAGAATGAGAGTTAAAAGAACTCTAGATTGAGAGTCTAGAGTGAGAACTAGATAATTCTAGAAAGAGCAATCTACATATAAGTAGAAGGCATGATTCTAAAGTTATACTTAGATCCTTCCGACACCACATACAAATAGAGTTCTCTCTAGAACGCTCATAATTGCACAACAATTATATAGGAATCGACTTGGATCTTATACACTTTAGTTGTGCGTGCTCTCAAGTAAAAAAAGAATATGCAAATTAAGAGTGCAAGCAAGAAGTGTGGGAGCAAAATATTTTGAGTATAAGATCCAAGTCGATTCTTAATTTACAATAATAAAATTCAAGTTGCGTGTAACTAATTGTGCTCAATATAGGAATGTGTCAATAATTTTGAAACGGACTAATAAAGAAATAATGTAAATAAAACAAAATTAAGTGAATGACATTTATTTATAAATATAATTGCTAATAAAGATTATTAATTTCATTAATTAATATTATTTATGAAAAACGCTAGAGGACTTATGTTGAATATATACTTTATTCTATAATTGAGTATTAATTTCTTTTATTTTATGGCGAGTATCTTCATTTGAGAACGTTGAGATTATAAATCTACAAAATTAAGATATGTTTATATTTGTATTACATTTGCATATTTATTTGTTATCATGATTTTGGGTTTTTATTTTTTTTATATCTATACACATTATATTTTACTTATTTATTTGGGTATTATAAATATTTAATTTTATCCATATAACTAAACTTAATTATCCAAAAAATAAAATATATGTGTTACCGCGCGAAGCGCGGGCTAATTAACTAGTTGAAAAATAAAGGGTGGACCTTCCCCAAACATATCCCAAAATTGTCCATCTCCTTTATCAAGCCTGGTACACAGAGACGTCTGGCAACTGTCATGTCGAACTGTGCAGAGATAAAACCGGATAAAGAGCTTTTAGCAAGATTTGAAAGGTTATTTGAAGACGTGAATGCGATAGAGACTGTTGAAGGAACAAGCAAAATGGACGTTCAATTTGTTGGACCCCACACTATGCTAAATAACTGGGAAGCTACTCCTCTTCTGTGACGACCCGGCCCGTCGTCACGGGAATTACCACCCCGTTGTGTTGTAATTACATAATTCATGCTTTTATATAGGTGTTATAGTCTATCGGGGGAGTTAGGAGTGAATTAAATTGGAAATGAGGCATATAGCCTTTGTGAAGGAAACTTGAATAAGAAAAGTCAACCCGGAGTTGACTATTTAGTTAGAGGGCTCGGAATCGGATTCTGATGATTCGGTTAGTTCCGGAAGGTGATTTATGACTTAGGGGAGCGATCGGAATTGAATTTGGAGGCCCGGTGTAGAAATAGGCTTGAATTGGTTAAGGTTGAATTTTGGCGAAATCCGATCGGTAGGTGAGATTTTGATCCGGGAGTCGGAATGGAATTCCGACAGTTGCAGTAGCTCCGTTAGGTGATTTTGGATGTGCCTGCAAAATTTCAGGTCATTCGGACGTCGTTTGGTCGGGTTTTTCATCGAATGTGTAATTCGGAAAGTTTTAAGAAATTTAGGCTTGAATCCGTGAGTAATTGGTGATTTTGATGTTTAGGATGGTGTTTTCATGATTGGAACAAGTTTGTATCGTGTTTTGGAGTATGTTGGTGGTTTTCGTTGGGGTCCCGGGGGCCTCGGGTTGATTTCGGGGGTCCAAACGGACCATTTCTTCTATTTTTGAACTGCTGTTGGCTGCTGGTTTTGTTGCAGACGGATGCTCTATGCGATCGCATAGGGTAGATGCGATTGCATAGAAGGATGGAAGTGAGCCCCAGAGTTGTTCTATGCGATCGCGTAAGAGGGGATGCGATCGCATAGGTATGGAATCTGGCACTCTGCGATCGCAGGGTCACTTGTGCGATCGCATAGAAGAGATTGGAGGGGTGAGCAAAATGTGCTATGCGATCGCATAGCAAAGGGTGCGATCGCATAGGTTTGTCAGACTGTGAATTGCGATCGCATAGCCAGTGTTGCGATCGCAGAGAAGAAAAGATGAGGCCCGGAAGGTTGTGCTATGCGATCGCGGGAGTACATTGCGATCGCATAGAAGGGGAAATTG